>CM057005.1:29593429-30793429 GCA_029891345.1 Dryococelus australis
TCTACGTAGAAAAGGTAAATTTAGGCACACAGATAAATTAAGTGAAATAGATCTCTGTGGCGGCGAGTCAGAAGCAGACGAGAGTGCGATCGCGGGAGTGGAGGTAGTCAAAAGAAAATAGGGGTTTTGTTATACTGTATTACACTATGGATAGTTATGGATAATTACACGGTGTTCGAACAAAGGTGAAGGCTCCTGCGATGCGACGTACTAGCACTCCCTGCCCCCGCGCTAAGTCGTGACTGATGAGTTGGAGAAGGATGGCTAGGCCCCAACTACCAATCTCCCACCAATTCGGAGAGGGAAATTTACGTAAAAGTATTAACACAATATGTGCACTCTAAGGCATAATCAGACACACAAGAAGCACTGGATTAAATTGGGAAGAGTTATTAAGATGGTAATTTCTGTACCTAAATTCTCTGAGTCGCTCTCGATATTAATTACTTGTAATATTGCATTACAATACTTATGCCTGCGTGAGCCAGCAAGGCACACAAATGCAAACAATATGTGAAGGCTTGATTTGGAAGCTGCAAAGAGATATTTCAAAAAGATTTTCAATTACATTAACACAAGAAAACAATACATGAGGATTTCTGTTTGTCAAGTTGAGAAGGCGGAGGCCAGAACTCACAGAGATTTCGCATGTCCAAGTAGTTACTAAAATTTTTCACGATCTAAAACAAACCAAACACAGGGCCATCAATGAAAAATTGGAAAATTAATTGCGAGCATTCGTACGCCGTGTATGAAAGTGGTTTCATAGCCACTTAAGTATGCACTCAAAAGCAATTTACACACCAAATAGCAGGGGTTCTGTGGATATAATATTTTCCCCGGGGAACATTAATTCTTCTTTGTGGGGCAGAGATTGGGTTAGCACAGCACACACATACATACAATTAAGAGATCACTTGTGTCGGGTATGGGCTCCAGCTGGTCGTGAACTGGATCTTATCCAGTTCATGCATGAATCGCCAGGGCTCATGCATGTTATGCATGGACATGCATACACAATGATGAAGAGGAGCAGCAGTGGCCATACTCCCGAGCAGAGAAGTGAGGGTAACATCAAATACCCGACCCCACCCCCCTTCCAGGGGAAACAACTGGTCCGACCTGAAGCCTCCAGCCATAGCTCTGGCTAAATCGAAATGCAGCAGGATGTGGGGGTGCACAAGGGGCACTCCCTCAGCCTGTTGGTGAGACATATGGGGTGGTCGTCGATGATGTCGCGGATGCTGGGCCTCGATTGACGGGACTAGTGTGCCGGTGGAGGGACATACTGGTGTACACAGACTGTCACTTTCTGTGTGATGTTAGCGACGTGGTTGCCGACCGCATCCCTGTTGGCGAACTGGTCAGTGTGTGAACAAATAAGTTGAGGCAGCAGGAAAGCTGGTCCTGTACTCTGGATAAGTCTGTCGTCGTACCTCTCATTGTTTATGTGTGTGGGAGGAGGCACATCCCCCACACATCGCCGATGACCCCTGATGCAGACAACTGTGTTGTAGTGGCGTCAGGCGTGACAGTGAGCGGTTTAGTGATGCCCAAGTTGACAATTTCGTAGGGTGACTGCCCTCACGTTGACAGTTGATGCTCCTCCAGGTTGTTAACGTGGTTTGGGGGAGATGACGGAATGTCTGACACCTTCACATTGGCAGCACTGGGGAATCTTAAAGCACTTACAGATTTTCTTAATTTTGTGCGAATGCCACTTTCAGTTTTTCGGTAATTTTCCTTTGAACACTCATTATGTGCTCGTCCATTGCCAACAGATCGCGAACTATCTCGGAATTCACATGATCCATCTTCGCCCTGTGCTTGGACAAGTAAGTGCGAACGAATTTGCTCTGATCAGCCAACACATTTTGTAATTCTGAGATGAAGCCATTACCAGTTTCGAGGATGAAATGTTTACTAACAGCATCTTCGGATTTTTCGGGTTCGCCAACATTTTGAATTATTCTTCTCCCAGCATCGCAAGATCCATTGTTTCTTGGTATGAGACAATCGCCATCTTCGTCTTTGTTCAAGCCATAACTTGAGGCTACTCTGCCAGAATTTCGATATGCCATACTCATTCTGGACAGTCGACGATCAACTGACTGAATCTATGTTGGTACCTGTCATTATAAATAGGCCTGTCTTTCATGATCACCAAAAATCTTAACTTGTTTTTCCAGCACAAATAACACAGGCTCTTGTAATCCGATAATGTAATGTTTGTATTGACATGGCCATCATATATACGTCGCAAATTCATATCGTCCATGCGCAACAGCACCAACACATTAGTATTTTCGTGAAGCATTTGTTTGGGTATGCGCGATTAAGTTAGTCCGAGGTACACACAGTTCACATTCGCATGTTGTTCCGTGCTAAAGTACTCCTAGATTCCAGTTGGTTGCTCCATGCCACATCGTCGAAAATTAACATGGAGTTTGGCAATGCATCAGTCGGTGAAACGGCAGCTTAATAAATGCTGCAAGAAAATTTTTTTCACCATCTACGGCTTTTAGTACTCATACCAGTCGGTGGTATTTCGGTTTCTGGAGATATTTGGAGTACAGGTTTACGTTCTCGATCCCAAGTCCGTTCGGTTCCTCCAGCAGGCTGAGTAGGATGCAAGTTTTCCCACAATGTGGTGGTCCTGTTATGATGCAGCATACTGTATTCAGAAATATGCTTTCATGTCGTGATTCGTACGAAATAGCTTCATTTTCAGCATGAATGCGTATGGGTAGAGTAACTTCTTGACGATCTGCAAACAGTATACTTTTGCTTGTTTTACATCAAACATTGTATGAGGAGGGCAGGAGAAGGAGTAGTAGAAGGAGGTAGCATAAATAAGCCTCTTGATGACAATGAGCTTTTTTTCTTTGTAATATAATGTAAATATAATATAATATAAATATTATATATATAATATATAATATATATAATAAATATTATATAAATATAATATAATATAAATGATCACTCCAAGTAAATTGTCTTTGGCAGAGTTTTCACCAAAATGACATATTTGAATATACGCTTCGAGCTGCACATTCCTGAATACAAGTTATGCAGACGTGGAACTGAGTTATTTAAAAGGCTGGCATATTGTGACATGGTTATCAACTCACTGGACGAAGCATGCACAAACCTCAACAAGGATATACAAACTCGGCAATAGGCAGACAAGATACTGGCTCAGAATACTAACGAAATAATAAAATCGCCAGATACCGGACTCGATGGAAAAAAAAAACAGAAATTTTGGGCGTTTACAATGTGATGAAGCCAAAAGTCAAGATGGACTTGGGTGCAAAGGACCAGCACACCAAGAAGACATCTAAGAATGAGGTTGGACAGATCGATTATAAAACTTAATACTGGTAAATATAGATTTTTACATGTGAGGTATGCGATACCAACTTGACTTGGCGCCTTTTTTCGACTCATGGATTTTAATGTGCGAAATAGCTCAGGAAGGTTAATTAGTGCCGGTTCTTCAGTCGGAGGCCTGTTTAAAAGGTTATTTACTGCGGTGCCTATGTTTCTGATAAAAATTGCACCCCCGAGCACATTATTTGGTGAAAACTGGCCTTCTAATGCATTGGCAATGGTATCAGTTTCTGCTTCGGAATTATTTTTAAGGCCGTCTACTGTACGAATTGTGAGGGACAGTGAACATTATATTTCCTGCCGAGTATGCACGATATAACCCAGACTTTTTATAAATTGTCTGCCAGTTCTCTTAAAAATGTTTTCCATTTGTTAATTTTTAGAATGTGTAGTTCTGTTTTTAATTAATTTTTGGGAGAAGTGTATGGAGTATTGGTATGTGGGATCTGATTCTTTGCTAGTTATGTCTATCCTGCCGATTTTCATTTATAAGATTGTTTATTTCTGGTAAATTTACTCTTAATAATTCACGTCGATTTAGATATTTTGTGTAATTTTTAAGTGATTTTTAATTGTGTTATTTTATATTTCGAGGGAAGGATCTATGGCTTCCTTGGAGTTGCTCTGTGTGTTTATTTCAGCAAATAGTTGTATCAATTCTGCTTTGAAGTCTTGCCAGTATGCCAGTATGAGAGCAATATTTTTGCTAAAATCGATTAAGGGTGTTTTAGAATTGTGTGCTTATCTCGCAGAGTACTGGCAGGTGATTTGAATAGAACTCTGGGAAGATTTTCTCTTCGATGTCTGGATTATTAATATTTATAAAAGTTGGTCTATTATTAATAGATTTTTGCCTTATGTTAGTGGGGTGGTGTGTGGGTTCTCAATGTGCTTTAATTAAGTATCCTGACCCATGTGCATGTCCAAATAAACGCTTGCCAATGATATAGTTTCATTTCCCACTCCAAAGTTCTTGATTAGGAATGAATTCGCCTTCGATTATGTAAGGGTGTGGTTGGTTTGTGATTATGTAATTCTGTGTCATTCTTTTATATTCTCGGGCATATAGAGACAATGAAGTTTTAAGACCAGAATTTGTGTTTGTATTAATTGAAGATATTTTCTAAAGAGTCGCAGTTAGAGTGTTTATTTATATGATGTCGTATTTTATTATGAATCCATATTTAAGTCCCCCACCCTCAGTTATTCTGTCGTTTCTGTAAGTTATGTAGTTCATAATTGTGAACTGTTTGTTTTTAGTATTGTTTCCTATATTAATACCCCTTCAATACTGTACATTTCTAGCCCATGTTCAAGCTCGTACAACTGCATAAATATCCTGTTATAGTTCCAGTGCAACAGGCAAAGGGTACCTGGGACATCCTGAGGTCGTGCAACCATTTAGGGGGCGGCAAATAAACTGGCCAGTGATAACAGGAGATGCATGGACTTGGTTTGATGGTCTGGTGTGGCTCACGCCAGGTCCATGAAGGGGCGGAAATGTTCCATGACGGCTCTGAAATTGGCCGCACGCAGGAACTCCGTGAGTTCCTGCACGTCTTGCAAAACTTGTTCTGGCCACCAGGGCCATTCAGGGATGGGCGTTACATTTTTGTGTTTTTGGTTTCATGGTAGGGAAGAGGTTGGCATGGGGGCATGGATGGTTTATCCTATTGCTGCCTATGCGTAAAAAGAACTGCAGGAAATGTTTTGGGCATCCATAATCTTAGGGTATTTAGCCATGTCCCTGACTCGAAGTTGCACTATGTATTTTTTGGCTGCTGTTTGCCATCTGGTTACTATGTCCAGGTAGTTAGGACAGAGTTTGGACATCACCACATGTTCACCCTTATAAATACACCATGTGAGGTTTATGGTCTGGTTCGTGAAGACATTTATGTTGTGTTAGGTGATGCAGTGTGTGCACACAGGTATCAAGTGGCAGAAATTTTTTTATGTACCAGAGCTAGACAATTACGACATTGGGTGACGCCTGAAGGCATTTTCTTGTATTTTCTAGGCTACACCACTATCATGAGGAGCCTTGTGACATTCAGCAGGAATGTAAAAGTGTCATTCTGTGTGGTTGTTGGTTGTGATGCAGAAGAAACACTGTGGTTGCAGCCAGTGTTGCGAGGGGTCTTACGCATCCTTGAATTCTTATAGAACTGGTAACGTCAACCATGGCGACTGTGTGGATTCAAAAACTCTCAAAAACAGCCCTCGTGTAAATGGTGGGAGAGGCTGGAGATGCGGTAGAGGATAGTGATGGGATAGAGGAACTGAGGGTAAAAGCTCGGGCCCATGTGAGGAAGAAGGTTTGTCAGGTCGGTGTGAGAAATTCGGCAGTTTCTAGTGAGGCTACTCCGAGTTGGTAGCTAAAATCCCCAAATTAGGTAAATTGAGTATTGAAGCAGTGGTAGATTTTTTCATAAATTTAATTCAGTGTTTAATCTTCAATTGTGTGAGCAACAGGTGGTGTAGACATCGTCGGCCTGCCTGCGCAACTCGAGGAGGAACACTGCACACTTGCTTGGGCTGGGTACGAACATTTATACATGAAAACGTGGCTCGAGAAGGTTAAGGAGGCAGCGGGAATAGTGGAGAGGCGTACAGAAGTTGCCAGAGTGTGCAAGGCTGAACTCGTTAGCAGTAGTAGCCACCAGACAGTGCTCGGCCACGCCAGTAGCGCTGTGCGCCTCTCTTCAGTATAGCTCAGCACTTGGAAGCATTCAGACATGCGCACCCCGAGGGGTTGGGGGGAGGGCGAAGAAAAACAAAGTACCTTTTCTGCAGCAAAAAAATTGCCTCTTCGAATAGTAACCCCTCTTCAAACAAAATAACAGTTTATTAATCTGGGCTATCAAATACATGCGTGGCAAATAAAAAGGCAGACTTGCTAACCAAGTTCATTAACGTCATGTAGTTCTGTAAATACACCAACCCCATAATAGCAGCATTAAATCGTACTCCGGAAAATTTTAAGCACTACACATTTCACCAGTTGGCGGGTGCGAAAAATAAATCGCTCAGGCAGGACAGTAGTACTCACAAAAAATTGATTGAGTTTGCTGATTGATACGCATGTCAGACTTCAAGCGGGGCTTCGATCCTCCCACACACTGGACGAGAGCTGCAAGGGTCTCTTCTTCAAACCCAGAGAAGCTGATGGATGAGGCCTGCAGTAGAAAACAATGACGAAGGAGGAGTGGCCAGGTCCTCCCCCTTATATTCTGCTCTTGAATTCCAGTTACTCTGGCAGGGTGGAAAGGAATATGGAAAACAGGAAAAGGACTAGGAATTAGATGTCCGCCTAAACTAACCTACCGAAACTTCTAATAATTCCCTCTTGTGTTTTTTCGCCATAAAAAAATATGTGAGGTGGATATCCTATGCCTTCTAATCCATAAAAACAACTACTGCTTGTAGTTTACTCCTTTAGGAGCTAATTTAACAAAATACATATACTTAGCATACCTGTTACAAAAAGGAAATTTTAACAACAATATTTGTAGTACCTTAATTCCAAAATACATTACCATACAGTGTGAACTCTCCCCTAATGGTGACAGTGCTCCTCTTCAGGGCACGGGAGCTGGCGATCTTCCGATGACTGATAAAAAATCTTAATATTAGAGACGTGGCTTTTTAAAAACTTGTTCGTTGCTGGGACCTGCGACAACTTTGAGAATCCATCAACCAGAATCAATAAATAATTAAAACCCTTCTTAGATCTAGGGACAGGGCCAAATACATCCATGTAGACTCTTTCCCAGACAGAACTAGGTGGTGAACTACTAACCTGTCCTTGGGCTCTACCATTAGGGGCATTTACCTGCTGGCACAAAGCACACTGTTTCACTCAATATCTAATTTCTGATTGCATTTCTGGCCAAAAAAAACGTTATTCAATACGCTGCATAGTGCGTTTTTTGCCATGATGAGCGCCCATATAAGAGTTAGGGAAATAATCAAATCCCATTCGTCACACTGCAATGGGTATATAGGTCTTGAAAACACCCTTATGTGAAGCTTTGCCAATAATCCCCTTCTTCACAATAAAACCAGTGAGTTCACCTAGCTGGATTTTATGCCACAACTCCGCACATTCATCATCCTTTTTGCTGAGAAACCTTAATAAGCTGCCGGAACTTGCTTCAGGACATTTACCTGCTCCTGAATTTCTCCATCACACACACACACTCGTCAGGGTCAAACATTCTAGACAAACTGTCCACTACACAATTGTCTTTTCCCTTTACATGAACTATATCAAATGAAAAATTACTTTGACGTTCAATCCAACAGCCTAATTTACCCAAAGGTTTTTTGGAATTCCAAAGCCACGTTAAGGCTTGGTTGTCTGTACAGAGCTTAAAACGCGTACACTCCAGATAATCAGAAAATTTTTCAACCCCAAAAACACAAACAAGAGCTTCCTTTTCATAGCTCGAGTACTTTCTTTCAGTGGATGTTAATAGCCGACTAGCAGATGCAATGGAAAAACATTATCCTCATATTTTTGTGACAAAATGCCACTAACACCAGGGAGATTGCATCCACATGCAGTATAAACTTATGATCAAAATCAGCCAATCTTAACACGGGTGGACAGATCAAACAAGTTTTTATTTTCATCAAAAATGCCTCTTGCTCATCTCCCCACAAAAACTCCTGTCCCTTATGTTTTAAAAGATTAAGGGGTTCGGCCAGTTCAGCAAGAGATAGAATAAATCTGGCATAGTAGCCTATCATGCCGAAAAAACGCCTTACACCAAGTAAGTTCTTCGGATGAGGAAAGGAAAGCATGCAGCTAATACGATCATAGTCTAACAGCAATTGTCTTTCACTCAGAATAAATCCCAACATGGCTCCATCAGGCATCTGGAGGAGATGCATCAGCACCTCCTCCAGGCGAGCTACCAGCAGATGCAAAATGCCACGACATCACCCGGTGCATTGGTGCTTGGGAGGGTGCATCCGACTGTCAGCCCAGAGTGTTCGTTGGTGCAACACCTACCAGCATCACTATCCGAGCAACCGAGCCACAATCAGCGATGGTACTCCTGGGGATAGCCATGCTGGTGGATGCTATGATGCCCACCATCATGACCCTGATGTCAGCAAGTCAGGCCAAACAAGCTGTCCAATAGCAAGTGAATCAAGTCCAACTTAGGGTACACACCATGGTGGTCACCTCCCCCGGTCAACGCCTGCCCAGGTCACTCCCGGTAGCAGCACAGCTGGAAATACAAAGGCACAAGTACAAGCAGCAGAGAGGACAGCAAGTCGACCAGCTCGCTCTGCCTCCGCCAGTCACAATGACGACTGCAGACATCACGACGACGGCCGCCGTCGTCACAGAGTTGTCTGATGTGCAGGGGTGCCACAGCATCCTCCACTAGGCCAGGCCACCCAGGACAGCAGCAGCAGCCATTCAAACAGGGGGCAGACGAGGAGCCCCTATGCTTTACGCCGGAGGCAGTGAGGAACATGACACTGTGTCACCGTTGAACTTGATAGCACACAGCTGCAAACGGTCTCGCAGGGGGGAAAGGGAAATCTGACTCTTGCCACGTTCCTGTCCCCTAGACTGTTTGCCTGCCAAGCACCACTCAATGTTGCAGCAGGCATCCTCACTCTGCAATAATTTTTTCAGTGGTGTGATGTAGGGCTGTTAGAAATATCGATATATCGATAATTATTGATATGAAAAATAACTTTTTTACAATATGTAACTTTTAAAAGTATCGGTTTATCGATGTTTCTATTTATCTAAATGTTCGGTACTATCGAAATGTTCGGTGTTATCGAATTTACGGTATTATCGAAATGTTCGGTACTATCGAAACGTTCGGTATTATCGAAATGTTCGGTATCATCGAAATGTTCGGTACTATCGCAATTTTCAGTTTTATCGACATTTACAATATTATCAATACTGCCGTCTTTCTCCATATTAGCTTCATTCTTGATATTATCTAGTTGCAAAGTTAAAACATTTTTGTCAGCTGCAATTCAGTGTTTTTGTTGTTGTAAGCAAATAAGAATACAGCATAATTGTAACTCATTTATATGTTTATAATTATTTAACTTCATCGCCTGACTTGTGAAATGTACAAGTTAGCTGGTTCATTGTTTTGTTTTGATGTTTTCTGGTCCGCACTCGTGTGTAGACAAATAACGGTTAACGACCAACGAATGTGTCAGTTAGATGTTACTTCCGATTGTTTCGGTTCTCACACTAAGATGTCAGGATAGTCGGTATCGGATATTTATTGAAAAATAGTGGCTTCTTTTGCTTTGAGGCGATCACTAGTCTTTCTGTGCTGCAGACTGTCGCTGTACTGTATTACATGTGTTTTCGTCACATATCGTAATGGTAGTTTAAAATTGTTGATAGTATTGATACATAATCATGTAAATGTTTTCAGTAATATCATAAGTCGAAAGATACAAATAATTTCAACACCACTGGAATTTAACGATAATATAAATACTGAATTTAACGATAATATAAATATTGGAATTTTACGATAGTATAAATGATGTCGATATTATCGACGATTTCAGTTTTAGCAGTTATTTCTGTATTATCGATTATTTCACTACTATCGATTATTTCAGTATTGCTGATTATTTCAGTATTATCTATTATTTTGGTATTTTCAGTTATTTCGGTACTATCGATTATTTTGGTATCATCGATTATTTTGTTACTAATCTATAATTTCGGTATTATCTACTATTTCGGTATTATCGATAATTTCGGAACACCACAAATTCCTAATAACTGTTTGTAAAAATATAGATAATAAATTCTTATGACATCGAACAGCCCTAGTGTGATGAAGGTAGGCAGTGCAATTTCGTACAACATAGTGCTGATCAATGCAACATGTAGCGACATGCAAGTAATGTGCCTCACAAAAGGGCTTATTGGCTCACACTGAGTAAAACATAATTAAAGGGACTAGAGAAACACCACTACCAGTGTTTATTTTGTGTTATTTTCATATCAGATTGTTTATCTGCAAAGGGTCAGTTGTATATATTTCACGTTATTATCCCCATTCCATCCCATCTTTTGTGCAAGTGTTTTGATATTCTCATTTTAATACAGATTATTTTATGGATATTTTATTTTGAAAGTGTAATGTGTTTTAGTAATTTTTCATGCGAAGTGTGTCAACAAATAGTTCCTGTATGCCGCGCAAAGTTGCAAAGGTGGCGGAGCATGCCATGTGGAGAAATTAGTTTCAAGCAAGTACTCGAAGGGGTCGATCATATGTCGTGTCCGCACGCACGCTCTAGGTGGCATTCATCTCTTGTCTCACCAATCATTTTAATTTGGCAGTAGACTTTAATCTACCGTAACCTCTTTCGGTTTAAGCACCTGGAGACACCGCCCCTTACTTCCCCAGTGCTTGGATCACCTGGGGAAGCTTAACCTCACAACAAAAGTTGCACTGGCTTCTGGCCATTTCACAGTATTACCTACGTCAGCTGGCCAAGCTGGCAAAAGTGTGTAAAGTATCTCCCTAGAGGATAATTTTATATTCTTAGTGCAAGTAAATATTGTGTGTTGAAAACTGTGTTTTTTTTTTATTTCGCAGCGCCTTCTGGCATTTCAGGGCATGGGTCACTTATAATTTCGCCAGAAGTGTGATCATTGTTATTTAGTGCTTTGTGCAAGTAATCAGTCTCAGTGAGTGCAGCAGTCAATCAGTAATTCAAAGAATGTATGTCAATCAGCAATAGGCCTAACATTTAACATACACTGCAGGAAATATTTAATATGCGAGGTTCATTACCAACAACAAAAAGTTACATCTGGGTGCTTGGCCTGTGATTCCAGAGGAATTCGAGAGTCTGAAGCTCTACCGCAACACTGCCATCACTCTGAGGGTGTCTGGCGCCTACTGGGCAACAGTATTTTTTGACAACATTCGTAACCTCAACCTTTACCGCCCCTCAAAACCATCTTGCATCCTTCATCCAGCCACCACACTGCATCAATTTGTAGCATTAAATTGAGCACTCTCCATGTGTCTCCACTGATTATTGTAATCAGCATCCATCCTAAATCGAATCAACTCTCTGAGAGTTCCATAATTTTAATCATACTGTGTTATTGATCTCCATTAGAATATTGTTATTGTTTTTATTATCCCTGTGACATCTTAAAGGAATATTATGTGCACAACATAAAGTAATTGTTTTTACAATGGGAATCAAGATCTGCTTATTTTACTCTATTTGTGTCATACACTGTGAATGAATTGGATTTGATATTTCTAAGGCAGGATTGTGGTACCGTATGTCAAGGAAATCTTTTTTCCAGCATTAACAGCATTGATACTGTATTAGTTTTTTTCATGTACAAACAAATCGCCTTGTTTCCTTAAAAGGTTGTCAAACTTTCTCAATGTTTCTTTTACGAATTTTCTCAAAGGAGTGTTTTTGTTAACCACATCTTGAACCATTTGTAAAAAAAAAAAGCACAATAAATACAGTATATCCCTTTTCCTTTACCTGAAAGATCAAGTCAGTGAAATTTTTAAGTGAGATCTCTGGGCATATTTTTAGTAGGGTTTCCCACTTTCATCGCTTCATTCTAGCTGAATTGGTAATTTGCTGGAGGTGTCATTGGTTTATCAAGTAACATTAATTCGGAGTAATCATTTCACTTGTCATCCCAACGTAAAATACTAAGTCACTAGACAAGTGCTTCAAAAGCACTAGTCTTCAAAAGACTAGTGCTTCAAAAGTTCTAGTGGTTATGCTTACTTGATTTGTGTTCTTTAGATGCTCACTGACAACTACAGAAGAGAGGTCGATACTCGCTCTATCATCACCATATGTTTTAATTGTTTTCGGTTTGAAAAACTCATCAATTCTATGCCTTTTCAGGCTAAACTAATCACAGTTACAATGTACAAGAATAAGAACCGTACTGTAGTTGTATCTGTATCCGTAAACACGACTAATACAATCGAATCAAGTGACTGATGCCTGTCCACAGTGTTACCATCATGTGCATGGACAATTTCCAACATTGACAGTTAACGTCAGTAACCAATTAACAATTCTAATACAAATGTGAGTTGCTACTTCACTTGGATGTGCTGTGCGAATGTGCGAGTTACTTGCAAGTGTGAGTTACGGCATTCATCACGTCTGTGTGGGAACATACAAAGAGTATTCTATAAATGGTATCAATATTTTGTCGCATCGCGTAGTTCTTTATTCTTCCACCATGTGCTGGTGACATTCACTGTTTCATGTTAATTAACAAAAGTTATAAAATATTAATAGAATGTTCTGAAATAAATATAGTTTTTACTGTTCAAGAAACATTAAAATGCGATCAACTTTATAACAAATTCACAAAAGTTTTTCTGTGACTAAAAAAATTGTCTACGTTTTTGGGGGTGACATGGGCCCTTGACCCCCCACCCCCGCCCTTGTGTAATCTCAACTGCACCACACTTAAACTAATTAATAAAAGGTTCTGATTACATGACGTTTCTGTTGCAGTGATATTGATACAGATTTAAGTGAGTGTGCCGAAAGGATCCGCACAGAGCGAAATTCCCTAGCTGCTGGTCAGTCCGATTGCTGAGCTGTGATTGACATCGTGTTGTTGACTTCCGCTATGGGTTACTGATGCCGGCACCAAAAATACGTGAAATAGATAGTTAGCCCTCTTAAGACTACACAAATTAACACAAAATATATTTACATTAGAGAAATTCACATTGCTAATATACCCGACCCTAATTAAGAATTAATTAGGTTTAGGTTTAAGAACATGACATCATCGGGTATGTAACCACACTAAATAATTTAATTAAAAAGTAATGAGAAGAATATGGGCAGTTTGCTGAAAAGAAAGTAACATGTTGACATTGGTACACTTAAAAAAGAGAATTAAAAAATTAATAAAATAATTTATTTCAAATCGGCTATCCTAGTTTATGACGGTGTCTGACGGCTTAGTCATTGGGGGAGGGGGCGAGAAGCACCATATTGGACAGCTTGTTATTCGCTCCTAAGAGTTGCCTCTTGAGGTGTATGAAGCAAGATGGTCACTTGAGTCACGTAGTATATGACAGCGAAACAGGATGTGTTCCATTCTCTCCAGTTAGTTCTGTCATGCTCGAGGCCAAGAGTTCGCCTCTACCCAATTTAGGCCAGGTAGTGTAAGTGACTGTGGAGATACAAGTGGTAACTAGACCACTTGTGGATGGGTGGTTCATGTCACTTCCAAACATGCCACAGGACAAAGCTGTTAATTGCATAAATAAATGAACGCAGGACCAGTGCTAAATTATGTCTGCAGAGTGAGTTCCCATTAGATTGTATGTGCTGAGGAGCTTAACCTCTTAGCAAAGTAGGGAGTGTGTAAAGTGAAGGCTGTTTGGGTGACTGAACCATGTGACCTAGCAGGCCCAGTGCAAATACAAGCATAGTTACATGTCAGGGAAAGAAATTAATACCAGTGTGGTATTAATACAGTAAATTCAGGCCACATCCAGGTAGGTATTATTAAATTAGCATGACCCAATGTTGGTCTGAGCGGTATAAGTTCCACAGAAAACTTGACGATGTGAACTTTCCAACAACCAAACTTTACAATAATATTTGTAGCTATGTCCAGCTTAATTAGATATAAGCTGTTGTTAAATGCGAATAAGTGATTTTAGCAATTTTTAATGTGTTTTTTTAGTGGACAGTGCAATCGTGCATCTTATCATAAATTCGCATAAAATCACTGTAGAGGTATAGACAGGCAACTGCTTAATTTAATTTAATTGAAAAGGGTACATGTATAATAATGAATTAATTTGCAACATCAAACACCATCACCTTTGTTTCACACAGGAATTCTGTGTATTGTTCGGTGGTGCAGTCGAAATGCCCCTCCCCCACCCCCTTTTCCCAGAAAAATAGTCAGTGGCAAGGAAGTCTTGCTGTAGCAAGTATAGAGAGTGGCATGCATCATTTGACTCGGGGGAAGTTCATTACTTTGAAAACCAATCATTAGTGTATCAATTTTAATGTAGTTATTTCCGATCCTGTTGTAATTTTTTATTCCCCAAGGCGAATCCCTCCCAGTGTAGACTGTGTGTCCCACCACTTTAATGGCACTTTAATTTACTGTTCGTCCATATAGGGGTGTTCGTTTCCTCAAATTAGGTTCAAATGAGATGGCATCCCGTGTGGTGATGGTGGTTTGAAAGGAGATTTTAAGGGGGGTGAGGTTTGAAGTTAAGGGATTTTTGGAATATGTTTGTTTTACCTGGTAGGCGACAGGCAACGTCACTGCGATGCCATGAAGTTCTGATAGAGCAGCCCTCATTGACCTCAGGGTCGTTCGGCTGACGACCAGGGCAATAACCCTCATGTCGGGAAAACTGATAACCCTCTAAATAAAATGTGAATATACGTGTGCACTATGCGGTGACTTATTTGGGCTGACCGTATGCCCCAGAATCCTTTAGAACGAAGGTGCAACACATTGTACACTGAAATAACGCCTTTAAACATCCAAATGGGAGAGGAAATAAAATATGTGAAGTCCATTTGAAGTAGTTATGTTTGCTGTAAACTACATTCTTCTTCTGGAAGCCCCTTACAATGCTTGCCAGGCTTAAACATGCCGACCGAGACGACACTGTAAAGAGGTGCGAATGCAGTGAAAGTTACTAAATGGAAGTTAAATTTCCCTATGCAATAGAAACACTGGGGAAGGTGAGGGTTGGTGTTGCCAGACAGTTTAGACAAACGAAGTTCCATGTAATTACTTACTATTGAAAAACTAAATTACTGGTACTAAAAGATGCTGTGGATGCCCGTGCGCATGCGACATCAGATGAGGACACATGTTCAACCCCTCGAGACACTGAATGGTGACCAACTCTCTTGTGTGGTGGGCTGGACATGGTTGGCGGGCAGCATGTCATGTGTGACTACTTCCTGATTCACTTATGCATGGATCTTAACAAATACATAACACTTGCACTTAGTAAAACGTAATAAAATAATCGAAATTGTTTTAAAGGTGATATATAACATTTGAACCTTGTGTGAATGAAAGGGGATATAACATGGGTTGTATAACAATAAAGATATATGAGATACACTCTAAAAGCATAACATTGAATAAATGGGCTTTTCTGGGATGTTGTTATTGTTCCGTTTATAAGGGCTTCAGCAGAAGTTGCCATAAAGCCATTTCTTATCACCCTATTTTTACTCGCACTCGCTTACACTAGGGTGCACTATCCTGCACTATTGGCACACTGGTGTTCATGCGTTTCACCACCGTACTGATGCACTGTCACACCACGCTCGCTAGAGTTCGAGTGCTCGCTGTGCTGGGCTGTTGCATGGCCAGGCAAACTGTCTAGTATTCGAGGGATGTGGCACACGTAAACCCCGCCCATGGTATCTCATACTCAGAAGACGGTTTGCAGTGCAGGATCCGCTATTTGCTGTTGCTGTTCTCCTCTTATCCTCTACTGTAGTTGTTCTTGCTGTTTTCCTACTGTTGTCGCTGTACAATCATCTTGGCTGCCGCCGAGAGCGACCCGAGCAGGCCGCGATCGATGGGGTGCCCACCTGATGGTGTCCCCCTTGCCGATTATGGCACTCTTGCTGTGGGCCTGTTGTGGATGGCCAGCCCCCTTTGCCAGTGGTGGATACTACCAGTTATCGATCTGTCACCATCGATATTGCAGCAGGATATCCCAGGTGTCACCTGGTGTGGGCGAGAAGTGTAGTGGACGCCTCCAATTGTTTGTGGCGCCGTGACATTCGGCACTGTGGCATCTACAGACTGTGCCATCTCCAGAAGTGCCGGCACCTTTGGTGGCGCTGGTGGTCTAGCGGTAGTGCTTGTAGGTGCCATGCCATCCGTGGCACCAGTACATAGGGTCGGACACGCCCTGCAGGGCACTGGTGGGGAACCTCTGGAGAGATGTGCCTATGTACCTTCCTCCCTGCTGCATGCTTGCTGGCGGTTGACATCGAGGTTACTGGTGGGGGTCACTGGGGTGTCTCATGAGACTGTGTTAGTGATGTTACCATGTGATAGCGTGATGCCACCCCGGTGGACCCTGATGTTCCCCGATGCACTCCATTGCTGACCTGCCATTGAATGAAGTGATGATGATGAAGGGCGCATTGCTGTCTGTGTGGCACAGCAATCCCCTCGCATAATCCTCCTACATTTGGCATGGTGAATAACATGGGGCTCGACCTCATAGCCCAGAGCGGAAGATGAGTGGTAGAGGTAGGAATGAGGCTTCCCTTCTCGTCGCACCATGATGAACTGCATTGTTGATGATGTGTGACAACAAGTGGTGGGGGGGAGAAGGTGGACTCGCCACCCTCACCCTACTGCATGACCGATCGATGAGTTGGCCGAATGTAACCAAACACACATAGCTGGTGATGCATGCACTCCTATTTCCAAAGCAATAGGCATGAGTGAATTTTGAATATGACCTTGACTTACTGAGAGTTTTGAAATGTCGTGTTACGTTGAAATATCACAATGTTTGCATTAGAAAATTCACAATATTTAATTTGGATATTTACATTTACACTCTTCTTGGTCTTGGTGGCCTGAACATCTGATTAATTTTCACTCATGGACAGGTTTGTTGTGGCCACATGAGGTGATGTGAGCAATGTGTACAAATAAATACACGGTGCACTGAGTTCCCAATTCGTCACAGCAATACAGCGAATTAGTATGTGCAGCTGCTTGTACGTCTATTTGCTGCTAGTGTGTGGTGATTGTTTATGTTTTCGCGAGTGCATCTGTGATTGCGCACACTCTGCGGACTCTAGGAATGAGTGGCATACTAACCTTACAGCGCTGCTGCTTCATACATTAGATGTGGTTATGATGTGATATGTGGTGGTTTCACATGTGGTGGGTGGTAGAGTGAATGACATTTGTTGACAAGTGAACATCTGGTCTGCAGGAATCACACACACTGAAATTTGTTGCGTTGTGGTTGTCACACTGTCACTCACCTGCTCACACTGTGTCACTGTGGTGCGACGAGCTTTGGCTGGTTACTGCACCCACTGTGTCAGTGGTACCATGTTTTGCATTACTTGCTGGTAAGGGGTGGGATGTGACATTTTCGCTGGTGTCCCGCAGTCTGATGTAGTACTGTGAGGTGCGGTGTGAGTTGGGTAACTGTCGTGCTCAGGTGTGTGCGACCACAGTGTGTCAGCTGTGGCAGGTATCGATTGGGCTGGCCGGCCACATGGTATGCTGTTTACTTCCGCCGGGGTGGGAGGGGTGGAGAATTGCAGTGTGCTGAGCCAACACATCTTGCTCCCTGTGTTGTACATGTGTGCTGTGGCTGTCATGATGTGTTTCCGGGTTTGCATTGCATCTTGCTCGCCTTGCTGTGACGAGTGTAGCACTGGCGGATGCACTCGGTGTGGCATGGATGGTGTGGTTGGCCGCAATAGAATTTGGTTCAGTGTGGAAACGTTTACTGGTTTGTTGATATGGTTGCATTCATAGCACTCATAAGTTAGTCCACATGCTGTCGCGATTTCGGTTGCATTTAAGCACACTTGGTGCTTAAATGCAACCGAAACAGGATACATTGGAGTTGCGGTGTACCCTGGCCTGTACATTATAATAAATTGCCGTGCACAGTTTGTTGGTGATAATTTGTAATAACTGGATTTTTTAATTTTGGTAGTCCGGAATTTCCACTGTTAGCTTTAGGTGGAATTTTTCCACTTTACTTTAACTTTTTTCTTCTGCGCAGTTGAACGCAGCACAGTTGTTGGTTGGGTTACGCTTACGATCACAACGACCATGCATGTTGTCTAACTCGTATTTTGCCATTATTTTTCAGAGGTTTGATGCGCAATCGTCACAAACATAAGGTCGCAGTTTCACTCCTCCATGTTTGGATAGCCATTGTTTGTCAACAAAACCACATGAGAATCATGGATGTGCAGGAGTGCAGAAGCACATGTGATGGGGAAGTAACACTTACCTCTCTCGTGGCAGACCCCTCTGCACATGCTGAAAGGGGTGTTGCCAGGCTGGCAGAGAGTGTCGCAGGGTTGAGCAGGCTGCCCACGTGACCCACACTGCAGTCGATAGATTTTCCCAGCTGTTGTGATGAGCCATTTTTTATTTTTTGGAAAATGTTGGGAAAAAGTATTTTTTGTTTTTATAGATTTTGGTATATTTGAGATTTTGAATAATTTATATGCTCTGTATTTTACATAATGTTAAGGGCAATGTCTACTTATCCTTATTTTAGCCCAGTAATGGGTTTCTGAAAGTTTCTATATTTCAGTCTTAGCTGCGCGCATGGGAAATAATTTCTGTTTGCTTCTGAAATAACTATAATTCCTAGCTAATCAAGAGATCACAAGTAGGTAGCACACAGAAATATATTTTTTTTTACAATGGTCGATTAAATTTTTAATGTAGTTAGTGTGGTTTTGAGGAGAATTTAATTAATAGGCATAATAATTGGTGACCAGCTGGATATACTGTTGTTCTCTCAGAGTAATTTGAATTTTATGTAGTTCATTTTTATTTGGAATATAACTAGGTCTACTCCAACTGGTTATAGGGAATTCTAAATTAGTGGTCTGCTAATCACCTTCCTATTTTATTTTTGGTTTGGGGCTTGTGATTTAATTTTTACCTTGGACTACATTCAGACAAGAGAGAGGCGGCCGAGAAGGCTAGAAGCATAGCACTCGAGCTGTCCCTGGTGACTTTACCACAGTATTAGGTGAACAGTCGGATTCTGTCGCAACCTTTTCTATCATGTTTTCACTTTTAATTTAATACTGTGCAGACCTCGGCAAGAGCCGCTTCAGACCAGAGCAAATTCTAGTCTCATCTGCTGTTTCATTATTAAGAAATCATAATTTTTACCAGCTAATCCAGCACTTCTACAGCTCAGAGTGACATTGGTTCTTCTCTGTGCCCTCTATCTGGAGACCTGAAACTAAATGTTCAGTTAACATCACTTCCACCAGGCGCTGCAAGCCAAGCTAACCTCCTCACTACACACTCTTCAGTACGTGCATTCGTCAACCATATCCTAAATCAAATTACACATTTTCTTACAAAGCTATAGAGTCGATGTTCATCTCTGAAGAATGTAGTCTTTGATAAGCATCCATACGAACTAAAATGTAGTCGAGTTGTTTCTGCTTTTATGAAGTGCCGTAGCAAGTAATGTATTTATTAATTTTGTTATTTAAAATGCACTACATTTAGTCAATATTTTCCGACCTCCAGTATTGTGTAAGCAAGCTACTGCATTTTTCTTTGGAGTTTTCCCTGCGAGCTTACTTAATTAATCTTCCGCATTCCTAACTGGTATATATTTTGCAGAGGTTTCAGTTTATGGTTCCACATAGTCTTTCATTCCCGCTTCACCCTCTGTGTTCGGCTGCCTGATGTAGCCCGTTTCTGATTTCCGTCATACAACTTTCATTCTGTCTATGTCAGTCAGCCCATCTCTTCATTTGGACTAACCTTGATTCCCATAATGCAACTAGCCGGACTGTAGCCGAATACGACTTCTGGAGCACAATTATGAATAACCATTTAAATAATTATTTCTCCTTTTATAGTTATCTTCTTCTGAACATGGTCACACAGACTTAATTTATGTTAAGTGAATTTTGAAAGGAAATTTAAATTTTTATATAATTATTAACTAAATAGGTATTTTGTGAGTGGTACCAGTTTGAACTGTTACTCATGTTTTGACCCATTCAAGTTTAATGTAAAATATTTCGTTTGAATATTTTGGAGAGGTCTATTTCATAACTATACAAAGTAGAAAGTAATAAGTAATCAAAATTAATGTGGCATACTCTTTATGGTTTGTAATTTTTCATATGAAAATATACTTTTCTTATACCAATCTGTTAGCGAATATCTGATTTTTTATTTATTTACTAAATACCTTGCACATAATTTTGAGTTAAGCTTTAGTACTATACCTATATTTGCTGGCAATTAGTAAATTGGGATACTTACCACCCGAACCAGCACCCATATATTTATCAATTTTTAAGTACTTATTTTTTATAATAAATGGGTACCAGTTTTATTTTTTAAGTTGTGGTAAGGTATCATACTGGTAGCACAGCAAAGTTCTGAACAAATAAACGTTTCAGGATGCGATCTTAATGTGTTATGTAACAGATTGTTGGAATCTTACTTAAACTCACTTATTTTGATCATGCGACATAACAAAATGTTACATATTCGTATTTGTGCAATTTACAATCGAGCAAGTGTTTTCAACAAAAGGTAATGTTATTGGTTTTATTTGTTTATTCATTAGTTATTAGCTAATGTGCCTTGTTAAGTGTGGTGTTATTTTGTTATGGTATTACTAAACTTGGTTTTAAAAGCTATTTTTTTGCTTCGCATAGTCGACATGAACTCTCTCTTTTGCCATGCATGCCTCAATCTTATCGGTGCAGTACTATCAACTGCATGGCATGGTTTTACACTGATTTCACTGTTATTATGTTTACATTTTGACAATGTGCATACTATATCCTAGGCCTACTAGGTTAAGTAAAATATACTGCATGAAACTTGGATTATAAATAAGTAATTTGTTTATTTAAGGATAATTAAATACTCAGTATGGATAAAGTAGTTGTGCCAAAAGTGTTTCTGAAAGATGAGCTAATGTACGAACTCCACTCATAAAATTTAGATTACTCAGGAGACATGCAACAGCTGAGAAAACAGTTAAGAGTCGCTCTGAATGATAGCATTCCCTCGTCAATAGAATATCTAAGGGAAATAGATTTGATGGATGAGTTTACTATCTGTGCTACGAACTTAACCAAATAGCTGTTAATTTGCAAAATAGTCAAGCTGACTTACAGAGGTGTTTGACAAGTCTGACTTGTGCCGTACATCGGTTAAGTGTACTTCAGCTATTAGGTCAGGGCCAGAAGGATATAGCTTATATAACACATATTAGTATATTTCTAGTGTCCGTTAACACAAACTATCAAAGCATAACACAACAGTTACAATTAGTAGCAGGAGCAGCATTGTTAATCACAGCTGGTAGTATGGCAATTAGTGGTGCCAAAAAAGCACTGTTTGTGTCGTCAATTTCAGAGTGACCAGAAAATAGATTTAGTGTCTGCATTTCAGGTGCAGAAATGGGGACTTCTGCCTCTTTGGATCACCACTCACACCCACCACACTTACCTCGCCGTCTATTACAGCTGCTGACACATCATGTTCCCTCATTCCATGCAACCCCATCCCTACCTCTTCAAGGGGTTTGCCCTCTGAAATTGAATAATTCGGTATACAAGATATTGAGGAGAACCTTACCTCTGTGGTGGTAGTTTCCACAATTATCAATACATTTGATGCCTCTTCCGATATGCCACCCCAATCTTTTCCCTTCCCACTCACCCTAATCACATTTCATTCCATCCAGCCATCGGCAAATGTTCTAACAAAATACAACAAATTCAATTTCAACCACTTTTCAGCCTTCTCACACCTTAGCAACCACCCACACGCCCCTAACCTCCTTTCAACCCCTCGGTTCACAGTACCAACCTCTCCCTACTGCATGAATCATACATCCCAAGTACCCACTTCACACCAGTCCACAGTAACATCCCAAACTTTTTCAACCCTTTTTACACCAGGCTTACCCCCATACACCCCTCCTATCATCCCACAACAACCTTCAACCCCATTTTCCAACCAATCACATGCAGAACTCCAATCGAACATTCATAAATGCATTTTGGCTTTCAATCCACTGCTGGCCTACACTATCCACTCCATCTCACTACTTTTCACCTCCTATTCCTTCAACAGTAACAACCACACCCTACTTTCAGCACTCATGTATCATCTTCATTTTATGACTATGAGAATCTTTCAAATCCACTTGAAAGGGCGTTTTGAGCAGTTTTCCCGAAAAATTGATGGTTTGACTATCCATAAATTACCAAAATGTTTACCTTAATTAGTTAGGATAAAGCAAAAATATAATATACCTAATAACCAATTGTAATAAATTATTTTTCCCTTCACTCTTTCCACCTGGAGTGACAGAACAACTCTGGCAATTGCCAACAACTGCACTTTTGAATAGTATCATAAAGATATTTTAGACAACTTCATTGCAGCTTGAATGTTATTAAATATCAGACTGGAATGGTTTAATAGATTGCAACAGCATTATGAATCTTGGCCAATTATATAGCTAGCTTCAAGGAAGCAGCTATGGTTTTATGTTTAACAATGTCCGAGGCTGAAATAGTCCCAACCATCGTCGATGGACTGAACCCCACCGAGTGCTCACGAACAATTTTTGCTTATTGGCCACATACATTTGTTGAGAGATAGGTTATGTATAAACTCAATTACGGTAGCTTTTGCAGACCAGTATAGAGAACAGTCATCCTTCCATTTCAGAACCCCTCCCCCCCCCCCCCCCCCACTCGCCCATCGCCCATCGCAACAAAAAAGCAGGATAAGAAAGATAAGGTTAAAGTTAAGGGTCCAACTAGTGCTAGTATAAGAGATAAATCTAAGGACCTGGTAGATACCAGTAAGCAATCAGACAAAGTATGCTTTTATTGTAAACAACCAGAACATTTCAGAAAACGGTGTAAGAAGTTAGAGGAAAAGATGAAAAAACCAACAGATCAAAAAATATGTAGGACGATTGGTCTAAATCACAACAGAAAAAGGTCAGACGACCTACAAAACACATTATTTCAAAGAAACTATAGCACACTACCAAATGAAATTGCATATTAAGATACAGTCAGTGTGTGTTGTGAAAAATTATGTTGAAGACGACTTTAGTAATAAGCGGCATTGTTTTAGTAATAGAAGTTGTGGAAAATATAAGAAAATGATTATTTAGAAATAAGAAGTGCCATAATATTGTACCATTAACCAAGCCATTTTACCATTTTTGTCTCACACAGTTAGGTTCTTCAGAAATCAACAGTCTTGTTGATACAGATTCTGTTCGTAGCTTTATGTCAGCTTAAGTTTTTAAGAAACTACCAGATGAGTGATATGTGAAAAGTACACTATCCTGTAAATATAAAGTGTGTCACTGCTTCAGACCAATCATTGCCAGTCAGTATATCTGCTTTGGTAAAAATTTAAATTGATTTGTTTACATGGAATTTCCTACTCTTAGTGTGTGACACTATTGGAACTGACCTCATCCTAGGGTCTGATTTTATCTCAAAAACCAGTATGGTAGATGACATACAAGACAGTTACATTATGTTCAAATTGAATAAGCAAGTCATAATTCCATTTTCTAATTCCACTATAACTAGGGATTACCAGTGACTGAAATTAGTAATAAAAAGTCCTCTAACTTTAAGTCACCTTGATGCAGAAAATCAAAAATTCATAAGAAATTTATGCTTTATCTCCCAAAATGTTTTAACTCCAAAATAAGATCGAACAACTTTCATTGAAAATGATATCAAGTTGTTAGATTCTAAACCTGTTAAGCCACATTCCTATAACTTGGCACCTCTAAAAATAGAAATTATGAGAAATTAAATTCGAGAACTATTAGAAAAAAGTTAATTGAACTGTCCAAATCCTTTTTCAGTTTTCCAGCTTTGTTGGTACCCACGGGGAAGGACCGTCATTTAGTGGTGTATTGCCAACTCCTGAATAAGCTGATAGATATTAAAAATGTACCATTACTAGCCTCTCACTGGTTCAGCAAGACTAAGTATTTTAGTGTCTTTTATTTAAACTCTACCTACCACCAAATTCCTCTGACCAACGAATAAAACATGTCACATGGTTTTGTGTACCATGGAATTGTTCCAATATAAGATTCTACCTTCTGGTTTAGCTACAGGAGTCAAGTATGGTTCTCATGTGTCTTTTCTATCAGTTCTTGGGAGATGTTGAGTTTAAGTATATATTTAATTACTTGGATAACTTGGTAGTGCTTTCTGAGAATTTTGATCAACATCTGGCTCATCTGAAAGAAGACTTAGAAAAATGTAAGGCTGGTCTTACAGCTAATCTTAAGAATGTAAAGTTTGCTGTCAAGGAAATTTCTTTCCTGGGGCACTTAGTGTCTGAAAAGGGTGTCTCTATTGATCCAGAAAAACTAAATCAATCAGGAATTACCCTCCACCAAAATATTGAAAATGTATTTCATGTTTCATAGGCATGGTAAATTTTTATTCTAAATTCATCCCTAAATTTGCTAAACATGCTGCACCTCTGAATTCTCTGGGGAAGAAGAGGGCAAAATTTTATAGGGGTGAAGAGCAGCAAGAAGCATTTGAGTTTTTTTAATATGCTATTGCTAGACTCCTATGCTTAGGATGGCTCATTTTTCAAAACCCTTATCCTGCAAAAATTGAATGCCTCAAGTATAACACCGGGTGCTGTGTTGTCTCAAGAAATAGGTGGGCAGAGGCAGTCCATTGCATTTGCTTCCCATACCTTAACAAATCAGGAGAGAAAGTGTACAAATTAGAGTGTTTGACAGTTGTGTTTGGAATCTATTACTTTAGGTAATTTTTGGAACACAAATAAATTTCGAAACGGATAATCAGGCACTGTAATGGTTACTAGCTCATCCCAAACAGTTAAGAAAATTATATCGCTGGTTAGTAAAACATTTGTCTAAAAATTCAAAATTCAGAATATCAGAGGCACACAAAAAGTTGTCGCAGACACCTTGTCTCTTAAGTTCGAGAGCCACCCTGAGGAAACTATTACTAAAAATGAGACGAACGTGTTAGTTCATTGCTTACCAATTTTGCATTAGCCTTTCAAGATATTGAGACCCATCAGAAGGCAGGCCCTTTTATCAATGCAATTTTTGACCAATTTCAGAACGGTACTGCACTAAAACAGTATAAAATTCCCAAAGGTGTCTTGCATTCAAAATCTCGTTCTTCCAAGTGGTATAGAATTGTTTTGTCTCAGAATATACGCGACATGATAGTTCAATAATTTCATTCATCGTCTTTAGGAGCCTATTTAGGAATTTACAAAACTCTAAACGCAATTAGGTATCAAGACATTTCAGAAAGAGTTGAAGTTTGTAAACTTTTTACCTTGAGCAAATCTGTGCAGGATACTAAATTAGGTCTACTATCATCTGACGATGCAGAGCATCCATTACAGAAAATGTTTGTGGATTTCGTTAAACATTTTCCTCGATCTAGGTCAGGAAACACTATGCTGTTGGTATGTAGAGATGCATTTACGAAATTTGTCTGGCTATTCCCGGTGTGTAAAGCTACTTCAGATACCACAATTGCAGCAATGAAAAATTACATTTTCATGATTTTGGGGGTTACATCCACAATTCAAATCCAGGTAATTTAGGAACATGTGTTTTAGTCATGGCATTCAGCATGTTACCACCATACCATACTATCCACAACCATCCCATGCGGAGAGATTCACCAGGAATCTCCATTCGGCTCTCATTGTCTTTCATGCAGACAGCCAGGATAGATGGGACCAAAACATTGAATGGCTGCAAATGGCATTCAACTATGCATGCCATCAGAGACACAAGTCCACTCCATTTCAGCTCATATTGACATATAAGCCCAACAACCCTATGTGCAATATTTGGTCGCTCACCGACCCCCAAGGACATCAGGGAGATGTGGAAAAGGGCAAGGCAGAACTTGAACCTGACACACAGTAGCTCTAAGAGGAGGTATGATATGGATTGATAGGATAACCCATTGAAAGTGGGAGATTTGGTCATGTGTAGAGCACATGCACTGAGTAAAGCTGTTGACAAAATGGCAGCTAAGCTCAGTTATCCGTTGAAAGTTCCTTACAAGATACAGATATTTCTCACTCTCGTTACGACGTAACTTCGTCAACCATCAAATTGTCTATTTGTTGCGTGGACCCACATATCGCAACTCAAGAATAGTGCACCTTAATTCAAGCAGGTTAGTGGGCACTGGCCCAGTTAAAGGTATGCATGGTCAGCATGGTTCAGGTGGACTGATCACCCACCTGGACAGATAATTGCTTGTGACATGCAGCATTTTTGGGGGTCGACTAGACAAAGTGAATGGGCTAACTATGTTTGGAGCTGAATCTTTTTTAGCTGGTGATATTAAAAACCAGTGGTGTTAGTTATAAGATGTTAGTGCACACAGTTTGTTTATTGTACTAAGATATCAGGTTGGGGCTTTGGATCTGGTCAATGAAGGTGAAAAGCTGGAATGCCTGTGATGAGAGGGCTTGATCCGTCTCCCTCGCCTATTGGGAGACCATGGCGGCGGTAAGGCCTTGTCGCTAAGAGAGATTCATTAAATATGAAAAAGTACAATGGTTGAGAAGCCTTATTGTATTATTGTAGTGTACATGCCGTTTTTCTTTGTTGTAATGGTACCCTTGGGCTAATCTTAATACAAGAATTTTCCATTAATTGAAGTACACATTGATTCGTTAATATATGGTACTTGAATTCCATGTTTGTACAGTATAATGTTTTTTTGTTGTGTTATTGCTGTTTATGATTGTTGTTGTGCTTCATTTGATGTATCATTGTGGTGCTCTATTGTTATTTTATGCTTGTTTTCTATTAGAACATGCCTTTTAATGACTATGGTTTAAGTTGTGTTCTTTAGTTCTCTGGGCCAAGGCCAAATGTACATACACATGTATGTGAATGGGAATGTAGCTTTCTAAAGTTAGGTTTTTCGAAAGAATAAACCTAGCACCCGCCTTAAGGGGGCGAGTCTGTGAGGTATTAATTTTTTTGGAAAATCTTGGGGCACAGTATTGTTTTGTTTTCATAGATTTGGGTGTATTTGAGATTTTGAATAATTAATATACTTTGTATTTTACATCATGTTTAGGGCAATATATATTTATCCCTATTTTAGCACAACAATGGATTTCTGAAAGTTTCTATATTTCAGTCTTAGACGCATACAATGGAAATGATTTCTGTTTCCTTCTAAGGTAACTCTAATTCCTAGCTAATTAAGAGATTACAAGTAGCACACAGTGTAGTTTTTTTTATTATGGTCTATTTAAATTTTGATTGTAATTTATGTACAGTTTTGAGGTGAATTTAATTAATTGGGATCATTATGATGACCAGCTGGATATACTTTTGTTCTTTTAGAGTAATTTGAACTTCGTGTAGTACAATTTTATTTGGAATTGAACTTGGTCTACTCCAATCAGTTGTAGGGTAGTGGTCTGCTAATCACCTGCCGATTTAATTTTCGTCTTGACCTACATCCAGGCAAGAGAGAGGCGGTCGAGAATTCCAGATGCATGGCACTCGAGCTGTGTTTGGAGAACAATGAGATACTCTCGCATTCCTTTCTGTGATGATTTCGCTTTTAATTTCATACTGTGCAGACCTCGGCAAGAGCCACTACAAACCAGAGTAAAATTCTAGCCACATCAGCGGTTTTGTTACAAACATCCCATATTTTGTAACTGCTAATCCGGCGCTTCTAGAACTCAGAGCAGTGTTAGTTCTTCTCTGTGCTATCTATCTGAAGACCTTGAACTAAATGTTTAGTTAACACCGCCTCCACTGGCGCTGCTAGTCAAGCTCACCTCCATGCTACACGCACTTCGGTGTGTGCATTCGTCATTCTTCTCCTGGAGCATACTACACATTTCCTCGTGTTCATCTCCGAAGAATGTAGTAGTCGATAAGCATTTGTACTAACTACAATGTAGTTGAGTTGTTTATGCTGTTATATAGTGTCGTAGCAATGAATTTAGTTATTTATTTTTTGTTATTTCATATCTAGTAAACAACCAGGTGTTTTAATCCACCACACTTAGTCAAGATTTGCGACCTTCAGTATTGAGTGAGTTATTACTTTTTTTTTTTTTTTTTAGTTTTCCCCGTGAGCTTATGTAACTTATCATCTGTACTCCTGTCTGTTATGTATTTTGCATAGGTTTCAGTTTCTGGTTCCACATATTTTTTCGTTCCCACTTCATCCTCTGTATTCTGCTGCCTGATGTATCCTGTTTCCGTGTTCCAACTTTCTTCATCCCAATATCATGTCACTCAGTGCAGCTCTTCGTTTGTTTGGACTAACCTTGATTCATACATGATACCAGCCGGTCAGCAGCCACAGACGATGTTTGAAGCACAAATATGAATAATAATTTTAATAATTATTTCTGCTTTTACAGTAATGTTCTTCTGGGCATTGTCGAACAGGCATTTATGTTAAGTGAATTTTTAAAAGAAATTTTAGTTTTTTATATAATTAACAACTATATAGATATTTTGTGAGGGACCCCAGTTTGAAGTTATACTCATGTTTTGACCTATTCTATTTAATGTAAAATAATTAATTTGAATATTTTTAGAGGTCTATTTCATAATTATGCACACGGAAAAGTAATAAGTAATCAACATCAATGAGGCATACTCTTTCTGGTTTGTAATTCTTGATGCGAATATATACTTTTGTGATACCAATGTAATAGAGAATATCAGATTTTTTATTTATTTACTAAATAATTTTCACTTAATTTTGAGTTAATCTTTGGTACTCTCCTTTTATCTGTTGGTAATTAGCAAATTATTAATACCACCTGAACCAGCAATATATAATTGATCAATTTTAAACAGTTATTTTTAATAAGGAATTGGTAGAAGTTTTATTTTTGGAGTTGTGGTAAGGTATCAACATGAAATGGGGTAGGAGGTGCTTAGTGCGCACCTGCACCTTTATCTAGTGGTGGGGGTAAGCTAATGTCATTCCGCCATAAAATGGCTGACTTACTGCGCTCCTGCCCATGTCTCCACAATGGCCGCTGCTGTTGACATTTTGACACATTTTCTGCTCGCACCACATGGTGTGTTGCCTGGTGTTTGGAAGGCATCTGGTAGGCATCCAAATGCTGTTGTTGGCCACGATGTATCCCTCATGGTGTTACCTCGTTGTGGGTAGAGAGGAAAACGAGCGGGAAAATAATTTTCATGGAAAATTCTGAGTGGGAAATTTTGTACGGAATTCCGGCGGATTTTTGAAGTGGGTGGATTCAGAACTGAGGAATACGCCACATAGTTGTTGCCGTTTTGACAGTGTCCCATCTGGTGATGGTGGGATGAGACAAGATATTATGGGTGGTGAGGTTTGGGGTTAAGGGATTTTTGGAAGATGTTTGTTTTGCCCTGTAGGAACCAGTCAATGCCTCTGCGGTGCCAGACTCTCTCAGACTGAGGCAGACTCTCGTTGACCTCAGGCTAGTTCGGCATACGACCAAGACAATAATCCTCATGGCAGGAAAACTGGTAATCTTCATTATAAAATGTCAATTTGTGTGTGTTTTGCACAGTGGCCTGTCTGGGCTGACCACATGCCCCAAAATATTTAGTACAATGGTGCAATACATTATACACTGAAATAATGTAGGAAATATATTCATAATAAAACTTGGATATTTTTGCGGGAAATTGCGAGGGCCTGTGCCCTTAAACACCCAAAGGCGGGACAAAATAAAATACTTGAAGTCAATTCAATGTAGTTTTGTTTGCCATAAACTACATGCTTCTCCTGGAAGACACTTGCAATGCTTGTCAGGCTTAAACCTGCCAAACGAGGTGGCAATGTAAAGAGGTGCGATGGCCGTGAAAGTTAATATATGAAATTAAACATTTCCATGCAATTCAAACCCCGGGAAAGGCGAAGAGCTGTGTTCCCAGGCGGCTAAGACAAACGAGTTTCCATAAAGTTACTTACTATTGATTAACTAAATGGCCGGTGCTAAAAGGTGCTGGCCACCCAGGCGTGCACGATGCAAGGTGATGACACATATCCGACCTCTCGAGATGCTGAACGGTAACTAACTCTCCCACGTGGCGGGCAGACCGTGATTGGCAGTCAGCATGTCGCGTAGGACTATTTCCTGACCCAGTTATACATGAATGATAACAAATACATAACACTTGCACTTGACAACATGTAGTGAAATAATCAAAATTATTTTTAAAGTGTTACATAATCATTGACCCTTGTGTGAATGAAATGGGGATGAAACACTTGATGTGAAAAAAAAAACACTTATAATAAACACACTAAAAGCAAAACATTAAATAAAAAGGCTTTTTCTGGGACATCTCTATTGTCCCTTTTATAAATCCCCTGTCACACACTCAAGTTTTTCCATCGAACTGCTTCCAATAAAATTGGCCAAATATAGTTGGACAGTTATGATGTTATTGAAACGTCATAAATGTCGCCATATTTGTCTGAAAAAGTTGAATGTCTTCAGTTCTCATTAAACATTTGAAAATTGGACCGGTTCTAAAATTTATTTGAAGTTTGATGGAATCAGCCAGTCAAAATCGTGCATGACAAAAATGGATGCCAAGAAACATAAAATAATGAACAACTGCTGGAAGCAAAGTAAGTTATGAAGATAATTAATTTATGTAGAAGCTGTCCAGGCATGAATGTTATTTTAGGTGAATATTGCACATCATATTACGAACTCAGAAGTATTAAATTCAATTGTGCAGGAAACATATCTTATAAATAAAACTTTAATTTAGTAAAGAAACCAAAATAAACAAATTATTACGATATAACTTTCATTTCTTCCTGTCATGGACCACATAGAAAAACAAAAGCAATATCTCACTATGAAAATAATATTTAAATAATATTTGAGATTAGATTCTCCCAATAAAAAATTTGTCAGTGTGACACTTTTTCAAGCACATTCAGGATTATTCTATAAAATTTGTTGAAAGAAAAATTTTGATGACCGTATTTTGTCTTCAAATTTTGTTGTCAAATATAGTGGGAAGCGAAAATTTGAGTGTGTGACAGGGGGTTAAGGAGTTCAACGGCATTTGCCGTAAAGCCCTTTTGTATCGCAGTATTTTCACTTGTACTCGCTTACACTGTGATGCACTGTCCTTCAGTATTGGTACACGAGTGCACATTTGTTTCATTCGTTGCACTGCCGCACTTGAGCACAGTCACACTACATTCAATAGAGTTCGGATGCTCGCTGCCCTATAATGGTGCACGGCCGAGCAAACGGTATAGAAGGCTAGGGATGTCAAACATGTCAAATGCAAATAAGCTGTTTCGACTATATTACTCAAGTAGTGTCATGCTATGAGTTGGTTTTCGATTGTGTTATATATTAAGTACAAGTCAAGACGAAGTAGCCAATCGGAATATTTTGAACATTGTTATTGGCGGGAAACTGTATATATATTGGATTTGGGTTCTGTTGTATCGTGTAATCGTATGCAATGAATTATTTTAATCGAAAGAGTAACATGATATTTAAAGTAGAGTTAATTGTCAGGTTTCTGTACTTTGGGAGAGGTTATTGATTTCGGTTTGATTAACCTTTTCTTATTTATTGACGTAAATACCCAATATTGTCATTGGCTTCCCCATTCTTTAAGAAAATCACGAGTTTTCAAAACGATTACACAAGCAATAACCAGAAACAATTGAATACCTGTAAACAATATTTGAGTCAATTTTTCCATGTTACATCTGCTGATTTCATCACTACTGTCTGAGTTTGTGTTGTATTGTGTGCTAAGTCAATTTTAGAACGTACTTTAGTAGTATGTAAATTATTTGTTAAATTTATTCGATAATTATAATCGGTTTTCATTTTTATTACACAAATTAATTGGTTTTTGTAATAGTTTTATATTTATATAAATAGATAGCGTATTACAAATATATGTTTTTTAAGTGTATCTTGACAGTTGTCATTATAATAAATTTTAAAACTACAACTTATAATAAATCTGCATTACTCATTAAGACATATAAATGATAAATATTTACTGAGGCAGAATATAAGACTAATGTATATAAATGTTCTGTAAAATGCTAAACAAAATGTAGTAATGATAAATATATATATAATTAAAAAGGATAATTCTTTCGTCACAAATTATATTTTTTTTTTTGTTTCTAAAGCATTTCGGGGGTGCTTTCAGTGGTCTACTTATCGTACTATAAAAGTATCAGTATTGCGCCAGTTATTTCTGAGATCGATCATCGCTAAGCCACCGACGCCCTGCCTGCAGCGCCCGCTGCTGGGAGTTTCTCTGCTCGCCTACAGATAGCGTCGCCAGCGCTATGGACCGCCATCCGCTGTGTTGGACGCCCAGGAGGTGCTGCCCTAGTGTCAACTGCTGGAACTCCGTCGCCGTCGCTTTGGCCTGCTGCTGTCTCCGACTGCGATGTTATTTTCGGCTGACGAGTTGTTTTCTGTTGTTTATCCTTGCTGCTGGCCAATCTGATGTTAGTGTCTCTCACCTTTTTGCTGTCCATCTTGACTCCCTTTCGATTTGTGATACTTATTTTCGCTTGTGGCGCTTTCAATACCACTCGCTTTGCAGTTCACCCCTCAGCCAGAGTAATTTAATTATTGTCAAGCGGCTGATTTATTTCCCCTAGTTTCCGGTCAAGTGTAGATCCCTCCCCCCTCAACATTCTACACCAGGGAGTGGTGATTAATTCAGAGCAGCTAACGAAGCCGAAACGGCCAGATGTAAGGCCTATAACAGTGTACCATGCTGCGGCGTGCAATTACACCACAGTATACCGCTTTTTTCGCGAGAAATTAAGCCTACCAACCACCAACCGAGTCGTCCCAGAGGGCGTGTCATATCTCACAGAGCATAGAAGACTACAGAAAAGCAGTACAGCTTTTTGAGTCAAGCAATGTCGGGTTTTCGGCTAGCGACTCGACACCATACAAGCTACACAAGACTTTTCCTGTCTTTCTCAAGACATGACAAAGGTCGGCCGACATATCGAAGGTACGAACACAGACGAAATGTCACTACACACATAAGAGGACACAACAGAAAATACAGTGAAGACACGAGCACAATCTAAAATATCTGAAGCTAGTAAAACAAGTATGTGCCGCGGACACACACACGAACACCGCGGTATACAACACAAACACAAAGACTACGGGCGGCTGGAGGACATCGCCAGCCCAAACACGAGTGCAAGCGAGGCCAGCCAGACCCTGTCCGGTGGAGTCTGCGGATCTCACCAGCGGTTCAACCGCTGGTGACATCCACAGGTCGGCGGGGGGGGGGGGGAACAGGCGAAGCAGTATCTCGTCCCAACATTTACAAAACTCTGACACTGGGAGTCGGGCCCCTTCTCCTCAGGTCCCTGACGAGGATGGGTTCCTCTCCCCCAAAGAGACATCAAAACGCTAACAAATGTCGGACGAAGGGAAGAAACTTCTAATCGAATACAGGTTCGAATTCGTGGGAGAAGAGGGCATGGAGAGAAGGGAAGAGGGCCGCCCCTCTTCGCAAAGTCCATCCAACACACAGAGATACAGGCCCGTGCCTATAATAATTCCGGACAGCAGGTCACTGAAAACAGTGGCTAAGTTGCTCTGCAATAGCAATATCAGCTTTCGTAATACTCTCACTCGGAGGCGAGAACTCGAACTCACGTTTAGCACACGAACAGACTACGAGAAGGTCCGAGTGCTTCTCCACGAAATACACCATTACACACATGCCCACTATGATTAGAAGGCCCAGATGTTTATCATTAAAGGCCTGCCAGAGGGCGAGGTCGATATTGAGACCCTCAGGGACGATATCAGAACTTGTGGGTTCAACATTAATGACCTCAGCAGTTTCACACGAAAATCCCCTGCACACACTCCTGAGGACCCTGAATACATCCCCACTGGCACTTGGTCAGTAACAATAGCTACAGGCGGTTCACGGTAAAGTGAGCACTTGTTAAGGCCCTGCTGAATTTTTATTTTCGTAAGATTTCTATCTTCCTGTCACTTTTTAATTTAAACATTGTCATCAGACTAATAAATGCAGTGTATAAATTTTCACCACTAAAAAAAGTTGACGTCTGGAGTTGCAATAAATCTTATTTATTAGTGGTAAGAGACTGTTTCAAGGTCCTGAAAAAGTGCTCACTTTGCCGTGAACAGCCTATGACACAAAACAAGACTTTCTCAGGGTCAAGTTACTCTACTGGACTGCTGTCCGGATAGAGTCGTACAAACCGCGTCCCAGAGACGTGCCACACTGCCGCAACTCCTGTCAGTGGGGCCACGCGCAAAAAAAAAAAAAGATGCAACACGCAGACAGTGCGTGCTAATTGTGCGGGACCGCACAAGCCAATTGACTGCCCCGTGGACAAAGAGGCCCAGCCCCTGCGGTGTGCAAACTGCTGCAAGGAGGAAGGGCATCACGCTGCGGACAAATCTTGTAAAATATACAAGACAGTAGTACACAATCGACAAGCCGGCATGAACAGAAACACACGTCCGCAGTACACTCAGCAACATACGTCGCCACATTTCACAAACACCGCGCAGTTCCCAGAACTGCGAGCACACCCGCGCACACAAACACGGCCTAGGGTATCGGTCCAGACTCGGTCGGTGCCAGTTGCGGCCGGGGAGGCCATAGCTGAGAGCAGCCAGGCTGGGAACAGCAGGGCTGCGCCTGCGGTGCCTTCTCGGGGTGCTCCGGGTGCTGGATTGGCTGGGGCCGGCCCTTGGGCAGCGAGGCTGGAAGTCAACAGGCTAGCACAGCAGCCAGACAGACGACTACCTCTCTTGCCAACTCCAGACCAGCCACCCACGCTGGATGGAGGCCTAGGTGCCACAGCAAACGACATTCGGGAACTCACAAACATACTGCACGACACGCACTTCTCTGAATTAATGACACACGTACGACCATATTTCGGGCCCATCAGGGCAGCGAAAACCCTTGCGGACAAGCAATTACTGTTGCTAACGGCACTGGTATCTCTCCCACAGTAATGTCTAACTCTAGAGAAGAGCACACATTAAACCTATTAAACTGGAATGCCTGCGGGATCAGATCGCAAATATATTAATTAGAACAACAACTAGTAATATATGGAATTGATATAGCATTTATAACAGAAACTAGACTGGAAAACCAAGTTAAACTAAAATTTGCGGGATATAATGTATATAGATCAGACAGGAACTTCAAAGAAGGCGGAACAGCTATAATAATTAAAAATAATATCCATCACCACCCAGTAAACATTACAGACTTACAGCAGATTGAAGCCACGGCTATAAAAATTAAAAGCAACAGTACTCACATCTAAATGGCCGCTGTATATTGTACCCCGAAATCAAAAATAAATGATCAAGAATTATGGGCGAAACAGAAAACTTTTTAATCGCAGGAGTCCTAAACAGTAAAAATAAATAATGGTATTGTTTAAATGATAATACAAACGCCAGAAAATTAAGCAGACATGCAGATAATAATAATTATGTAATCTTCCCACCACCTAAACCAACACACCTACCGAATAATGGCCATAGACCGGATAAATTGGACATAATATTAACTAATATCCCCAACTCAAACATAGACTCGGAAGTTCTAAACGAATTAGATTCAGATCACCTCCCAGTCTTTGTAAAATTAACCCTAAACACAAACATATCTAATAATAAACATACTATAAAACGTCCAGTGACAGATTGGGAAGGATTTCAGAAAGATCTGGTAGATAAATTTGAAACCCCATCAGAAATTAATGATCTATTGGAAATAAATGTGCAAGTAAAACTATGCACCGATACGATAAAAGAAATGCTAAATTAAAATACGAAATATTTTAAGGAAAAAAACGTCAGTACATGAGAGAAAATTATCCAGAATTAGACTTCTTAGTAGACCTTAAAATACAGGTGCGAAATTACTGGTAAAGAACTACAAATCCCGCAAGTAAAACTGAATATAATAGGCTTAAAACACAAGTTAAAGGTAAGCTAGAAGAATTAAAAATTAAAGATTGGAACGTGGCCACCAAAAACGCGGCTAAATATCCAAGATAAATACAGAGACTAATTAAAATATTAACAGGAAAACGTAAAAAATTTAACACACCAGCAATAGAAACGCACCAAGGATTTGTTTACGATGAAAGGGATAAAGCTAGCATAATTGCAGAAAGCCTAGAGAAACAATTTTCCTCTAATAAAGATGTACAGGATAAGCAAGTCACACTACCAGTAAATAAAGACATCAATGACTACTTAAAACTAAAAGAAACCTCAGAATACGAGCCTGTCATATTAAAGGAATTATTTAAAAATAATATAAACGCGCCCTAATAATAAATCGGGAGGACCAGACGGAATAAAATACGAGGCATTAAAGAAATTACCTGTAAACGCCCCAGAATTCCTATTTAAAATATATAATTCAATGTTTAAACTATGTACATTCCCACAGCCCTGGAAGAAAGCAAAAGTAATTACACTACCAAAACCCGGAAAGTATCCTAGTAAACCAGTAAACAGACGGCCTATAAGCTTACTAAACAGCATGAGCAAAATTTTTGAAAAAACCCTTTTATACATATTACAGTTTCATGCAGACATAAACAAAATAGTCCCAAACAATCAGTATGGTTTTAGAGCTCAACACTGCACCATCCACCCACTAATTAAAATAGTAGAATATATAACAGATGGATTTAATAATAAAGAACAAAGATACACGATAATAACACTAATAGTTGCAGAAAAATCTTTTCATAAAGTCTGGCTACCAGGATTAATAAATAAATTGATCAATTATAATTTCCCAGACACATACGTAAATTTCCTAGCACACTATTTAAATAACAGACGCTTTTAGGTAACACTAGATTTGCAACAGCAGGAGTTCCACTGGGATCAGCACTCTCCCCTTTCCCATACAGTATCTACACGGCTGACATCCCTATAACAGACGCCAGAACTAAAGCTAGTATCCAAATGTATAAAGATGACACTACAATACTAAAACAACATTATAATGTAAAATATGCCTTAGCAGCCCTGCGGAGACAATTAACAAATCTAGAAAAATGGTACACAAATTGGAGAATTAAAACAAACCCTGAAAAATCTGAAATAAAAATAATTACAAAAATGTTACCGGGATCAGCAAAAAACTAATACTGTTTAATGAAAATATCCCGTTTGTTAAGACAGCAAAATATTTAGGCATAACATTGGACCATAGGTTAATTTGGCAGCCACACATAAATAATGCAAGAAATGCAGCACTAGGCTAACTTCAACTGCTATACCACATTTTAAATGCAGATAACTTCACACTAAACAAAAAACTTTTAATATATAAACAAATAATACTCTCAGCTATGCCATATGGATGTGAGGTTTGGGGACATGCCGCAGAATTCAGATTAAAAAATTTGCAAACAGGACAAAATAAATATTTGAGAGTAATAGCTAACCAAGCCAGATTCACAACTAATCAAAAGCTGCCCTGCGCAAAATACATTAAAGAAATAATTGTAGATAAAAATAAAAATCTTTATAATAATTTTAAAGGACATGACAATAAAAATATTAAAACCCTAGGTAACTATGATCCCGCAGGCATAAGAAAATTCAGAAAACCTAAATTTATTTCAACACTGCGAAAGTGGGAATGGGCCCGCCCGCTGGTTGGCCGGCGGAGCCCGACCAATCACAGCGCACGGCCCCGCGAGGCTATAAATATGACCGCGCTACCAAACAATCCGGCAGTCATTTCGGCACTTCACTTCACTTCGTCGCTGAACTTCGAGCGGACAGCATCGTCTTCTGATTTCTTCTCAGCGGACTTTGCGGCCTTCGACTGTAGCTCTCGCGACATAGGGAAACAACTGCCGACCCGTTGCTCTGGTCAACGGGTCATCTCGAGCCTAGCCTGTTAAGGTCAGCGGTGGTTGTTTCTCACAGCGGATAGGAACACCTGTCATTTTATTATAAAAAAATTAATAAATATATATATATAAAAAAAAATTTACACTCACACACACTAACAAACCAACCTTCTGAATACACGATCCTGGCTGACTCGACCCCCGGGGGCGGGGATGTGGGCTCGCTGGAGGCAGAAATAACAGTACCAAGTAACACACCACCCGGCGCAGTTATGTCCACACTCGGAGAAGGTGGAATAATACATTTTCACGAAACACAAAACCAAACACAGGAATCCCAGGCAGCCGTCATGGACACAACTGAACATCACGACACAGCACAAAAAAACCTCATGCCTCACAATCTAACAGCTGAACAGCAAAAGTCTTGGCTGTTGGCTAAACACAATCGCCGCAAGGCATTATTAGACCAACAGTTCGAAAATGAAACCTGGATTTTGGAAACAAATCGCAGGAAAATATCCCGAGCCACCCGAGAACCGCAGCCCAAGTCAATCGCGGTACAAAACCGTTTCGAACCATTAACCAACATGCCAAATACACAAACAGCTACACTGACTGACACTCAAAATAGCACATCTGTCCCGTCCACCTCTCACACTGAGCGCCCAACCGCAAAAAAATAATTCGAAACCCATGAAACTCATTGTGCCTGACACCACCACATACAACCATCTAATCGCAAAAATACGCTCAATGAACATCACAGGTACACAAATTTCCCTGGTTCAAGCCGGCCTCCAGATCACTTGCACCCACGAACAGGCGTATAACTCGTTAAAAGATTTTCTTAAAATTGCCAACGTTCATTTTTACACCTTCAGTATATCAGCAGAACACCCACAAAAAGTGGTAGTCAGGCTCCCACGAACAACTCCTACTTCAGACATCAGAGAAGACCTTGAGGCGCGCCACTACACTGTAATCGACGTATATCAGTTCAAAAAAACTATCACAGACCCCAACAACCCTTCACACACCTGGGACGAACCTCAAGATATTTTCTGCATTACAGCCGCCAGAAACGACACCCTCACTCCCCTTCTCAACCTCACTAGCATAAACATGACGGCAGTACAACCCCGCCCGTACAAAAAGAGGATTGGGGACATCCCCCAGTGCCAAAATTGCTGGCTTTACCACCATACAAAAAACTTCTGTGCCCTCAGAACTGTCTGCCGTCACTGCGCCGGCCCCCGCCCCCACACAGCCTGTGAGAACCTGAATAAAAACCCCAACTGCGTGAACTGCAAGGGGAAAGGAGTGCACGAAGCCAATTCAAGGCTCTGCCCAGAATACATCCGCCTGGTGCAACTTCCGACAGGAGGCCGCAGCAAAACGAGAATCCTGACGCCCCACACTTCGTGCACCCCCTGTATTCACGCAGGAACACTTTCCGTCCCCAATCTCAACTAGGAACATTGTTAGGGAAAATGTTTCCTACTCACAGGCATTACGGCCTCAAACACAGCCCCGCAACACACAACAGTCTTCCTCTCCGATCTCAATCCAACAACCAACCAACCAGCAACCCATCCCACCCCTCCTCCCCACCCCACGCCAACCCTCCCCTCCCTCCATGGCCCCTCCCGATATGGGAGATATCAGTTCCACACTTACCGACCTCCGAGACCTTATGCGCTTCCTCAGGGAAGCGAACTTCCTTCAATTCATGACACACATGAAATCATACATCCTCCTGGGTAACTCCACACCTGACCCACAGATGAAAACCCTCCTGCTCCTGCAGGCCTTGACCACCTACTCCGGGTTCGATTAGTCATGGATCAAGCCCTCACAGATAGACCCTGTGTTCTCTCCATTCTCTACTGGAATGCCAACAGTATATTTTATCAAATTTACGAATTAGAAAGAGTTCTAGAAACTTACGGCGTAGAAATTGCACTAATTAACGAAACACATTTAAAACCTAGAAAAAAATTTAACATAAAAAATTACACGGCATATCGAACTGACAGAAAATCTAAAGGAGGTGGCACATTAATACTAGTTCACAACCGCATACAACACCATTTAAATAATGTCCCAGTCCTAGAAAATTTAGAATACACATCCATAAACATTCGCACACAAGCAGGTCACATCACTCTAGCGGCTATTTATAATTCCCCCAATAAACCGCTAATCCCAGCAGACTTAGATAAAATAACAACACAGCCATACCCATTTTTCTTAGCAGGAGATTTAAACGCGAAACATACTTCCTGGAATAGTAGAGAAAACAATCAAAGAGGCAGAATACTTGCAAATCATTCAAATCAATATAATTATTTAGTTACAGGCCCTACAGAACCGACATACTTTCCTGCTTGTACAAAATACCAATCAGACATACTAGATATTGCACTTACCAATTTAGATAATGTAAATATTTCATTTGAAGTCCTCGCAGAATTAGATTCCGACCACTTACCTATATTTTGTCAGCTGGAAGCAAACATACTTAAACACACAAACGCCACTCTTCTAAAAACTCCGGTAACTAACTGGGAGGATTTTAAACTAGACCTAGAAAATTTATTTGAAACGCACCAAATAAATATTCCATCCAAAGATCACATCGACTCGGCAACTGAATTAATTCAAAATACAATATTGAAAATAAATAAAAAACACAAATTTCCTAAACCGTCGACAATTTTTAAAACACTCCTTTCCCGAAGTTTCCTAGAAACCAAGGAGACAAACAAAAATATTATTAATTAAAGAAAGAACTCCGCAATAAACTCATCACATTAAAAATTAATAAATGGGAAACTTTCATGACCGACATAAACAATAATTACACTGATTTCTGGCGCGTCGCAAAAACCTTGCGAGGTCAAACTAAAAAATCCACCTCCCAGCCCATAAAAAACTCAGAAGGAACTCTCTTATACGTCCCAGAGGACAAAGCAAATGCAATAGCCGATTGCTATCAGGACCAGTTTTCACCTAATGCCGATCTAGGAGATCCAAACTTTTCCAGAGATGTACAAACCAATATTACAGCTTTTCTCAACAGAACCATAACAGCAAAACCAGAAGCAATAACACTTAAAGAATTACTTGTACAAATTAAAAAACTTAAAGTCAAAAAATCTCCAGGACATGACAAAATTACCTATAAAATTATTAAAAACCTCCCAGCTAATGCACTATTTCAATACTCGACCTGTTTAATGCAATATTAAATTTCAATTATTTTCCTATAGCATGGCGAACAGCCAAAGTTATCACGATTCCCAAACCAGGCAAAAATCACTCTATCCCAGAAAATAGACGGCCTATTTCCCTACTCAACTCCCTTAGTAAAGTCTTCGAAAAACTGCTCCTAACTAGATTATTAGTACATGCAGAATTACAACATATCATCCCGGCAACACAATTCGGGTTTAGAGCCCAACATTCCACCACTCACGCCCTCACTAAATTCACCACAGACACCCTGACAGCAATGCAAAAACACGAAGTCACAATAGCCATTTTCCTAGACATTGCTAAGTCATTTGATAAGGTGTGGATACCTGGATTACTACAAAAATTAATTAATTTCAATTTTCCCGACTGCTACATACATTTACTCGCCTCCTACTTTCAAAATAGAAAATTCTTTGTTAGTATTGATAATGCCAACTCTACTACTCGCGAAATTACAGCAGGTGTCCCACAAGGCTCAGCAATTTCCCCATTTCTGTATAATATTTTTACGTCAGACATTCCCATAACCCATGCCTCAGTACAAATGTACGCGGACGATACGATAATTTACACTCACGACAAAAAACTGCCATATGCTATCCTCCTAATCCAACTTCAAATTAACGATTTAGAACACTGGTTTGAAAGATGGAAAATTAAAACAAATCCTACTAAATCACAAGCATTATTGTTAACTCAACGCAGAATGCAGCCTTCACGCCAAATAACTGTAAATAATATTCCAATCCCCTTCACACAAACCGCGAAATATCTAGGTTTAACAATTGACTCCAAACTAATCTGGACCAATCACATCTCAACAGTAAAAAAGGCAGCACTGTGTAAACTACCGCAACTCTATCCAATCTTAAAAAGCAACAATCTACCCAGACGATTAAAACTATTAATCTACACTGCAATAGTTAGATCAGCCCTCTTGTATGGCAACGAAGTCTGGGGGAACTTAAATAAATTCCTCCTAAACTCTCTCCAAGTCATACAAAATAAATATTTAAGAATCATTATAAACGCAGCGCCCTACACTACCAACCTATCGATACATGAACGATTAAAAATTCCGACTATAAAAACACTATTACTAAACCGCAATATAAATTATTACAATAAACTTCTCTCGCATTCCAATCCCGCCATTAAACGGCTAGGAGACTACGAACCCGATAAAAACAGAAGAATAAAACGCCCTAAAATGCTTCCCACATAAAAATATAACATCTCCTAAACCCGTACACCAGGCCGAAATTCTCTGATCGGTCCGGGACAAAATACAGTCAGTTTAACAAAACTGCCTGGCGCTAGCATCGCGCACATCACTCCGCCTGCTGCTCTCACAGCGAACACACCTCTCTCTACTTCACTAGCTTTTCCTCATTGAGCTGACTGATTAAATATTCTATCCCTAATTATGTCCCCCAAGTTTTGACACGTTTAATAACGAAACACATGCAAATTCAATCGCAGTGCTGCCTTCTCTCCTCGGAAGACAGAAGCCCCGCCCTCGGCTGAGATACAGCCAATCAGAAAATTCCTTTAATATGAATGCCCGCCCACCGACAAATCCTTAAACCCACTGTCCCACACAAATAACACCTTATATATCAAGATTCAATTACAACATACACACTCACACACACATACACTAAACATTATTCTACAAAAAAAAAATATATATATATATATATATATACGAAAAAAAAATTATATATATTATTACCGTCATAGCTAGAAGAAGACCCTGCTTCCTCTGCCTCTTCCTGACATCTTGGTTAACTTCACGGGAATATTTTATAAATTAATAAAACCAACTTTTCTATTGATTTTACCTAACTTTTAAAAGACCTACATTTTCAATTTTCAAAATTCCGTGCCAGTAGGGAACGGAACTCCACCGCCTTTCCCCTCATTTTTGTAGGCAAAAAATGAGGGGAAAAAAGATTGGAACAACCGTGGCTCAGGGGCTATACTGGGTCACAAAACCACACTCCTGACATGCGAACACCGCGCGTGCCAGCTGAAAGTGCCTATAATATGGGGGATCAGGGCGGGGTGGGTTAGCTACCCCTAACCCTGATCCATTCAAATGACTACCGCTTGGGAAGACAAGGGCCTCGGTCTGTACTTCCCCCGCGCTGAGAGGCCTAGCCTCAATGATGATAAATCGGTGCGCAATCCGGCAGTCGGAATGCAGTGAGCCGAGAGGCGACAGCTGCAGAGCGCACATACAAGATACGAGCTAAGCTGTCGAGGGATGAACATCGCGCTCGTGGCTGCTCGCTCGCTGGGAACTGCCCGCGACTTGAGGACCAGCGAAACCGAGGTGCATCTGCGAGTGCGATGGGACCATGGCAGCTTGGGTGTGGAGACTATCCGCAACTCGTCGCGTCCCCAGGTGTTGGATAGTGGATCCCCAGGCTCTGGGGTGGCTGGGAATATGCTAATACCAGCCCTAGAACCAACTGGCCGGTGCGAGAGCTCCGTCGTCGTGGACGTCGGGAACCTGGGCAGCTCACTACGAGATGGCGAAGCGCGTCTGCTGGAGGTTGCCCAACGATTAAGGCGGGGAGAGGGATCTCGAGGTGCTGAAAAATGCGAAGTGTTGCGATCCTCACTGCTGTATTCTGCAGACTGCCGACTGCGGGTGCGTGATGAATGGATTGGAATGCATCGGACCTTGGCAGCACCCCGATGTCAGCCTTCACTCCTGGGCCAGCGGATTCGCCACCACCACTGGTAGGCCCCGGATGTCTCACGTTTCCCAGACCGACGGGCTATTTTGAAGGAAGGGGAGGGGGTGGCTCCCCGAAAGAACTCCCCCCACTTTCACCCATGGATTGGAGATCCTGGCATTGACGCGGATGGGCGAAGATGGAGTCGGTGTCGTGACTGAGCTGTCCAGTATTCCGACGCACTTGACGAGAAGCAGGGGGGCCCCTGCGTCCTCAGTTACTGTCAGTACTGCAGTGCTGGTTCGCCTACACGGCAGTATTGACAGTTAACTCAACTTCAAGGGCGCCTGCGCCCACAAGATGACTGGCATCGGCACGGGGGCTGTTCTGTCCCCCGTAATACACGCCAGCTGCGATCTCATTTCATTTCACCCCGCATCAAACCAACAGAAGTCTTTCTTCCCGAACTAACAAATACCCTACTTTATCCAGTTAAAAGGAATTATTTTATCCTCCGCGACTGTCGCATAGATTTTCCACGGCCTTCTCCGCTTTGCCTGGTGTGCTATGCTCTTCCATCTAGACCCTTTTTCTTTCGAGGTGTGCACACGGCTCCAATTGCGGCCATGGCACTATAACCCTGCTTAGCCGCAGTGCGTGCGCCCACTATAATAATTAAACCCTACCTAAGGCGTAAAGGGCTTGCCTTGAGAGGCATCCCAATGTTCAACCGACTTAGCTACTAACATGCATGATCCAAACTTAGTACACACGGCCGAGCAGTTCTTCTCAGAGCTGCTCGTGCAATTGAAAAGTATACAAGTGTGGGTAGTTCTTGTTAGAGATACCACGCAGTCCGCGACAGACGGCCCGGCGCATGCGTTAGGACCGCCGACTTCCCCTCTCCACCCTTTGCAAGGGAAGCATTCAACGGTAGAGCGCGCATGCCGACCGCATCACCCAAGCTGTGCACAATTTATTCACAACACTCGCCGAGTCACACCGCACCTTAACTTCATACACGCACAAACACAACAAAGAGGAGGCAGAGGTGCACTGCTTCAGGGGTCAACAGGGGCGATTCTCGGGCAAGGAGACCTGTCCCATCACCACTCTGAAGTCACGCCTAGTGACACATGCACTGGTCCAGGAAATAGTGTTCATATGGGATTACTTCGCAATAATCACTATCATCATTGTATATATAACACTTAGTAAGCATTGAACACTAGACACGCCGGGATAGGTAATCAATAATTATAATTATGGAAAAATCATATTAGAAAAATTAAATAAAAAACAATTAAATAAATGATGAAAAATAAATCTAAAGTGTTTTTGGATTAAAGAAATATAAAGTCACTACAAAACTCTTATAAAAACGTGTACCCATAATGACACACCGACTTGATAATCTGTTTCAGGTCGGGGAGAAGCTAAATACTAAGAAGACACAGGGGGAGTCCTGCTTTTACCAGAAATCCGATTGGACTATGATACCAAGGGCCCCATAACATATGCACTAATAATGTTCACTTTCTTTCAGGATTGCACCCTCAGTGCTCAACAAAATATATTTTTAAAAAATCTACTTCCCCCTCCCCCCCCTTCAAAATATTTTTCAAGTTTGTAGAATGAGAAAAATATGGCACACACTTAACATCACAATCAATTTATGATAAGATATCCAATTTGAATAGTATTTACTCCCTCTTCCTCCCGATAAATAATTTTAAAAAAAATTTAAGTGCCCTCAGCACCAAAACAGAAGTGTGCCATAAGTAAAAGTAAATGTAATTACTGAAAGTATATCATATATTTGACTAAATGCCATCAGCGCCAATATATATTTATATATAATTATGAATATCAATTTGAGTAATTAATTAATTTATTTATTTAAAAAATTACAATTCTCTCCTACACAACACATTGAAACGATGAAACGTAACCTGTGGGCTTCCCCCGGGAGACTAGGGACTCGCCTACACAAAAAATACGAGTTTAATTAGCACACTTGCAAACAACAGTCCAACATACTACACAGACATCACAACATTAACATTCACTCCAGCCGTGAGACTGGAGGGGAGCCTTACTCCCCCGCAGAATACAATCACACGTAACTTAATTTAAAAATAGGCAACAACTTAAACAGCCTTAACACGGGTCCGGTGCCCAAGAAACCCCGCCTCCTTACCCAATGATTTGAGTACTTGTCGGGGTACATTTTGTATTTTCAAACACCCTGTGAGTTATGGGAGTATAGGCTCTCGGTCTCACGACACACAGGCCATTCGGTGGCATATGAGGGTTTGGCGGCGGCGGTCAAGCGAGACAGTTCACATGGAGACAGCTCCAATCGATGTCACACATGTTGACACACAGCGACTGTTTTCACAAATTAAAAACAGCCCCCTCGCCCAGAAGACCCCAGCATTGATGGTGATGCTGGAGTCTCTCTTCAAATTATTAGTTATTTGGACAGATCCTGTGCGAAGCCAGGACGACAAAGCCCAGGCCATCATGGGATTCGCCCTCTCAGTGACCACTAAGATCAATGATGGCTGTTAGAGGGCATGGCACCAGTCTGGCCTATCCTAGGTTTCATTTAGTCAATAGTATTGCTTACTGGAATGCTAATGGCATTCACTGTAAGAAACAAGAGATGGAATATTTTATTTCTCGCCACCAGGTACCTATTATCGCAGTAAATGAAACACATCTGAACTCACAGCATAGATTTTCAATAACTGGATTAAAATGTTGCAGAAAAGACCATGACAATCGAGGCGGCGGTGTTTTAATATTAGTTCAACTCAATTACATGCAACTCCGCGAAAATATTGCAACTTCAGACACTTGAAGCTATGGGTGTCACTATTAAATTAGGAAATTAACATATCACGATTTATTGAGTTTATTGCTCGCCAGGCCGCACGCTTCTGCACGCAGATATTGATGAATTAATTCATTCTTATCCTGTTTTACTCGCTGTAGGCGATATAGATGCTAAACATCCCACTTGGGGCTGTCTCGCGCGCACAGCCAATGGGAATACTCTTTTTAGACAGCAGGAGCAACATAATTATATTGTTTATGTGTCCAGCGAACCTAATTTCGATCCACATCACTCTGTCCCCACTTCTGGATTGCAAGACGGCTAAAAATTACTGTTGTTCACGCCCACCCCTACCGCAAACGGCTGTCAGATGCCGCCCAATGCAAGAACTGCAATGCCCTCGATCACACGAAAGCTTACTGCCACCTGCCAACCATCTGCCCCCACTGCTCTGCCCCGCACACCCTGGATGTATGCACAAAATCAAACCCCAACCCGACCTGCTGTAACTGTAACGGAACTATTGTTGCCACCTCCAAGCAGTGTCCGAAGGTAACAGAAATTGTAGAACGGCGGCAGGCAACTGTCGAGTGAAAAGTCGAATTGAGGGCACAACACAGATTGGCTGCAGCTGCAGCCCCTCCCCCCGGTCGAGACCTCTCTGCCTACCCCAAACTCATCGATTCACGGACACTGCATCCTGCATTTTCATATGCGAGTGCTACCAGGGGATACACACAATCCTACACACACTTCCCAACCAGGCTCCAGTTTTGAAAACACACGTCCACCTCTTCTCCCTACACCCAGCCCAATCCACACCACTGCGCCTTCAATGAGTGAATTTGGAGACACGATGCGAGAAATATAGGAATTCCTGGCTTTCTTGTGTGAGGCCAACTTCAAAGTTTTGATGATGCACTTCCGTTCCTTTATGGAAGCAGCAAAACAAACCAATTACCGCATGGCGAAATCAATGCTGTTCTTGGAGTCCTTCACTACTTTCCGAGCGCTTCCTAATGGGCCACGACTCCCAGCAAAACCTTGGTTCCCTGTCTCTTCTATATTGGAACAGCAACTGCATTTTTAATCAGCTTTACGATTTAGAACGACTTCTGGAAACGTACGGCATAGAAGTCGTTTTAATACAGGAGTCTATGTTAAAACCCACTAAAAGATGCTAGATAAAAAATTATTTTACTTAGAGAATTGCGCGAATAACAATCATAATTACCTAATTATAAACAATGAAAAATGTCCATCATTAGAAGCCATAATATTATCAAATAAATACTAAATTCTAAATTTACAACACCAAATAATAAAAGAAATAACAGTAGCGAAAATAATGATAAATGAGGAAGAATTAATACCAATATCAGTTTATTTACCACCCCAACAAGAAATACAATATTTATTAAACCATTTAAATAAAATAACTGAAGAACTAGGAAATAAGAAAATAATAATTGCAGGAGATATTAATACTAAGTCAAGAGTATAGTACTCGAAAAATTCAGATGAAAGAGGTGAAATATTAATGGGGCTAGTACAAAAAAAATAATTGGGTGAATTGTAACGAAGAGGGAAATAAATATACATATGACAGTATACATGGACAGGAAAACATTGGCTTGGCAATAGTAACAGAAGATATGGAGGATAGAATAATGAATTGGATAATGAATAATAGCATCAGTGATCATAATAATATAAATTTTGAAATAGAAACAGATAAACAATAAGATATAAATAAAGAAAAAAGACTACATTTGAAGATAAAAATTGGGACTTAGAGAATGAAGAATTAAAAGAAGACATAAATAACATAGATAATAATATGGAATAAGGCACAATCGAAATAACATTCCACAAATTATAAAAAGCAATAGTTACAATATGTAATAAACAGAATAATAGTAAAGAAGATGTAGATAAAAAATTAATAACGAATTAAAATTAATCAAAAGTTAAGTAATGAACAAACATAGGAAATTTCGTCGCTGTTGTGAATGTGGCGCAAAAAAAAAAAGTCTGTAAAGAAAAACTTAAATAGTGTAGAAGAACATATAAAACATTAATAAGAAACAATATGCATAATAGATGGGCGAAATTGATTAATGAAGAGGTTAAAAAGGGACCATTGAATTTAATCGATAAAATTTGTAGAAAGAAATTAAGAAAAATAGAAGCTATTAGCAGCATTAAAACAGGAACAAAATATACAAAAACAATTAAGGAGACATATGAAGTGATGACGAACACATTATTACTGTACCTCGAAGAAAATACAGAAATTATTGACATACAAAATCTAGAAGAGGAAAGGAACATACGAATGGAAGAAATTGAAGCAAAGGATATAGAAAAGGTGGTCAAAAGATGTATTACAAAGGAGGCACCCGGTATAGCTCAGATAACAATTGAAGTAATAAATAAAATTTGGGAGACAATTAAAGCAATGTTAACTAAAATAATAAATAAATGCTATACAGAAGGTAAATATCCAAAAATATGGAAAATTGGGAAAATTAAATTCTTATATAGAGATATAATTAATTAAAAACTGAGATTTCTTCATACAGACCAATATGTTTACTGTCAACAATAGGGATAATATTTGAAAGGATTATTTACAACAATATTAAAACAGAAATAGGAAAAATAATTCATGAAAATCAGTTTGGTTGTCGAGAATCTAAATCAACAGAAATGGTAATAAATATAATAGATACAAGTACAAGTAAAAATATAGTAGGCATTTCAATGGCTATAAGTAATGCATTTTCAACAGTTAATTGGAAAGATATAAAAATAGAAATTAATAAGATACCAATAGGTAAAAAATGGAAGGAGATAATATGGGATTATCTGGATAATAGGAAAATTATAATAAAATAGAACCAACAAAATTTACAAAGAGAAGTAAATCGCTGCTGTCCCCAGGGTTCAGTATTAGGACAAAGTCTATCGAATCTTGTAATTAACGATTTTTTAAAGCATAACAATAATGAAGAAACAAAGCAGTAGCATTTGCGGACGATTGAATTGTCTTAATAGAAGAGAATACTGGAAGAAAAATTGAAGAACAAGCACAGAAGATAATGGAGAAATCATTACAGTAGATGAAGAAGAGAAAAATTAACATTATCAACAGAGAAAACATTGGCGATAATATTTAAAGGAAATTTAGATAAAAGACCACCAACAACTAGGTTTGACGGACAATTAATAAAAGTAAAGAAACAAATAGTATACCTGGGGATACTGTTGGACAATAGATTAAATTTTATTCCATATATTCGATATATAACAGAAAAAGTGAAAAATATAATTTTAAGGTTGAATCAAATCATATTGGATATAAAAAATTACAGTTATAAAGATAAGAAAATAATATATCAAGCTTTTTATTTAAATGGCATACAATATGCTAGCACAAGTTATAGAAATAAAATTGATCACACATACATTAAAAGAGTTTTAAGAGCATCACAAAGATATGTACTAATAAAATTAAAGAATTTGACTAAAACTACATCATATATATCAACTTTAACAATAAGTTAAGAAAAACCAATAGATTACTGCAATAAAAGATAGAAATATGATATATCAGAATACACATGAATTGGATGAAAACAGATATAATGGAGACGTTTACAGTAAAATAGTAGAAGATGGAAGAATATGGATAGAAAAAATGCAGATGATCAACCACTAGAAATAAAAGAAGTTAAAAAGGAAATTTACAAAACAAGTCTCAGTAAGTGGCAATATGAATGCTATAAAGCAGAAACTGGATTAAATTTAAAAAAACTACATCAAAGACAAAAAATATTGGTATAATATCAAAAACGAAATTAGTAATAAAGTGCTAAAAATAATAACGGGTCATTGTCAAACAAGAGGATATTTATTTAGGATTAATAAAATAGAACATAGTAGCTGTCAATGTGAAAAAGGAGAACAAACCATATACCATATTTTGTACATGTGCGAACTTTTTGAACAGGAAAGGGAAGAATTAAGACAGAAATTACAAAACTACAACGAAACCTGGCCATTACATAAATATTATATATATGACAGTGAAATTGTAATAATAATTAATGAGAGTCTAGGTAAAATATATGATATACTAGAAGTGTTAAATGATTATCTAGAAGATTAATATGTAGGTTGTTGGATGTGTGCTGGGACTAAAAGGGTAAAATAGAATAGCAGTTAAGAAAAAGTGGAGGGGGACTATCAGTTATATGTGTGGAGTAAGTGTTTATGTTAAGAAAGCAAATTCAAAATTAAGAATAAGGGTTATATAATTTGGCAATACAGCCGAAGAAAAGTGAAAAATATGATAAATAAAAAATAGAAAAAGGGAAAAGAAGAAGTAGTGGGAGAATAAGAAGAGAAAAGAGAAGAAAAAAGAATAAATTCGACGAGGAGTGGAAGGAGCTCTGTGGATGAAGAAGAAGAGAAAAGAGAAGAACAAGAAGAAGGTATGGGCATAGAAGAATGGGAAAAGAATGAGACCAGCTGCAGTGTTTGTAAAGAATATAATATGAGTGAGTGTATTGTTTGTGTTGATGTTTGTATTGTTGTGTGAAAAATGGGGAAAACATTAAAAGAGAAAAAAATATAAAAAAGAAAGAAATGAAAAAGAAGGGGAGGCTGAGGAGCCGGGCGGCGACCGCCCCTCGAAGTACCCCGTGGACTGGGCGCCCATAGGAGCTGTGCCCCATTCCCTTGCATTGCGGGAAACAAAGGCTCGGGTGTCCTGATGGGGTTTTGTCCTGCACGATGCTCGGGCTGGAGTGGAAGGCAGTGCAAGGGGAAAATCAAGAAAAAAGTAAATTAGAATAGTGAATTAGGGAGGAGTTTGGAGTCTCGGGTTGGGGGGGGGGGTCGCGGGGGTTCATGTACCATGAGTGCCACTGAAATCCGACCGAGAGACTAGACAGAGGTGTGCAGGCCCAGGGTATGGTCTTGCGGAGGCTCTCTGGGGATACCTGGCTCCTGGACCTCGCTGATCGTGTGGTGGAGCAGAAGACGGCCGGATAGGCTATATACTGTGAGACCATGCGACTGGCAAGGAATGGCCCACCGGCTTCCAATGAAGTCTGGTTGATGCCTAGGTTAATTTAGAATATTGTTAATAAGTATCGTAGACTAATTACAGGCGCCTGGACAAACAGCTCCCTTTACACAGTCATAAGACCGGAGTGTGGAACCCCCAAGAGAAATTTCCAGGCCCACAAATAGTGTATTCAAAATAAAATGTAAACCTATAATGTCCTTTCCAAAATTGTAAACCTGTAGATTGTTCCCCTGACAGTGGTTTGAACCCTAAAATATTAAATGTAAACAAAATAATAGTCTGAATGGGAGGATGGGCCCAGTGAAGTGGGGCAGGGGCGGAGAATCCTAGGGAGACATAGCTGTGCGTAACATGGACGAGTCCTGGGTTTCTTCGTGACCCACTTGGCAGATGAGAGCCCTGGTGAAAGCCGCCATGGTTGGTTCCATGGGATGGAAACTGTAGGTGGTGCATATGGGTACGGGTGGGAGCCGTGACGAGGCCCAGGCACGTGAGACTTGGTGCTGCAGCTGTGCTCATCCTGGGAAACTCCTCGCACCTACCCACCTCGCTGGGTCTATCATTCTCTCTAGACTAAGTATAGTAAATAATAATCAATTAATAAATACAGTATGATTTTACTTTTTATTCAATCTATTAGAATTAACACCCTGGATGGCCTATGGCTAAGAAGGGTTCAGGGGTCTTTAAATTTTTTTTTATAGGTGCACTAATTCAGTTCGTTCAGTGGTGACTGGACACACTGATGCTTGTTGCGGATTTGTGGCATTCTCACTCGTCCGATCGCACTCTATCGCTGTGTGTCTGACGGTGCGAAGAACGGATTTCCTCGGGTAATTGCGGCACCCACTGTGACAGTGGTACCTCGTAACTGGGCAGTATCTGCAGGAGTGTGGTGGTCGTGACGTCTGTGATGGAGTCCCGCATTCTGCTGCAGTACTGGGACGTGTGGTCGGAGTTGACTCGTTGCACTCAGGCGTGTGCTGGGTTGGCGCGTCATCTGCGGCTAGTATTGATTTTGCCCACTGTCTGCGAGGCACATTGTTTACCAGCGCCAAGGTCGGCATTGCAGTGAGTTGTGCACTGACTCCTGACAGTTGATTTACAGCATTGGAAAGTAGTGTTGGGAATTTCACAATGCATGGCGAGGTGGTTGATAGAGCTGCCCCTGTTTGTCGTGATGGCTGAAGCACTATGACTTTTATTGGTTGCAGTATTGCTTGGGCTCGTTTTCTGGCATACTTTTACGGTTCAAATAAACCCATTGTTGACTGTGGCTGCTGGCCTTCTCTCGGTATGACCATGGGTTTATTCATGTACCAATTTTCTTGGTGGATATGCACTCTGGTTTTACGCTGGCTCGGAGATGAGACAGCGTTGAAGACATATGCGGGTGCGAAACAACTTGCAGTGGGTGATGCAGGCTTGTGGCTTTCGGTTTCCTTATGTGTCCTTCGTTGTCGATAGCCATGCTGGGTCAAATACAATGTGTAGGGTTGACAGTTGCAGTGGGGATAGTGTGCAGTAAATATGTCCAACCCTCACGTTTTATTTTCCCGCACTTTTGGCATGTTACAGACTGCATGTTGAACTGAAAACCCATGTTGGTTGTTTCACGCTGATGCGCGATGTGGTGTATTCTGATGTTGGAACATGAGTGTATGTTGTATTTGTAGAAGTCCATGTTTTCACTAGGCCACGTGGCCTCGCAGTTGTCACCCACGCGGATGTGGCATGGAAGGGGTGGTTCCCTGCCCGAGCGATGCGGCAAGGTTCAAGGGTGTGGCAGGTGCAGTGCTCTCCTCGTTCCTTGATGAGCCCAAGATGGTGGTAGGACTAACATCACGGGCTGCTGCGATCAATAGCTTGATGCGCGGGCAAAAGTTGGCGGTCTTCCCGGTGTTGCAGTTTTTCACTTTTGATCTTGGCGCCAACTTGTTGTTGCTGTCGTGTAACAACCCCTTGTCGTCCAGAAACGACATAAACCATGAAATTTAAGGAGAAATTTGCCACAAACAAAATTTTAAAGAACCCTAGAGCTCAATTGGACTCTAACAGCTGTGAACACTTGGTCGCATGTGGTCACGAAGGAATGTGTATATAGAACAGGAATACAGGACATTTACACTTTATGAAATAGGATAAGCTGCACGTAGGAAAATACAGAGGTATTTTGTGGGCAGGAAAATGGTGGTAAGTGGTTCCTGATGTTTAAGTCCTAGGTTGGGAAAGCCAGTTGACAGTGCTTGGCTGGACCATTGGGGGAGAAAGATATGTAAGAGGTATGTTGGAGAATTCCATAAGGTTGTCCAGGGAGGGCGATAGCTCAGGGAGAGCACAGTGGTGCAGGGGTCGTGTGGCCGACGGCCTGCAGCTTGTCCCACAATGTCCTCCGCCTCTAGAAGTACTGCTGATGGAGATCTTGCTTCTAAAAATCCTTGTAATGCCTGGCCTAGTGGGGGCTGTTGGCCTCCCCAGGCGCCACTCACTTCCGAAGGGATGTAGGCCTCCCCACGCCATTATTAAAACCAACTTTGGTGCATCTTTATAGGTTAAATGGTCGTGAAGCGACCAGAGATAAATAAGAACGCCAGTTTTTACTCACGTGGATATATTTATCTTAATATTCCCACATGGGACAGTTATGTGTACAGTTCACTGTTCAAGTGGGCAAGGACTTACACAGAAAATAAAAGGCACATGATCTGCGTGTAATTACAGATGCATATTACGCTCCGGCCGTGTATAAAACAGACTCAAGATGTGGGAAGGCCTGGAGCGGCGCGACAACGCAAATAACGCACAACAAATTTAGAATGCTAATCCTATAGTGTTGGCGTGGAGCCCACTGGTTGGCTGGTACTGCCGCTTCTGATCACGTGACCACGATTGACATACATTATATAAATAATGAACTGAAATAGCTCGTGGCCATGCAAGTGAGATGAACACACTGACTATTACTTTCTAAACATATAAAAACCGTTCAATAATATATATAAAATATTGTGTTTGTGGCATGCAGGTTCCACATAAAACTTAACCTATAAATGGGACCACATTTGAAGTGAGCCAGGAGGTCGCAGGATGGTTCCCGATTAGAACTTATTACCTAAACAAACACATAACCCTGATATAGCTCTGTCTCATATAATAAAGCACTTCAAATAATTATATATTTAAATACAAGTAAGGTTAGGAAATAATTTACCATGTGGCTTACACTGTTGCCATTCTCTGGTGTCACTACATATCTATGGAGCCACTTGGAAAGATTCGGAACCAATCTTTCCTCTGCACTGCACGTGAATTCACGTAATGAAAATATTTCCAACTTGTTATGTTATTCTATGGTGCTATGCCTCTTAGTTTCCGTGCATCACAGCAAATGTAAACAAAAACAAACAAAAACATGTGGGTGCCCGGTGCGACTTCAACTCACCACGCGAGCACAACTGATGCTTTTAATAATAATAATAACACAAAACAAGACAGTCTTAAACTAACATGCCACTTGGTACTTACGTGTAAGGGTAGGGATAGGTAAGGATGGGGAAACACAAGATAAATAAACAAACAGACATACGTGTATACGAAACCTCGTGTACACAACATAACCCTTATTTGCACATCAAACACTGATTGAGAATAATAATAAATCATATTTAATGCTTTTCGAATTCCTTAGTGCACATTGTGCACTAAACAGTATGAGCTGTACAAAGCAGTGAAAAAAATAAAAAGAAAAACCTTTCAAAACATAAACATAACACTGACATCTCACACGCACACACGTGGCACTCGGTGACAATAGCACTGTGATCACTTGGGCGGTGGACAAAACTTCATGGAGAGCGTGGCAAACGGGCTTGAGGCTCGTGGCTGACGTCAAACAATTATATTGGTTTTTTTACAAGCACCGTGTAATGAATGGTTGTGCAGCTAGGCAGCGTTTGGTAAACATTAGGTGATGTCATATCAGGTGGTGCGTAACGAACCAACTAGCCAGGCAAGAACAACTGGGTGAGGCTAATGGAAAAAATATATATCAGATGCCAGGTGTTCCTCATATACTTTATCAGGCAAGTGACATTTGAGAACTATCGAACTGAAGTATCAATTTTCATGCTCCAAAGAAATTATTTTTTTCTTCGTATTTCGGGAATAAGTCCAATAATCCCAGCCTCCTCCTTGGCTACGTGCCTGATAATCAGTATATTTTATTTACGTATTTTCATACTGCTACCAGCTGAGGGCCGATAGCGACAGAGGAAGTCATAGTTTAAGGCGGTTCGGCGAATTCTCCATAAGATGGTAAAATGGGAAAGGTAATACTGCCACAACCCAATTTAGTAATTAATTTACAGATATTGGAGAACTATCGCCAAGATATTGTAACGAAGATTTATCGGATGTCGCCTTAACCGACCGATGGCTTATGGTCTTCTTCGGGGAAGTGGAGAATTGCGGAATATGTTAACCCAGGACCAGAACGGTGTTAATGAGTCTAAAAATTACTATACAAATAAAACATTTACATTCATTTCACAGATATTACTAACCCATGGAACACCATGTAAACACCATAAAAATTTTAATTGATTTCTTTCTCCTTTTAAATGCTCCTGGGATGACGATAATTAAATGATATTTACAGTTCCCCATATCAACTGCTTATTCTTAAGTTACACTTATACATAACCCTGGATAAGATTCTCGCTTAGTCTTGAACAACCACTATTTCAGTACAATCATCCCTAAACATAATAAAATTCCAGCTACTCACACTCAACCTACTTACCATCTTTACTTTGTTCCTACCTTAGGAATCGCCGTACATGTCTTACACAAAACACTACATAATATTCTCTCTCCAGGTCAACTTGAATCTGTAATGTGATGAAATCTGATGTGCGTTCAATTGGCGTAATTAGTTGCTTTCATAGGATGGAAGGTGAACCTTGAATGGTTCCACATGAAAGGTCATATTTCATCTGTGGCAGTGCCCCCTTACTACTAAGATAGGCACGCAATACCCACAGGGACAGGGAGTTACTGCAGTGAGTTGGAAGAGGTGATTTATTACATATACCGTACCCTAAATTTACAAGTTGGGCAATATTTATTAGGAACAGTTCCTAAGTATTTTTGAACGGGGAAGTGGCCTTGGGTTTGTTCAGCTTCCATCTTAATGATACCTGGAGAGAATAGTGGACTGGACTATTAGGTCTAAGGTTACGAGCCTAAGCAATCCCTTCACTACCTACTAAGCCTTCTCAGTAGGTCAACTTATATTTTTATTTTATAATTAATCATATCTGTATTGAATACACGCCTTAGAAGTCGTTTGTTCACACGACCCTGTTCCCCTTTGCTCCACATGGTGCCACTTAAAGCAAAAACAATAATTATGTTACACAGATTTAAGCTTATGGACACTTCTACAACTAAATTATGAAACCATTTCTTAGACTAACCTAGTCTCATTATGCCTTAGGGAGAAGAATCTTGAACTCCTTAACTGTAAATAAAGATGTGCAGTAAGGGTATATGGCCCGGAAAGTGAGTACTCGATCGGTATCATCGTGGGTGTAATATAGGTTATAGAAGCTGTGTGCCTTTTTTCCAAATGAAGGGCAATGAGATTTTGTCAAGTAACCCAAGCACTGTATAGTTTCGTTAGAATTCTGCCCAGGAGTAGCTTCCATCATTTCTATCTTATGCAACCTTATAAAACGTAATATTCTGACTGAGTCAGGGGAGTCTTGATTTAAAGATTTAAGTATTTGTACAATTATGATTAAAATTGAGTCTAATTTCTTATAACAACCAGATCGGCAAGACGACAATAACCAGATACAGGTCTGAATAACTATCTCTTCAAACAATGAAATGAGATACCAGAGGAAAACTACATATATATATATATATATAAACAAAAAAATTACTATCAACTTAACTTTGTCCAAACATTCTAATATCCTTAACACAATACCTATAATTTACGTTCAAGAAAGCAGTGACCAGCCATATGATACAATTTCAGGCGTACATCAATGAACTGAATGCTTGAATAAGAACTGTCCTCCCTTACTGCATTACCTATGCTTGACTAATCATACTCCGCAACTTAACTTTTCTACATACCACAGGAACACCATAATCTTCTTCCTACCTTATGCTTTTCAAGGAAAATCCATAGCAAATCTATCGTGGCATTACCAAGCTTCAACTGAGCTCTATATAGAAACCATACATTTTAGGGTGAGGTCCATTAAAATAAAAGACGTTGCATTGGCGGCTTTAAGGGGCGCTGATCGGAGCACACTGTGTGTCTCCGTTCACTGCTCAGGAAGAAGTCCCCCCCCCCCCCCCAATTCCCCCTACACCAACGTGAACACCTTCACAGTTCTGTGTGCCCTCCTGCATGCTTGTTAGTAGCTAAGACGGTTGGAGAATGGGATGCGTCTCAGGGCAAGCCCTTTACGCCTTAGGTCAGGTTTAATTACTAAAATGGGCGCATGCATCGCGGTTATAGCAGGGTTGTCTGGTACCATGGCCGCAATTGTAACCATGGACACACCCCGAGAGAATAGGGGTCTAGTTAGGGGCATAGAATACCAGGCAAAGCGGAGAGGGCCTGGAAAAAACTATGCGACAGTCGCGGAGGATAAAAATTATTCCTTTTATTGGATTAGGGCTGGAGAAAGTAAGGTTATTGTTAGTTCGCTAAGATAGACTTTGTGAGGTTAATGAGGGTGATATGAAATGTGTCAATCCGCTGTTGGAATGTATTCAGGGTCGTACCGCAGTAGCATGGCCCTGGGGGCGGGGGACAACTGTGCCACCCGCCCGCAGATGCCAGTCATCTCTCTGGAAGCAGAAATAAGTGTTAGATTCCAGGCATAGAACAGGAGTAGTTAGGAAGGGGAAGGGGGCGGTAGTGCGATGTAATGAGATGGCATTACCTACAGTGAAAATTCGCTTGCAGCTAGTGTGGTGTTGTGTGTAGTGTTGGCAGTGTTGTGCGTGACCAGTTTAGTGTCGAAGAATTATCTTGCCCCATGCCCGTGGCGAACTCGGGCTGGGAGCTCGAGTTTTGTTGACGTGCTGGCGCGCTCTGATTGGCTGGCACCTGATTGGCCTTCTGGACCATGGTGGGGGGAGCAGTGGAGCTCGTGCAGGGCTGGGCGATCTCGGCCGCTGCTGCAGCTTGCTTTTCGGCATTTTCACGTTGTTTTTGGGACGTTTTCTTTGATCGTGACTTAACTTTCTGTCCCCGCCTCACATTATGGTTGCGGGGAATGGGCTGATTTGCTAGGGCCGGAAAAGCCATTTCGTCCTGTTGCTGCGGTCGTGCTTGTTGTGACCCGACTGGGGGGTGTAACAGGGGGCAGGCATTGTTTGCCAGGCTGTCATTCGCTGATTTTGTTTAATAGCCTGCCTCGACTGCTGTTGGCGGGCTTGGCGAGTTTCGGGTGCAAGTCGGCTCCACTTTGTATTTTTGCAAGTCCCGCAGCCGCGGTAATTCGCGCAGTGATTTCGCCCGCAGCCTACACATTTCACTTGTGTGCGATCGTCCATAATCGTGTGGTCATATGTTAAGTGAGGGGCCCTGCAGTACTGACACCTCGGCGCTGCATTGCAGCCTGGTGCCACATGAGTGAAGCGCTGGCAGCGGGAGCATTGTGCGGGCCCTGTCGGGTTGTGAAAATCCTCAACTTTAATGAGGAAGCCTGCGAAGTGTTGCAGTTTCATGTATGGTTCGGTGTTTGTACCATGCGGTAATTCAACGGCCAGTTTGTTAATTGCTCAACTGTTGCGATCTGTGATAAAATCAGGCCCTCTGGACTAGCATTCCCGTTCGCGCGAAATCCTCTTGTAGGAATTCCATTGGTGTATCTACCTGGATGCGGCAGAAAAACAGTTTTACTGGAATTTCGCATTGCTGGCGCAGTAGGCTGTGCTGATAGCCTAGTTGTTTGATAATTTGGACAGCATTTGTGTTATCCTGGATCGTGCTGGTGTGCACTCGAATACTATCTGATCCAGTGCAACCAGCACTCCATGACATCGCCATGAGTGCTTCCAGCTGTCTGTTCAGTTGTGGGTACGTATTTTCTTTTGTAAGTTAAACCGTGAACGGTTTTATCTGGCTTTTCGGGGCAGCCTGCGGCTGTGCCGCGTTTTGCGATGCACCAGGGGTGCTTGTTTGGCCGGCTGGCGGCTGTTCGTTGCCATGCGAGGGCGTGTTCTCATTTACATGTCCGCGTTTTTGTCCCTTACACTCTCTGTTTGCTTGAGGAGCAACTGGAGCTTGAAGAGCGGGTTTTTGTGCATTTATAGCAGCTTGTCCTTGAAGAGTCAGCTTGTTGCTGCTGTGTGGCATTTTGCAGCTGCTGTTTGTCCATATTTATGATGTTTTCGCTAGCCACGAGGCTATTTTGCGAGGTCACGAGCTGTGGGTTTCCTAGAAGTGTTCCCTCCATTGTACATGTGTACCTGACCTGAACTCCTATGTGTTGTCTGGTGTGCACTTGCGCCCAAGTCCGCACCTCCTCACCTCTCCCCTCTGCCGGAGACAAGGCTAGGGAGGGGCGGGTGACTAGTACTGTGTTTACCTCAAGTAGAAAATTTTATTTCTGTTTTCTAAAAGGTGGAAAAATTAGTGTTACAGCAATTCGTTTAAAAGTAACCTTAAAAAAAGGCACTTATCTGCAGCAGTCGCTAGTGTTTCAGCACTGAAAAGTACTGAGAACACCTCTTCTCTTCGGAGCTGTTCGTCGAGACGTCCTTCTCCGACGAGACCTCAGCTGGAACTCTCGAGCCGTCCCCTATCTCTCCGCCCGCGCGGCTTATATCCACCTTACTCCTCCGTCCCCAGCACTGCTTTTATTGGCCTACCGCTCGTCCACGGACGGCGAGTCCCAGCCAATTGAAGTACGTCTGGAGCCCCTATCAATTAAGGGGGGGGAGGGTGTTTGACTGGCCATTCGCTTTTCGAAGTCGCCGCTGCATCCTGAATTACAAAAGTTTAAGTGTCTTATACAATATTTGCCAAATATAAAATCGGGGTGGCTTCGAGACCTATAATAATTTAATAAACGCTCTACATAATATTTAACATCAATTTCAATGTTGACATCAAAACAAACACAAAGTCCTCTAATTCTTTAACCATGCTATATATAAGTCATTTGCATAGCTGAGAAGAACACATTCATACGTTCAACGGTATGGCATAAAATATAAAATTAGATAGTTGTTTTGAGTTCATTCCCCTGTCATTCGATATAAAAGAATTATGGACTATTACCAATACAACACAATGCAATTATGGACGATTACCAATACAACACAATGCAATTATGGACGATTACCAATACAACACAATGCAATTATGGACGATTACCAATACAACACAATGCAATTCATTAAGTTCAAGGTGAAGAGGCCATTTCCTGACGGTATTTTATAAATTGTTTTTTGATAAATTCGTCGTCTCGACCATTTCATTATGAACCTAGACACAGCAGGGTTTATGTTGTTGATTATCATGTTTCGGATGATGATGATGAATAGACAAGGACAGGCAATTTAGAGGAAGTGTTGCAACAAGATACAAGTGTCGTAAATATATCGTGATGACAAGTGATAAATGTGTTTGCTGCACAGGGTGAAATTATAAACAATCTTGGAAGTTCGAAATATATTAGCTTATATTGTAAATTTTAAGCAGTGACTCTTATGTAGGTGCGCACAATCTATGAGATGCTATGTTATAAAATATACTAGAAATCACAATGCTTAGTACAAACAGATGATACAGTCTAATTCAATGTAGTGACACGTTTCTTATAAGCAATTTGTTCATTGAATGAACAGTTGAAACAAACATTAAATCGAAAATTAAGCTAACATTTCCAGAGCAGTGAGTGCCTAGAGTAATTCAGTAGACGAATAACATACTTCGATTTGCAAACTATCGGTAAAAAAATTTTCTAAACAATAAACAATGGTCGGTATTACAAAGAAAGTAACAACGTTTTAAGTTATTGCAATTACAAACTGATGTGTAGGTCTACAATGTAACCTATTTCATAAACCAGTGATACAAATTCAAATAAAAAAATGTTATTTAACCTGTGGTCTGATAAATTGAAATAGCATCAATCATAATTTACTTTGATGTTTATAAGCTTTTTGAAAAGTAATAAATTAACTCATCCCCTGTGTTTGCAAATAAACGATTACTTCTCACTATTATGACAATGATGTACTGTAGTTTTGTTTCGGTCTTATTGTTTATTTGTACACAGGTTCTAGATATTGTTGTTTACTACTAGTGCTCGTATTTTGTCTCCTACTCTCTATTCGTTAAATATTTTCTGAAATTTGTCGCGATTTGGGATGTACCTTAATTGAAAGAACGGTCATTGTCATTTTCACATTTTCGCCCTACTAAATCACAACTAAAAACTCAGCACTGGTATTGCATTTTTAAATATAGTTTCCTTCGCTGCTGAAGGGAACAGGAAGACTGCAGTGACTTGAACGATGGTAAACATGAAAATAGCAAATAATCAGTAGAACGTGAAACGCTCTGTAACTCCATATATGCTAACGCGCAGCTGGCCCGGATGTAACGACTACCTTTTATGACGTCACATATTAAACTCAGGATGGCCTTCCTCTCACTGTTTGAGTGAGACGCCCTCTTCCCTGCGGAGTGTCAGAAGTTCCACTCTACCTCACTCGCTACACAGTCCACAAAATCCTATACACCCCCGCGGGGCAGAAAGCAGTCTCGTCTTAAAGTATTCCCCGTGCCGCAGCCCAATACCCCATTCCTAATATCACACACCAAACTTACTACATCAATTTTATCAGCACAACAATTCATTATTAAAATACGTCAGTGGGTTTTCAACAAGTGATGTCCGCACACGTCAAGTTTCAGTGGTATTTGCACATATATAATAAAATTGTTGCAAAATACTCAGTTTGCAAACACCTTATTCATTAACCACACTTGAATAGAATGTCTATAAAAATTATAGCCATTTTCAATGCTTGGCGCATTCTAAATTTATTATATACGACAATATTGTCTACAAAAATACACAGCCATACCACTGTATTACACACCAGTTCCCTGTCAAATCACTTTGATTGATGTGCAACAAGTTTAATACGCGGAGAATATAAAATAATAACAAAGGTTCTGGTTACTTAAAATTGATCTTCGCTAACTGTATGTATTTTTGTGGCGGGACTAGATTAGTCACTCTCTGTCGGTGAGGATGTTAATTGTTGCATCTGCGTCAGCGCAAGTAGCATTCTGCAATCGGCCGCAAGAAAAATGCGAGCAATTTTTAGTCACAAGTATAAGAACTGCTCTGCTACTGGCTGCCTGGTAGAAGTCGCAGTTCAGGGACAATAGCTTCGATGCAAGCGATGGTCCAATAACAATCGCATTTTTATGTAACATTGGTACATGCCACACTAACCCAAACGCTAGACGTGTCCTGGAATCACAGACACCAAAGTTGCTACTGTAATTCGTGGTCGATAACTGCTACGAATGTCCCAAGACAAATTAATTCTCTGGGATGGGTGAATATAGGTTTTGAGGGGCGGTGATCGAAATGTTGGAATGAATTAAGTATTATTCCTTTTTTATCAACAAGTTTTCTGTACCACCAATCTGACATCGCAAACAAATAATTATCACCAATCTGACATGGAGCAAACAAAATATTCCGCCATCTTCTTCGAGTTGGTTCATGATTACAGCAGATATTGTAGCAAAGTGTATTTTTTTTCGTAACACATTTTCCATGGCGGCAATAATGTGCGATTCCTCAAAATGTTTTTATGTATTTAATTAACAACATAGAATACGAAAACTTAGTAGAATTTGATATTTTGACTTTTGACTCGAAAACAAAGAGTCAACAGATAATCGCTAAACAACTGGAGTAAGAGTCTTTTTTTACAATTTCCATCCTCTTTTTTATTTTTTTATTTTTTTTTAAGAAAAGCTTTGTTTACTTACTTTTGTCTCCTCCAGTAAAATTCTATCTTGGAAAAAGTGAGATTACTGATATAATCGTTTGACGTGGTAGGAAATCAGTAGAGTACAACATTGTAGCGATAACCTGGCATCGCTACACCGCCTAAGGTCGTGCGGGGTATATCTGGCGGCCGAGCATAGTTGTTTAATAAACACGCCCCAGTTGGCCCAGTTATAAACGCGTTCCCGCGTGGCGGTGCCTCCCCCCCTTTTTCCAAGATGGCACCGAGACTCACCGATGTGTGGTAGTGAGTGAGATCGTAGGCTGAAGAAGTAGGCAGCAGACGACCCTGGGCGCAGAGGAGCTCTGAGACCATCTTGATCTACAGACTTTGGGTGAGCATAAACGCGTTTGTGGTAGGGAGCCATTCTTGTAACGAGCCATCGTCCCTCTCCCCCACTGTAAATTTAATTACGACAAGGTTAGGGAATTAGCTGCGATATATTTGTGAATATTATATTACTACTGTTTCTGTACCCTTAACTAACGTAATTGTATTCCATTTTTATGTATGCGTAAATGTATCGTGTTTTATACTTGAAGTTTGTAATATTATCTTCCTCACTTAGCCGCCGCCGTGAGCAGCCCCCCCCCCCCCCGGTGACACCCCTTACCTCCTATTACAGTAAAACAGCTTGGAAACCAGAGATAATTAGGAAATATCTTTCTACATGTTCCAAGAGATCCGATGCTCCACAGTCAAAATATTACCAAGTACAACTTATATAAGTAACTTGTGATGGAATTTATCTTTTCGCAACAATATTTAAAACTTTTTTTTATGTTATTTAGTATTGTTATAAATATGTCCTTTGATCATATTTATACGTGAAATGGGCTAGGGGTCTTATGGTTGTGAATTAATGATAGGGGCTGTAGCTAGAAGTTGGCAAGGTTGATTAACTGTAAAACTGTTTAGGTAGAGAGTCTGGTTATTATTGAATTAATGAAGATTACAATTACATAAAAGCAAATTAAATGTACCGGGGGAGCGATATGAGATATTGACTGTTAATTATTGCTTGATTAGATTCATGTTACACTATTGGGTTTGTGCCAACTTTGAGTAGAGTTCCGAGGCTGTTGGAAATGGCGATACGGCGGCAGCACAGCTGTTCTCTGTAGTGGTCCTTCATGACGGGCGTCACGAGGAGAAAGACAATGGCCGCCAGCCCGCATAGCTAGATATTGCCGTCACAGTGGTGCAATCTGCCCTGGTTTCTCCTTAGTAGTGGGGGATTCCTGCTTACAGTAATTTGCCAATGCACGCCCCGCTTGTCGCAATCGCTGTCCTGGGTTCTACTGAATGTGAGCGGGCGTGTTCAGGTGACCACGTAAATTATAGGCGCCTTCACGCCGGGATAACAGCATGCTCATGGGTAGTTCACAGTAAAGTGAGCACTTTTTAAGGCCTTTCTGGATGTTACCTTTCGTCCAATTTCCTTCTTCCCACTGCTTTTTAATATAAACATTGCAATGTGATCCATAAACACGGTATATATATTTCACCACCCTCAAAATGTAATGCCCGAGGCTGCAATAAGATATATATTTATTAGTGGTTAGCGACTGTTAGGAGGGCCTTAAAAAGTGCTCACTTTACAGTGAACAGTCTATAAGTAAACAAGTAAATTGTTATACCATGAACCAGGGTCACGAGGAGTGTGCTGAAGTGTGATATAAACGAAAGTAGAAAATATAGCACAAGCAATTGAGCGTATAGTCCATTCTTGGTTATTTCCAACTTTTATGAAGCCCTTCTCTAGTTCTACTTTCGGGATATCCCACCACCTCATGCAAACAAAGATTAACTGAGTCTCAGGTACGTCAAAGGCACAGCGCTCTACATTTGTGCGCAGTCACTTTAATAATATATTACAGAAGAACTATTTGTTACTATAAGCTGTTCAAGGTAAAGAGAGCACTTTCTAAGGCCCTTCTAGATTTCTCCTTTCGTCCAATTTCCATCTTCCTGCTGCATTTTGATATAAACATTGCAATGTGACCACACACAATGTATACATTTCACCACCCTCCAAATTTAACGCCTGAGGCTGCAATAAGATATATTTATTAGTGGTTAATGCTTGTTGGGAGGGCCTTAAAAAGTGCTCACTTTACCGTGAACAGCTTATAGGAATTATCACCACACCTATTTTCTCCCTGTTTTATACATATCAAATATAAAACAAAAATTACACAATTTATAGGTAAATATAAATTAATGTTTAATAAGCAAAAAATTAGATGTTTTTACGTTAACAGAAGTATAAAACTATGATAATACATGACATATTTAGGAAAAGAACGAAGAACGTCATATACGGGGTAATTTTCCAATGTTTTGATTTAAAAAGTGTGGCGAAACCGCGAATAGACTGAAGTATAGGACCCGCATCACGTACTAGCCTGATCTCTACTGTGGTATCACGAACGTGGCCCATGTGGGAAAGTGTTGTTGGGTCTGGAGTGGTGTAGGAGTTTCTCAGGGTTCTTCCGTTTTCTCCCCGCTTTAATCCCGCCAGTGTCCCACCTCGATCACAAAGCCGGAACGACAGCCCTGTCCTGCAAGTAGGGCAGTTGACTGCAATTACAGTCAGCCCCATTTCATCATTATTGACGTTGCAAGGGTCCTATGTGCCGTAACGTTTTCTGTGAAATCGTTGTTTGCGCCTAAACGCGTGTCTCGATAAATAAATGTTCTGGAAATAGAAAGTTTCGCCAGAAAGGATTAAAAACGATTGTCATATTAAGTGTATTAATGGAGAAAAAGAAATCGTAAAAGTGGTCAAATATAGCATTTTTAAAGCTTGCCTATGAAGTTTCTTTAAGCGGTAAAAGAAAAGTGCGATTATACGCAGGTAGTTTGATCTGTGTACTTTCATCGCGCGTAATAAAACCCCGCAGTTACGGAAATAATTTACACAGTGAAGAGTTGCGACGAAAACACTGCACGCCAGGCGCGTAGGAGCGATGAGGCCCTAGGCGTGCGTGTTAGTGTCGCCCGTATCGCTCCCTCGCTTCTTGACCTTGGACGCGCAGCTACATAGTCCTCTAAAAGATAGCTGTGCGAAACACTGTCTAGCATGTAGGCATTACTTAAACTAGCGTACTGAAAAATTCGCGAGTTCAATGACTTACAGGCTAGACTCTACAGTCTTATGTAGAAATATGCCGATATCAACTGCACATTGGTTGTCTGCTGTCAGAGTGGAAGGCGACAATTGGGCACCGTTCTCTAGGATGTGTCAAACACCGTGCGGACCAATGGCTTAAGTCACAGAAACGCAAGTGTTTTGAATTCTAGCTTGTTCCAAAATCAATCCGTGAATTCTTCAGGTCTGCACTTACAACTACTATCTCTTGGCATAAAAAATTAGTTCGTATAGTATTTTCATTATAGTGTGTCAAAATCAATATTTTTTTTTTTAGACGTAAAAATAAACCAAATGAAACCAGCTACACAAAATTCAACAATGGCGACTGAAAGGTTATATCTGAATTCATTTTAAGGCGTGTTTGGCAAAACTTATTTTAAAAATAACCAGAGACTGCTACAAATCAAACCGCGCAGAAATGTCTTTATTTTAAGCAATTTTTTTTTTTACTGCGAAATAATTTATAGTGTGATTTTAATGACTCCCTGCAGTAACTCGTATCTTATATCAATGTGAATTATTTCATTTCCGTAATTCAGATCATTTTTATTTTTTGTACATGCCAAAAACACTAATTTTGCGACTTTGTGAGGCCATTGTGTAAGAAATTTGACGTACAAAATATTTTTCATGCGAGGAAATAGTACAGTAAACTTGAAGGCGAGAGCAACATGGATGTAGAATTGCAATGTACAATATTCATATTGTGTTCTGTGCAGCAGATTGGTTTGCGCCGGCAGCAAACGTCCGATGTTTGACTGTCAATATTGAGGCCCGCGGTGGTCCTGTGGTCATAATACTCGCCTTACGCCCAGGGTGACCGGGTTCGATTCCCAGCGAGGTCGCTCCCGGATTTTCGCACGTGGGAATCATGCCGGACGATGCCGCTGGTCGGAGAGGGTTTTCTCGGAGGTCTCCCATTTCCCCCGGGCCTTGCATCCCGTCGCTGCACCATACTCGACCTCGCTTCACCCCCGTCGGCTCGCGAGACCTGGATGTTAAGAGCCGCCAAAAATCTCTCCGCTCCGCGTACTGTCGGCTAGGGGCGCCGTTTGACCGCGCATCTCGAACGCTAGCCTCGATCTGTGTGATCCCGCGGAGCAAGCATGTCGATAACTCGACAACGTGACGATGCGACAGTCGAACATGGGCAGTTGTGGTTGGTAACGAGATACTGGAAACTCGTCACGTGTGTCGTCCTTGCAGCTACTCGTCCTATCAGCGACAACTGCCGACGACGCAGTGCAGACAAATACACAGCACACACGGCAAATAAACTCCGCTAAAGGGGAGAAAACAATCTCCTTTCAGAGCAAACACGCCAGATCTGAGACGAACCCAGATTCGAGGGGTGTTGGAGTGGAGAGGGGTGGGGGGGAAGTACCACCTCAGCATAGTGAAAGCAATGTGGTAACCGCAGATTCTTGTCGGTGCGAAGAAATTTCGAATTGGCTAAACTGGTACAGATGTACCACCTCCTGCTCCAGGTCGAAATTTAGCTGCTGGCTATCACTGTCTTTCGTTTTAACACTTCCGGTCAACGCCTAGCAGCGACGTTAGCTCCCAGTTGCTGGTTATAGGCCGTTCACGGTAAAGTGAGCACTTTTGAAGCCCTAGTTACTTTTTTTCTTTCGACCAATTTAAATCCTTCCGCCACTTGTTAATGTAAACCCTGCCATGTGAGTAACAAACACAGCATATACATTCACCATAACCAAAACCTAAAGTCCGATGCCACAATGAGGTGTGTTTATTGGTTATTATGTCTGACGAAACAGCTTCAAAAAGTGCTCACTTTACCGTGAAGGGCCTATACCGAGGATGAACCAGTGGCTAGCTGTTCCAACTGAAGGTTGGGGACAAAGAAATTGCCGTCTTATTTGGAATGCACGGCATAAATACGACGACAACGAGTATTTATATTGTAATAATTACAGTTGAGTGATTTGAAATACTTCCCAGAAATGCGAATAATCGTTGTGTGTTCATATTATAAATACTAAGGTCGAATGACATTTTGACGCGATTCTCGACTATGAAATTTTCGTTTCTATAATCAACTCTCATTTTGGACGTTACTGTGCAGCTATCTAGCGGGGAACCGCGAACCACAGAACAGCACCGGATGCCCGCTGCACAATGGAACATAAGTGTTGTTTTGTGAAATGTTCAGACGCTAGCGAATATTTAATCTTTACTAATAAATAAAATTTAAGTGTCTGTCTGTTATATCAAAATTGATACCAGTAACTAACCATAATATGCTATTCAAACGATGTTGAAGCATAAATAACTGTTTTTAAAATTTTCGTCTGTCTGTCTGGATGTTTGTCCAGAATAAGCTCCTAAACGGCTGAATCGATTTTGATAAAACTTTCAGAGATCATAGAGTTTATTTCTATTTAAAATCTCTTCTTTATTGCATCTCGGTATCTCAAATGGTTATTAAAAAAATTAATGTTTTCATATAATTCTCTTTATGTTTTACATCTTATTTCTTTTCAAAAGAATTATTGTCAAAACGCATTGTTGAAACAACACAAAAAGATTAATTTGTTTTTAGAAAAACATAGTAAAATAACACATTATCAAACAACCTACACTAATGCGACAATAAAACTATTTCCTATAATATAGTAACAATCTTTCAAACCAATTATATAGGTATGTATTTTAATAACATCACAAAACCTCAGCAAAACGAAATTTCTATAACATACCTATGTAAACGAATCCTAAATCCCACGTGAACGAAGTTGCAGGCACTGCAATAATTTCCATCTAAATATACAAAGACATTTGTAAATTCTATTTGATTAATGTTTAAAAAATTTTAATTTATTTTTTATTATAGAAATTATTACGTGTAAAATTTTATTGACACTATTCCCGCCTTATTTCAATTTTCTATTTCTATTTTTAAAATATGTAAACAAATCCTAAAGTCCACGCGAATGAAGTCGCGGGAACAACTAGTTAATAAAATTAATTGTTAACTAAAATTAACAATAGTCCAATGACATATTCGTACATTGCCCATGTACTATTTCACTGAAGATGTAAACTTTGAAAATATCTGTTCATATTAATTTATTGTAATTATAATAAACTGGGACTAACAGATACGAAACAAAATATTATTTCTGTCACAAATATACGAACATTACACTTTTGCTTTCCGATATAGGAGGCCGGATATACCAACAAAACAATTCCGGTATTATTAAATATAATGTTAGCTACTAATAAATATTTAACTACAAAATAATATGTTTATCAAATAAAAATATAAAAGTCAGCAAATTAATTTTCTTTAAATGTCGTTCTAGAAACACAAAAAAAAATCGGAAATTCAGTCACTTTTAGTAACTTTTGTTAACAACATCTATAAAATCAGACCTGAACTTTCATATTACATACAGGAGGCTACACAATAGTGGCTTAAAATAATATCGTCTATTTAACCAGCAGTCAATCCCAACTCCCAGTTGGCCAACTTCCAGTTGTAGCGGGAAGTAGTAAAACTAGGAGCAGGAAAATGTCGCACTTTAAAAAGCCCGTGGACTAGATTACACGTCCCTGTTTATTTTCGAGCCGCAGCTTTCTGTTAGTTGGCTACTACCCCAGTGTGTAGCCAGTTTTATCTCAGAGCCGACGGAATGGTATCTAGTGCTTGTTTCCTTGAAAATCTGTTATTGGCTCAGAGTTTACGAGGGCGTGTGTAATAAACTGTGATCCAATTGCAAATATAAGAGAGATATGTTATGTTTTTTCAAGCCTAGCTTGTTCTAAAATGATTTCGCGAAATACTGCAAACCCTAAGAATAACAGGTGTCTGCTGTATCTCATTTGAATAAACCCTGCCAAACCTTGAACTTACAAGAGAGAACTCGTTGATATTTTTATGGCATTTAGTAATGTAATTTCTGATATCTGATACGTAGCCATAATTTGACGGTATCAGCATTTAGCTTTTGTCTTATTTAATGTTGCTGTAGTTACAAAACAACATATTATAATTTCTCTCCAAATGAACAGACTTTTAACAGGAGTTCATGCCGAGAAGTAAATCTTCTCCTGTGTCTATAATCATTACGAAACGACAAACACGGGGAAAACCCACCCCCCACGACAGCATATACACTGCTTATGAAGATTACGCAAATGTTCCCTAGTAATTATATGCTATCGAGACAACAACTCAAGCTTATCTCAGAAGAGTAAAAGAACAATGTTTTGAAGAGTCTGACTCGCGCATTGTGATGTCTGACAGAGAGATTATCCAACGCCAGGATATACAGACAAATCTTGTAGCGTTTAACTATAGTTAGTGGTAGCATGCACAGTGGCGCTAAGTGCAGGTGGTGGCAGTGCAGTGGCAGAAGATTGAACAAATCGAGCAATGTGGCTTGGACGTAGCCGGACGCCAGAGAGAACTTGTGAGCTTCTTTGAGGCCGATAAGTGCTGGCTTGGACGTAGCCGGACGCCAGAGAGAACTTGTGAGCTTCTTTGAGGCCGATAAGTGCGGCAAGGAAGACACTGCTCGTGCTTCATTCAAGTGCCTCGTCGGCGCTAATCGCAAGGTTCTGAACTGGCGTGTAAGTGTTCCAGTCGTGCACCTATGGGTAGAGTGAGTGAGGTGATTTGGACGGCTCTTAACGTCGAGGTCTTGAGAGCCGATTTAAGAGTCCCGGGTAGGCTAGGAAACACTAACAGTTAATGAAAAATACGTTGACGTTTTATTGAAATTATCGTTTTATTATGACTATTTGAGTTGTTTTAAGTGTTATACGTTATTCGAACTTACAATACATTTATTCTTCAACGCAGCTACGCTTTACATCACCCATAGTTTTCGCACAAACAACTAATTACGGTTTTTACGTTGTTGAGTGTCCACCATTTTTTATGAAGCTCATGGAAACGGGTCAGTACAGTACAAATAATTTTTTTGGAGGTATATTACAAACACGGCCCTTGTAGTTTTACAAACGAGTAGTTAGTTTTGTATGTATCTGATAACGTATTTTTGAGATTCAGCGCTTTAAAAAAAGGTTTTTTTTAAGCCATTTTGGAGTACACTTAAATGGTGTTTCCAATGAGCGTGGCGTCTTAAAAAAAACTCAACAGGCACCGTTTGAAATGTGTGTTCGTTTCGTAGAACAGTGCATTGGACGCACGTTTAAAAGTTTCTGGGGAGAAAAGTGTGTTTCAAACACTCTGCAAATCACTTCAAGGGCCGGGCAGGCGGAGGCCTTGAAGATCCTCTCACACGATCACTTCTCCCGTCAAAACTGTCCCTAGCAAAGTTTGTCAAATACGACTTGTGATTGTGGCGTCATTAGCGCGGCCTTCGTCTGAAAAAGTTCGACGGTGACTTCGAGTTTACATCAGGCATTTCGTACAATAGACCGTTCCTGAAATTCCTTTACGTGTTGGCCAGATTCAGCCATTTACACTCGTCCATGACAGAAACGGTCGTTTCCGACCCCACAAAACTCAATAATAGTTAACACTCTCTGGAAGCGACATAATACTGTAGATAACTGCTTTATATTTTTGCTTTCCAAACATATGTACCTAATTTATTTTAAATCGCACAATACAAAATCCCTATGTATGAAACGAAGTTTCCGACTAACTAAAGTGGCTCACTTAAGGTATAAGAGCACAACCAAAACCGCTGGACGCAAAAGTTTGAAAATTTAGGGATGGCATCCTCTTAGGGTGCAGGCAACCATTAGGAAAAGTTTTCGAAATTCAACCCCTACAATGTTAAAAAGGAGTAAAATGTGTTTTTGAGGACTGTGTTTTCGAGGACTCCTCAATAGCTCATCAATGCGATAACTTATCTTTATTCTCTTTACTTCCAAAGGCTACTTATACCAGTGCCGAATAACTGATATTAGGATTTGTTTTAAAGTCAATCCCTAATGAGATGAAAAGGATTAAAAATTAGTTTCCGAGGACTTATAGATAGTGCATTACTTTGCTCCAACTTATGTAAATGCCGAAGAATTTTTCGATATTCAAGCTGTGTGTGTGAGTGTGAGAGAAAGAGAGAGGGGAGTGAGAGGTGTTACTTTTTTTTGTCACTGACATTAAAAATAGAAATATAATTTTATTTGAAGTTATAATAATATGCGATACATATTAAAGCAATAAACGTGTCAAATAATTTGCTTGTCTTAACGCAAACAGATGACAGCATAGCTTAGGTTTAATAAACAGCTCTGCGAACACTAGGTATGAATTTCAATATTAGACGCACTATGCTAGTAGTTTTAGAGTCTTTAAAACCAACTAGTAAAGCGCTTAATTAGCAGTGGATTTATTTCCGCACTGTGTTGTGTCGTGATCAGGGAAGATTGGCAGTGATGCTGGTGGTCCTGATTGTCTATGTGGACTCGGAAAATTCGTGGTATGAAACCATGTCTGCCCAGTGTAACGAAGAGTTTGTTCATTTCTCGAGTTGGTTGTAACTACGTGATTGCACGGCGTTATCTGGAAATGATTAGCTCTCGCGTGTAAACTGACATGTCATAACTCAACTGTGACTCTTGAAGTTTTTCAACCTCTAGACCTATGATAATTTCAGGTAAAATTTCTAAAGTGTTTAAAGGGAAACTTTGCCTGAAGCACAAGGCTGGATTCATAAAAAACATTGCTTGATAGAGATTTTACTTTTTATGGGATGATTTTTTAGGCAACTATTTTAAATTACCCCTACTCGTAACTGCATTATTTAAAAATGAACAGTAATAATAATAGAGAATGAAGGAAAACAAATACATTTGACCTACTATTATATAAGTAATGTTTTAATTGAAAACCTCTCAAATAGGTTTCTGATTGTGTTTTTGCATTAATTTTCCAACAGTTTCACAGTGTTGCTTGATCTAAGTATGCCTTCTAATCATTAAAATACCAGCAAATTTAGAATAAAATTAACATCTCTTACGCATGTCCCTAACACTGGTATATGATTCGTCTACAGAACTGTCACAATCCTGTGAATAAACACTGATGTGAGCGTTTTTTTTTTATCTCAAGTTTTTCAACATACTCATGCTTTAAATTTTTATATTAAGCTGTAACTCGAATTTAACCCTAGGCCATCAAAACCTGGCCGGGGAAGTGTACTGATATCTCGAAACATGCACTTATCCTAGCCGAAGCCACGTGATTTTGACAGTCCCAGCGATAAGAAAGCAGTTCAATGTTGGGATGCGGAGTTAGGTTACTGCGCATGCCATATGCGCCCTCTACCATATATTCTCTCTACTTTTTTAAAAGGGTTATACTAACACTGAGCAGAACTTTCAGAGGGATTTTAATTGACTGTTTAACAAATACTGTATTCGTATACCATAGTGTCGTTTTCCACCATGCTAGTGCCAAATTAAGCTATTCATTCTAAATCGTGCAAGTGAACTATTTCACGTAAATGTAAATTATTTTCTTTTTGCCTTATTTACGCTGTTCAAGCAGTTACACAAAGTTACCCTTAGACAACACTGTGAAGTGAATACGATCGTTCCGTGTTCACGTAATAAGATTAATGTAAAAGAAGGAGCTGTTAATTTTTTATACACAACTATGCAGTATTGATACCAGTATTCAATACAATAGCTTATTCTTGAATGAAGCACATTGAACTTGGCGTGATCAGTTTTGCCACGTGCAGGTAATAGCTTACTGGCCCTAACAACTACGTGGGTGTCACAGCGTAGCCAGTCTTATGGCTTCCCTTGCACGGCAGGTTGAAGGTGAAACACTAGGCTAACGAAAGTAAGGCCTGTTCCTGCAGTTCGAGTATTTTACAAGACACCGGTAACCTTTTGCAGTTATTGACCGTGTACTCCGCTTGCGATGAATACACTGTAAAAAAATTCTGGTAAACTTCCCAAACTATATTGGAAGTTTTTAACCTGTACAGTGTGTTGAAATATTACTACGTATCAGGCTGGAAGTATGGGAATGTTTAGGATCGCTGCTATACAACGTTGGAAACTTCCCCACGCATTTGAATCTGTTCTGAGAAACTGTAGGAACGCTACCATGATGCATGGGGAAATATTTTACTATTCGCGCTTTGTCACTGTACATACACACCGATATGGTAAATTTACAAATAACTTCTTACAGTGTAGGTCACTTTTTAAAGATCTGTTTAAGATCTAAATCCATGCGTGGCTTTTATCCTTCCGACACATGTAAAATTAACATTGCCAGGAGCCTTATTTCCTTATTCATGCGTCGAATGAATGAAACTTTGAAATACTTCTATGTATAAATATGTTGTTAGTATAGTAAGCTTTAATTCTCATGTGCACGAAACAGCACAGAAATTCAAATAAATATATGCACAGTACAGAAATTTATACGTTACACTTTCAATACGGCGTACACTGCTGCCAACATCTCAGTCACTGTTCGCCTTTAAAAGTATGCTGTTAGAAGAGTTTTTTTTTTAAGTTAATTTGTAAAATGATTATTTAACCGCGAACCAGCTATAAAATTAAAACTTTTGTACTTGTGGGAATCAGAACGTAGGTTATTTTGTAGCTTAATGAAAACTGTTGCTGTGACTAATGACACCACTTTCATGCATAAAGGTATATTCAAGAGTTTTTACTGAAGCGTCCGGTGTTCAGACCACCTCAAGCTCGACGAATGTGTGTTCAAACCCTGTCATTGTAATGAGTTATTGCGAACTTCGTCAACACGAATTCTCGGGTAAATCGCAAGTACTTGTAAGCAAGTTTCGATCTAATTACACATCCCTCAAAAAAATATCATAAATATTTGAAACTACTCGTGATGTAGGTAAGTTCGTGGAATAACGCAACTAATTCACCATTTTTCCATAAATTTTATCAATTATAACAATGAAGCTGTGAATCTTTTTTTCAGAAGGTAGCTGTATCATTTGGGAACACAACGCATTTAATTTTTTTTTCCAAAATATGCAAATTATAAAAAGATTTAAACATTTTTCTGTTGTGTTGTAAAATGGCGTTATTATCAGATATAGCGGGGAATATTACCATGCCTAGTTTTTTTTTTTTTTATAAAAATACCAAAACTTAAAGATGTACTGTATGCAACACATTCATTATTCATAAAAGCGTTAACAACCTCGATTATCAATTTTAAAAAATGGTATATGTTGACAAAAAATAGTAGAAAATATCTTAGAAAACAAACAAATCTCAATGGCTTTAAAATAGACAAACATGAATAAAAGAAAATGAAACTTAATACGCGGTTAAGTCTTTTAAATTTCCTTACACAAATACGATCAAACCTTTTAAGTTTACTTAGATATTTACATAACTGAGAAATTGACTCAATCTTAAAAGAGATTAGTTAGGCTATACAAATAATGAAAGAAATAGAAAAATGTGTCAACACACATTTAAATATTTCATGTAGATTAATATTTAAGTGGCAAATATTATTGAACATAACTCCTTAATAGTAGCTTTAAAAGTATTAGAACTAATTTGTTTACGCTAGTATGTTTAGGCCTAAATTACACCAAGGTAAAAAGTTCTACAAAAAAATTTTTAGACAACTGTGGAACTGAGCGATAACTGAAAGCTATCCAAATCAGCCTATAGACGAAATGAAATGCTTTAGTAACATTTCGGGAAGCCATGTACTAAAGAAGTAATTCTATAAAATTATAATACTAGCGAAACAAAAGCCGACGAAATAGAATGACTTCTAAGTATTTCCTATGTCAAAAAAGGGAGACACAAACTTACTATGGCCCATGTAACTCCTAAACCCAAAATATTTACAAGCCTAATTAGGTGTTAGAACATTCTAGTCACTGCTGCTGCTTTCAGAGAGCAGAGCATGCCCATCGTCACACAATGTACACAAACCACATTTTGAAATGTTTCCCTTATCGCAAATTTCGTGGTACCATACTGTACATTCCACACACTGGATCCACGGCACGTTCATAGACTTGTAGTAGTTTCGGCCACAATCTCCACAGTGCATGTCATCATTATTCTTACGAATTTTTACTCTACATTTATGCACAACCGCAATAGATGGCTGGTCGGCATTTCTTTGAACACCCTTGGAAAAAATTGACGAGTCACCAGATTAGCTTTCGCATTTAAGGAATGGCGAGTTTTCTGGGTGTTTCAGATAATTTCAGGCGTGGGAATCAGACTATGCACAGTCACTAATGATGTTGATGTAGTTGGAATGATGTTGATGGTTGACGGTGATGTAGGTGTTGCTGGTATTGTGGATGTATCCATAGCTTGTAGTGGTGTGCGATATGATACATCGCTGGGAACAAAAGCTGTCTCTGGGATTACTTGTGGATTGAATGGGAATATTTCTGTAGCTATAAATCCAGACACTGCATTCCTAGAGGTAGCTGCTTGTGTACAGGCTTCAGTAAACAGATTTCCGAACTGTAGTTTCCCTAGTGGTCTTCTTGGGTTTTTCCTCCAGTAATCGTCCGCTGTCGAGTTCCAATAAACTTTCATCTACTTAAAAAAACTCTTGTCTAAGGGTTGTAATTCAGGGCTGCTACGTGCAGGCAAAAAGAATAGCTGAATCCCTAAGCTTTCAGCAACGTCAAGCACACTTATGTAAATGACTGCGGTGACCATCAAATATGAGCAAAGCTTTTCCCGGTATTCGGTGTGAATTAAAGTGACGCAAGAAGTTACAAAATTCCTTTTCCGTAATACAGCCTTTAGAGGTCTTAGCAAAAACTCTGCCATTCGGAAGGTCATCACCTAATTCTTGTTTCGAATATTTTCCTTCATGCAATATCATAGGTGGAATCCAGTTAGTGCCAGTAGCGTTAGTGCAAGCCACAACAGTTACAATTTCGCCTTTTTCTCCATGAGTTGCTGCATGTACACGTTTACAACCTTTTTCAGCTTGAACTAGCTGCGAACAACTGTAGGTCAACTCTAATACACTCTCATCGACATTATAGATAAGGCGGGGCTGATTGTGAAGATTCATTTCCTATAGAGCTTTTCCTAACAATTCAAAGTGTGCACTAACAGTTTCCTTACTGAACCTCATGAGCCTGCAATAGCAAATATTCTCAGCCTTTCTTAGCACAATATAATTATTTCTTCTCATGAAGCCATAAAACCAGTCTTAATCCGCTTTTTTGTTAGAGAAAGGATGGAAAATTCGTTTCTAATCGCATATCTAGAAAGTAAATGAGCAAATATGATTCCTAATCAATCCAAAACCTACTTGCTGCAATCTAATCGCCCTTATTTTTAATTCTTCCTCTATATCAGCACTTGAGACCGCATTAAACCCAAGTTTACGTTTCGGTGTTCTGTCACTTCTTTTCAACCAATACCTCAGTTTCTTCTAGGAATTTTATATTGCCTTGAAGCTGCTGTTACAGGCAATCCTGATTTTACATTTTTTATTGTGTTCTGTAGATCTTTTGTTTTCCATTTTGTCCTTATATTTAGGCACTTTTTCCCCATTGCAGCAATATTTGCATCTGTAATATGGAGAAAAAATGTGTTACCCTCTTTGTAAACTTATTAAGGGCACAATGCAAAATTTAAATTAAAACTGCCACCAATACACTGGTGTGCTAAACATTCACCACATCGTGCATTGTTTCATTCGATATAAATTTAGTAATTATTGTTTGATTTTTACAACACCAAAAATAAAGTTACAAATGATTATCACAAAATGCATTTAACCGTAACCCCTAAATACTATTGGTTTTAGTCATTGTTATAAGATAAACAAAGCGTGGCGTTATTACCCGAGTTTCTATAAGAGAAATTAAACATGGCGTCCGCCATGCACGTGGCGATATTTCCCGAAACGACATTTTATTTTCTAACCACAACTAAATATCCTAACATGCCACAAAAACATTGTTTTACGGCATAAAAATATACGCTTTTAAATGCTGAATACGCTAACATATAACATTTATCATGTGGAAGTTGCTTTGTAAAAATTAATGGGCTTACCTAATATGGTACTGAAAATGTTTGCTATTTTATTTCCTCTCACGCGCACTCAGAAACATACTCGCAAAATTCTTGAAACAAAACTGCTGACCGGAAGTAGATGGCAACAAGGTTGAGAGGCGAGGGGACAATGAGCTTCGTTTCAGATACATACCGCACCATCTATCGGTTTTGCTGGAAACTACGTGTACTATTTGAAATGGCGTTATTCGACGAAGTTACAGAATAAGCTGTGATGCGGATTTCCTACCATCTATCACTGAATTTTTAAACTGGGCGTGTATGACCGTCATTTCACATCATGCACGTACTATTGACGATTTTTGTAAACCGTGGTGCAGACTCATTTTACATAAAAAGCTTTCAACTAACACATTTTCATTGTAAAACCGTTGAATAAATTTGCTGTATTTATTTATTGGCTAGTTGAATTCGCTTACAAAAACATAAACTTATAATAGTGCAGAATAAAGCAATTAGAATATACAGGGTGGCCCAACTAACGTGGATACCCCCCCCCCAAAAAAATTTCCGAAACAGAGCACAGCACAACTGATATTACTATCATGGACTCACTTCTGAATTGTCTTGAATGGATTTAAATTCGAACGAACCCCAGTGTGTTTGTTTAACGTGTCATTGCGTAAGTATTTTTTTTTTTTTTACAAATGCTCTGTGAAATAAGGCAGAGCGGGCAATACATAAAAAATTGCAATGTTTTTTTAAAACTGTTGTAATTTTACATTTAATTACCATGATATTTATAGGCTGTTCACGGTAAAATGAGCACTTTTGAAAGCTCTGCTTAAGATCTACTTTTATATACGTTGTGTATTCCTCCGCCTTATGTAAAATTAACATTGCTATGAGCCTCACCACTTTATTCATACGTCGGTCAATTGAAACTGTGAACTTATTAAAAAGTAAATAATTTACTAATCTGCTCATTTTTATACTTGGATGCTTTAAAAAAAAAACGGAAACCGAAGGCAAAAATTTAAGTTATCACAAATGGTTACTTAACACTTTTTATTCAACGTTATTGCATGGAACTGCTTTCTGTCCACCGTTATCAACTTTACTAGGTGCACTTCAGTGCGTCTGTTAAAATATATGCATGTAGGACCAGTGACTTTTTCCTGAGATTGATTTCAAAAGTGCTTACTTTATCGAGAACAGCCTTTAATTTGCTGTACATCGGATATGTTGGTGGTGTTTTGAAGTCAAAATGGACAATATACGGAATGAATTAAAGTAGCTTAACTACATTTTGCATTGAAATATTGTATCATTTTTTATGTTGAAATATTATAGTTTCTTGTTTACTGTGGCCAACAAACAAAAATCTGGAACATCAGTAGCACAAACTTTAGCAAAAAGTTTTTGGGGAACGTACTTCATAGCTACAACGCCTTAGGTAAGACGAGACAGTTAAGTCACTTAGAAACATAATCGATATTTCAGCACGTATTAAAAGACCTCTTTACAATTGTGCGACGGTTTGTCGGCGAAACGAGACTCTACGACCGTCGCACACTACGGGTCGTATGCAGAGATGATTCTAGTCGCCACTAACACTGGAAACACCAAAAGGAAATCGTCACTAGATGGCTCGTTTTTGTATGCTCAGTCGGAGAGGGCATTAGTCCGCCTTATTTGAAAAGTGCAGAAGGAGGCCGTATGCAGAGAAGTATCAAGTCGCCACTAGTAACAGAGCCGAAGCGAAACCAGCACTGGATCACTTGTTTTGTGTGTGCTCGGATACAAGTTTTAATGGCCCTTACTTTTATAAGTGGAGAAATCTAGTCGCCGAACAACCTCCCTAAATTACCATTTAGTGGAGATTTTCTGCAAAATGGCGGTAACAAGACCCATATTTGACTAAAATTTAAAGTTTTCAATGTGTATGTGGCAGCATATTCATACATTCCTATTACGAGGATGTATTTATGGAACTGGTACATTACATATACTGTTATATTGTAATTTTTCATCGTGATTCGTTTCGCAAAAATAATATGTAATTCGTATGCAACAGTAATAAATACGTTACCGTCACTAGATAGCGCTAAAGTTAATAAATGTTATTTATTACTACAGATTTTTAGTTGTTCTTATAAGTACGTGTAAATTATTTAAATGTACATCCATTAATTCATAAAAATAGGAAAGTATATAGAATGTATACATTTGAAAAATAAAGTACGTTTCTATAACATTAAGCATATTACACAAGTATATTTACAAAATCGTACATGTAACTGGTTTCTAAAACACCCATTTTATTGATGCATCACCCTGGCTGAAGTCAGAACCAATTGAAGATTCCTAAATACAGCACCCTCTCTCTACTAGTCTTTCATCCCTACTAATAAAGCATGAGTTCCAACCTCTGTCCCCTGTAGCATTTCTGTTTAATGCACGAATAATTTTGAATTATTTCCTGTCGACTGGGTTTTTACGTTGTCTTTGGCGGTTTTTCCCAGTCTCTTCTGGTTATAGTCTTAACTATAGGTACACTCAGGGAGATAGTCATGGCCCCAATCGCTGGCCATGGTTGCCCATTCCCTCTCTGACGCGATGCATGTCTCCTTGCATGATTTCCTTTCCATGTAGGTGTAAGGGGTTAGCCCTGAGACGCAATAAGATCTTGCCCTACCTACGGGGCTTCCACTTAACACTTAGTAATAGGTAGTTAGAAAAGAAATCCCTTTTATTGACGTATAGCAGGTGTTTTTCCCCCCTTGTTTTTCATGTTAACTATAGTTAGAATTAGTTACAATTAATTAGTTTTAATTCCTGATGATTAGTTTTAAGAATTTAAATCTAAGTTCGAAAGAGCACTCGCTGGAGCGAGCTTATTAACAATGCAAGGCTAGTACACCTAATGTACTAATTATTTTGGATGAGCTGATGTAATAAAATTAGACCAAAAAACCTTATGAGATTAGAGGAATGAAAAGGACCGGATTGCCCATGACCTGCACACGAATTACCTTCAAATGGGATCACTTCCGCACAGAATCACAGGCGATGAGGATGTGTAGGACTGGTAGGTGAGGATCTTCGGTGTTGGGGGGGGGGGGGGTCGATGTAAAGGTCCAGGAGTCTGCGGGAGGGGTGGCTCAGAGGGTCGTAGACGGCTATGGATGCAATGATGGGGTTGTGGTGGCAATGAATTGCTGTCAGGAATCTGGTGGTTTGTCGTTGGATGATCTGGAGTGGCCCCCGAACCTCGCCCATCTCGTAGAGCTGATGTAATGGAGTGCAATGCGGGCAGACGAGGATGCTTCAGAGTCCTTTGTTGTATGTGCTGATGATTGGTCGTAACGGTGAAGGGGACACGTATAACCATACCACGCTGTCGTCCAGGAGTATTGGTATAATGTATGCCTGCCATAGACGTAGTTGGGTGATTTGTGGTAATGTACAAGATCTTGTGAGAAGTGGCTGTAGTGCTCGAAAAGCTCAAAATTAATTTACGATAAACTTCTACTACTTTAGAGAATAAATTATGGACGTTTCGATGGGGAAAACGAGCAATTCGAGAGAAAGACAATACATTTAAAAAGGAAAATATTGACGGAATGATAGAGCAGGAAATATGACATACTGGCTACCAAGATGGTTGCTAAATATCGTGGCATACTGGCTACAAAGATAGCGGTCGGAAACAAGATGGCCGACTGCCCATTTGCACGAATATCACAAAACCACCGCCATGTTGGATCATCGATCCTCAAGCCCCTAGCCCCAACGCACAAAAATACATTTCCTATCTCGAAAAGCTAATTGGGTTTTGGCTGTTGCATGGATATGTGATGATGCCAGATGAGTGTGTGATCCAGATGAATACCAAGTTAGCAGACAGTGTGCGTCCATGACATTTTGTGGCCAAGAATTACCAGAGGTGGAGGTGGTTGTCATCGGCGTTTTATGAGGAACATTATTGATGACCTCCCCCCCCCCCCCCCCCAAATATTGGAAGTAGTCACATAACGATCGTAGGCTAAGTTGGGCGCATGCCGAAGGAGTTTGAGCCTCCTGCATGGAAATCAGAATAGCAGTGTCGTCAGTATATTGGTGAAGCATGACATCGGGAATGGATGGAATGTCTGCGACGTAAAGTGAGAATAATGTGGGACTTGGAAGTGCGCCTCGTGGAACCCCGGCTGTGATGCTATGATGAGATGATAGGTGGTCAAACTTCTCTCGGCGAGGAAGATGTGAAGTACTGAGATGAGGCGTTCGTGAACGTCGAAGTTGCGTAGTTTTTTAATGAAGAGCGTGATGATGAACTGAGTCGAATGCTTTGCAAGGTCGAGAAGAATTAAGATGGAGTGCTTAAGTTCGCAGAAGCCTCGTGTAATTTTGTCCACTACAGCAGCAACTGCGTGTAAGGGGAGTGGCGTTTGCGAAAGCCGAATTGAGTGTTTGGAAGAATGTGAAGTGTTTCTATGTTCTGAGTAAGCCGTGAGAGGATGATTCTTTCTGCGATTTTTCATAGAATTGGTAAAAGGGGTATAGATATCTATGAATTGATGCTGTCTGGAGGACGGTGTAATGTTCTTCTTAACTTCAGTGTTTCTTCCAAATTACAAGCATCATCACTTTTGGCATAGAGTAAGTGCAGCGATATAATAATATTACGTCTATTAATTATGGTTCCTGTCTCTTTTACTCAAACCCATTTTATGTATTCATTACATTCACATTTCAGTTTTACTATTGCATCATCCAATTGTCAATAATTTCATCCATCACTTTACTCATTCAATTCGTGTTGAACTTATTGTCAGTACTTTTGTGTTACGTGACCCACTGGAGGTTCAAACCCTCAAATAACTAAGAGAGGTTTATAGTCCTTCCATGTATATATGTATATAACTTGCAAATAGTTCTTTAATAAAAAGATCCCTATGGGCACTAGAAATACTCTTAAGGGGAAGTTATTGTTCATTATATCTTTTTGTTGATGATTAGTGTAAATATTAAATCTTAATTTCTATTAAAAGCTAGTTCAATTTGCAGTTCTAATTGTTAAAATTGTATAAGATATTTGTAATTCATGATCCTCTAACTTGTCATTGTACTATGGATTTTTTCAACCTTTATCCTATAATAAGTATTGAATGATCTATTTTATTTTATAGTAGGATATAATATTTAAGTTAGTTTATAAGAAGCCTAAGAAATGGCTGAAGATGAACATACTTGCAAGGCAAGAATATTAAGAATAATTAATATGTATAATTTCTGTATGAATAAATATTAAAAAAAGGAAAAAATAACTTGTGTTTGGAGCTGGAGCTGTGTGTGAAGTATTGCTAGTAATTAATCGATGCCTTACCTCATATGTCCCTTCAAAAATCTCGTATACTAACAATATTTCATAATCTTCCGTTAACAATATCTTAGAAAAGACAATTACGCATATATTTATTAGTTGAATTGCAGTATTTACAATTCTACATGCGTTTTCTGTTGATCCCAGCATATAAATTACATTTTTAAACAGTGTAAGGATAATATGCATATTTCGAGGAACAAACCTCTCAATTTTATTTCTTACGAGAAGAATCAGCTGTCATAGTTTCTGCGACTTTCTATTGGCTGAGATCTACTGACGTCCTTAATTTCGTGAAAGCTCCTGCATCTTCGTATTTAGTAACCATCCACTACTAAACTTCATCAAGCCGCACAAGGCTTAAACTAAAACGGACTGAGCATACGAAATCTAGTGACCCTTGGAATCTCCACTACAGGAAGTGCTAGAAGTGCTTCATTTCTAGACGAGTCTATGCTATTAGTCCTACCTGTCGTCCGTCGATTTTACAATAGCGTGACGTCGTTGCGTTTATATGCGCTACTGCCATCTATCGTCATAAGTGGAAATTAAAGTGCCGTGACCCCTCTTTCGCCAGCTGGTCACGCATTCATTTAACCGGGTAGCGTAGTTCAGAGATGGGTGAGCGATGATTTAAAAACATACATTTATTGAACCCAGTAAATATACAATCAATGTAACTGAGATGACGTTACTCTTACAGCAATGCTTTAGATTCTAGACTCATTAGATGTTACGTTAAAGGAAACAGATTACAATTAAATATAATCTATCTCGCTCCCGGAGAGCAGATAATATAAGCCTCGCTAGCGTTCGCCTCATGATACTCGGGACGACGTAACGGGAGTGATATTTACCCAATACGTCGACGACGACTACTTTGAGGTTCGTCTCGATGGCAGCTCCTACTCACTCGATGTCGAACCCGGACAGCTAGGATGGCAGTCCTCTCGGCGACGGTGTCTCGGACGGCCCTCTGGCGTGGTCAGGAACAAATATGGCCGCGAGCTACCAGCGCTCGCGCCATTTATACTATGGCGCCCAACCTTGTTTAGGTAAGCATCCCCTCGACTGTTTTAACAACTCCTGTTGCCATGGTCGACTTCCTTCCATCCTCGAGCTCGGCCTGGCAACCCTTGCCTGTGATGCTCACAGCACTAGGCAAACTTTTAAGTTTCTTTTATATATTTAAATGGCTTTTTTTTTTGTTTGGAGAGGTTTTCGTATAACACACATGGACCTAAAATAAATAAAAAGGAAAAACATATCTTCAATTTTCTATTTTAAAAAATTGGCAATTGGAAGAAAATGATTAACATCGATTGTATGTACTTCTCTAAGTGACTGACATTGAAATATGTATTCGACTGTTATATAACACGCAATATAATTATATCTGAATCTTTACCATGCGCACGCCTACATTTTTTTTACAAATATAATTTATTATTACTATCATTATTATACCTTGTCGCATGTGCGTTAGAACAAGTTCTATCGCACACTGCCGCATCGCCATCGTCTGCTGGCTCGCCTCTGATTGGGTAGTCACTTTTGTCGTATTGTCGCTGTGGCGCTATTGTAAAAAGCGCTTTAGGCAAGATGTCTCCCGCAGAGGGGCCGCGGTGGCTGAGTGCTAATTGCTCAGCCACCATAGCCCCCCTATTCACAAATCGAAATATCAAGAACAGGTCACCCTAAAGGTAGACTAATAATGGCAATAATCAGTTGTCAAGACCTCGATGTTATGAACCACCTAGATCTCGTTCAAGTCTCCCGCAGGACGATCCGTAATCGAGCTGCAGGTGAAAGAGGCTGCGGCACGCGCGACACCTCGTGAATGGCGCTCGAGCTGCAGGCACCCTCTCCCCGGGCAGGTAGATGACTTGACAGCGCCTCAAGATTGTCCCGGAGATCACGGGACTTGTGTCCTGCTGCGGGGGAGGAGGGGGGATGATGGCGGGGGCAACAGGCTGGCTGGCTGGCCGCGCTGTATCAAGCTCGCCGCCAAGAAATGCACTTTGTGGCGAGTCCACGCGGCCGTACCCGCGCTTACAGCACGCTCGATCCACACTAACTCTACTCGCGTTAGGTACAGAACTTGTTACGCCGGGATCGCATCGCCCCGACCAGCACGATCTGCGCGTCCAAGGTCAAGAAGCGACCTACACCCACGCCTAGCGCCTCATCGCTCCTACGCGCAAGACGTGCAGTGTTTCCGGAGTAACGCTGTACTGTGCAAATAAGATCTGTAACAGTGGGGTTTTATAACACGCGATGAAAGCCCGCAGATGAAATTACCTTCGTATATTTGTACTTTTCTCTTGCTGCGTAAGCAAGTTTTAAAATGCGATATTTTTCCATTTTCACGATTTTTCCCCCTCCAAGAATACACTGCATATGAAAAAAAAAAAAATAGGGCCATAGATAGTAATTTTTTTTTCATTTTCTGACAAAAAGTCATATTTCCAGAACTATTATTTACCGAGTTATGCGTTTACGCACAAACAACGATTTCACATAAAACGTTTCAATACATAGGACCCTTAAAACTAAACAAGCATAATTAAATACACGATAGATCTGAAGTAAGCACGACAATTCTGTCGTACGACCGGCAGTTTTGGATTAGAATTTATTTCTATTTTTCGTCGTGTCGAGCGGCACGACGCACAGTGTGTACAACCTTGCAAAATTAAATCGTATGGTAAACTTTCCCTACAATGGGAACTACGTAGATGAAAATAAAACAAATTATGAAAATGATTGTATTTAACTCTTATAGATAATAATTTTACTTTTATACGCATTAACTGTAAAACTGTGTCAGCATCATGTATTCCAAATTTCCCGTCTGCCCACCGCCTTTGAAACTAGCGTAGTTAATCAACGCCTTCTAAATGGATCCGAAAAATTCTACTCGTTGTGTCGCGTCAGTAAACTGTCGGGCTGTAAATTCGAGCAGGTACGTTGAAAATGGCTGTGGTTGCGGTTTTTGTCGTGTCGTGCTGTACTCGTTGGTGCTATGTGGTTACGGCATAACATTGCAGATTTTTGGGGTTATGTTTACCGTTGATCATAGACATTCTCACTATATATGATTACAGAGTGATTGCTTTCTTTTCATTTAATATTATTCCCAATTACGCTTTATTAAATGAGTTAGCTGTATAATGTTTGGTTATTTTAATAGTTTATTAAAATATAGATCATGAGTAAGTATTATTGATTTGTTTCTAGACAGTATTCAGTATTAATACTTTGTTTGTTATTTTTCATTTCTACTCTATAGAATAGTCAGCATTAAATTTTTCTTAAACATAATTACTAAATAAAATTATCCTGGTTGTCCCTCGTATCACCATTGATGATTGGCGGAGAGATGTGCCATGGTCAGACGACAGCCAATCGAAGGACAGGAGACTACACAAGTAAGGCAGGTGTAAATCATGTACCAATTTTTTCTTTAGAACAATTCTCATCACCTCCAAGGATGGACATGTGTATAACGATACAAATATTTTAATGATTTAAAACAAAATAAGGTTACTTCAAGAATTGATGAAATATTAATATTGATTTTATTGTGTTTGAAAAGATAAAACAAAAAATTATAAATATATAATTTTGTTGAAGAAGAATAAGCACGAGCAAAATACAATTTTGAGAATATTTTAATAGCAATATTCTGATTTATACTTCTAAAGGGAACAACTGACAACTCGGATATTTATTTTAAATGTTATAAACGTTACCCAGCGTATCAATGACAGAGTTGTAACATGTATGAAATGTAACAACTTACATTTACTATGGGGAAGTTTGGCATAGGGAAAAGAAAATCTCCGCCGCAAGGTCTCCTGCTGTTCCAAAAAGGTACACTTAACCTTTTCAGTCGCACACAAATCTACAATTTTAGGCCTTTCAGCAAATTCATTTGTTGTTCGGAACTGGTGTACTTATACCGACATTACGTTATGTCATACATCGGGGCCAATAAATATATGCACGTTATTTATCTTACTGGTTGAGTAGGATTTATGCGGGTACGAAATATGGTTTCAATAGCGAATTGTGGATCTCAGACGCAGAGAACCTTCTTCATTGGACGGTATGTTCAGCTGTGTAAAGTGCAGAACCATTAAGGCGGCTATACTTTATTTCTACAGCTTTTGTGATAATTAATTTTTTGTACCCAAACGGGAGCCGATATTGTAAAATCCTCTTACAATTTTGCTAAAAAACTGTTTTTATTATGTAGTCTAATTTTTCCAACACAAAAAGTGTATGCTTTTATCAAATTAATGAATTAACTAAAATTTTGTTTATTTGATAATAGTATTTAATGACATTTAGGTACCAATTTCTGTCAGGTGGGACTTCTACAATACCCGATAACATACTGTTGCGGTTATTAAATGGGAGGGGAAAGAGAGGTACGTTATACGGCGGTACTGTAATAAACAACTGCATTTCTTCAGAAGCAACCGCAGCCTCCCTTAGAATGTATTTTAGACCCGTACATATGTTTTCAACGTCTTTTTTTCTTTAGTTTTTTTTTTTTTTTTTTTTTCGTTATTAACCTTTAGCCGAAGTTTGTCAGTTGAATTTAGATACCCTCTGTATATTTTCCCGAGATGAAATTTTGAGTATTTACTTTATTCTGTAACTATTATTCACCTACTCCAATGGTGTTTACAAGAGCGAACGTTAATAAAATACAGCGGTGTTTTTGCACTGGCCGCTCATGAGCAAGCTTGTATCAGTGGGAAAGCGTTACGAATTTAAGTGCGAAAAAACATACAGCTGTCATTAAAAGGAACTTTGTACTTTTCTCCATTCGCCTAAGGAAACTGCAAAGGAAGTACTAAAAATTATATCTCAGAAAATTTCACTATTATATTTTTCGTTCAGTTGTGATATTTAAAAAAAAAAAAATAAATAATGTGTGAGCCTACGTTTTGCGAAACCCAATTTATGACGGAATATTTCACAATGTGTGAATATACTTCATTGTATTTCCACTCTAGAAGAAAGTTTGTTCTTTATGTGGGGTCTAACACAATACAACTCGGACAATTATACACAACTATTTTATTTGATTAAAATTGTTAATTATCCCGTTTACTTACATCCGAAAAAGAAATACCCGGTAAAGGCTGGTCACGATATAGTGAGCACTTTGGAAATCAACCTAAGATAAAGTCACTGCTACTAACATCCGGGTGCACTCAGTGACATGCGCTCAGTAAAGTTGGTAACGATGGAGGGAAAGTAGTTCCACATATTAACGTCAAATAAACAGTGTTAGGTAACCACTTATGACAACTGAAATTATTTATTTCGCTTCCGGTTGTTTTTAATACATCGAATTTAGAAATGAGCAGATTTGTAAAATATTTACTTTTCTAATAATTTCGCAGTTTCACCTGACCGACGCATGAATAAAGCGAAGGAGCCCATGGCAATGTTAATTTTACATAATACGGAAAAATGCATAACGGGCATACAAGTAGATCTTAAGCAGGGCTTTCAAAAGTGCTCATTATACCGTGAACAGCCTGTACACATGATACGCTAGTGTAGCCTGGCGGAGAAAATTTCTAGTTGCCAGCACTGATCTTCCCAACCATACTAAAATAAACCTAAAAACTCTATTCGGCAATATTTGTGTTCGATCCGTTGCCAGTTCGAGCACAGAGCAGAGAAGTGAAACAGCCTGCTTGCACCACGAACTCCGACCGCACACGCCAGCAAAATGGCGTCGCTGGCTTTCAACATGTCCAAGCACCGTGCGCCAATCAACTTTCGACATCTTAGGTCGTGTCCCAATTCGCCGAGAGAGTACTCTCTCGCTCACTCTTGACGTCACAGAGAGTCCTCTCTGCTGTCCCAACGCCGAGGAGAGAGCGCGAGAGGGAGAGTGAACGACGATGTACACTCGGTGCTCACTCTCGCACTCTCTCCGGCAGCCATGTTGTCTTCAAGTCTAACCTCAAATATCCAGGCATATATTTTGTTGTTTCTAAAGCAGTGTTAGAAATATTTTATCGTCTTAACTTAATCATTACGATTGTGAAATGTGTAATAACAAAATTATTCCGTTTGATACGGAACATAACAAATTATGATGTTATTATGTTCGCGTTTCATTTAGGTTGATTGTGTGCATATTATTAACTACTGTAATTTGCACATAACTATTTTGTTTTAATTATGAAAAAATGTAACAGATTAAAATAAGTTACTACTTCATAAAATACTGTTCATTTCTACGAAGAAAATGAAAGGCCAGCAATATTTTATCTTTCACTATTTATTACCTTTTCTGTCAGAGAAATACTGCCGAAGGCTTCCAGAGGGCGCACGTCCCAATTCACTACAATGAGCCAGTGTGTGCCAGAGTGAGAGTGCCGAGTGGGGGTGAATACACTTTCGAGTTGAGACACAGCCTTAGTTGTCTGCCAGCAATCCTGCTAAAGGCTGTTCGCGGTCAAGTGGGGCACATTTCAAATGAACCTTTGAAAAATGGCACTGCACATACCTGCATATATATTAACAGGCATGAAGCCTGACATGAACACAGCGAAGTTGGTGACGACAGCGGAGAAAGTAGTACCATTTCTTAACGTCGATTTAAAGTTTTAGGTAGAAATCTATGCATGCTGAAATAATTTCACTTTCATAATGTGTATTAATTATTTTAACAGTAAAAATGAACAAATTTGCAGGACAGCTACTTTTCTATTAATTTCAGAGTGTTCCGTGACCAACGCATGAATAAAGTAATCAGGCCCATGACCATGTTCAATTCACATATGGCGGAAGACACAATGTAATGAGAGAAGTAGATTCTAAGCAGGGCTTTTTAAAAGTGCTCATTTTATCTTGAACAGCCTTTACATAGGGGAATATTTCGTAGCACGCGGCAGTCAATCATACATTAAAGGGCCTCGCGCAGCCAATCAGAGAACGGATACGCCCACGTGTAAGGAACCACCGCGGAATTTCACTTCTCTATGGTTACCTATTCTGCAACCTGAGTTGAATGCGTAAAGGCGGCAGACGTTTGCTGTACTCAGTGGGTTTTCTATCAATACTCCTGTTATAGGCCGTTCGCGGTAAAGTGAACACTTTTGAAGCTGTAGTTACTTTTTTCCTACGAGCCATTTTTAATTTTCACTTTGCAGTGAATAGCCTATACAAGTAATACTGTGAACATGCAGGGATAACTTTGCACAAACCACAGTGTTTAATTTGGGGCTATTTTGTAAAGGAGTACCACAATAGTATATACGTCGATAATTTTAATTTTAATTTCAAAATGCCCACCTTCATTTCGCTACTCCTTCAACAAACGACACCAAAACAAACGTTTTCAGAAAGTGCAGGTGTAATGATTAAACGCCACATATAACGGCATTAGACTGGAATTTTTCCGGATGTAATGTAACGACGAAAGAAACTGAAAAATGTCTACAGAAAGACAATATTGGCATGCCAACTAACATGCCAAAGCGAAAATTATACGAATTCTTAAGGCAACACAACCCCATGAAAATACTGTATTCCGTGGATAGGAATACTGAGTAAGAATGGTCATATATAGTCTATTCGCGGTTTCTTAGCACTTTTTAAGTCAAACTTTTGAAAAATCACCCAATTTATGGCTTGTTTCGTTATTTCGTAAATATATGGTGTACCACGAGCGTTTTATACCTCTTTTAGCATGAAAGTATCTTATTTTTTGTTGAATAGAAATTTTACCAGTATTTTTATAAATTATAATATTTCATTTATAATAAATATGAACACAGACAGTGAGAAAACGTGTGTGTTGGTAGCGCCTAGTAACAAGTAGTTCTCATGAAAAAATATAATTACAACTGAGTGCGCAGGAACTCAGTGCGTTGTCCTTTGGTGTAATTTTCTAAGCATAGTTTAGCTTAGTTTGCTCGAGGCGGACGAATATTGTGGAAGTAAAACTTTAGCAGGGCTTCAGAAAAGTTTTCGGAAACCGTGAATGTTCATATATCGCTGAATAAGGCAGTGTGCGAAAGAGTTTATTTAAATCCCCCGCCCCCGCCCTCCTAGTGAACTGTCTGATGCACTCCAGCGACGCATTCATTCCTCGTGACGTTGCTCTAACTCGCATGCAGCCCGCGGATGACCAGCTGCATGTGCAAAATAACTCCTGTTTTGCATCAGTTACACCGTCATTATCCGACCTCATTACCTGCCACACTCCAGCGACGCATTCATTCCTCGTGACGTTGCTCTAACTCGCATGCGGCCTGCGGATGACCAGCTGCATGTGCAAAATAACTGCTGTTTTGCATCAGTTACACCGTCATTATCCGACCTCATTACCTGCCACACTCCAGCGACGCATTCATTCCTCGTGACGTTGCTCTAACTCGCATGCGGCCTGCGGATGACCAGCTGCATGTGCAAAATAACTGCTGTTTTGCATCAGTTACACCGTCATTATCCGACCTCATTACCTGCCACACTCCAGCGACGCATTCATTCCTCGTGACGTTGCTCTAACTCGCATGCGGCCTGCGGATGACCAGCTGCATGTGCAAAATAACTGCTGTTTTGCATCAGTTACACCGTCATTATCCGACCTCATTACCTGCCACACTCCAGCGACGCATTCATTCCTCGTGACGTTGCTCTAACTCGCATGCGGCCTGCGGATGACCAGCTGCATGTGCAAAATAACTGCTGTTTTGCATCAGTTACACCGTCATTATCCGACCTCATTACCTGCCACACTCCAGCGACGCATTCATTCCTCGTGACGTTGCTCTAACTCGCATGCGGCCTGCGGATGACCAGCTGCATGTGCAAAATAACTGCTGTTTTGCATCAGTTACACCGTCATTATCCGACCTCATTACCTGCCACACTCCAGCGACGCATTCATTCCTCGTGACGTTGCTCTAACTCGCATGCGGCCTGCGGATGACCAGCTGCATGTGCAAAATAACTGCTGTTTTGCATCAGTTACACCGTCATTATCCGACCTCATTACCTGCCACACTCCAGCGACGCATTCATTCCTCGTGACGTTGCTCTAACTCGCATGCGGCCCGCGGATGACCAGCTGCTTGTGCAAAATAACTGCTGTTTTGCATCAGTTACAGCGTCATTATCCGACCTCATTACCTGCCACACTCCAGCGACGCATTCATTCCTCGTGACGTTGCTCTAACTCGCATGCGGCCCGCGGATGACCAGCTGCTTGTGCAAAATAACTGCTGTTTTGCATCACTTACAGCGTCATTATCCGACCTCATTACCTGCCGCACTCCAGCGACGCATTCATTCTTCGTGACGTTGCTTTAACTCACATGCAGCCCGCGGATGACCAGCTGCATGTGCAAAATAACTGCTGTTTTGCATCAGTTACACCGTCATTATCCGACCTCATTACCTGCCACACTCCAGCGACGCATTCATTCCTCGTGACGTTGCTCTAACTCGCATGCGGCCCGCGGATGACCAGCTGCTTGTGCAAAATAACTGCTGTTTTGCATCAGTTACAGCGTCATTATCCGACCTCATTACCTGCCACACTCCAGCGACGCATTCATTCCTCGTGACGTTGCTCTAACTCGCATGCGGCCCGCGGATGACCAGCTGCTTGTGCAAAATAACTGCTGTTTTGCATCACTTACAGCGTCATTATCCGACCTCATTACCTGCCGCACTCCAGCGACGCATTCATTCTTCGTGACGTTGCTTTAACTCACATGCAGCCCGCGGATGACCAGCTGCATGTGCAAAATAACTGCTGTTTTGCATCAGTTACACCGTCATTATCCGACCTCATTACCTGCCACACCCCAGGTACGACGACAGCCTACGGTTCCACCTGAAACCATTGCAGTTCGCCATCCAAGAGTGTACTGTCGTCAGATGCATGCGAACTGATAGTCGCCGGAACAAACGCTACTGGCAAGTGTTGGCGAGCCGATTGTTTGTCGGCAGATCACGTGTTCGAATACGTTCTGTTGCATGGCCGCGAAGGAAAGCATCAAAAAGGGGGGGGAGAGGATGGCGGACAATGTGTGGATTTTCCGAGTTTATGGGTGGTATGCATAGTCGCGTCTCAAGGCTGAGCTTAAAATTGCCTCGGTCAATTCCATATTATTTCCAAAAACGATGTTATTTCCGCAATACTTTTCGTAGTCTACAAACAAGACGATCTTCATGAAAACGTGTGCTCATGACAGAGCCCATATTGTTGTATATTTTGTCATCACGACCCAGTGTCTGCGCAGTAGTACACGCCAATAGAAAAATAGTGTTTTTCTGGAGTTTATCCATAGCATGAAACGAAACTATAAACAACAAAGTAATGCTAATTGGTTGAAGTGTAACGAAATTGCTTTAATGCCTAGGAGAATGTTGCAGAAGAGTATAGTAAAATACTAAAAGAAAACTATATGAGTAACGCTATTTATTTAGGGGCTACATGAGCAGGCAATAAGAAACTCAGCAGATTATCGTGAGCCATTATTTTGAACCAATCAAAACCAATCACAGGGCACATATTTTTATACAATTTTTGTATATATTATGGGTATGTACTATATGTGTACAATATATTCTTATTTACTAACGGTTTATTGATGTTTTTATTTATCCTACAGTACAAGTTGATGTATTTAGTTTATTATTATTATGGATACCATTCTTGTAGATTACATTCATATCGGAGAACCCAAATAATTGTTGTATACAAGTATTGTTATGTGTAGCGCTATCTAGTTTGTACGAAGTAATTAGTTGTACCTAAGTACTATTAATACGAATAACGTCCACGAATTAATAGTGTCTGCAGAATTACAGTTCTTTAAATAATTTCACACAGCGGTTGAATAATTAATCTGATCGTAACAAAAGCTTCGCTATCGCTACTTAGCAGAAATATTTACTAAAGTTCATTTGCGATTTCTTCACATCTCTTGTATTAAACATTTTCAAAATAACCCTACTTATGATGCGTGTATTTGTTTCCTAAATATTTCATGTATCACAAGCATTCTATGCTTGTGTTAATATTAAAGTATCTTATTTTTGATTAAATTGAAATTTTATATATATTTAATCTATAAATTATAATACTTTATTTGTAATTAATAAAGAAAATCAGTGAGAATATAAGCGTGTTGGTGATGCCTCGTAATAAATTGTTCTTATGCAAAATATTTTTACACTGAGTGCTTACGAACGCGGTGTGTTGTCCCTTTGTTTGACATTTTCTAGACTGGATTGGATTGGTTTTTATGATGCGGAGGTATTTTCTGAAACTATAAAGTTGGAAGTAACCGTCAATTGACTATAGTTCGACGTATGAAGTTATCCAATCATCGTCCGCAGTTTAAAAGAAAGAACTGTCTCAAAATCACATCTACAGTGAACTTGGCAAAGACAGGCTTATTTTCCGTCTTAAGCAAGGTCTAGACGACTACAGAACGTAAGTATAAATTCCGACAAGCAGTACGGCTATGCAACAGAAGTATTCAGCCTTAAGGCACACGAAAATAAGACGGCATTCGTGAAGACCGCCTTGTTTGTATGTGCTTGAGACAAGCTTAAGCAATGTTAATGGAATGAAAATGTGAACTCACAGACACCTAATAAGATCGTCTTGACGAAGCGAGTACTCGAGATATGTTTATGAATAACCGCCCTACGTGGTGTAGCATGGATGAGCAGATTTCCATCCCGTTAGCACTCTGCATCTTCTTGAGAAAAATGTCGTAACTCGTAAGTCATTAACAATTTCGGAAGTTAAATGATTAAAAGCGCACAGTAGATTCCCGCAATAATGTTCGTCATTTTCAACTCACGAAGTACAAATGTGCATTGTGGAGTCCCAACTGTTTTTGAATTGTGTCAAATGTCTCGCGTACTTGAGGAAAACCCCGCGTTCGAATTTGGTTAGCAATGTTATTTTGAATTTGCGATTTTGTAGCTTCCAAACCAAATGCTGTCGGTAGCCGCTTGTTTAATATACATGACACGCCCTTGGAATTAAAAAAATAATAATTTTAAGAACGGAAATGCTTAAAATCAAATGTAATTCGAATATGATCATCATAGAAATTCCACAAATGTTATTGATGGGGAAAAAGAACAAATATGATGCAAGAAAGAAAGTTCACAAGTTGCATTTTTTGTAAAATCGTGTTTAAAGTCGAATATTAACAAAATATGATAACCGGAAACAATTATTTGTATGCGCAATGTGTTTTTTGCAGCACTAGAACCAGCGTGTTTGTCGGCGAATGACCGTTGGCAAATCAAGTTATCCCGGAACCGGGAACTGTCCTAAACAAACCCCATAAATTGGGCCGACTTCTGGACAGTCGGCTTCGGGCTTAGACAACAAACGTGTGCCCTTGTAACAACTTAACTCCCAGTTTCCCGGGTCCACGAGATATAGGAGCGGTTCTGGTATAAGGCCTCCTCCATCTTCACAAGACAATAAAATGAGATTCCTGGATCGCCCTTCATTTAGTCAGCTAGAGAGTTAGTGTATAATTCCGAGGTTTGGAAATATTTTCCGAGCGGCTTTTCGATTACGTTACCACAGTGCTTTGGGGAGAACTGTCAATTGATATGAACCAAATGTTATTCCGCACGGATCTTTTCTCATGAGATGCCAAGATGATATGCTGGTTTCACAATTTGCCTCTTGACACGGCGAATGTGGTTCGATTCCCGGCGGCGCAATCCTAGAATTTCACGTGCGGGAAACGTGGCTGATGCTGCCATTGGCCGGCGTATTTTCTCAGGGTTATCCCGTCTCTCTTACCACTGAATTCCGTTGCTGCTCCCTCTCCACCTCATTTCACACTCGCCGATTACGTGCCACACAACTCTCTTGCTTTTCTATTAACATTATCGAATTGCCATGTCACACTAATAAGTAGAGAACTGAAAAATTCGCGGATTCATTTTGAGACAAGCTAGAATTCAAAACACTCGTGTTTATATAACTGTGTCTATTGGTCCAAACGGTGTTTGACACCTCCTGGAGAATGTCGACCCAATCGTCACCTTCCGCTGTGACAGCAAACAACCAATGCGCAGTTAATATTGGCTTATTTGTACATAAAACTGTAGAGTCCATGCTGCAGGTCATTGAACTCGCGAATTTTTCAGGTCTCTACTAATAAGTGAATGAATAGTTTATTCATATATACACTGAATTCTCGCCTATTTGATGTACGTTTGTAAATTTTTGTTCATTTAAAGACTTGAATTATTTCCATATTGCTAATGGATTGTAAATGAAATAAAACTGGCCTTTTTACGGTAAGCATAGTTACTGCTAATTAAGCATTATAATCTAATGCATATTTAAAACAATCCTAAATTTGGCAACATATGGACGTGTTCACACTTTTTAAATCCCTTTCATTTGAAATAACAGCCAATAAATATATTTTATTTTAGCGTTAGATGTTAACTTCAGAGTGCGGTGGAATCCACACACTGTGTTTATTACATACATAGTGATATATATATATATGGCTGAAATAAAAAAGCAACCAACCAGGGCCTAAAAAGTGCTCACTTTACTGTGAACAGCCTATAGTACCACTCTTGTGACACACAATCATGGACAAAAAATTGGAAGGTGTAGGGAAATGAAACGAAACTGCACTTGTTGAAATACCGCGTGAATTTATTGCAATTATTACAGAATATAATCACACAGACAACAATGTTGGCAATACGGACGTATTACTTGCCCTGGGGTCAGTAGGATATAGTTTCCCCTCTGGCCTCGACACAATGCGCAATTCATTTCGGAAAGGAGCCGTTGAACGTATGACTCCTCTTCTGTGGTAAGCTCGCCTGCAAAAAATTTCACCAGTTCACACAGAATGTTGAGTACAGAAAAGAAAATACAAATGAAGTCATTTTTTGTGAAATATATTAATTCTTACTTAATATATAACCATTTCAAATATTTTCTGTCATTTTATATTCGAATCCATTAACTCCATGTGTGGTTCAGAGCCACATGAACTTGCCGCATCTCACAAAAGATTTCTTGGTGTTTTGTTTTGCACTGGTTCAATAGACGAAGAGAGTAACAAAGAAAACCTTCAAATGTGGCGTACTCGCTCTTGTGGTCCTGGACACAAAACGCTCGCTGTTCATTGGTTTCTTGAACGTGTACGTTGACGCATAAAAAGAACAGTGAAGCGTTTTGACGTGTAGGAATTACACGCTGAGAGATACGCAGCCGATTACAAATGTGTTCAAACGCTAACCCACTACCATTACGTGCTAAAAGGAGGTACCCAAGCTTCCTCGAATGCATTTCAGATTCTCTGTCGTCTGACACATCATCACCGCACGATATGGGAAACGCTTTCTTTCCATATCGTCGGTGTATGCGAATTTCCATTGAAAAACTTTCCCTGCGTGTGACTGAGGCAAGGGTAACCCGTGTGAGATGACAGTAGGCTGGAATTAAGGCCATTGCACCTTCTACCGTCAAAGAGGAGACCATGGGGGAAGAGGTTTATAACTTTAATAAAAACAATTATTGCTTCATGTAATCTATGTACCTGAAGCTGTTTTGCGCTAAAGACACTGGACTGGCAAGCAGCGTTACCGTATAGTAGCGCTATACTGTGTAAATTAGATGTGTATTAGGCTGTTCACGGTAAAGTGAGCACTTCTGAGGCCCTAGTTACTTTTTCCTTACAGTCATTTTTTTTATATATATTTTCACCACATTTTAAAATAAATATTGCTGCGTGAGTAATAAACACAGCGCGTATACTCCATCGCACTCGGAAGTTAAAGTCTAAAGTTATTATAAGATATATTTATCGACTATTATTCCAAATGAGAGGGCTTCCAAAAGTGCTCACTTTACCGTGAATAGCCTATAAACTTCATTATAAACACGAAGAAGTCCCACAGATTAAACTACAGACATATAGTTGTATTTTTCTCCTAACTTTGAAGGAAACTGCGAAGGCCAGCTCTAAAAAATATTTGGTTTTTTTTTAACAATTCGTGATTTTTATTTGGCTTAAGATAATTGGCTTTTACATTATCCGGAAAAAATTCGTATTTTCATAACGCTTATTTACGCAGACAAGCGAATAATCGCATAAAACTATTTAACAAAAAAAAATGTTTGTACTAGCCATCTTAAACATATTTAGCTTTCCACTAGAATGTAAGTTTATATGGAGGCTTAAAATTATTTCATTAAGATTGCGAGAAACTTGGAAATTGTTTCCCGCATCGTTTGACCTGACGGTGATTTAGGAAGAACAACTGCATGATCGTTGGAAAGCGGGAACCAAATAGGGCATTTGGATCTTTCTCAGTCTCGTTGAGGAGCGCTGAAGACTTCACATGGTATATAGCTAGGGGCAGTGGTATTTCGCGCAAACATTTTCGAGACAAGATGGATTTCAAAGCTCTGTGGGGTCGTCCGTGTTAACTGTTTGCGCACGAGTCACGTAGGGACATTACCGCAGTTTTGAAATCCTGGGTGGCTCGGTCAAATACGGATACGGTACCAGCAGCCAATGGAGGTATGACAACAGCCGAGGTGCGTATCTAGTAATGTTTTCTACTGCGTACTCCGTTTATTTCACGAAAAATCAGTGGCTCTAGATGTAACTGTAAATTTTCATAATTTAAGGGTTTTTTTTTTTATAAAGCAAAGGTCAGTAAATAATATTACACGGTATATTTGCACTTTTTATATCCTTTTCTGAGAAATATGTGGATAGCGAGCAACATGTGCGTGTAAACAGTGTTATATTTGCTTAAAAACTGAATTTTGGGAAGTGAAGCTTTATCTAGTGACACTTGCCCTTTCCCGCTAACCTAACGTAGCTGAGAAATATTTGCAACTTCACTGAACTTATAGGAGGCATTACGCAGAAACCCCAAGGCTGAATCAAGTCATCTAGGAATCTCACATCTCTCTGCGGACTACGCCAACTACACCTGATACAGAGGATCTTAATTTTATGTTCATTATTGACATTTAAAAAATAACACTACTTGTAATTTTTATCAACCTCTATGCCAGTGTCCTAATGTTATTATAAATTCTTGTTAACGAGTTGGAGAAAAGTCTTATAATTTCTCTTAAGTGAGTACCTGTATAAACACGAAATCATGTATACGTGCAACAGAATCGTTCCGCTGACAAAAAGCGTTTGTGTGAGATTTTTTTTCGTGGCCAACTTAAGGCAGGTCACGCGGCCTTATAGCTACCTTATCTGCAGCCTTTTTTTTTTTTTTTTTTGGTAATGCGGTGATATAAGAATTACCTCTGGGTGTCCGTGTTTTTCCTGTTTCTATTTGGCCCTTGGCTTTCTCACAGACCACGTAATTTTTCACTTTTCATTTGCCTGTTTTCATGCCGTCTCTTTTTATCATTTTTTAAAATTTCTTTCCCATTAATTTTCTGTCCCCTGGCCCCACTGTTTAACTAACTATTTCTACTACCAGGTTGCCCGCAAGGTAAAAGTGGTCGCGGATGATCCTGCGTAGCAGCCTGGGGGTTATTTTCTTTCCATAACTATATTCTAAAGCTATGCCTTATATAGCGGCACTAATCTATGCTACGTATTTTTCATTTGTAAATTCTTTCTTCCTACTTGGAAGTGTCGAGCGTAAAAGGGATTGTCCCGAAAAATCCGCGTGGCTTACGCAACGTCTGCCACGTTTCACACATGCAAAATCTCGGACGCGAATCCACCAGCTATCAAAACCGGGCATTAACTACAGGTCTCCAATTCCACCTTGCCAAGAGGCAATTTCCTTCACTCAACATGGAAGACTGCGATATTAATCCATGACAGATAAGGGATTGTTATAATTGTCTTCAGGAGAATATTTCGTATGTTGTACGTAATATGTAGAGCCACGAGTATTTCGCGGATTGATTTGGCAGCAAGCTAGACTCCACAGACCTGTATACACTCGAGACACTATCGTTTGCTTATTGGTTGCTGAGAGCGAGAGAGGCCTTTGTGCAGCACTGTTCAATGCACACTCCCGCTACTGTTTCCTGCTTCTTACTGGCTCACAGTTAAAAAGGGTGTATCTTAATAACTGCTGTCCAATCACAAAGTAGGAGAAAAAAAACAAGTGTTTGAGGTTTACCCTGCCACCGAACGAAATCGCGAAATATTCGTGGCTCTAGCAATATGTGATACAGTTAAGCAATGGGTGTTCTAGTTAGGCAATGTGTGTTGCAGCTAGGTAATGGGTGGTTACAGTTAAGAAAAAGGCTGTTACAGCTAGGCAATAGTTATTACAGTTAGACAATAGGTATTACAGTTAGGCAATGGGAAATAAAATTTATCAATGTGTGTTACAGTTAAGCAATGGGTGTTCTAGTTAGGCAATGTGTGTTGCAGCTAGGTAATGGGTGGTTACAGTTAAGAAAAAGGCTGTTACAGCTAGGCAATAGTTATTACAGTTAGACAATAGGTATTACAGTTAGGCAATGGGAAATAAAATTTATCAATGTGTGTTACAGTTAAGCAATGGGTGTAAAAATTAACCAGTGGGTGTTATAGTTAAGTAATGGGTGTAAATGTTAACCAGTGGGTCTTACAGTTAAGTAATGGGTGTAAAAGTTAACCAGTGGGTGTTACAGTTAAGCAATGGTTTTAAAAGTTAACCAGTGGTTGTTACATTTAGGTGTGATTCCCAACTGGCCAATAACAACGACGTTTTCTTCTCTGAAAATGTTTTCCCAATAATTCAGTTAGGACCTGTTTGTTGGTAAATATGACCTTGCAAACTCTAGCTTGAAACATAAATCGTTTCACTAATAATTCAAGTTTGCAATATCAGATAAGCACATTGCAATATCGGCTAAAACAACATACTACATGCCAAACTGTTACATAAAAAATGAAAATGAATCGTATTTAAAATTAAACATCCTGAAATGATTCAATTTGATCGAGGCTAGGCCATAAATGTGAATCGCAAAATAATTGAAGGCAGATAAGGGAGAGTTCAAACCAATTATTTCAGAATTTTGTCAAAATATTGTTTGGGTTTATATATCAATATGAAAAGATCTAATAGAAATTGTCGTCTATACAAACAAGAATGTATTATAATCGACCTACAGGAGACATTTAATAAGTTGTAATTTCTCAGTTATTACGATGTAAAACTGGTGTAAAAAAGATTCCAGCTGAAACAGTTTTTACTTACCAATGCACGACTATCATTCATGGGGCCGTGGTGACGCAGTGGCTAGAGCGTTCGCCTCCCACCAAGGCTAACGGGGTTCGATTACTCGCTCTCAAGACCTAGATGTTAAGAGACACCCAAATCTCTCTACACTCCACTCTATCGTTCGCCGTACCAAGACAAAGTCGCCAAGAACTCTGTGATGGAACTCGTGAAAGCATGCGATTTTAACCGAACTTAATTCCTCATCACTTCCTTTTCGTAGAAACATACTGGGCCTACATATTTGTCCGTAAACTTTACAATGAAATTTTCTATACCTCACAGCATAAGAATATTTTTACCCTTTTTCTAAACTTTTAATAATAGCAACCTTCTCTCTGCGCCAATGAGCGTCCCCATAAAATTGCATTGAAAATCTTTGGAGGATGTAGTAGGCCAACTACCCGTCAAGAATTGTTTATTTTAAATGATTTCGTGTCATTTTTATCCAAATTTCGTCTTAGTTTTTACCTTACTTCTGCCAGCAGATAATTTAAAACTTTTGAAATAAATTTATTTATCATAAAAAGAAAAATTCTGTTTTATAAAAAAAATTTTAGTAGGAGCTTTCAAGGAGACGAAATTCGGTTAAAATTGAAAAGCAGGTTTCGTTTTAATTTTGTTAGTATAGTGTTCTACTAAATAGCATTTTATAGATTTTAAAACCAATATATATTTTTTTACACGAACTGATTCTTTTTGTTTCTATGCGTGATTATTCCATAAACCGCCAAAAATGTTTAGTTCCATTACTCTTTTATCGTGTTAACTATTGTTTTGAATAACAGTCTTAACTTAACTCACATATACGGTATGTTCCTAAATTAAACACCCAAACTGTGGAAGGTGATACCTTGTGAAAAATAAAGTAGAAAATATAAAGGACACTATATACCTAGACAGAATATGAAAGGCGATATGAGCCTACGAAGTCCGCAGTAAAAAGTTGACTTATGTTTCCCATGTTGCAGAGACACATGCATAACGCTGGCAGCCCTCGGTCTGTGCGCACTTTTCGGCCTGAGGAAGTGATACGCATTGTTGCTGTAAAGGGCTTGTTAACATCCCCCGGTCCTATGCTTGAAGGCTTTTCAGGGGGCGGCTTGCAGACTAACTTATAACCTAACTTAAATTAGCGCCTATGCCTTGCCCGGGATACGAACTAAGAGTGTCCCGCTCCCCAGATTGGTGGCGCACCATCCAACTGCGCCACGGGAGGTCGGCAGGATGTGATACTTCAGCACATCAGTGAAATGCCTCCCCTAGTACACGCTCCATAGCACGCCTAATGGGCGTGTCCCATTCAACCGTGTGGGACGTACTGCGAGTAAATCGCGGCCATCCTTACCGCTGGCAGGTAAGACCGTTTCTGAACGTCCATGATTCGCGGGCAAGACATTTGAGACAAGTGACATTTAAACTCATCCAACCACGAAAGTGCGTACGAACTGAACTGTTTTGGAGTACAACCCATGCCCCTAAAAAATTTAAAAATATTTACTTTTCTGATAAATTTAGATTTTCGCCGTACCCCGACGTACGAATAAAGTGATCAGACGCATGCCAGCGTTAATTGTAAATATGGCGGAAGAATACACAACGAGCATGCAGGTAAAATCCAACGCAGGACTTTCGGTAATGTGCAGTTTATCGTGAACAACCTATAGTGATGTGAATCATGCATAACCTAGACACACAGCAGGGTTTACGAACCAGTCATCCACAGATGCGTTCATAGGACGATAGGGAAGGTCATTCCCAGCGTCGCACAGTAATAAATAACACAAGAGGTGAAACATACATACACAGCCGCTACGGCCGTCCAGGGCTTTATCATTCTCCTTATTATTTCTCTTTTGTGAATTCCATGGGCACCAACCTCCTCGGGCATGTTATCAGCTTCCCTGCCCTCGGAGCCCCGTGTCCACTTCCCGCACTAGGCTGTTCTACAACCATACAGATTATTCACGAATAATTGACCACTTTTGAAAGTCTCGGTTAAGATTTACATGTATGCACGTTGGATGCTCTTCCGCCTTATGTGAGATTAACATTGTCATGGGCGTCATCACGTTGTTCACGTATCGGTCAGGAGAAACTGCGAAATTATTAGACAAGTAAATATTTTACAAATCGGCTCATTTTTACACTTCAGCGGATTTAAAAAGGAAACAGAAAGCGAAATAAATTATTTAGGTTAGCAAAAATGGTTACCTGACACTTTTTAATCGACCTTAAGATATGGAACTACATTCCATCCATTGCTACCAACTTAACTGGGTGCATGTCACTCAGTGGGCCCGATAAAATATATGCAGGCAGGGGCAGTGACTATTTTTTAAGGTTGATTTCAAAATTGCTCATTTTATTATGAATAGCCTTTAAATATTGTTAACAAGATAGTAGAACAGAACTGTATGTTATGGTCTTGTCTCGGAATGTATCTGAAACTACGGATATATTTCCTACAGCAGATAGCACTATCCCGACTGTAGTCTATTCGCTGTTTCTTCACACTTTCTGAATCAAACATTTGAATAAGTCATCCTATGTGTGATGTGATTAGTTGTTTCCTAAGTATGTCACGTTTTACAACCTTTCTATATTTCTGTCAACATTAAATTACTTGATTTCTGGTTACATTGAACTTTTACTTATACTCTATGAATAAATTATAATATTTTATTTATAATTAATGTGAATAAAATAGGGAGAAAAAGGTATGTTGACAATGCCTAGTAAGAAATAGTTCTAATGCAAGGTAGCATTACTAAGTGCGCACGAATGCGGTGCGTTGTCCCTTTGGCGTAGTTAAGCTTTGTTTGCAAGAGGCGGAGGAATATCCAGGAAGTAGAACTTCGGGCGTACTTCATCTCTGTTGCCCGTGTGTATTTGACATTTGTGTCCCTTTGGGGTAGTTCAACGTTGAGTACATGCACAGAAGACGAATATACGGTCTACCTCTTCTTTAGTCTATGCTGCTGCCATGAAACAAAATTACAGATCTGTTGTGTTGTCACATCTCTGCTGACTTTTTTTTTTCCAGTGCTCCAGCTTGTTGCAAGATGACGAAGTCGAGCGCCGAGCGAACTGCCTGAGATGTGGTCCAGCCGGCCCAGCATCCCGCTCTACAAGGTTGAGTGTGGGAAGAGGATGGAAGAAGTGGAGAAGGGAGGGGATGTCCCATCGATCACGCTGGGTCCTTCTCAAATAGCACAGCGACCGTCCGCCCAATTATCTCGCCCGAGACGATCAGCGAGCAGCGACCGGATTGGTCTTCATAACCGGTCGTCTCCCGTCAAAGAATAACAACCATAATAAAAATAATGGTTAATATCAATGTTATATATATATTCGTACGTAACGAGTTCTTAGGGTTGAAGTAAAGCAACTGCCTATGGAGCACTGCACCCGACTGTGCAACATGTAGAACTCATAAAAATGTACTACATACTACATAGAAATTGTCAGAAAAATGTGATTTATGCTGTATATGAAAGAAGAATGTATATATTTTGCCAAATTATAAATTTTTTTACTAAAATATACTTTTGAAATGTAAAAAAATTAATCGATCGATAGAGTCCGCATTAATTTAAAAAAATCAAGTGCATTTCCGTTTTGGATACTTCGGAAAGCAGAATTTACAAGAAAATATTCTTCATGAAAGATCGTCATAATATTCACTGTGATCATGTGTAATAAAATCGTAGTAATAACGTGTCATATCAATTTTATAATTAACCTTATTTACGTCATTTTCCGCCATAAATGTTTGTGATATATGGACGCAAATGAAATCAATTATAAAAATTATTTCCTACATTATTATTACAGTTTTCTTACACGCATTCATAGTAACCATTGTGACGATATTCTATGACGAAGATTTTATTGCAAATTCGGATTTCTGTAGCATCAAGAGTGGAAATATGCTTAAATTATGTTAAAAACACAGACTATTTTATCGATTATTTTTTCTGTATTTATAAAGTATATTTTAGTAAGATATTTTTCAATGTTGCAAAATATACATTCCTCTTTCATATACTGCATTAATTTCTCTTATCTGACAATTTTTATGGTGTCTGTACTAATTTATTTTTTATGATTTCTTCACGTTTTATAGTCGGGTGCAGTGCTCCATAGGCAGTTGCTTTACATTGACCTTAAAAACGCGTCTGAATGTGCGATTTACGAAAGAAGAGCGAGTGAGTGAGTGAAGGTATTTGGCCTTGAGAGTCGATGAGGTTAAAGCGAGGTGAATATGGAACAGCGCCGGAATGAAAGGGCGGGAAAACGGGAGACCTCCGAGAAAAGCCCACCGACCAGTGGCATCCTCCCGCACGATGCCCACATGCGAAAATCTGGAAGTGGTTAGGCCCGGGGATTGAACCCCGGTTCACCTTGGTGGGAGGCGAGCAGACTAACCGCTCAGCCACTGCGACCGCAAATATGGTTCGGGGAAAAGACATTAACGAGTGTCAGCATTTTTGCTGGTATGTTTAAGCTTTGCATAAGTCAAATACTGTATTTTTCCACGTTGTCGTCTGCTTCAACTCATGTGACGGAACTGTTTCAGGAGATTGCTGACGTGGAAAGAAGAAGTTTGGAATTAACAGCCATGGTCTATCTCAAATAATAATGACTGTAGAAGTCCTTAAAGTAGAGTCCGAAAAGCATATTATGTGGGATATTATGAAACGCACTTGCGTTGAAGGAACACAATTTGGTATACGAATTACTTAAACTAATTTGTTGGATAAAATCAATGTTATAATCACCCCATCATGTAAAAATTGCATTTTTTTTTTCGCCCTGTTTTTGAACACAAATTTGTTACCTTGAGTTAAAATTGGTTATGTTTTGTCGTCGTACTAAGCAGTACGTCGTAATTAGCCAGAAAGGCACTATTGTTGCAACTCTTTCGCAAGCACCGTTTTCGTGTATCGCACACGTAGGTTTTAGCTGTAGCAATACTATGGCCTGGCGAGTAGGCAACACGTCGTACACCCGCAGCCTGTAATACGGCGTGGTAAGCTGAAGAATTATCGCTGAGAACGAACAAGTAGGGAACAAATTACAATTAGTAAATGAGCTACACCGGCGTTTATTTGTGTTTGGTGGCACAGTATAAATAGAGACCTGAAAAAAATTCGAACTTAAAATTCACCTTGAAAACTCCACTGTCTTCACAGGTTTATCCAGTGACATCCAGACCGATATTGTGTTTTCCTTGTCTGACGTACTGCTACGTGAAATAAAGGAAGAAATATCGGAATCAAGTTTCGTGGCACTGATTTTGGACGAGACAGCCGACATAGCGGTTATATCACAGTCATCGTTTGTACTGCGTTATGTTACAAGAGATGGGAATGTCGAGGAAAGATTTTTAAAATCCATTGATGTCAGCGATGATACTACATCTAACGGTCATTATCAACATGCTATACAAATCTTAGAAGATTTTTAATATGTTGATAAGTTAGTAGCGCAGACTTACGATGGAGCTGCAGTGATGGATGGAGAGTATGGTGGACTGCAGACAAAAATTAGAAGAGTCCGTGATCAAGCTATCTTTGTGCACTGTTACGCCCACGAGTTAAATCTGGTTCTTTCGCAGTCTGAAAGTTACATCAAATAGTGCAAAATTTTCTTCATCTCACTAACAGCATTTGGTAGCCCTTTTTTTTTTTTTTTTTTTTTTTTTACAAAGATGATGCTAGCTTTATATGCAGAGGTGCAAAAGATATTTCCCACACTTGCTCCAACTTGTTGGAATTGCAGTAGTAAGCTAGTGGAAACTAACTGTGTGCGAACACGAGGAAAATATTGCGAGAACGCCTAAGATGGAGAACTCGTAAGAGCTATGGTAGAAAATGCTGGCAAGTGGGATTCCGAAACACTCTGTCCTGCCCGTGGTCTTTTATCACATTTAAAATATTTTGACTTTAATTTCTTTCTTGTCATATTTTCATACATTTTCCTTCATTCAGATTCTATTTTCCAAATCCTCCAAGCGAAAATCAGTGACGTCAATTTCTGTTTGAAGAAGATTGAAAACTTCGAAAGCTTTCTGAACGATTTGAGAAACGATTTTGAACGAGTGTGGGAAAAGGTTTGTTTCAGTTGTAAATGTGTTTCTCCTACAGCAAAATGCGCTCGCGCAGATTCGTCAGCAGGCGAAGATAGGGAGGTTGTTTACAAAAGACTATTTTATCGAATTGTTGATTCGATGATTGTATATGTAACGCAGAGGTTTGCTGATGTGCCTAAGCTAAAATTTCTAAGCTTGTTGGATAGCAAACTTTTTCTTCAGCATGCACAGAATTTCCTAGAAGAAGCTTTTGCATCTCTAAAGGAGAGCTGCGGAAAAATGTTTGTCTTCCGAGCTTAAGAAGCGAGTTGCGCGTCTTAGTCACGGACAGTGACATGCAAAAAAGTACTGCTTCAGATCTTCGCATCTATTTAACAGCATCGGAACTAGGTGACGTATTTTTCAGAAATACAGAAACTTTCCAAGCTCATCATGACAATACCAGCTACGAGTGCCTCAGTTAAGAGATCATTGTCAGCTTTCAAGCGGATAAAGAACTACTTGTGTAACAGCCAGCTCCAGGAAAGATTGGCTGCCCTTGCAAAGCTCAGCATTGAAAAAAAATTGTTGCAGAAATTGGGTCATAGGCCATCCTTCAATGATGATGCGATCAACATCTTTGCGGCTAGAAACCGAAGAATTGAGCTGACGTATAAAATTTAAGGTAATAGTTGACACTTTGTTCCTTGTTTCATTGCAAAGTACTTTACCATGTGTTGTGTGTTGATGTAGTGTGTATCGGTGCCTGATACAGGACCACATTGTTAGTAGCTTGTACGGACTGGCTATTCACGGTCAGTGCTCTAAATGACACTACAGATGGATACAGCTATAAACAGGTGAACATTACTTTTTTCTTTCGTATGTAACATTCCCACTTGTCAGCTGAAATGCATACACAAGTAATTCAAAATCTGGTCCGGTCTGTGTGTAGTTATTAATAAAAGTGTGCAGTAACTGTATCTGTAAATAATGAGAGGCGAGAATATAGGCTGCTAGCCTAATGAGTAGAAATTATAAACGAGACAGGAACACAAGTTCTGATTGGTTTTTGGTAGAAGAAGAGATTTTTGGTTTTCCTGTCTCGTTGATGTGTTGTAATTAAATGCCTAGCGACATATTTCCACACCTCTAGTTGTTTACGATAAATGTTATTAGGCAGCAGTTTTATGTCCGTCCTCCGTGTATCTCTATACTCCTGCTTCTCCCGTCCCGGCACATAGCGCAACTTATCTTGTAAGTTTCTGCGACTGCAACAATTTACCGACGCCATTGATGCTATGTTTCTTTCTAACATCCAAGCATGCAACATGCAACACGGGACAGAAACGATTCCAGTGACCTAAATAAGACCATGCGCGACTTGTGCGTAGACAAATGTGGCTTCAAAAAGTTATGTATCACACCGGAAAACTTCCGACAAAAAAATAATGAATACTAGTGTTCCTTTCCTGCCTCATTTATATATTGTAATTAGTACCTTCAATTGATTGTGGTAAATGTAACATTCTTTTTTAATCGAATAAGTTGATCAATGATCATAATAATGTAGAACATAGCTGACACGGTGTCGGATATAGCATTGATAATGATATTGTCATTAGATGTAGTGGCGTAGCTACATGCAGGTTACGTGGGGTCATTTCGTAACAAAATTTGTGATGATTTGGGTGCAAAAAATCTAAAAAAAAAAAAAAAGTGAGATTTATTCCTATGAAATCTAGGTACAAATTATTATATTTTTGTGTTAAGACAATGTAGCGATTCTTCAATATCAATGTTCTGTTACTTCAAAAAAAATATTTTCAACATTTCTGTAAAACCACCGATAGCGTGGTCTTAATGCTAGTACTGCAATCATTTGTAATTGCAAGATATAGTAGTAACTGAAAGTAAACATTTTTTAGAATTACTGTATAATTGATTGTTTTTTTTTAATTGAACTGTATGAAACAGACATTTTTAATAACATTGTGCTACGTGTTTAGTCATGGACTATTTATTGCCTGTACGGCATCTCTGAAAATTGTGACATTTTGTAAAATTGTTATATAAAATTTTGAATAGGCCTACATGTTTGTGACATACCTAATCTTATTTACAGTTTACTTTGTGCAAGCATTTGCAGTTATGTATAATCATAATGTAAAATGATATATTTATGGAGTGTCATGACAGCAAGAATGTTACATGAGTGTTAATGTCGTAATTGGTTTGACCATTTGTGAAACACAGTTATCAGAAAAATTAAAAATTTGGGAATTTAAGTGTTTAGATGATTCAGTGAATAAAACAAAACAAGTAAAATAAAGTATTGATTTGATATCAGCATCTGCCACTTTTAGGGCATAAGGGCATAATTCTACATTCTTCAGCTGAAAAATGTTTTTATAAGTGCTGTTTAACCTATGAAGAAACATACCCCCCCCCCCCCCATTCTGCCTACACCACTGTCGACGACCACTACGATGCACTTTTAAGCGAGATCCCTTGGGTTAAAGAATCTGTTAGGGAGCATTCAGAACCAGCCTTTGTTAAATTCTTTACTCAAACAATTTTTCATCTTTAAAAAAAATATTAATATTACTACCAGCGGTATACTCAATGTTTAGATACTAAAACTGCTTAAATGGCGCCATTTTGCACCTTGAAATCCACGTTTTCCCGGGGGAGGGCCCCCAGGCCCCCGCTTCAATTACGGGGATCGGTATTCCTTCATAAAATTGTCAATTTGACTCCTCCCGCCCACCCCACTTTTACAAACGCAAATCCTGGCTACGTCGCTTAGATGTACCATCTCGGGCACACAAAAATTGTGTGGTTTCCTTTAAAACAAATGTCACGCAAAATTCTCATGAATTGGGGTGGAACGCCGTTGTGTTGTAGCCACCCACATAGCACAGGATATCCAACGGATATCCTAATTTTATCCACAATATCTAACAGTCATCTAAGTCCTACAGTGATTCTGACATGTATATCCTTTGGATATCCGATAGTAGATACCAATTTGTACCACTTACTGGATGTCAATTAGAAATTACATAACCACCATTGGCCATTGCTTAAAGTAAGTGACAACATCTAAAGATATGATATCCCAAATATACAGGGTGGGGCTCAATATGACCAACAAACTTCATGAGGTGATTTCTTATGCAAAATCAAGTAGTAAATATGTAGGACACTTTGTACCCAAGCTAAATATTAAGGGCGTAATAAGTCCCCGAAAATGGAGATTTTGGAAAGTATTTTTTCAAAATAACGGAAACGAATTGCGATGAAATTACAATTCGTAGAACATTGTTTTATGTTATCAGAATCTTCAACTTCAGAGCGAAATCACATTAATAACACTCCCCGTTACGTAAATAACAGGGGTGGCCACCCTCTTATTGCCGGCAACTTCGTTACCGCCGGGAATTATGAACGTTTGATGCTGGTTTATTGAGCAGCAAGACCTACGAAACAAAAATGGTCCCCTTGTTGCAACTGCTTAGGACCCACCGTTTTCGTTTAAAACGCACACCAATTATCCACTATATTCCGCTGCCGCGATACAGTGCCTCTTACGTAGGCAATTCGCCAAACACACATGTAGTTACTACCTGCGTACTAGGCGATGTATCGCTGCAGCGGAATCTAGCTGAAACTTTGTGTGCGTTTTAAACGAAAACGGTGGGTCCTGGGCCGTTGCAACAAGGGGACCATTTTTATTTCGTAGGTCACACTGCTCAACAAACCATCATAAAACGTTCATAATTCCCAACAGTAACGAAGTTGCAGGCGTTAAGAGGGTGGCTACCCCTGTTATTTTCGTAACGGGGAGTGTTATTATTGTGATTTTGCTCTGAGGTTGAAGATTCCGAGAACATAAAACAATGTTATGCGAATTGTACTCTCATCCTACCTGGTTTGCGATATTTTGCAAAAATACATTTCGGGGAATTATTAGGCCCTTAATATTTAGTTCGTACAAAGTGGCCCATATATTTGCCACTTGGTTTTACACAAGGAATCACATTATGAAGTTCGTCGGTCGAATTCAGCCATATATATATATATTCTCCTACCCATGGATGCCCTTGGATATCCTGAATGTCAGAGAGTGACATACGTCAGATATTCTTTAGATAGCTATGTGCCATATGGGCACATCCGTTGCCCGACAGCGAGTGTAAAATCCTCCAGCAAAGCTGACAACGCGATCTGCAGAAAATACCAATACTGGCAGACTGTCAAACGGGTTCGCAGCAAGTACGGCCCAACAACATTGTCGCCAAGTGTTGCAGTCCAAATATTGATCGAATATCGGTGCAGGTAGCCCATCATTGCAGTTGCGTGAGGATTAGGGTCATCCAAGATGTGGCTATTTACACTATTAAAATACACTTCCTGGGTGAACGTGTCTTCGTCTGTGGACGTAAAAATAGCAGGAGAATCGGGAACCATTTCACACTGATGCGGGAACCACTGGCAAACATCTAGGCGGAGGGTCATAATCCGAACGCTGTAATGCTCGCACCTTTTGCACACTGCACGGTCGCAATAGCAGTTCAAGCAGTACGCGCGCTATTGTAGCATTCGATGCATCCATCGCAGGTGCGACATCACGGGTGCTAGTGGAAGGGTTCCCCTCTGCGCTCTCCAAGACTGCCTCTCCGAAGTGTGGGGTTCGAACGCTTCTCTGTTGACCTGGCCCGTTTCTCTTAGCTGCTGTGTGAAGTTTCCGAACGTATGCCTGCTGGGCTGGCGTCGTACAGGATATCGTCGGCTGTACAAACGTGCAGCTTCCCCTCCGTTTTCCCCTCACTTTCCCATACACCAAGTTCGTGTCCGTCATCGCCGAATTAGTGTACGGTGGCACGCCCCTCGCTTGCAGTAGTGAAGCTACGCAATGACACGCGCTGACTGCTGCGAAAGTTTTTGGGTTGGCTCTTGAAAGGTGAGAAACTGCTATGACATTCGATAACGTGCGTCCACTATCGCAAACCCGACTCAGATAACCTTACTGCAGTACGAAGTTAATATTTGACGTTAGGGGTTCAGTTACTTTCGTAACTACCCACACATACGCACAACCCGCTAGAACATGTGGTTGCAGTATCTGCAGAACGTCCATAGTTAGGCAGATGCACAAAAACGATTTGTCTTCGTTTCTACCCCCTTGCTTCATAATGTGCCACCAAGCACAACTAAACGTCGGTGTAGCGGGATTTGCTAATTGCGATTGGTTTTCTGCCTGTTTGTTTTTGGCGATAATTATTGAGCGTGCGACGCCATATTACAGACAGCATGTTTTTGCCTCCAGGTGTAGGACATGTTGCCTACCCACCAGGCCACAGTATGTATTCGTTTTACACGAGTACGGTAGGTCCTATAGAGTTGCAACAGTAGTGCCCTTCTGACTAATTATAACGTACTGCTTAATTCGATGACAGTACAGATCAATTTTGCATCACGGTAACTAAGTTGTATGCAATAACGGGGGTGCAAAAAGCTTTTTTTTTTTACGTGATGGGTAGAGACATGCAAAATTAGCGTTATTACTTGGCAACATGCTAAACTCCACTTCCCTGTGCCTACTTGAGAGCAATTCGTTATTTCATTGGTTACTGGTGATCATACGACGTCATTTACCTCTGTGACCGCTTTACTCGAGATTGGTTACTCAACCTTTGAACATTTCCTATTGGCTCAAAGTGTCCTTGGGACGAGCCACACAAGTTGTCTGCCAATGACAACAGTCGACAGAACATACAGCTTTTTGGAGTTTCGTCTGCCGCCAAATAATAACGCGAAATTTGCAGGTCTCTAATTATGGGGGTGATGAGTACGATGTACCATACCTTCATTTAATCCAAGATCCTGGTTTAATTAATTAATTGGTAAAGGCTGTTCACGATAAAGTGAGCACTTTTAAAATGAACCTTAGAAAAAGTAACTTCTCCCTGCATATATTTTAATGGGTGCAACGAGTGGCTTTCGCCCAGCAAAGTTGATAACGATGGATGGAAAGTGAAGTGAAGGGAAGAGATTTGGACGGCTCTTAAAAGCGAGGTCTTTAGGGCCAATGAGGGTGATTTAAGTGAGTTAGGAGTGGCGTTGGAATGAACGGGCGGGGAAAACGAAAGATCCCGAGAAAACCCGCCGACCAACGGCATCGTCCGGCATAATTCCCAATTGCGATAATCCGGTGACCTGGCCGGGGACTGAACCAACACCGTCAAGATAGAACGCCCACGCTCACTGCTGTGACGTCATCACGTGTGGGCCATCATCCTCTGCAGGCGCGCTACCAGACCGCGGTTAATTAGTTGACGAATGGCATAAATCTGCTTGGCTTTACGTTCATTGTGTTTAATTTTAAGTGTTATATGCGTGTCAAAGTATACGCTAGTAAAATGAGGCGTGTCTTTTAACCACTGCATTAAAAAACCGATTGTTATTCCTATATTAGGTGCAAATTCCCTGCTTTCTGCTTCAAAAACTATATTTTATTAGTGTTCCTTTGAGAATCATTTATTTGTTTATATTCTTGGCGCACATAAGCTATAGACTACCTGAAATTAAAGCATTGTATCATGAAACACTGCCTATTTATTAAACAAACCCTTAGCTATTAATTCAAGAGAATGCTTAAAACCTCCACTTTTGTCACAAGTATTTAATTCAAAACTAAGTATGCCTGAATTAAAATATATTTATCACAGAAACGGTTACCTTGCTGAGTAGCCGACTCATTCATTGCCGTGATAAAGTACCAACATTGCCCCAAGATTAATTTCTTTTAGTTAACGTTAGTTTCGTACCTATACCAAACAAAATAATATATGTATAACCTATAATATTAGCCAACAAATTTTAGTCGAGTTATCGTCTTGCGAAACTTTATCAGAGATTCCAGGCTAATGCAGTTAACTTTTTCTGATTTTCGTTCTACTCTATATGAATGCTATTCATTATACCTGGCAATGCTCTAAAAGTTATTTTTCTCTTCGATGAAACTATACGCGTTTATCACTTCTCCTTGCTGGAAATTTTTTAAATTGATTTTGGATGAATATATTAGCTAGGGACGTAAACAAACAAATTCAAATCTCAGAATTTTTTATTATCTTCGGTACTTTTTCTTTTTCGCCTACGAACTTCAGCAGGCAAATTCTGCCGAAATGAATCGATTAACTTAATTTCATTTTCGTGCCCGAAGTAAAAACATGGTTATATCACATTATCTTCGTAATGTACAACATGCACACCAGTGACGTATTTATTACAAAGGAAATTGTTTTACTCGTAGACTACTAAGAATTATTTTGGCAGCTGATCGACACGATATTTTTTGTATAAGAACAAGAATAAATTTACAGTGTACGTTGAATCCTTCAAAGGTAATAAGGGACGTTGGGTTTGATTCCTACTCATGTCTAACCCTGGATAACATCCGCATTCAATGCATTTACAGGAGCACGAAACAACAGGAAAATATTCCTTCGACCAACTCCGAAACCACGGCCTCTGATGCATATGGACAAACACTTTCTGCAGTTGATCACAGCTATGCTGGTGGTGGTGGTGATGTGTGTGTGTGTGTGGCTGAAAAAAGGTCAATTTTTAAATGCTTAAATATTCCGAAACACATATAGAAACAACTTAGTTAATTACCAACTACACAACCACAGGTTAATAGGTCTATATTGGACCAACTTGTATGAAGAATTATTTATTTGCTATTGCGGAATCCTATGATGGCTTAAGCTTAGAATTTTTAAGGACAGTCTCTGTTACCGAGATAATTCGAGTACACCACTATAGCGGAATTTCAGTATCATTAATGTATGGTAATGTTAACAAGGGCACACGAACACTTTTTAAGTATCCATTAAGTGAGCCTTGAGATGAAGATGCAATACACATCTAAGAAAACTTGGCGGATGTCAGTGCAGCAAAATAATCATTACATTGATATTACAATGCATTTAATTTTTATTACTTACGTTTATCTTTTAACTCTTTTATTATTTTTTTTATTGTGTTGCTTAAGTAATCGGTGATATGCCTTCGTGATTCATTTTACTTTTATTTAAAATAAAATACTACGCTCAAACTCTACATTTATGCGATTATGAATGAGATGTAAGCTAACTTTGGTTTACTATTGTGCAGTTTCGTTTTTCAACTTTCTCTTCGTGTAAGAATGCGTATTGCTGTATTAAAAAACGTATTTTAATGCCATAGTGCACTATTTACTAATAAATGATAAACGCTGCATTTTTGCACTTTCATGTTTGCATGAGTGTTGGTAAGCCTATATATTACATAATTTTTGATGCACAATTTATCTTACGTAACCCGGCCTACTGTGCCAAAATATTTTTCCTAGGGCTTTTTACGCATTTAAATCGTGATTGCACACTTAGTATATATAGTACCTGTCAAAAGTTTAAGGCCGTTAGTAAATTTGTGAAAATACTTTTCTGCTGCAATAAGTTTCCTGCAATCTATGTTACACGATTTTTTTTTTTTTTTAACATTGTTACTGCCAAAACACACATTGTAATTAAGTTATTGAAATAGGTCAAATATTTTGTAAGTTATGATTTTTGAAAGGAATGTATAACTCTGGAATTAGCACACGCATTTATGTGTAGAAAGTTATGTAGACACAAATCTACAACTATAAAAACGTAATGCTTTTTTTTATTGCCTTTAAAAATACACTTTAAAGAGAAAAACAAAAATTGGGCCAGAATTAAACTTAGAAACAAGTTTTCTATTTTTTATTGATTTCTCACTGTAAAGAAAATTAGCTACAAATTCGTCAAAATTGACAACTATATATGTTTCTTGCCAGTTGAGCTAGGGAGATGGGGTTTCCGGCGCTAGTTAGTTATCTTTCCACTGAAATGATAACACTTTTGGTCCGTTATTTTAATTACCCCTGCAGTGTGAAACACAACACTTAAATAGTCATTTCAATATAAAAACTTATTTTACATGTACATCGTATCATACTAAACTTTTTTTAAGCAAACGATAATTACAGCACAACAAGGTGTCCGTACGAGAACAGCTACCTTCAACAACTGCAAGTTCAACGAATCGTCTGGTGGCCGATGACCTACAGTGCGTGACGTCATGCGCTCGAAATTCGATAGCGCGCTGGCCTTCTCTATCTAGTCGGTGTTGATTGAACCCGGATCGCCTTGGTGGGGGGCAAGCGTGCTAATCGCTCAGCCACCTTGGCCCCGGATGGAAAGTGGTTCTATATATTCAGGTTGAGTAAAAAATGTTAGGTAACCAACCATCTGTGATAACTTTAATTATTTCTTTTGCTTTCTGTCTTTTTAATGCATTAAAGTGTAAAAATGAGAATATTTGTAAAAAAATGTTTACTTTCCTAAAACTCTCACAGTTTTACTTGACCGACGCATGAATAAAGTGATGAGACCCATGGCAATGTTAAATTTACATTAGGTGGAAAAATACACAACATGCATACAAGTAGAACATAAGCAGGACTTTCAAAAATGCTCATTTTACCGTGAACAGCCTATAGGCTATACTAAGCTTTGTTCCTCAAACGCAAGTACTTTTCATAATATCCCGCACGATATGCTTTTTTCGGGTTACGCGTTCAAGGGCTCTAAGGTCCTTATTATTTGAGATGGGTCATGGGTGTCATATGTAGAATTCTTCTTTTCACGTCAGCAATCCCCTGGTACAGTTCGGTCACGTGTTTCCAAAACACATCTATTTTTTTTAGTATCCCTGATTACTGGGATTTACACTGGGTTGCTTAACGGGACCGTACGCGAAACGGAAGGTACGATGACAAAATCGTTTTTTTATAAAAGTCTTTAAATGTAGTCTATTAAATAAGTTACTTAAAGATATTTTGTCATGTTGCAAACTGCCGAATTTTAACGAAAATGATGAGATTTTTTTTTAATGAAATTGTATACATTGACTCGATTACATTACACACATTAAATAAAGACTCAGACTGACAGGCACGTTTTCTTCAGTATCATACGAACGTACAGTAAGTCAAACATTCCTTTGATTATTGGTCAGGCACATAAGAAGCATAGAAGCTAAATTGGTGCAGTCGTCAACGTGGATGTCAGCTTTAGTGGTTTGAAATACAGATTGCTATGCAGTCTTGCCGTGGAAACTAAATTTCCCTCTTCCAAACACCTTCAACCATAACATGAACATTACGCAACATTGAGTTTAATGCACGTAAACAGAAATTCTTATATGTTGTTAGTACATGTCCATAAAGAGGGAGCTTGTGTGATATTTTGTTGTATTATTACTAGAGCTAGTGACTTTTCGCGGAAACAAATTCGAGCACAGGGTAGACTCCAGTACTATAAGCACCCGACAGCAGTTTGTCAGTTGCCAGTGGTAGCTGTCTGATTGAGAAGCAGTTTTCATATTTAACCCGGCCACTCAGAATTTGTAAACATCAGCAAGGCTCCTGCGTGATTCGTGTGCAGGCAGTTAACACGTGTCAAAAAGTAATTCAACCAATCAAGACAGGTAAGCTACCCGGCAGTGTTTTGAAATATAAGTCAGACAATCAAGACAGGTAAGCTACCCTACAGTGTTTTGAAATGTAAGTCAGACAATCAAGACAGGTAAGCTACCCTGCAGTGTTTTGAAATGTAAGTCAGACAATCAAGACAGGTAAGCTAACCTGCAGTGTTTGGAAATGTAAGTCAGACCATCAAGACAGGTAAGCTACCCTGCAGTGTTTTGAAATGTAAGTCAGACAATCAAGACAGGTAAGCTACCCTGCAGTGTTTTGAAATGTAAGTCAGACAATCAAGACAGGTAAGTTACCCTGCAGTGTTTGGAAATGCAACTTATCTTGAAATCTTTTCGCTAAATTTCACTACCCCTAATTATTAACTCATTTAATGCGTAAAAGTATGAATTTCGTTATGAAAGTCGCGTGCAGGGTGTTAGTATTTCCTCTTATTCTTACAGACCTTAGGCCTATTCTATCGCAAGGACACTTTAGAATTCTCTTCCATATTATAGCCTTAGTCTTCCAACTAAGTGATATTGTTTTTACTTGGGTATTTTTATCTCCTGAGGTCTTCACTATGTTATCTTCTTGAATCGTATTAGTAAGTCGAATCCATTTTCACATACGTGAAGTTATCCATTCAGTAATGAGGGTAATCTGGCATGATTCTCTTATTTTTATTTATCTCTACATCCAAAAAAAATTATTAGCTTTTCTCCTCAACGATCGCATTTCTGCGACCTCCGGTTGTTGTTGGGTAAGCTTTGTTTCGCTTAATATTTCCTCAACCTACGTGAATATTGAACCTAACATCAGATTTATTTATTCTTGATTTAGTATACTGCCGTTGATATTTGTTATGCCGTGTTTTTTCAATGAGACAGTCTGTAATTCTAATGCCTTTTATAACTTTTTCCTTAATTTATTTATCTTAGAAGCCAGAAATATTTACTGTTTCCGCATAATATAGCTCAGATACTTAGTCAGCTATACGGTTGTCGCACACCTACCTAAAATGTAGTACATGGTCTTTTGCAGTTTTCATATTTTTACCTTCTGCTTTGAAAGACACAAATTTATGTTTAGACAGATTTTGTTGAATTTACAAAGCAGCTGTTGCAGATCATTTTAATTTTCAGCTACCTAAACTGCATCAACAGAATGGCATGTAATACTAACATTATATTTCTTCACTCTCTATCCTCTTTTTAATTCTATACGTTGTATAATTTCATTCCTCATTACGCTGAAAATTTTGTATGGTTTAATGACTCACCTTGTTTTATTCTTTTGAATATAATAATATAGATTATAATAATCCATTATTTTTGTCTTAACTTAGCATTCCGAGTGTATGTAAGTTAATAACACAAGAGATTGTAAGGTGTCCTTTCTCCTTTCAGTATTCTAACTGCGTACTGTATAGAGCCTACTAAGCGGATATTATCAACTACTTTAATAAAGTCAACAAAGTTCAGAAATGCCAGGTTGTTCTACTCAGAAGATTTTTCCATTAAATGTTTGATTGTAATACAATATAACAATTGTAATACAATATATTCCACTCCAGAATCCTTTCCGATGATCTTGCCCCTCTAAAAATCTCATACAGTTCATTAGTAAAAACCGCAAAAGTTCGCACATTTAACAACTTGTACACTCAAGATCTGAATCAGTGATTTCAATCAGAAGAGTATTACCTTACCTGCTAGCGAAACCGAGCGAAGTGGAGCTGTGGTAACACATTGGACTCGCATTCGGGCGGACCCGGATCTTGATTTCTGTTCTCCATGATTTTCCGAAATCACTCCAGCCGAATGCTGGGACGAGTCACGAACAAAGGCCATGGCCCAATCCTTCCCCAGTCCCTCTTCCTTGTGCAACTTGCACCGTCTCTAATGACCTCGCTGTCGACGAGACGCTAAGCCCACTTACCTGCCTACCTACCTACCTATCTACCTACCTAACCTACCTACCTACCTACCTACCTACCTACCTACCTACCTACCTACCTACCTAACTAGCGAATCAGTGGAAGGTACTGCGTTATTACCGTATCCGTACCAGCAACTAAAACCGATCAGTAGATGCTTAACGATTCAAGTGGAGCCGTTTCGACATATTCGCTGATTTTGAGCTGTCTTAACTATTACGATTTTATAGTGTAGGCTAGACGTCATAACCATTCATATAGACCATACTTAGGCAGATATCAATAGCTCATTATCTCTTTGCAGTCAATGTGATTGGGCCTGAACTGCATTACATTACTGCATACTGTAGTCTTCGAGCAGGTGTCAAATAAGTTATGGACCATTTGGAAATGTAACACAAAATTTTCAAGAGTTTCAAGTTTAAAAGCTAGCCCCCCGCCCCCCCCCCCCCTCCCTGTAATCCACACATTTTTTGGGGTAAATGTTGTGTTACCGTTTTGAGAATCGAACTTTACGAGTTCATTTGATTCTGGTAACACAGTTCTGGTAATACAGTTCTGGTAACACCCCGCCTTCGCTTTTGCTTCCTATAGAGATCGTGATCGAATTTGGCGATGAATTGAAACGTAAAACTATTTCTTAATTTCCCTTCATAAGTAACCAGTTTTATTTTGCACAATCGCATATTGTTTTATATAACTACAATGTTATCTGCTGTTTGTACTTTAATTCTTCTGTGAATCAAAGTGTTATTCGAACTATTTATATAAATATAATTAGGCTACATCGTCTTCAGCAGCTTGAATAATATTTTTCCTGTTTTTATGCAATGATTACTTTATACTATCTATCTGAATATTGTTTCCCTGTTTCTTTTAACGTTTTTTTTTGTGGTCTTGTCATATAAAGTACTCAAACTTTTTTTTTTTACCATATTTCAGAATCGTGCCGGACGATGCCGCTGGTCGGCGGGTTTTCTCGGGGATCTCCCGTTTCTCCTGCCCTTGCATTCCGGCACTGCTCCGTACTCACCACGTTTCAAACGCATCGGCTCTCAAGACCTCGATGTTAAGAGCCGCCAAAATACATCCACTCCACTCTAACTAAAACTGATATGTTCGCGTTAGGATGGTGTTGACAATCGAACCTTGGACATCGCGTTGAGAGAAATACTTAACTTGCCGCATGACCACATGGCTTTACAATACAACGGTGTAAATCCCCGCGCAATAATTACAGTAGTACGTAGTTAACATCTGAAACCGGACGAGTGAGTCAGTGAAGAGATTTGGGCGGCTCTTAACATCGAGGTCTTAAGAGCCGATGAGGGTAAAGCGAGATGAGTACAGAGTAGCTCCGGAATTTAAGGGCGAGGGGGGATGGGAGATCCCCGAGAAAACCCGCCGACCAGCGGCATCGTCCGGCACGATTCCCACACGCGAAAATTCGGGAGTGACCCGGCCGGGGGATCGAACCAGGTTCGCCTTGGTGAACAGGCTAACCGCTCAACCCCCGCCGCTCTCGAAACCGGATGAGTCCCAATCCTGGGCCTTAGTTGAATTTCCCGTTCTGAGCGAGAAGGAAAGAAGGTAGAACCAGATAGGTGGTTTAAGGGGTGAGGGATATCGGTTGGGAAGAGTGTTGGGGGGGAGGGGGGATGTGATCAAGATGGATGGGCGCGGCGTGTGTTTACCTGCTAATATCACATCATCAGATCAAGTCGCCATATTGGTCCTCCATACGGGTGGTCGGCCTGTCTCGCCCGGGCCATCTCAAAACTGCCTACACTTCCCCACCGCCATTTTCACTTCATTATTCATTCGATACGAGCATCGCGATCGGGCAAAGTGCGTGAACAAGAGACGTGTGACGGTTTTAAAGAGGAGAATAAAAATAAATAAATAAATTACCGTGCGTCGAATTCCTTCGCGGCATCGGGAAACGCAAATGTCGAGTCTTACCCCGTCATCTTGGCCCGAAAGGGTTCGACAGGCTGTTGTGACACCTAAAACCTAATTGGGTAGTAACTTTATAAATGTGTTTGTTAGTGTTTCTTTTTGATTGCACTGCGAACAACCTTGAGCGCTTCGAGGGGAGTGTTGCATGCTACTTATGACTAGCTCGTAAGCTAACTCGTTACTAAATAGTTTAAAATACCTATCTTAAAAAAAGGCTCGAACTCGTGCCCTCCAGTTGGCATCCGAGTTCATTGACCTGTTCCGGCAACGCCGAGCTAGGTGGCGCAAGATTAAGCCACTGGACCCATATTCAGGCCGTGTCCGAACTCAGGTATATATTTGTATACTTGCATCTTTGCATACTTCACTTACCCTTGGCACCAAACTTGATGAATTCGGACAGGCAGTCTTGTTATCTTCGGTGCTAGTTATTAGCCATTTAACCACTTTGAATGTTCATGTATTCCGACTAAGAATTTAATAATTGCCGAAAGTTTTATGGGTTAAATAAAGTATTAAATAATATTTAAATTTTATTTACAATGACACTTACTGCCTTGTATTAATATATGTAAGTTAATAACAAAGGCCTAATAAGAATTTATTGCTTAGACTTTTTTTTAAGGCGAAACTTGCGATAATAATTTTCTCAGGTAAAAATTCTATGTCTACGAAGTGGTACTGTTGCCCTATTAAACTTTAAATAAAATAATTATGTCGGAAGTCAATTATAACCTAAAAATTGCGACACATATTCCGCAAGTATGCGAGAAGTATACAACTTCGTTTACTTGTATACTTGCGTACTTCACTTGCAGTCAGTTTGGACAGCACTCGCGACGTCACTTCCGGGGACAGGTACCCACAAGTATGTACTTCAGGAGAATTCGGACACAGCCTCAGGAGGAACACCGGTTCAATTACCTGTCCGGCCATACTTATTTCTGTTTTCCGTAATTTCCCGAAATCACTCCAAGGCGAATCCTGGGATAACTCGTTATTACAGGCCACGGCGGATTCCTTCCCCCTTTCCAGCGCCTCTCAGCGGTTCACTACGTCTCTAATGACTTCGTTGTCGACGAAACTTTTAGCCCTACCAACCAACGCCCGGAAATTACTACATGCCAAGTTCATTAACTAATGCAAGAAAAAAGTGATGAACATTAGACTGATTAAGTCATGCTTGTAAGGCCTGCATGGCCAAAAATTGCACTGAACTGAAATTAGAGTTGAGATATTTGGGAGACTCTTAACGAGGTCTTGAGAGCCGATGAGGGTGAAACGAGGTGAGAATGGAGCAGCGCCTGAATGCAGGGGCGGGGGAACACAGGAGATCCCCGAGGAAATTCGCCGACTAGCGGCATCGCCCGGCGCGATTACCACTTGCGAAAATCTGGGGGTGACCCAGCCGGCGATTAAACCCAGTTTGCTTTGGTGGGAGGCGAGCAGTCTAACCGTTTGGCCACCGCTGCCCCAACTGAAATTAGACTGAATAGTGCCTAAGCTTCGTCTGTTCGCAGGAATATCTGAGACCGGGACCCTGTTCACCTTGGTGGTAAGCGAGTAGTCTTACCACTAGACCACCGCAACCTCTTTACAAAAAGAGAAGCAGAGATGGTCAACCTAGTTGACCAACTCGTCGCACCATCGTGCCAGAGAAAATTAGAAGCGACTACAAGAATACGTCACTATTTGTTTTCCAATCGCATAATATATACTAAAGTATAAAAAAGATAAATATAACAAAAATATACGATAACTATACTATAAAACTAAATACATAATCCTACGCATTAATTCAATATTAAAGTACAAAAGAGTACTTCGATCACGCTTACATTATACACACAATTCCATAGATTAATACATACATGCGATATACCCAACATATAATGTAAATATACTATAAAACGAAATACATAAGCCTACGCATTAATTCAACATTAAAGTACAAAAGAGTACTTTGATCACTCTTACACTATACACACAATTCCATAGATTAATACATACGTGCGATATACCCAACATATAATGTAAATCCAGCAATGAAAAATTATTTCTAAGTACGCGACCTTGAAAACTCTAACATCCGGTAAAGGAATTAATACTTAGAGTAAAATAACTGTAAAAAAACTTTTAAAACCAAGCTTATATTTATAAATGCACTAATAAGAGAAAAATAACTATAGTAATATGGACTTATAACAGTGCCCCGCCTGTTTGCGCTCTCATCGACTCTCGTGAAACAGACGAGTGGCTCATAATGTGTATGTCAATGCCCGGGGGAGTGGGAGGGGTTAGCTACCTCCCACGTAAATAAAACACATGACGTGTCTGTGGGAGAAGCTGCAAGTGCCATCACTAAAGTTGCGCTCTGTCACCAACTTGGAAGAACAGGTAGGCACTCATTAAAATATGAATCGGACGCTCTTATTAACGGATTTAGTTATTTCATCCCGGCCCAGTGTACACCCACGGTAATGTACATTAACAAAGAAAAAATACATTTTTTGCACGGCACTGCTTAACACAAGGCTCAGTGCTCAATGATACACCCTTAGGGTAAATGACAGGTCTACGAAAAACAGTGCTACTGTTATAAGTCCATATTACTATAAATATTTTTCTCTTATTAGTGCATTTATAAATATAAGCTTGGTTTTAAAAGTTTTTTACAGTTATTTTACTCTAAGGTTGCTTTAAAAAGTGCTCACTTTATCGTGAACAGCGTTTACAATAAAACTCTTTTAAACAAATTTTCTTAATATTTGCAACGTTTAAAGGTAAGCTGGGATACCAACGGTTATAGACTGTTCACGGTTAAGTGAGCACTCTTTAAGGCCCACCCGAAAGGCATTATCCCATAATAAATATATTTTATTGCGGTCTCGGACGCAAACTTTTGAGTGATGAAATGTATATATATATATATATATATATATACACACACACACACACACACACACACTGTGTTTATTTGTCGTATTGCAATGTAAACATTAAAATATGGCGGAAAGGTAGAAATCGATTGAAAGGAAAAATTTAGCAGGGCCTTAAAAAGTGCTCACTTTCCTGTGAATAGCCCATATACATCGAGGTCTTGAGAGCCGATGAGGGCGAAACTAAACGAGTACGCCGACCACTAGCGGCATCATCCGGTACGAATCCCATATGCTAAAATCCAGGTTCGAGCCCGCAGGGTATCGAATCCGGTTCGCCTAAGTGTGAGGTAAGTTGTCTAACTACCACACCACCGCGGCCCCACCAACCTTTACAGATTATAAATAAGAATTTTATAATAATGAGGATGTTTCAATATTCCGGTACGTAGATTTATATGGTATGAGATTCTCCGTGTTACTAAAAGCTGCTTTCAATCCGCCATCAAAGATACTATCTAAATTAAAAACAGGTTACGGCCCAACGTATTTGAGGGGAATGAGTAAATTTACTGAGCATAGAAATGTCTCTAATTCCCCAAATACTGCCGCTTACACCAGTAACAAACAACGTTGGCCCAACGGTTGGCAGTTGGTAGGAATGATTGGCTATAGGTGTTTTCAGCTGGAACACGCACATCAATACAACGTTGCCCCAACGTAATATACCAATGAAAATTGGTTACCACGGAAATGTTATGAGATGTCTTAGCGGCTGTCATACAATGATGCCACGGTACTAGGAAATGCCAGCAAATATCGTAAGTGAAAATTTTTTAAACATTGAACTGGTCGTTTGATGGTTGGTAACAAATCAGTAAAAAAAACTGTTGGTAATTGATATGTATTTTTTTGTTGGTGCAGCGTTCTACTACCAAAAATTTTGGGTATATTTATGGAACAATAGTTCTGATTGTCGACAGTGCCCCTTCATTGTGTATTATACACTACGAAGGTTTTTCAAGAATTGAGATCCTTTCTATTTGAAATGAGCTTATATTTGGTGTAAATTTGGGGACACGAACTTAGGCGATCGGTAGTTTATGTTAAGTTGGGCTAACTTCATGTGACTAACATTACGCCAACAATGAAAACTACTATATTTACAATAATATAATTGAATAATTTTCTATGTTTTCTTTAAAACTATGGTTTAAAACTACGTCTTGCTTAAAATTTACTCTGTTGGACATATTTTTGTTATTTGGCGTAAAATATATCCTAGGGCAACCCGGCCGGGAATAGAACATGGTTCACCTTGGTAGGAGTTGAGTAGTCTAACCACTAAGCCACCGCGGTGCCTAAGAGTTTTGTGGTATTGGTAGGAAAGAGCTTATGTTTTTATAATTTTAATTTTCAGATAGAAACTGTTTTGATTATAAATTCAATAGAAAGAACAAAAATGTTTGTTAATAACTGGGTGCAACCCTCCTTTTAAAAGCATGAGAAGACACTTCGTACGCATTTGAAACGTATGTCGAGTACAGATAGCCATTGGTTTCAATGGAGTCCAGTGCAGGAAAATTTTTTGATAAATTGTAGGGTGTCTCTGCTCAAAATACCATTCGTGGCCATCGTAAATTCAACACGATTGAGTTTGGTGTTTCCAGTCCACCTAACCACACGCCAAAATTTAACTCTCCGAATGGGAGGAAGGTCGTGTGCGAAGTTTCGTATCTCGAAGAAAGATTTCAAACTGTCGCTATCACGAGAGTGTACTCCACCGACGCGTTTGTCTTTCCAGCCAGGATATTTGCTGAAACGGAATAAAAACAGGACTGCACACGGATATGTCGGGAAGAAGATCCAGCGCTGCTGATAGTAGATAGTAGCTGCTGCTGCCCACTCTCCCGGGCATTAACATACACATTATGAGCCACTCGTCTGTTTCACGAGAGTCGATGAGAGCGCAAACAGGCGGGACGTCAGTTCAAAGGGACGAACGTTGAGTAATGAACGAAGAGGGACACGCGTGCCGAAAGAAAAAGAATGCTCACCCGGGGGAAGGAAAGCGCGGCGTATTCATCGCTTCGCCGGGGGGGGGGGGGGGTGGCTGCGGCTACTGTGTACGACGAGGCCGAGCGACGAACAAGCGTGCATCATCACCAGAGTCCCGCGGAAGGCGGCAGGGCCCGACGCGGCTACCGCGCAGCGCTAGTTCTTCAGAGAAGAGCGGTAATCAATGAGCGGCGAGCTGTAATTAGGCAGCTTGTGAGCACTTGTGTTCAAAACGTTTGTGTCTCTCTGAAAGAGTCAAGGGGGTAGTGGGCGGGGGGAGGGGGGGGGGGAGACAGTCAAGATCCTTTCGGCATCGCTTCGAACCTGCGCGGTATCTCGTCCTCTTTTCATCCGCGAGTGAATGCATGGCGGTAGGTAGGTGGATGCGATGCCCGCAACACTGGCATATGTCTCCACTCTACGACATTACAGCAATTACGGACTTACGCGAGCTTATATTTTCCTGTGTACACAGCAGAGTGTAAGTAGGCCTACAGGCCTACAAAGTTCGCGTCGTTACACCGCATTCCGCCTCGAACCACAATGCCGTAAAGCCCACTCATGGTCACTTCCAAGTTTTCTGTAGCCCTCTTAAAGTTCTACTTTCACGATATTACTCCGCCTCAAGCAAACAAAGCTTAGTCAAGTATAAATATTGCACGAAAAGACGTCGCACTGCATCCATGCTCCCCCAATCCAATAATATTTTTCATAAGAACTATTTCTTGCTATGCGTTGCAAACATACGCAATTCCTCTCTGCGTTATTTACATTAATTGTAAATGAAACACTTTAAATTATAGACAAAATAATAGTAATTTTTCAATTTAACCAAACGTAAGATGGTCGTGTTAACATAAGTATAAAACGCTTGTGATACATGAAATATTTTGGAAAGAACTAAACACATGATACATGGTGTGTTTTTTTTTTAATATTTGCTTCAAAACGTGTGAATATACTGCAAGTAGACACGGTAAAGTGAGCACTTTGGAAGTCCTTCGATACTTTTTCCTTTTTCCTTTAACCACCTTTTTAAAATAGATATCACCATGTAAGTAATAAACACAGTATGTATATTCGACTGCACTCTGAAATTAACGTCTAAAAATAAAATATATTTATTGACTATTATTATATACCTGTAAAGACCTCGCATCACCTACGATCACACTTGCCCAAGATGGCGGATTATAAATAAAACATTTCAATAACTCCTGTCGTGTTTAAAAAAGAGTTTGTTTCGTTAGTTATTGGATCAGGGACGCTCGTCGGCTTTCGTTCCAAGGCTGGAGGTATTTATGAGACAGCGCAGAATGTGAAATGTTCCCTTGGCGGTGTGGTTGAAGTGCACTGTGACGGCGGAGCGCCATGTGCCATCGATACGGGAGATGAACGGCTCACAACACGCTGCAGTTGAGAAGTGAGTGAGTGAGTGAAGAGTTGGGCGACTCTTAACATTGAGGTCTTGAGAGCCGATGAGGGTGACTGAGGTAAGTATGGAGCGGCGCCGAAATGAGGGGACGGGGGAAGCAGCAGATCCCCGAGAAAACGCTCCTACCAACGGCATCGTCCGGCACGATTCCCACGTGCGAAAATCCGGAGTGATCCGGCCGGGGATTGAGCCCGGATCGCCTTGGTGGGAGGCGAGCAGGCTAACAACTACTCAGCCACCGCGGCCCCCAGCAGTTGAGAAACTCATCGTCCAGACGAACTAGAAAACTACAGAAGTTTATCTAAAGCGTCAGTACAGCTAACCCTTTTGTGTACGGCGATCGAAAGCAGACGGCCGGCCATGGACTGCATCCATGCCGACGACGATTCACTGTGAGTAATGGCTTCAGTTTCCAAGAAAGTATCAAAATTGTACCTCTTTAGACTGACGAAGGGTAGCCTTTCTATAAGAGGCAAGTTACTACTCCATCGAATGGATGGACATTAGTGGAATGATTATGGCGAATTTGGTGCAATGTATTTGAAATGGGACACAGATGGCGTCTGGAGTCGGGGCTCGAAGCTCTTCATGCTCTGTCATTTCAGTCAACCGGTGGCCATCTTTCCACCATGTTGGATGTCAGTGATACTGACCGTGACCTTTAACCCTGACCCCGTTCCCATTACCTCGAATAATCTTAAACCCAAAAAATCGCAAAATTTTTAAAAAAATTTATATATTTATTTACAATTTAAAAATTGATTGAATGTTGGTCATAAGGGGACGAGGAGCAGGAATCAGAGCCAGCCGATCAACATGCTGTGACGTCACCTGAACACCCTATTGGATCTGAGTGACCTTTACGTTTACCGCAGACCCATGACCTTGACCCCACATGCATGGATGTTTATATTTTTTAAGTTTTTATTAATATTCTTTATGGAGATTTGTCCTTTAGTAAACGAGTTCTCTTAGAAACACTTGACAGAAATGAGAGAAAGAAAGGATACAACACACGACATTTAAAAATAATTAATTTAAAAAATCACTATTTTCCATGTTACAATTTTGGAAGATAGCATTTCATCACCTCATATGATATAATCTCTGATCTTCAGTTAACTCATGATTAAAGATATCTCGTTTATGTGCGATAAATCTCCACCTTGTTACTAAGCGATTAAACAAGATATCAGTAAGTTTATTCGTGTCTTCGGGAAGTATGTAGGTAGTGTTCGCAGCATCTTCCACCTTCTCCACGCCACTCGTTGCAGCAAATGTGGCGGACGAGTGTGCCAGAGCATCGAGCAAATCACCGTCGTTTTCATCATCAACACTATATTCATTTTAATTTTCATTAATGCTCTCTTCATGATCATCTTCACCTCTTGTTTTGTATTTCATATTAAATCGTCTTTTGTTTATAGCAAGAGTTGCGTGGTCGCCATCAGTATTTAGAGCTGATGACCATTTACTTTGAAGTTCATCGACTTCCTGCGATCGTCTTTCAAGTGTATATTTCTTCCGAACAGACTCTCCTTCACGGCACATATTACTCATTCCATGTTTAACCATAACTGTCTCATCATAATGGCCCGTGTATTCAGTAGCCATCGATGCAATACAACATGTAACTTCTTCAACCCCCTCAGCTCTAGGCTCTTCTGGGGTTTTTGGACTATCTGGTGTTATTGTCCATTTTGCGGGTTTGGGCCCACAGGACCCTTGGACATGGCGGGAAAACCTGTCCCCGGACCCCACCACCCCTCCACCTGCTCAGGAACATTCTCATTTTTTCCGCCATCTATTACCTGGCCTTCCCAGTTCTCCTGTGTTGGGGGAACACCCGCTACAGTGGATTCTGTAATTCAACAACTTATCGTCTCGATTTCGATTTCGATCGAGTTCCATTTCGATCACTTCGTGAGAATGCGATTCTGTAACATTTTTCAAGTCTATCGAAGTGGCACAAGAAATTTCGATCGCTTTCTCTGGTTATGAGCTTGCTCCAATGGCCATCCACTATGTGGCAACATTGGATGACCATTGGAGAAAATGAAAGTACATTGTCTTGGCAACCAGTTGCCCGTCAGAATTTAAATTCTTTACCACTTGGTTAGTTTGTATGTGCACTAATACTTATTTATATTTTAAGTGTTGAGGTTTTGCAGTGCCTATTAAGAACAGAGAATAAGCACGTATTTTATGCGTAACATTTAATAAATGTATTTATTAGCAAATAGCATTGTTTACAATGTGTGTGTTTATTTTGATTCGTAACCTTTAACCACAATTTTATTTAATTATTAATCTTACAGCTCAGTCGGTTTATAAATATAACACTTTCAGCACCTAGCATAGTAGTTTTTGTTTGGTCTAATTTTATTAAATCAGCTCATACAAAAAAATTAGTACCTACATTAGGTGTACTAGTCTTTCGTTGATGATTAGCTCGCTCCAGCGACTTTGCATTCAAATAGTAGTTATTTTAGTGCTATTTGAATTAATCAACAAAATACAAAATTGGATTATAGGTGCAATTTTGGAAATATATTTAGGGAAAATTTCAAACATACTGGCGTAATATACTTAATGTTAAATAAAATTACTTTGTTTTTAAAATGTAGGCATTTTTTAAACCTTCCTATGCTTTATGAATTAATACTTACTCATTTTAATAATTTACACCCATATGCGATTACAACTAAAAATGTATAGTAATGAATATAATTTATTAACTTTAGTGCTATCTATGAACAAAAATGTAACCATTACTGGTTTATACGAATTACAAGTTATTTTGCGAAACGAATCTGTACGCAAATTTAAAATACAATCGTATATGTAGTGTTCCAAATCCATAAATACATTCTCTTAGTAGAATTGTGTGACTATGCAGCACCATAAAATATGGAATCTTTAAATCTCAATCTAATATGGGACTTATAACCCTCCGCCATGTTGAAAACGACTAACATTGTTGATAGAATTCAGAACTCGATCGAAATACCGGAAATCGATCGAATTGAAATGAAAACAAGTTACAGAATTGCATTGTGATATTTCGATCGGATTTAAAGACGATCTCTGTCGAGACGAGGGGAGAGATAGTCACAGAATCGCAGTGCAGGGCCTATATCCGAGACACTCACCACTGCCGGCACGAGTCCTACCTCATCCAGACCTCTGGCCCCTCTCTAGGAAACCAGCGGGTAAATGGAGGCCAGCCTGTGCTCCCTCTTCCTTTCCACCTAGGATTTTCCACAATCAGGTGAACCCGAAAGTGGTCCCTCCAGTCTCAATTTCTTCGCATTGAAACCCAACTTTAGGGGCCCACTGACCGTAAAGGAGTTCCACCAGGCACCCCTATCATGATTGCCCATGATTCAAGATTAGCCTGGCAGGAAGATACCCCTTTTAGAAAATCCTGGCATAGGGCACGCCCGGGGTTTGCCGCGTCTGCCGGATAAGCGGCACCATGACCCATCGATTAAGCAAAATGTATTAGCAGCAACACTTGCTGACTCTCAGATGACAAATCCTTGTGTTTCTTCATGAGGTTCTTCAATGTATCGCCTTGCCTAAACACTGCGTGTAGCTATTGTCATAATGTTTGCTTATGCAAAAAGGAATCATCGTACAGGTGGTTCTCTCATGTCGCCGAGTATTTTGACTGAAGGTGATAATTTGGTCGCATAAACTACACTGACGGCAATCCAGCAGCGATTGTGCAGGTCGTGGAGATATAAGCTGCGTTCTTTACAGTAAAAACAATCACTTTTATATAGAAAAATGACCGTTGCCTTTCTGACACAGTGGGGTAGACATCGATTTGGAAGCGCTTTCTCATCACACAGCGAAGATGAATTGCGAATTCAAAGGCCTGCATTTGACCTCAACGAACATATAGCCACCACATTTCCTTCAACGAGCGGCATGAAGAAGACGGAAGATGCTGAGAACACAGGCTACATATTTCCCGAAGATCCGAGTGAACTTGTTTGTAGACTCACACATTCGATCGTTTTGCAACAAGGAGGATATTTCTCACACATTAACAAGATATCCTCAATCATCATTGAACTTACGATTAGAAATTATATCGCATAATGTGATGAACTGCTTTCCTCTGAGATTGTAATGTGTAAAATAATAATATTTATTTCAATAAAACAGTTGTTTCTTTATTTTGAAAGTTGTATTATTTTCCCCCTCATAACTTTAAGTTGTTTTATGAGCACTTTTTTATTATAGTACAGATCTACATATAGAATATTAATGACGACTTTATAAATAAAAATGAATGTATAGAGACTGCTTACAATACATGAATGCAGTCGTCAAGTACAAATGTGTGTAGGCAGTTAGAGAATTAATGTTTTTTATATAAGCTGACAAAACGATAGATTGATTATGAAATGATTGTTCATCGAAAGATTGGTAGAGAGATTTATCGAAAGGATGGACGAAATAATGCAAGATTCATGCAAAGATTGCGAGACTAATGGAAAGATTAAAAAATTGATGAAAAGATTGCAAAAATGGTTGAAACACCGATGAAAAATTTGGAATATCTATGGAACGATTACGAGATTGATGGAAATATTGATAAGATTATTGGAAGATTGGTGAAAAAATTGTGAGTTAGGTTGAAATATTTGTGAGATTTATGGAAAGACTAATGCAAAGATTGGGAGATTGATGAAAAGATTGCAAGTTGATCGAAAGATTGGAAGATTGTTAGAAATCTTGGGTGAGTGATCGAAAGATAGGACGAAATAGTGAAAGATTGATGGAAAGATTGCTAGATAGATGGAAAGATTGTTGGAACAATTGCAAGATAGATGGAAAGATTGCAAAATAGATGGAAATATTTCGAGATAAATGGGAAGATTGCGAGAATGTTCGAAAGATAGATGGAAGTTTGGAAGATTGTTGGAAAGATTGGAAAACTGATGTAAAGATTGGTGGAAAGATTGGTGGAAAGATTGGAAGATTGACGGAAAGATTGGAATATTGATGGAAAGATTTGATAAATAATTGGAAGATTTATAGAAAGATTTTGAGACAGATTAACAAAAATTTGCATAGGGTGGGGAGGTGGTAATACTAAATCCAATGAGATGTTAAGAGTGTAACTAATAACAATTTGTAGTGGGTAATGGAGGTGGTTTAGAGGACCTAACTAATCAGTCGAGCTATGGATTGGAGGGGAGGAGTGTGAGGTATTAGCCAATGAATAATAGTGGTATGGGGTAAGTCGTCTGCTGGTCTTCGTGCCAGCAGTTTACTCGTCCACCTGTCATAGAAACTCGGACTTCCTGCATGTAAGTCAACGGATTTTTTTTATTTGTCGAAATATTTTTAGTATTAAATATCGTTTATAAATATTTGTTATTTTTGAAAGATTTTGATCATTATTTTGTAAAATTTACTTTTTTTTCCGGATATTTGGGTTTATGGTTAACCAAGGTCATGGGCCCTGAGTCAAGCTTATGGGCATGAGGTCAAGGCGAAGGACACTTAGATCTATCATGGTAGTTAGACCCGGTTCCCTGTCCCCCTAAACCCAAACATTCAATGTTATATATTTTTTTTAATTATTTATAAATTTAAAAAAAATTGTATATACATATATATATATATATATATATATATATATATATATAAATTTTTTAGATTTTTGGAATTTTTTTAGTTTTTAGGTTTAAGATCATTCAACGTCATGGACACAGGGTCAAGGTCAAAGGTACCGGTCAAGGTCACTGGCCGCGCATACTACTGAACAAAATACACGGTCGTGGCACGTAATACGTCAGTAGCTTGTAGCTAATGAAATCAAATACGTGTCGCGAGCACTCTTGGTGATGATATTAAATGTGAGATGTAGGCACTCTGCAAACATGCCAACCATGGGTGTCATGTGTAAAACGCATCAGATGCTGGATAGTAGATGATCATCGGCTTTCGGGCCAAGTATAGAGGAACTTACATATTTTAGTGTTCTTTTATTTTTTTAAGCCAACTTCCAAAGAAAGATAGGCTCATGAGGTCTCTTGCCTCCTGTTTGTGTGCTTGTGTGTATGGCCCCGTTATAAACTTTTGGACCCGTGAGCCGAATTACACCAAACTCGATACACATTAAGTAGCCTACTTAGTAAGGGTATACGATTTTTATAATTTTCAACCACGCCGATTGCTTTTTTTTTTCAAAATGACGGCTATGTAGACATTCCAGGTTAGCAAACCCAATCAACCAAAACATCAGGCTAGTTACAACCGAAGTTGATGCTCCGAATCCTGCCTCCGCAGTGCAGTTGATTGCACCCCAGCTTACGGTACGGAGGTTCCTGGGTTCGAGTCGCAAGCAAGGGGCGTGTGCATTTGTAATTGTCTCAGTGGTGTTGTCTGACACACCGACGTTTCTGATGCTATTTGTCGGGTCGTCTCTTGGCAGTCCTGTGTGCGGGGCGACATCTGGTGGCCTTGCCAGGAGACGATATTCGATGGACATGGGATGCCTGTGATGGTTATATATATATATTTTTTTTTTTTGTGAATGTAAAAGAAGTTGGAATGTATGTGATCGCTTTTACGAGTTGGTGGATTGAATTTTATTTCTTAATACCGAAGCAGTTATTCTTATGAAGAATAAGTTTGTTGGTTATATTCTAATATAAAGAGTTATGGCTAGTAGCTGCTAAGTACACTAAACATAAGAAGCCGTCTCAGAAAACCTGTAAGTGATCTAAATTGGTTTTGGTGGCTAGATTAGGTAAAGCTTATCTTGCAATTCGAGTTCCTGCAAAAATTCTGAAAATACAAAATCACTTCCAATATTGGTTCCGAATTTTATCATTCCTACTCTCGCATTATTATTCACGAACCTAAGGCTTGTCGTGCATCAAATTACCAATTCATTAAGTGCACTTATTAATTAAATCATTATCCAATACTCGTTACTTTGCGGGGTCTTCGTGAGGTTGTACCTTCACAGTTGCTTATGTTGCAGACTCCAACTGTATCGACATCGCTGTTTACGAGACGTCAAGGCCTATAGTCCATTCGAGGTTCCTACCCACTTTTAGAATCGAACCTTTCGAAAATCACCCCATGTATGACGCTCGGGTTTTTTTTTTTTTTTTTTTTTTTTTTTTTTGTAATTATGGTATGGATTACAAGCGTTTTATACCTGCGTAAATATAAAATAGTATAAAAGTACTTACATTTTTGGTACGATAGAAATTGTATTTATATTTTATCAATAAAGTATATTTTATAATTTGTATGCACAATAATATGAATGAAAAGCGAGAAATTACGTGTGTTGGTAATGCCTAGTAAGAAATAGTTCTTATGCGAAATATTATTAAACTGAGTACGCCCGAATGTGGAGGAATATCCTGGATGTAAAACTTCAAGGCCTTCAGAAAAGTTGGAAGTAGCAGTGAATGGATTATAAAATCCAAGCTTTATAAGACCTTCATAAACATTATTTCCATACGTGTGAGAGAAAGCAGACTCATTAGTTATATCGGTAACTCTTGTTTAAAGGCTGTACACGATAACGTGAGCACTTTTGAAATCAACCTTAGAAAAATATCACTGCCCCTGCCTGCGTATATTTTAAAGGGCGCACTGAGTGGCATGTGCCGGTAAAGTTGGCAACGATGGAAGGAAAGTAGTTCCATATGTAAACGTCAAATAAACAGTGTTATAGGCTGTTCACGGTAAAGTGAGCACTTTTTAAGGCCCTCCCAAAATGCATTAACCCCTAATAAATATATTTCATCGCAGTCTCAGACGTTGACTTTTGAGAGTGATGAAATGTATACACTGTGTTTATTAGTCATACTGCATTGCTTACTTTAAAAAGTGGCGGTAAGGAAGAAATTAATTCAAAGGAAAAATTTACCAGGGCTTTAAAAAGTGCTCACTTTGCCGTAAATAGCCTATAAGTAACCAATTGACAACAATAAAAATTATTTCTTTCACTTTCTGTTTTTTAAATGCATCGAAGTGTAAAAATGAGCTTGATTAGTAAAATAATTACTTTTTTAATAACTCTACAGTTTCTCATCACCGACGCATGAATAACGTGATGAGGCCCATGGCAACGTTAATTTTACATAAGGCGGAATAATACACAACGTGCATACAAGTAGATCTTAAGCAGGGCTTTTAGAAGTGCTCATTTTACCGTGAACCGCCTATATCATTGTCTCTAGTTAGAGGATGTGACAGGTGTTTACAGTGAAAATAAAATAATTAAAATTACTATTACATCACTATGTGAATTGTTGTGAAACAAAGCAATACTGTACATAAACACAGGGGCCACTGTGGCTGAGAGGTTAGCCTGCTCGCCTCCCACCAAGGCGATCCGGGATCAATCTCCGGCCGGGTCACTCCTGGATTTTCGGATGTGGGAACTGCGACGGACGATACCGTTGGTCGCCGAGTTTTCTCGGGGATCTCCCGTTTCCCCCGGCCTTTATTCCATACTCACCTTGATCACCCTCATCGGCTCTCAAGACCTCGATGTTAATAGCCGTCCAAATCTCTTCGCTCGTACGTAAATAAGGTATACAACGAACGGAGAGTCAGGCAGGTAGGTGTTGTCGGCAAGGTAGAGGACACAAAAGCCCAGAGAGGCGTGTTGGGGGGGGGGGGGGGGTCGCTGCCTCAGAGTGACGCTGCAGTAGTACGACGGGTAGAAGACGGGGGCATCGCGGATTGCCCCCGGAGGCAGGCCAGCGACGAACAGTAGCTACGCCGCCCCCCGCTGCGCGCAGCAAAGGGCCAAGTCCTCTCCTGTGTTGCCCACCCGCAACCAGAGGCCACAGAGCAGGGCACATCACAGAAGCGCCTCACTTACCGCTACGCACTGAGAAAAATATTTGGTAAAATCTAATGGAATTTGTTAGAAACAACCGAATGGTATGTTTGCCCATTAGCAATCAAGATCATTGCTTGGCGCAACAAAATTATTTGTTTGAAATTAATTAGTTGTTTCAACAATGTTATATTGCTGTAATAATAACCGATATACACCGTTGAATCAAGTCAGTTCAAAGGTTTGGCAGATCAGCGGTTTCTTTTAACCAAATAATTCTGTTGAACTTCAAATTGTCTGTGTTAAAACAACCAAGCAGCTGTTTGGCTTCGCTAATAAGACAATTACTTTTAACCAAATAATTTTGTCGAACCAAATATATGCCTGTGTTAAAACAAACGTGCATTTATTTGGCTTGGCTAAAATATTTTTTTTTTCCGAATCATTTAGTTAAACCAGACATGCATTTATTCGACTTAATAATTAGTGTTACTTCTTTTAACCACAATGTAAATAGTAACATTGGCTATATTGTATAAAATATGATTACATTAGAAAATACACGGGGTATTAGTACTGTTAATTTTTTTATTACCTATAATATCTCACAAATAGTAACCGAAATCTTAACTCTTAAATCTGCGATACTTGCCGGAGAATGGGCGTGCGCCACGGACCTGTATCACGGTAAGCCGATGCGCTATCCATTACGGAGACTTTCCGTAATTTGTATTTACGCACTTACTGTACATTTCCGTAAAACATTCCGCAAATATACGTAAATTTTTAACAATACGATCATTCTTGTTTCTTGGTCTGCCATCTTGCACTCGCTCACCAACCAAGCTCGTTGTTCAGACGGACGTATCCAAATGGTTCAATTTACCATGTCAAAATAGTTTGGCAAATATATGGTTGATTTAAATAAATAGTTTGAAAAAAATATTTTTTTTTTGCAAAATTGATATATATATATATATATATATATATATATATATATATATATATATATATATATATATATAGAGTTGAGCATACCATACATGCGAAATATGGTATGGTCAGCAAAACATTCGTTTGATTTGAAAAAATACACCAACAAAATTATTTGTACAAAACAAAAAAAAATCACTATATTTACTTCAACAACCCAGTGTTTGATTTACCAATAATTGGTTTGAAATAGTAAAATAAGTCAACATTATTTGTTTAGTTGTTTAGACTATTCCTTTTTCTCAGCGCGGGAATAACCTGCCTTTGGCGGAAAGACTTCCACGCCGGATATACAAGATGTTCGGAAACTACCTGTCGTAATTCAAACTACAGTATCTGTGGACGAACCGAAATAAGAAACCCTTGTCACAAAATGTTCGGAAAGGCCATTTAGCGTGTTTAAATTGAAGTTGAATTCCCGCAAACAACGCCGCGTGTCCGCAGCCTTACGTACCTGCGTGCACAACAAGTTGCATAACAAGAAGGCGAACTGATCCACGGGCAGTGCTGCACGCGGCGCTGGAGCCGCCTGTCTGTCGAGTGGGTTGCCGCTGTCCCACGCACAGGCGTCACCGTACTGGCAAGTAAGTGAGAGAGTATCATGGTTGCCTATGTATAGGCGCTGGCTGCATGTCGCACCACCGCTGTTCACTTACGTGACACGCAACTTGTCGAGCACGCAGATGCGTAAGGCTGCAGACACCCGGCGTCGTTTGCTGGAATTCAACTTCAATTTAAACACGCTAAATGGTCTTTCCGGACGTTTTGTGACAGGTAGTTTCTTATTTCAGTTCTCCCACAGATGCTGTGGTTTGAATTTCGACAGGTAGTTTCCGAACATCTTGTATTTCACTACCCTGTTCGCGCGGGGAACCCTTTGATTTTACCTTTCGTTACCGGCCTCGCGTCTTCGTCAGGTGGCAAGTGCGGTATTTGGCAGGACCAATCAGAAGTAGGCAACTCCGATACCGAACGTCTGTGAAGGCTCGTCTACAATTGGCTGCAACCCCGGACGTGTCTCAAATCCTGTGTCAAGTGATGTCACGTTGACGCTGTCCGAATATATTCTAATAATTACGATATCCGAAACTAAAGTTTCTCATATCGCCACTAGAGCACAGTAGGTTTTAAGATAATGAACTTAATTACGTGTTTTTCGTCTAACTTTAACAATGGCGTTCTTCCTGTCACTGAATCTATTCGAAATGAAAGCTTAAAGCCTTTACATGAATATCAAAATATAGTAAATGGCGTCGTGAAGTTTATTCGAAAAGTGTGGACTATAATATATAGCTAGCCTACTGTAAAAACTGTTCAACTGTGCCTTGGATTAAAAGTAGCTCCATTCGTACAATGACTACACGAGACTGCGAAATTCGAAATATGTTATACAAGTTACGGAAATTAATAATTTAATACATTCAAATGGCTTCATGGATTTGTTTATTTGTAATAACTAATTTAAATATTTGTACTTGTCCTTGCCACGTTTTATGCATGCAGCTGACTGGATTTATTTTTTTTCAAATGCGACAGGGTAGGGCTTTGATACATTTCGCTGGAACCATTTTATTCTCCAGTTTCACTTGAATACACATACGACTGCTGAGGTCATCAGGACAGTAGTACAGTCTTTAAATAACAACAACACACAATATCGTATGCAGTTCCATGAACTAATGGCTGTTCACGATGAAGTGAGCACTTTTGAAATCAACCTTAGAAAAAGTCACTGACCATGCCTGCATGGACTTCCATGGGCGCACTGAGTGACGTGCGCCCTGTAAAGTTGGTTATGATGGATGGAAAGTAGTTCCGTACCTCAACGTCAGATAAAAAGTTTTGGATACCATTTGGGGATTTTATTAAATTATTTATTTCGCTTTCTGTTTTTTAAATGCATCGATGTGAAAAAACTAGCAGTTTACAAAATATTTAATTTTCTAATAACTCTGCAGTTTCACTTGACCGACGCATGAATAAAATGATTAGGTCCATGGCAATGGTAATTTTACATAAGGGGTAACAATACGCAACGTGCATATAAGTAGAGCTCAATCAGGGTTCTCAAAAATGCTCATTTTACCGTGAACAGTCTCTAGTGGTCTGTATAAAATGGCACTGTATTATTCTTTGTTGCTCGGATGTCTAAAGCTTACCGAACATAAACTTGCGGAATCCTCTGCTACTAAGTGTTGGAAATGCAAAGTAATGTCGGCTAGGTTCGCCGTGAATGTTTACATTGAGACTGCCATGGCATTAGTTAAGTTATCATCGAATTCGTCATGTTGTTTTAGAGTATTGCAAATTTAAGGAGCCGGAATTCGAACAACATTTTCATATGCCATTAACATTAAATTTATGAAATACTTGTTTGAATTTTTCGACTTTTTTTTTTTTTGTTACTGTGAAAACGAGAGAAATATGAGTAAAAGCTTAGCGGCCCAAGTGCGGTAATCTGAGGAAGTCTGGTGCAGCGAGGGGCATCAGTGAAGAGAACGGACGACAGCGAAGGTTGCGAGACGACGGCGGACGAGGTGTTTGTGGTGTGAACAGACGAGAGGGCGTAATATCCGACCAGTAGACGGCCAACTGTGCACGGGAGCGCCTGGAGATCTCTAGAACATTGCGGACTTGTGAGACCTCGACTAAATTGAGACTGGACTGTATGAGCATGCGATACGGGCTATATTGTAAATTTTGTAACTGTCAATATGGACGTATTATTCAATAGGTTGTGTTACATTATTTATTGGGACAGTTTTAGCCTATTTTCCGAAGGAAAGAAAGGCTTATGAGATCACTTCCCTTACGAGGCAACGTTGGCCGAGCGGTTAGCCCGCTCGCCTCCCACCAGGGTGATCCGGGTTCAATCCCCGGCTGCGTCACTCGTGATTTTAGCACGTGGGAATCATGCCTGATGATGCCGTTGCCGTTGGTCGGCGGTTTTCTCGAGGATTACCCGTTTCCCCCGCCCTTTCATTCTGGCGCTGGTCCATTCGCAACTCAATCACCCTCATCGGCTCTCAAGACCACGATATTAAGAGCCGTCCAAATCTCTTCCTTCACTCAGATCACTTTCCTGTCTGTGTATGTGTGTATGCGTTTGTGTATGTATGTGTGGGGAATGTGTGTCTGTGCGTGAGTGTGTCCCTTCCAACTTTTGAACAAGTGATAGCATGCCATAGACAAACTTTGAGAAAAGAAACATTCTATAGAAATCTGAAGAAACTGCACCAGCACTATAATATGTATAATTTTGCACAAATCCTAACAAACAAAAGTCCGTTCATTCAGATCGAGCACCGGCTTCGCGCATAAATAATTGACTGTCGTTTTTCTGATAAAAGAATTCAGGTTGAATTTCAAACTCAGGTATCTTGGAGCAACGCTCCACAGAACTTTGTTGTTCAAGAAATACCTAGAAACAATACAGCAATATCTCAAAACCAGGAATGACTACCTCTATCTGGTAAGCCGTAGTAATATACTAAAAGTAGCTGCATAATCAGTGGTCTAATACATTGCCAGATACTTTTGTCATGCATGGAGCAGGGGCAGCCATGTTACAGGTTGTTCACGATAAAGTGAGCACTTTAGAAATAAACCTTAGAGAAAAGTCACTGCCCCTACCTGCATATATTGAAACGGGCGCTGGGTGACATGCACCCAGCAAAGTTGGTAAGGTGGAGTGAAAGTAGTTCCATGTCTCAACGTCGAATGAAAAGTGTTAGGCAACCATTGTGATAACTTAAATGATTTCTTTCGCTTTCTGTATTTTTTTTTAATGCATCGAAGTGTAAAAATTTGCAGATTTGTAAAATATGAACTTTTCTAAAAATGCCACATTTTCACTTGACCGACGCATGAATAATGTGTTGAGGTCCATGGTAATGTAAATTTTACAAAATGCGGAAGAATACACAACGTGCATACAAGTAATTCTTAAGCAGGGTTTTCAAAAGTGCTCATGTCACCGTGAACAGTCTATGACAAGGTGTATTTATACCGGAATGATATCGACTGAAACATTAAACTGAACATCACTCTTGGCCACCTAAATACGTTATCGCTAGTTTTTTTAATAGGCTATCTAGAAAGCCATTCTTGAAAAATAAAACACAACGTCCTTCAAAAATTGACAAATTAAAAGGAAGAATGGAGAAAACTATGGACTTCTTATTACATCAAGGATGTAACATTATGCAGACGCAACCATACCTCTTTCAGTAATGTTTTCACAAAGGAACATTGTGATGTCTTCTCAAAGGAGTTAGAGCTGGTCATGCCAGAAGCTGGGAAAACTGTACAGATGGTGAATGGTCGATAGTCCACGGTGTGGCTGAGCAGCTCCAGAATAGTCGCTACCACGTTTAATTCAATACTGACCAATTATGAGATACGAAGGTATTAGAAAATATTTTATACTGGTGTCACTCCTAAATCAGTAAGCGAGCATATTAAAAAAATTTTACGCCAAATATGTTCGAATATAATAAGATTAATAAAAAAAAACTGGGACAGCGTCAAATGAACAAATATTTGAGTCTGCAGTAGACAGAAGACTGTGGAGTCTAGCGAGATTTTTTTTCTGTTAGTAATGAATATTTATGCCGACTCAGAGATCAATTCAAAGTTTCACTCGCAGGTTTTATGTATTTTTTTCCGTTTGTGTTCTTTATACATATTTTTTTCAGCCAGATGAGATCGTTATGCCATTAAATTATTCGAACCGAGTTCCAGCTAACTAAATTTAGTAGCGTTACTGCGTTATTCAGTAAACAAATCGCATATTTTGAAACTCCTCTCGCCCTTTACGGAGTCCGAATAATTGGGCTAAGAAGGAACGAGTACAAAAAAAAAGTGCTAAGCTCAATGGTTACCAGTTGGAAACAAAAAAAAAAAACCTTAAGTCTTCCGACAGGCGACGCTATGAAACTAACGATTTCGTGGACAAGATTGAACTGTATCGCTCGTAATGAGGTGTGGCAATCAACAGGAGGTTTTACACAGTTTATTTAAAAAATTTAAAAAAAATATCATCAGAAATTTTTAAGAAATAGGAAAGCAAGGCGATGAGGAAACCATTGTATTCTGTAAACGCAATACATGGAATCACTCTGAGAAAATCTCATATGCCATGTTCGTGCGAGAAGGGGCCACATATCACGCGTGACGTGGCTCTGTTGCCCAATGGATGCAGAACTTTTCTTCCACAAAATAAACCATGAGGATTCAGCTCCTTCTCCAACGAAACTGAAAACGCCTTGGGTCGCAGAATATTCCTGGTTACCCTGTAGCTTCACGCTACAATACGTTCATGGTCACCCTGTGCCTCGGATCTCAGTATTTTCCTGGTCATCCTGTGTGGCCACGGTGGCTAAGCGGTTAGACTGCTCGCCTCCCACCAAGGCGAACCGGGTTCAATTCCCGGTCAGGTGACTTTCGGATTTTTGCAAGTGGGGATCGTGGCGGACGATGCCACTGATCGGCGGATTTCGTCGGGAATCTCTCCGTTTCCCTCGTTCTTGCATTTCGGCGCTGCTCCATTCTCACCTCATTTCGCTCTACCTCTTCGTCAAATGCCGCCCGAATCTCTCAACTGGTCGATCTGTTGCGCCGGGTTGCACGTTCCTGAAGGCTGTTCACGATAAAGTGAGCACTATTGAAATCCACCTTAGAAATAAGTCCCTGCTCCTCCCTGCATAGATTTTAACGGACGCATCCAGTGACATGCGCCTATTTAAGTTGGTAATGATGGACGGAAATTAGTTCCACATCTTAAAGTCGAATAAAAAGTGTTAGGTAACCATTAGTAGTGTCTTAAATTATTTCTTCTGCTTTCTGTTTTTTTAATGCACGGTAGTGTAAAAATTACCAGTTTTGTATAGTAATTACTATTCTAATAATTCCACAGTTCCGCTTGACCGACGTATGGATAAATTGATGAGGCACATGGCAATGTTAATTTTTACATAAGGCGGAAGAATACACAATACGCATACAAGCATATCTTAGGCAGGGCTTTCAAAAGTGCTCATTTTACCGCGAACAGCTATTGGTCACCCTGTGGCCCCAAGCGGCGCCTCGTTTGATGTCCACTAACCCGCGCCACGTGTGGCGGCGCATTCTTGCTTTTTTTTTAAAATCCCCCCATCCGCTGCTCAGTCCCTTCACTTCCCCGCCCCCGGTAAGAGAGTGCGCGGGCACGGCCAGATGCGGGGAAACTGGTCCTTATCGCCGCTACCATCTTGACACTCCGACAGATTTCCTCACGATACATACCCCGCCGGGGTTCCTCTACGTGTATCTGTATCCTCGCCGATGGTAATGAACCGCGACGCATCAACCATGGGACTTACCAATCCACCTTAAGAGTTATGTGGACCTAAATGTTTTTTGCGAGATAGTTGTTTGCGCGAACACGCATATCTCGGTAAATAAATGGTCTGCAAATACGACTTTTTGTCAGGAAAGTTAAAAAAAAAACAATTATCTATGTCTCTATTATTTTAATTTTGTCATATTTATTTGTCATCCCTACATATATAATGTAACTAGAAAGATAGTACAAAATAATAATCGGATAAAGAAGAAAACAAATAATATAAAACAATAAAAATGATAATCAGAAGCAAAACAGACGTGTTAGAAATAAATAATTAAGATACAGGGACAATATACACAAATCATGATTGTACAAAATCTTCAATCTAATAAAAGGACTTGTCTATGAGGAATCTAAATAGTTCAATTTTAAATTTAGAGTACTGCTTAATATATTTTAGAGTTGCTAATTTATTATATAATCTGACACCAGCATTGCTTACAGATTTCAAGATTTTTATTTTATTGACCCTCTTGGAGCAAAAAAAAATCTTGAAAGTGGTCAAATATAGCATTTTTAAAGCTCGCCTATGCAGTTTCCTTAAGCGGCAAGATAAAAGTACAAAGATACGGACGTAGTTTAATCTGTGGTCTTTCATTGCGTGTAATAAAACTCCACTCTTACAGATCTAATTTACACAGTACAGCGTTACGACGGAAACACTGCACGTCTTGAGCGTAGGAGCGATGAGACGCTAGGCGCGCGCGTGTTAGTGTCGCCCGTATTGCTCCCTCGCTTCTTGACCTTGGACGCGCAGCTAGAACTTACTCTTAGGCTACGATCCTTCATTTCTACAGCTTTTACGAAAATTAATTTTTTGAACCCAAATGGGAGTCGATATTGTAAAATCCTCTTACTATTTTGTTACAAATAGTTTTTATTGTGTAGTCTAATTTTTTCAACACAAATAAGTGTATACTTTTATTTACTTAATTAATCAACGAAAATTTTGTTTATTTAGTAATTATTAAAAATCATACAGTGTTTTGTGTTGAAAACATTATAGAACATAATAAAAACAATTTGTAACAAATTTGTAAGAGGATTTTACAATATTGGCATCCGTTTGGGTACAAGAACAAAAAATTAACCCTCGCAAAAACTGTAGAAATAAAGGATCGTGGCCTTAAGGCGGATTCCCACCCGCCATTTTGGATTTATCGATTTTTCGTCAAAGTTTTTATTTCAGAAGGTGTATTGAAATTTCCCGCACGACGTATCCTATATAACAGCTTCCCAAACTTTATCGAAGTGCCACATCTTTGCTACTTATTAATATTTAGCTGGTAACTGTCGCGGCGAAACGCGAGATTATTTCTTGCGAACGATTACACAGGCGACGATATCAACAGCAGTCAAGAAATACTGACCTCAGGCAATGCACTAGGCAATGCTCTGTCGATCGAATGAACATGATACAAAACTGTATTTCCAGAGTGCGGCGAAATTCTAGAAATCCAAGCTGGAGGGTGGGAATCTGCCTTAAATCCTGACCGCTTAGTCACACTCACAAGAACAGATCATCATTGTAAAGAGTAGATGACATCTCCACGCTTAGGCGCTGAAGAAAAACTTACCTCCTCCTCCTCCAGGTTTTTTTTTTTTTTTCCGGTGAAAGTATTTTGCGAATAGCTACACTTCTGAAATTTGTAATCTCGCTGAACATATATGGACGGGAGACATACTGATTTACGAACAGAATTTTTCTCCGCGCTTATTACCGAAGGTCCCTGACACGGTGGAGCAGCCGATAACAGGACTAGTGGCGACGACAGCCTTCTTCGCATTCGTCACCACGGTGAGGTTAGATCTCAGCTCCTTCTCAGCCGCTGTATATCTTCTCCCCTGCCGCTGCAGGAATTGCTGTCATTCTTTCACGAGGGCGCCTACGTCCTGCCCGCACTCTCACTAACGCGGTCCATCCATTAATTTACACCGCCCATTCTATTGCTAGAGACCCTAGCAATTCGCGAGTTCAACTACCTGTAGGCTAGAGTTCGCAGTCTTATATACTCTCGTGCATATATCTACTGTTTATTGGTTGATTGTTGGGGTAGAAGTTAAAAGGCGGCGGTTGGGTACACGATTTATCGCATGTTTGTTATTGGTGTCAAACAACACGTCGACCAATTACAAACGTATCATGATCGTACAGGTGTGTGAATTCCAAAATTTCTAGAAATAAACCCGCGAAACTCTCCTGTCTCTATCTATTGCTCACACTGTCAATTTTCGTGTCCACACAGTCTATTCTATTGTTCAATAACTAGCTTACACATTCTATCTTTATGTCCACATTCGCATTAAAATTGTCTCTTTTCCTATCCAGTTTGTCGACTACCTCGCTAACACTGTTTTCTTTTCTACCAGTTCACTAACACTATCTATTTTTCTGCTTACTTTTCCAATAACACTGTCTATAACACAATTAATTTTAATATTGGCATTTCATTGACACTACCTACCGCACTGCTTGTGTTACTATTTACATTTTCGTTGACACTATATACAACATTATTTATTTGACCTTTTACATTTTCATTGACACTAGTAATTCGGCTACATAGACCTTCGAACATAGCACGATGTGCTTTCACCTCCGCCGGAAATTTCGTAGTTAGCATTCACAACTTTCTATGTAATTCCTGGGCCTATTACAACAAAGTTTATATTTTTTTAAAAATATCCTACTAGTTAATATTCTACTGTGATCTTAATCACAATTTTTCTTCTGAAATGAAATGCCAGCATCCCCTTGTGGCACCAGTGTTACAATTTCTCTAAAGTCAGTGGGCATAACCAGGTTCATTAAGGGGTGGAGGTCTTAGTTAAATAAAAGAGTTAATCATAGTTTCCTAATTTTATTTACAATGATTAAGAACAAAATTCTCTCGACACAAATTCTCACAAAAAATTAATATCGCTCGCTGTTTCCAATTAATGAATTCAGTCAGTACAAGTTACAATTACCTCAAGAAAATTGATGTAATTAAATAATTAAAAATCAGTCCCAATAGACTGTGTAACAAAACTTATTCAATTATTTTATATATTATATGTCAATATTTGACAGTTCCAATATTTACAACAAAATCCGTTTTACACGTGCATTCTGTCCCACCTCAGTTTAGTCCATGTCCCATTAGTCCGCGATTTTCTAGAGTTCTCCGAACGCCCGCATGTACATTAGCCTTCACTCGTATGGTTTCACGCCCTCTCGTCCATTCACACAAAGAATACCTCGTTTGCCGTCGTCTCGCAATCTCCCGTCGTCGTTCGTTCCTCATCGCATTTAACTTCGTCCACCGCACTCAGCCAGATTGCCTCCGTCAAAGAATGCCGACAGGCCAGCTGTGGCGTGTACTTAGTGGGTCACAAGTCATTGCCTGGAATTTTTTCTAAATGCCGGATTGCCCTGAGACTATGACACGAGCCAGGTCAGAGCTGTCAATCACCCCCCCCCCCCCGGGCGAGCGACGGGGTACAGCGAGCGGATCTGCCTGGGAGGAGGGTAGAGTCGAGATGGGTCACCCTTCACAGAGCAGGACCGCGAATGGATCTCGCTTCAGCGCGTTACACTATATACTTAATTTTTATTCGTAGCAACTGATCCAGTCGAACAGGTATATTTTGACGTGTCGTTCTGTATGTGCACCCACCTAAATATAATAGACTTTGAAAATAACTTGTTTTCAAGTCAAAATATAGGTCAAAATTATTACCATAACGTGACTAGAATTTTAACAAGTTCGATGAATTTGAAAAACAAATTTATTTATAATGATTAAATTTAAGAGAAAAATTTTTATAATAATAGAAATTCTTGTGTTATATGATTTTTCAATGTAAAATCTGTCCATCGATTAATAAGCCTCACTTAAGAATAGGTCTACATCTCAATATCCCAAAAGTTGTATTTAAACTGAGCTTGTTTTGTGCGATTTACTTATTAATGTAAAGAGAAATTCCGTTTTAAAACACGTAAACGAACTTCAGTATATAGGTAAAAAAATAAAAAATAAATTTAATTTTTTGTAAGATACTGCAATTTGTTACTGTAATGTGTCTAACATAATTTTGATTATGAATGATGATATTCTCTTAATAAATAACAAACATATGCATTCTGTTTCCTAATCCGTCAAATTTTAAAGTAATCAGATCAGCTACTTCAAAAAGGATACAATTTATTATATTGTATTATTGTAACACATTAACTCAAATTATTGTTACAGACGACTTTCGGCAGTAGTTTTAACACGGCCATTTATTTTTTAATTGATTTTAAATTAACTTGTGATACTTTTAAGACATTATACTTTGTATCCCTGAAATATGCCATTATGTCATATTTCATCAAATATTTTGTAAAAACCAAATTATGGGGACTTTGAACTCACGTCCTGCGATCTGGACTCGCCATAATGTCGGTCCATCTCTTACTTGAATAATGTTAGCAGTGGCTTCCAAACTAGTTGGCATTAATTAAAAATACATTTTCGCTTACCTTAATGATCCCAATATTCATTTTCATTATAAATGTATTTATTCAATGCCTTTCTAGAAGCTATTATGAGTTTACAGTTACAGAGTAGCATATTTTCCTAATAACGAAACTGAAATAAATTTGTATTGAATACCAAAAATAGAATTAAAAATTAACGTACATATAATTTATCAAAGGGTGTCTTGTTAAAACAGAAAACTTTTTTATGATTTCGGTTTATGTTGTTTTACCACATAGTCTGACCACCCATTACGAAATATTAAAAATAAAATATTAGAAACATATGTCGTCGTTGCGATAAAACATCTAGGCCTATAAAATTATATAAATTATTGGGACGCCATAAATATTTCATTGCAGATTAAAGAACTTACAATAAATCGTCAAAGCAATGCTGTTAGAATTTATACCGAAATCGAATCAGGCCATAGATATTGTTTGGGTAATAAAGGTCTAAATAGGAGCTCAAGATCCTACAAATGTGAACCATACTCCACGAATCATTTTTTGTCAAATTCGTCCATGACCTTTACAATACGGGGGATGTCAGAGCCGAATTCTTTTCGTAACCCGTCGTATTTCTTCGTTTGAAAAACGACACATCCACGAGAATAGCGAATTGCGAGTTGCCCGCGCGAAAGACATCTTGCACAACCGAAAGCTCTCCAAACAAGCGAGTGTAGTGCTGGAACGCACGAGCAGTTTTGTTTGGCCAGCAGTGTCCGCCCCTGGGGAGCAAGCGAGCTTGCCCGCCGGACCCAGTCAGGTGTTAATGAAGACATTTTTGTGTCGTTCAAAGCCGTCGAGGGGTGGAGGACGAGGATGATAGGAAACATCGGGGTAAAGGCGGCCTCACAAAGGATAGGAGGGAAAAGTAACATGATACATCGGTTTGCTTCTAGGGTCGTCAGCCCTTGAGGGAACTACTCCAGAACCTGTCGTCGGCCGGGGGGAGTTGGGAGGGGGGTCAGTTATTTGTCATTGCTTTCAAAACTTCGCTTTAAAAGTCCCAAAGTCCTTCGCGGGTACAGTCCGTGGAAATTAAAGTTTGTGGAACAGCTACACTCCAAATACAGGGTTTTAAATAAACACACGTTAACTCGCAATGTTTACGCCAAACATTTGTTATGTTACGGAAAATTTTGACTTGAACACGTCTTTAAATTTGCAACCATAGTGGGAGGCAATCCAGATAATCCGATGATTACGAAATCGGGGGATAGAGTTTGGCATTGCAGCTCCGAATATATCGCCTACATTCAAAATTAAGTTACACCACTCGATTTCCACAGGATCAGAGAATATGTTACGTTGAGTAAGGTCTACGAAGCATTATGCAAGGAGGAACGAGGGGGGGGGGGGGGGGGGGTAATTTTTACTTCGTTTCGCCACGTCTCGTAACTTCCGCGTAGAATATAACTTTTGACTAGGAGAAGCTACGGCGCTCGTTTAAGTTTCAATCGACAGCTCTCGTCAAGATCAATCGATTGCGTGTAAAAAACATTTGTGTGGCGTAGTTATGGTGAAATTGTATGCGTTTAATGTAATAAATTAAGAAAACTTAACACAATTTCGGCCTGTATTCGTCAAAAAGTCTAGTCGAAATACAGAAATCGTATACGGTTTAAAAAAAAAAGCATCCCAGAAGCAATTCAGTGATACCCATAAAATCCCATATGATCCCAGTGAAACGCTGCCGGGAACGTAAAATAAACATCAAGGTGTTCGAGCGCGTCAACGTAGACGTATTCACTCAAAACAAACGGCCGTGTACCCAACACTGCCACGCCCAAATTTTTTACTCAGATTTTTCACACATAAATATACACTTTTAAAAGCTCTGCTCAGTTTTTTTATATTTTTTCTTCTGTGTATGCTTTCTCCACATGTATAGTCCATTCACGGTTACTGTTAACCTATCTGAACACCTGCTAAAGTTCTACTTCCAGGATATTCCTACGCCTCCTGCAAAAAAAAAATTAAACCGATGTCAGGAAATTACACTAAAGGTATAACGCACTCAATATAACATAACTTTGAATAAGAACTGTTTATTACTAGCCGTTGCCAACACACATATTTTCTCCCTGGTTTTATTAATATTATAATAAAATAATTATATGATCAAACGATATAGAACACAAAGTAAAATTCAATTTATCTTAAAATATGGCAATTTTGTGTTAATATAAATATAAAATGTTTGTAATACGTGACATATTTAGTAAACAACCCAGCACGTCATGGGGTGATTTTTCACATGTTTGATATAAAAAGAGTGAAAAATATGTGAATATACAATATAGAAATAAACGTTACCACGGACTTAAAAACTATAGTGTATTCACGGTTAATTCCATCTTTGGGGAAGCCCTGCTAAAGTTCAACTTCCAGGATATTCACCCCCTAACCCATAACAAAGCTTATAGGCTGTTCACGGTAAAGTGAACACTTTCGAGGTCCTAGTTGCTTTTATCCTATCAGCCCTTTTTTTATGCTAAAGCCACCTTTTTTATAATTAAATATTGCCATGTAAGTAATAAACCCGGTGTACATAACGCACCGGGCTGGAAAGTTAACGTCTAAGGCGACATTCAAATATATTTATTGACTATTAATCCATATGAGAGGATTCAAAAAGAGCTCACTTTACCTCGAATAGCTTATAGAAAATGACACCAGAGGGCCAACCCATAGCATTCGTGCGCTACTCAGTGTAACAATATTTTGCAGAAGAACTATTTCTTACTAGACATTACTAACACACCAACATTCTCTGTCTTCTTACATAAGAGTTATAAACGAAATATTGTGATTTGTAGATAAAATATAAGTAAATTTTCAATTCAGCCAAAATTAAAGTAGCTACTTTGATGTCAACAAAAGTATGAAAAGCTTCGGTTGTATGAGATATTTAGGAAGCAACCAAACACGTGATGTATGGAGTAATTTTTCAAAGGTTTTATTTAAAAAAATTGGGTTTGGCTGTGTTGGGGACACGGGCGTTTGTTTTGCGTGAATACGTCTACGTTGACGCGCTCGGACGCCTTGATGTTTATTTTACGTTCCCGGCACCGCTTCACTCGATTATATGGGGTTTTATGGGTATCACTGGATTGCTTTTGAGATGCTCTTTCCAACCGTATACGATTTCCGTATTTCGACTTGTCTTTATGACGAGTATACGCCGACATTGTGTTAATTTTTCTTAATTCTTTACATTCAACTCATACAATTGCACCATAATCACGCCCCACAAACGTTTTTATACGCGCAATCGATTGATCTTGGCGAGAACTGTCGATTGAAATCCAAACGAGCGTCGTAGTTTCTCCTAGTGAAAAGTTATACTACGCGGAAGTTATGAGACGCGGCAAAACGAACTCAAAATTGCGCCCCGCCCCTTCACCCCCCACCCCCATCCCCGCGTGATACTTCAAAGTTCTCATCAACGTAACATATTATTTGATCCTTTCGCAATCAAGTGGTATAATTGAATTTTGAATGTAGACCATATATTCGGAGCTGCAATGCCAAACTCTATCCCCCGATTTTGTTATCATAGGATTTTCTGTATTGCCTCCCACTATGGTTGCAAATTTAAAGACGTATCTACGTGAAAACTGTTAAATAAACTGCGAATAGACTATAGCTACGTGTTGCAAGATTTTCCCTACTAGCCGTTATGTCGACTGGCATGTCAGTTAACTAACAGGCACTCACTGGCGGACAGTGTTTCCACATCTTATTGGCCAGCGGCTGGAACTCGCGATGTAAGTTTCACCTCTGTATTGTGCGGGGGGTAGGGGGGCTGTCACCGCGGTGGTGTAGTGGCTAGACTACTCGCCTCCCACGCGGACGAACTGGGCTCGATTCCCCCGCTTTGGTCGCTCGCAGATTTTCGCACGTGAAATCGTGCCGGACGATGATGCTGGTCGGCGGGTTTGCTCGGGGAATCTCCCGTTCGCGCTGCTCCATTTTCACCTCGTTTCACCCATCATTCCTGTTCGTGTGCGCCAGGGGTAACCAATCAGAACGTAGATTCCACTTAGTTCACATTTAGATGAAAATGGCTGAGTAAGTAGCGAATTTACTAGTACTGGGGGAGTTTGTTTCTATATATATATATATATATATATATATATATATATATATATATATATATATATATATATGAAAGTACATGTTACCGACTGAAAAGCTGATAATATTCCGTCGGTTATTTTTGAGACGTTGATATCGTTATGCACTTTTGAACTTACCTGCAGCACGACCATTCACAGAATAGTGAAACAAAAGCACAAACAAATTAAATAGTAGGTAGAGCTACCGCGAGGACATTAGAGACGATGTAAGTTGCTCAGCGAAGGGGGAACGGGGAAGGAATTGGTAACCGCCTTCCTTAAGGACCACCGTAATATCCGTGAGGAGTGGAGCGTAAGAGCAGTTTTGTAGTAAATATAAATATTTATACTTGTGCCACGATACTACAAAACTCCGACCAGACTCAGCCACTGGCAAGTGGTTCAGGACGCTTCAGAACCTTTCAGGAGGGTCCCTTTCTTCAGTGGTGCGTGCTCCTGACCCCCCAGTCCACGTCATGAAGAAGGGCCGGGGAAAAGGTAGCGGACATTCGTTACTACTCATCCGTGGTGCTGAGTGTTGGACACGGAAGCTGACTGTGCATTGTGTAGTGGTAGTCGCTCGCTGGGTGTGCGTTGTGCAGTGCATCCTTCCTTCTTAAGGGCAGTGCCTACCGGCTGGCATCTGCGAAATATTAACAGGAAAGCCCATGTTAAGAAAATTTCGCTTCAGTGCGTTAATTTTAAAGACAGGCGTTCCGAACAGATATATTCTTCACGAATATTTTAGGAGATGTTCCCCACAGAGGAGATGTTTCCATAACATGTATAGCCTGTTTACAAGACATTTTTAATGTATGTTCTACAAAAAGGCACATACTGCCTATCTACACTGAAAATATACGCTCGTAGGGTCTCGTAAAAATTATTGAAGAATACATTAATAATCATGTTCATTCATTTTTCAATTCCATCATAATGTTAACGTTTATTTTGCGATTAAAATGGGCGGGACGAAAAAGCTAGAAATATTTACTGGAAAATCAGTTAAATAATAAGTAAACTAAATATAATTTGCCTTTACTCAAAATGGAAAATGGATCAACAATGTTAAGGCAATCATAACTTATGTAAGGATATTCCAGAATCTTTTGATCTGACTATCCGAATCAAGTCTACAAACATATATACGTAGATAATCTCCTATGTAAACAAAAAAATACAAGCTCAAGAACCAGAAATCGTCAACAGTGATCTGCCTGAAAAAACACCTATAAAATTGAATTCTTTGTAACAAGTTATGGGCGAATAGCTTTGAATATTTTGACTTCTCTGGTAGGGCATGGTATTTGTGTGCTATGCGGATGTATTTTTTTTAATTGTAACTTTTTTCAGCATAGCATTTAATAATCTAGCTATCGTGTAACATTGACACTAGTTTGCTTCAGTTCTAATTATTGCCCTTCAATTTGAAAAGAGACAAAAAAAGTGAAGCATAAACCATCGTGAGATACTCTGTTGAAGTCGACGTCATTTCTGGTTGCGTTGCCTAGCAAACACGGCATTGGAGACACACATTCGTTAGTCTGCTGCGGTTACCTTATCCAACGGCTTTGTGCAGTCGTATATTTTATATGTAGGAATCATTTCCAGAAACAAATCTGTCTTATGAGAAACAGGATATTTAAGCAGTGCTTGATTGTGTTCATTTTCAACTTTGCAAATACGTAGTGTTTGGAAACACATTTATACTTCAAGTAATTCTACCCATGTTTACTTTTATTTTCGTGAGACGTGTATCGCCAGTAAAATTCGCAGTTGACATGTAAAATATATTTTTCTGGACTACTGCAGGGCCAATGAAGTACTGTAGTTGTGCAAGTTAGTTTCTTAGTGCAAGCGATAATAAAAATATATTGGTTTCTTTTGAATTGGATAACTATGGAAGCAACTGATGAATCCAGTGTTTGTAACTGTCATTTCCAAGTTGTAAATAAGGGCAATTACTGCCTACTTGGGAGAGCTATTAAAGTTGGGGTTATTAAAAATGCGAGATATCGCAGTTTTAACATGTTTTATTACCATAAACTGTTGCTAAGATTCATGGATATTTAACTAAACACCGAATCTTGTAAACAGATTTCCCTTGAGCTAACATTTCTTGCGATTTATAATACACGCAAAGTTATATGAATATTTAATATTACATGGAAAATTGTGTTGGACATGTGCCTTTGCAGCGGAGCTCATGTCGCACGAAACTAGAATTACACATACAAACATACAGACACACAAAACCAACGAAAAATAGCTGCCAATAGACAGGCCTACGTGAAGAACACAGCGAGAACTGTGTAGAAGGAATTCAGTTAGTAAGCAGCAAATTAACAAATCAAAAAACTAATGATGGATACAAACAGAAACAGACAAAAGCAGTGGTCTTCTTGCAACTAAACAATCCCTTCTACAGGATTCTGGGTGTTCATGTACCTGTTGACAACTATTCCTGTTTGTTTTTGTGTGTTTGTGTGTCTGCAACATAAACTCTGCTACAACAGTGTACATCCAAAACCATTTATTATTTGTTTCATACGTCACTACTGCAGACGTCGCGAACAGTCTAAACTGTGGGTGGTGATGATATCACTATTTTAAACCTTATCATTAGCTTGTCAAAATACTTACCAATGTTTTAAATGTGAGTAGGTCTACTGCAAAAGTTTTCAAATGCCACTTCCAGGAATACATGACTTCTCTATAATTGTATTGAACTTAATTTTATTTTCTGTACTTTTGTCTGTATATCCCACCCCTCATGCTGTTATGTATACATGTATGTAGGTACATTGCAACCAATTTATTACATTTGAAAACTTCCAGTATGTACTGGTACCTAAGAAACAAACAAATAACTATAGAAAAATTAAATGCATATGTGTAAAATACTGCCCCTCTCATTCAGCAACTAGATCTACGATACGCTGATAGAGAATTATATTAATTGTTACAGTCGTTTTTTAAATTCAACTTTGTAAGTGACTTAGCCCAAATATAAGTGAAGAAATGAGGTTCCTCTCCTCCCTTCCTAAGAGGAAGGGGGAAGGGGGAAGGGGGTGCGGTGGGTGCAATGGTAGGATGCTTGCCTTCCACCAATGTTATCCATGTTGTTTCCTGGTGAGATTACTCACAGATTTTCACATATAGGAATTGTGCTGATTGACGCTGCTGGATGGCACGTTTTCTCGAGGTTTTCCTGTTTTTCCCACCCTTGCATTTCAATGCTGCTCCATATCTGCCACATTCCACTCTAATTGGCTCTCAACGCCTTGGTTGCTGCAAACCATCTAAACCTCTCTTAACTCCAACCTTTTTAAAGTGATGGCGGCCATGGTGGTGCAGTGGCTAGAGTACTCGCTGTTTCACGAAGCACACTTCTTCTAAATAACCATGATTCATCATCAATATTAAGATAAGTATAATGCCAATTAGTTGCCCTCATAATTAGAATTTATAGAATTCTGAAGAAGTTTAAAAAAAAATTTAAAGAAAATTACGTGAAGTTTTTTAATTATACAGATGGTGTAGTTACACAAAAAGATTGGCTTTATCTAAGTTTTATTTATTTCAACTACATTTGGAAAACGATAAAATGTAAACTTTAGTCACTTACTGTAATTATTACAGCCTACCATTCAATACATCACCATCTAAACACACGAGTAAAATTTATTTATTTAATTTATCATGAAGGGAATACAAGGAAGGAATTGGCCATCGTCTTTATTAGAGTTACCCCAGAAATTGCCTGGAGTGTGTTTGTGAAACCATGGAAGATAAAAAAAAATAATCAGGAAGGCTACATTCATTAGCTATTAAAAATATGAGAACTGATTTGCTTGCATATTCTTGTGTTGACAAACAGCCGAGTTCTTGTTTGTCACTGCAACTCTGCTGGCTTGGGGAGAAATAAAATTGTAAGAGTGGCGTTTTTTATAAGGTGTAGCCTTGCAATTAATCTACGAGGTGATTTGCCATTAATGCCCTGAAAGCTACAGGTTATGTTTGTAACATGCTTGCTTTGAATGGTGTTCACGTTTTTGTTTACCTTCACTCGACGAACTTTCATAGCCTTAACTACTAATAAATGAACTCCATAAACTCCTACTCCGAAATGGCAAATCGGCATTTAGAAAAATGCGCATCTGCAGTTTTATAAAAGTGCCTGTACCTCTAACGAGTCCGCAACTTACGGGCTAGACCTTAAATGCACGGCAGGTTAAGAATCGCAACCGTACTTGCAAAGATTAAACGCACTGCAATCGTTCAAATACAAACTTGCGCAGATAACATATCTCTAATCACGCCATAATTGCGCGACATCTTTCACATATACATCCCACGGTATAAACGAATACAACAAACACTTGTTACTTTTGGGAACATGCACCACCGAACTCGCATGGCTTGGCTCGTACGTATTTCCATCCATTAATGTTAATGTTTTTCGTCGACGAATAAATCAAAAGTATGAAGTAGTTTTAAGGCGTGCTCACGTGCCAAATTCACATTTCACAAACGCAAGAATAAGACAAAATTCAGGAGAAAATTCAGAACAACTACAATTCATACAGCACTCGCAAGGCTATTCAATGCAAGCAATTAAGTTGTGTATCTTCAGTCTGGCTACGCACTAGTAACACACTAGCAGACGACTTCAACAGCGTATTACAGCCTTCCCCAAGTGGGTGATGTCCTACTTGCCTGTGATGCAGACTTCTTTCCAACAATTTCTATAACCCTGAGAATTTTGATGACGCTCCCTATTACTGAGGCGACGTCAACGAGAACTTTTTCGACTATCAGCTGCACAAAGACATGGTTAGGAATATAACGGCAGTGTCTTCTAACTACACACTGAGGTAAGGGCAAAATGACGAAGAGGTTCACCAAAATTTTCCATCGAAGGCTCGACTTTGTTGCCTGAACACAACCAATTTCGTAGCTTCGCTCATGAATTGGTTGCTATGGTTCAGTTGGCATATTAAAGTCAACAATTATTCCAGAAGCAAGAGCGTGAGATTAGCGCGTGTTTACAAAATACTGCCAAATACTCCCAATGCTATAATGCTGAAATATTTCGTGATGTATATTTTCAATATAAATCTTGTACCAGCTACATAAAAAAAAGTTGTGGCTTGTCGAATGTTTTTACAAACTCATTTACACATTTTGGCTCAAAAAATAAAGCAATATCAGAGGAATACGCATGGTTTGTTTTATGAGATAAGCTTATATTATTTCTAAGTTTTAATTCCGAAAGTAAAAAAATTCTCCCCCCCCCCCTTCCCCTCCCTTCGGGAAGAGATTCCCGAACCCCCACATTATATGTGGCCAATATACAGTACGTCTATAATGTTGATACAAATTCGATCCTCCCCCCCTTCCCCTTCAAAATTCAGCATATATATGTATATATGTATACATATAGGCCTATATATATGTTTATATACGCGTACCAATCATAAATATTATATTATACATAGGATATTGCAAAATTTCATGTCAAAACTTCGGGGAAACATTCTTCAGATAGAGAGAATGGAAAAATGTTATATGAACATAGCTCCGAAAATGCTTCATTTCTTCACTACGGCCCGTAATACATAACATACAGTGTATGGCCTGCGGGCTGGATCATGTCACTATGGAATGTCATCGCAGCGTTCGTTTACATGATGCACAACACCTCACACTACGACACTACACCTAGAACAGTAAGAATTGCACAAGAATTAGTTACACATGTGTGATAGCTTATCGTTGGCACTAAAGGAAACGTTCAAAATGCCTCCCCATCAGCAAGATCACATGCATCAACCCGCCATTACATAGACACCCGGATGAGTTGATGAATCCCTGGGAAATTCCTGGTTGCTTAGCAGCCCGCTACAATACAGTTACCGAGGGTTCCCGCTTCGTCCACTGGGGTTGCATACACAAGTGTCTTTAAATTTATCCACGGTCAAAATCTAGTGGATTCAAATCAGGGCTCCTCGGAGGCTGGTATGGGGCTGCCAATTACAGATTCGATGGCATTCCACAGTAACATGATCCAGCCCGTGGGACATACATTCTACGTTATGAATTATGGGTTGTAGTGTGTGTGTGTCTGCATACGCCCTTAGAATCGAGCTTAATAAAGTGTAGGAATAACGTACAAGCACCTTGTATTAGTACTCAATTTATTGTTAACGTTGTGCGAGAGCATTTATGTGTTTTCTTTCAGAAGCAGATGTGAAATGAGAGGCATGAACCGAGGGCCAGAGGTATGGTAGAGGCTATGGATACTGCGTGGCTGGCAGGTAGCTGGAGGATGTGTCCCTCCACAGGGAGACAGTTGGTGTTGCTGTCACCGGCCCGGCTGTCAGCTGTCAGCCTCGCCGACCGCTATCAGCGGCGGCCATCTTGCCGACCGCCTGTCGCTCCACTCCCACACAACACTGTGCGCCCGCGCATCTTCCACTGCGAGGGACAAAGACATGTTTCTCCAATGTCCACGTTTTTATTTCGAACGGATCTTCTTTTGCACCACGCAAAATGGAATTCGTCCGAGGACTTGCGTGAGAAATCTCAACCGAGAATAGCGGGGAAAACTCCGAGATAAACGAGTCTACAGATCAAACTTCCTTGAGAAAAGTTGATGGCCTGGGAATAGTCTAAATAGCCATAATTTTAGTAATCAAATTTCATTAACAAACGCTGTTTTGAAACAGTGGTTATTCAATACTCGTTCAGCATTCACACAACACTTACAACAATATGCAGAGATGCTCCTTTTCTTGTTCCTTAAAGCTTCCTTCCAGAAGGAAGGCAGCGCTCTTATAGGTTGTTCACGGTAAAGTGAGCACTTTTTAAGGCCCTTATAAATTTTTCCTCTCATCCAGTTTCCATCTTCCTACTGCTTTTTAATATAAACATTGCAATGTCACCAATAAACACAATGTATACATTTCACCACCATCAAAATTTAATGCCTGAGGCGGCAATAAGATATATTTATTAGCGGTTAATACCTGTTGGGAAGGCCTTAAGAAGTGCTCACTTTATCGTGAACAGCCAATACTTGAAGTACCTTGCAGAGATGCGAAAATGCTTGGTCGCTCCTTTCCTTGCCGAAGGAAAGGCTTGGCTCGTCCTTTTAGCGAAGAAACCCGATCACGTACCGAAGACACCCGAAACTTTGTGACGTCATGGACACGTCATAGTTAACAGCCAATAGGAAGAAGTGCGCTATTGTGTGTACCCTAATGTTGTTATATTTTCTATGGTGATGATATTTCTGGAAAAATGGCTTCAGCTGGAAAGTTTGGGGGTTTTTTAAGCAACGACGAAGCATTTTATTTGGGCACGTTCGTTCGTACTTACGCGAATCTCATCGAAAATAAGAAGACAGATTGCGGTAACCTGACTGCCAAAAAAAAAGTACGCATGGGCCCAGATAGAATGCCAATTCAATTCGCATCCTGAAGTTATCAAGGTATGGAAGCATTGCATTTGAGTTGATTTGTTTCACACGCAATCTGTGATATAAATGTAAACAATTACAGACAATGGTAAACAGTGCATTGCTTGTGCTTGCGTGTGTTAGGAAAACGTTTCATGTTCTGTTACCGTAATTGTACGATCCTAAATAAGTACACAGGAGGATAGTAGCTGTTTGCATGTCCATACCACACAGAAAGGTTAGATCAGTCATTTAATGCGAATGTTTTGCAATAACATCTTTAAGTATGCACATTGTAGCCACATTTTACAACCAAAGTACATGAGAATTTTAATTATGAACGAAATAAAAGTAATTTGACAGGAACTTTTGAGTTGTATGTATACAATTAAGCACACTTGAAAGAAGTCTGTTTGCATCATGTAAGAAACCGTTGATGTATGTCAGATATGATAATGAATATTGTACATTACAGTGTAAAATATTATTATTAGTGTACTATCCAATTGAGTACATACTTACCATATGAGTAATAGTCAAGAACAGCGACTTTATCAAAAGCAAAAGAAAATATCACGGAATGTGGTATAACTCCACTCTACTAATTACACAGAGCATGAATTTACTAGGAACATCAACATATTATCACTATAAACCACAAATACGATAGTGGGAAGGGCTATGAAGATCAGTGAAATAGTGGGGTAAACCATGTGTAAAATATGTACGTTATCATTATATTTTCATATGTAAATTTGTTAAATGCAAAACGACCTAGCCGAACAATATCTAACTTCACGATATGTAAATAATAAAGCTCATGTAGGGTCATCCACCCCTGTAATTCACTTATCGTGACGTTAGGTATAATTTGGTTAGGTCTGCTGCATTTTACAGGACTGGTGGCAAAATTACGTAAGCCCTTCAATTAACACACTCACACGCAACACTACACAGTATAATTCACTACATTACATATTGCATTCTAAAACTCCTAATGTATTACATTATTCGCCCATTTCTTCGGCAATTATGCCTTGTAGATGAATAAGCACTACACGTTAAAGTGTATTCAGTTTGTTGAAACTTCATAGATACTCAAATTACAGCATATATATATATATATATATATATATATATATATATATATATATAATGTCACAGAAATACTCGTATTTTCGAACAATTATTTGATTTAACACATCAAACCGAATGAATTGCAATAAAACACGCGTAACAGCACTGGTACATCACAGACCTGTGCACAGTTAATTCACAGTACACTGAAATTGCGCAAATTCACGCAATACTACGGTGACGTAAACCAATTTCGATGCGCATCTGTTTCCTGTCTCTGGGCATCATTGGTCACTGAATGTACTGTCGACTGTTGATACACATGATCTATGGATGTCTTTTTGTATGATCTACTATATGTATATTTATTCTACTAATACCTTACGTAGTGCAATCCTGTCGTGAACGTAGACAAGGTAGGCCTTGAGTAATTCCACAGAATTACATAATATTATGACACTGTTTGATTTCTGTGTTTTTTTTACCTGTATAAGATTAGCTGCTCTGCATAAATATACCTTGAGAGTGACGTTTTGTAAGATAAGGATTGGTTTCAGAAGATATCGTCGCATTTAACACAATTTAGCGACCTAATATAAATATATTAAACATAAATTCTTCGTATTGTACAGCATAAACACCATTTATACTGCAAGACTATGTGAAGCCCCACTAAAATTTGTATTAAATGTGATTAATAATAACCATATAACATTTTCCGGTATTATTTTCCCCGTTTTTTGAAAAAGTAGCAATTCGTCATAAGTACCGCGATATGTTTGCTAAAGCTGGGCCTACATTTGATTTAGCACAGAAAATAGTACACACACAGAAAGTAGGATGTGTATGTTATAAAACTCGCTACAAACATGATTTAGCGCATTTCCGTGCTAAGTTTCACTTTGTGATAATTTAAACAGGGTTATGTATTGTTTGTGTGTTGTCAGCCCTTCCTGTGGTGCCACTGCGCTCCAAATTGTTGTATGTAATAACTGTTTTCCAGTAATGTACTATTTGTTACACTTTGCAGCATGCCACTGCCCAGCTGAAGAAATCCTGGGACGAGGAAACCAAGCGGAAGACTTGTTCTTGCCACAAGACAGCGAATGGCCACTCGGGGAGGACCTTTTGTGGAAGATCCTGTCACAGATACACAGCTGGAAATGGCTTTGGCTGGTGTGTTGCATTGTACGGGTGATGCTGTAGACTGTGACGTAATAGTGTGTACAGAAGGTGACGCTTGTGTTGAAACTGTTATGACACAGTCTAGCGAGGAAGGCTGCATCTCTAATGTCTCTTGTGATGAATCTACTTCTGGCGAAACGCTGGAAGTGAGTGCAACAGAAGAAGTTTCTCGGAGCATTATTGCATCGACACCTTTTATCTGGTCCGCGTGCTAGACAAAGCTCTGGACATACACCAACCATAGATGTGGAGTTGGGATGTAGGGTTTCAAACCTTGAGCGTTCAGAAAGGCGTGCACGAAAAGTCCTAGCAATGCAACAGGCTGGGGAACTGCATGAGCTGCGCATGAAGCTCCTCACAGAAGAAAATAATGCTGTACGGTAAAAACAACTTGTGTCAGAACTTCCCACAATTCAATACGTAGAGAACAGGGCGTCCTTCAAACAAACACATGTATTTTCTCTTTTATCACAAGAGCACTACAATTATATAAGATTTCCCCTCAATTGTGGTCCTCGTCATCGCTCTTGCATTAATATACTATAAGTTAATAAGAATAGCCTTGTTATTGAACCGCATGGCACAGGCTGCATAATAGTACTGTGTGTTATATAAGATATGGCAAATCACAGACAGGCAGTGGTTCCATACAGCTAACGTGCTTGGTAGCTCGATTTTTACATAAGGAGATAAATTCACGTTAGGACCAACTTAAAAATTTTGTAAGACCAAAACTAGGTTATAAGTTCATGGCAAATATCCTCATTGTAAGCTCAATATAACTTTAAAGCTTTATGTTGAACACAGCGGCGCGTTATTGGAGTGAGTTAAAGTTGCTTCACAATTAAGTGATAGTGAAATCAAATAGGTTATGTCTTGAATGAGAGAGAGAGAGAAAGCAGTAAGCTCCCGTCAGCTAAGGTACGGCTCGCGCAACACCGCGCAGGGCACTTCCAAAGTTTACACGTGCAAAGGCGCCACAATACAGTTAGCGCTACCGAACACCAGGCAGAATAAGCACAGTTTACACAGCTGCGACTGTAGTACTTTGACTGCACAGATTGCATTCAGAGCGCAGCAGCTTATTTGCGTAGTTACGAAAGTTCTTTAAACTCGCCCTAGAGAGCGCTAGACGGTACTTCAACGCCGTGCGGAGATTTCGCCATAGCTTACACCATTCTTCACGGGACCCCTATAAATTCTATATTCTTCGTTGTCGTATGTTTTAAAATCATACTTTAATGCTACGTTCGTATAGTTCTTTGAGTAATAACTGAATATGTCACTTTTAGATGTTTTTATTATTTAGTAGTTATCAGGTATCTTTGCTCTACAAAGCTATAGAAACAATAATGAAATAATTATTATATGTATACCAGGGTATTTCACGCGTCAACATTGTATAGAGAAATAAACCTGAAATTCCAGAACTCAAAGTGAAAGAATACAGAATTCCAATGTCAAATAAAGTTCCGAAATACAGCAGATTCTATTAAGGCGCTATTGCGGACTGTTGAATACCCTTTGGTGCACCACACTTTCAAATCCAACCCATAAGTGTTCCGGCGCCGGTTTTTTACAATATTATTTCTTCTTTTGGGGGTTTAATACAATCACGGAACCGAGTACATCCTCTCCTTCCCTCACAGTCAACAGGAAGCAATAGCGGCCTTCCGTTAGTAGTATCTAAGTGCCGGCACAATTGTAAACAGTGTAAATAAGTCTTTAATATAACGTAGACAAACTTAAGTTTAAAGACTTCCACTTCAAACCAGCATGTGAAAAAGTAAAACAGCGTGACCACATGGTATATAAAAAATATTGCACTGCCGATAATGTTTAGTATAGCTCCTCAGCACTATAAAACTTGCATAATGTATTTAATATCATATCGCTTCACCGATTGTGGCATATAAATGCAAGTAAAATATTCCAGTCTTATCTGTAACGTCTGCCCGAACCTCCGTGCCTGACATCGTCCTAGGGATATATACAATGCAGTGCACGAAGGACACACTTAATTTTATTGATATTACCCTCTCGGACTGCCGCGTAGAAGACAGGCTCTTTCCAGCGGGCGCGAGTCCTCCTCCCAGGTGTAAGGAGTTTCCTTACAGGGAGTCTCCACATGACACTTTATTGTTTCTAAATTTATACACACACCATTTATGGCTATTCAAATATTGTGAACGTGTGTTATTAACTTCATTTCAATTACCTAATCTTAATTCTTTTACATTTCACATTAATTAACAGGTATTTTCACATGTTGTAATTTATTTAAATCAGTCAATGTTAACTATGTCAAAAAAAAATACTGTAACTTTTATCCATACTCTACTTGATTGAAAGTTTAGCTGCATAAATTTTAATAATGGAAATTAATTTTTAAAATAGTGTTATATGTTTCTCATTGGTAAAATATACATGAAAGTGTGCTAAGCAGAAAACAAATTTAGTGGTTTTGGAATGTGACAATGCAGACGTGTTTTGTTTGTTAGGAAGGACTTGACTGAAAATTTTATGTTGAATAAAAATATTCTAAAGAAGGAACAAATGGCCTCCATTCAGAAGTTCCATGTATGACTAAAGTGTCTGACGTTAAATGAAGTTTATGAAGGTTTTCAATATTGAGTCTAAGCAGTATTAAGTATTGCTGCTAAACACACCGGAGAATATCTAACTGCAGGAGGATGATTCATTATGCATTTCCCGGTTGGTATCCTGAGGCAGTCTGGCATACCAGCTATTGTGCCTTAATATCTGCAGAACTCTTCAAGTAAGGTTTATCTTTACATCTAATCATTAAACACATTGCTATGAAGTCGTATGTGGAATTTAATAATATGGCAAGTCCAGTGGTCCGGGTGTGTGGTATTAAATTACCATGAACGACTTTGATTCTTAAGCTATACTGATGAACTAAGCCTGGTTGCCCACATAAGAATATTATTGTTCAGTTACTTTTAGTAGTCAAATAATATGTTTGGTAATTTATCAGAGCTATTGTGTGATTATTTTAAGGAAATCCGTTGTTTATTTTGTCACAGATTAATTTTTTTAAATAACTAATTTTTCTTTGACAACTGACAGCAGTATCTTTAAATGTTATATGTCTTCTGCTAAAAAGGGTCTAAAGATGTTGCATGTGAGTAGAAAATGAGATTTACCATTATTTATTTAATTATATTTTCCTAAGCTTTCTTCAAAGTGTTTCCTTGTATTATGTAATAACTAACTATTTATTTTTCTGCAATCTATAATAGTCTGTGTGTATTATTACATTTTCCTGAACGTGACATGGGAAAGAAGTGGTACATATTGCTATGATTTGTGCTGATTTCCACATGCACACTATCTAATTTTGACTACACACATTTATATTCATCGAGTTATACTGGCTCAATATATAAATAAATAAGTTTATATATATATATAATTTTCTGTAAAGTTAATCAGTTTCGTGACACACTTTATTACAGAAATAATTGGCTTTCCCAACGTCGGGACTTTAACATCTCCCATGAATTGTGTACGTTTAAGATTCCTATCATTTCTTTATAGAAATGATTGACTGCCCAACGTGTTGGCATATTTGTTACATGATGCCGCTTATTTCTTTAAACAGGGGAACTGGCCTTCCACTCAACTACAAAATCGCCTTCCTGCACCGACCATCCGACGTCACCTTGTCATTCCCGCACAACGAATGACCCCCGGCTTTTCCAGATGAGGACATCTGGATTTTCCTATGAGGGGGGGTCATGCTGCGGCTGGCCACAGTAAGGGTTGGCAAGCGGCGAGCTGATGCGAGGCACAGGGCGACCTCGGCCAGCCGAGCCGCTGTTTGTGGAAACAAATTCCAGGGGAATGAGTACGAGGTCGAGAAGGCGGTATATAATTCTGGGGCAATGGCTGCTCTGGGTGCCATCTTGACAGAGACGCCAAAGGCTCTGCCCGAGGACCGCCGTTGTCCTTGATCGACGCCAGCTCCGCCCGTTGTTGAGAGAGCCGCATCGTTGACGTCGTCGTGATAAGGGTAATTATACTTCCTGGTAGGGCGACTAAGGCACGAGAGACTTCGGGACAGGCGAAGGCTCGAGAAAGCTCCTTAAGGGGAGTATAACTGCTTCGTTGCTTAAATATTTGATACAGAAAGACGTAGCATCAAAAGCCTCCTATTTTGAGTAATTGAGCAGAGTAGTTTAGCCTGTGTGCTTTCATTGTTAATTGCTGACTGCTACTGCATAGCAGATCTTGTATTGCTGTTTGATAAATAAAAGTTGTGTTTCTATAACTGAGTGCTCTGTCCATCTAGCTACCTTAATCCCCCTGATTAATGTGTGGCCTGATCCCCTCAGGACAGGCCGCAGTTATACACACATTTACACATTTGGAAAAACAAACTTTGTTTGAAAATTATTATTTGGAATAGTGTTGTAGTGTGAGGGTGGGTTTGTAAACATCAATGTAGACTCTGATACTGCAATGTTCCTTGTTCTGCTCTGTGGTAAGTAAACACTATGATATTTTATAAGACTGGTGTCTGAACATAGGCACAGCTATTATGACATTTTGATAAGACAATACCTCTCCTAATAATGCCGTATGCACTGCTGACTGGTTATGATGAAAATTCCCACATACCAGCTGGTTCATACTCTATGCTTATACCCATTGACTCAACCTTATGCAGATCAAGTGTATGGTGTGGTAGTGTCAGTACATTGTGTTTGCACTCAATAAGAATGTTCATCACACTGATTGTAGTAGACTGATTCTTACCGTTACCTGAAGAATTCCACCACCTTTCACACATTCGAAAGAAAGTAATATTACTTGAGAACTCGGCATAATAAATAGCATAGTATTATGCAAATTCTTGGGTTGTGTAAAAGGAATCATTTGCCTAACTAAAATAAATACTAACAACTCTCCTTAAATCTGTTTAATGTTATTCTTGAAAAATACTGGGTTGTTAGTGCACACAAATTTAACACTCTCCCCAAAAATGTCTTGCAATGTCGCATTGTCTTCATGGCTTACTGAGCAACTGGGATTGATACTAGTCATACTTAGAAAAGTTCTTGCAAAAATATGAAAAATCTTTATTTACAAAAGGCAATACAATAGTAATGTTGGGCACCAGCTCTATCGGAGAGCAAAAGAAAATATAATCTAGCTTAACTCAAGGTTTATTATGGGTATCAGTACCTAGCTGCTGTCTGTTTGCTTTGTTGGCATAAATAAAAAAAAGTTAAGTTCAATAGCATTAGTTTCCTCGTAAAGGAAAACAAATAAAAAAAGTAGTTTCACTTCTCTCAAGTTAGATGGTTAGTTTCACAGTCCAACACATTTTTCAGAGTAACATAACATATGCCTGGTCTACCACTCATAGGCTTAAACACTGTATACTGAAGATATGCAATGCCTCTCATGATTAGTGAATCTCTTCAAAATACACACATCCATTATCTATGGGCCTCTTCTTCACCTGTCCTGTGACTGTATACACTTGTGTTCACTACTGACATTATTTTGACACTTTTATACTGCACTGGCACTTTTAGCATTTTTGTATGTGGAGAGCTCACTCAGGGCCTAGTCCAGGAAGAAAGTTACTGGCCTTAATCAGCAGCTATCTACCTGGATTTTGGCGTAATACTCCCGTATCCAATCAGAGTCAGTTTCCTGTAAGAAACTCTCTGGGATTGCAATAGTGGGAGAATGACAATCGCCAGAGCTGTCAAAACCAGCTGTTCTATCCTGACGTCACAACGAGAAACAAAAAAAAAAGTCTACTCCTTGGCACCAGCCAAGTGGCATGCCCTCGCCACTTCAAACTCATTAAAATACATATTTAACACAAAGAAACACTGTTTTAATATATACTGCACCATTTCTACATGAAAATTAAACAATTAAAACATAACTGCAATAGAATAAATTACTTTTACCGCACACTTTGCAGGACAAGACTACTCTAAATTACAAAGTTACAAAAATAGTGGGAACATCAAGAAAAGGTAAATAGACATCAAATTCCTTCCAAAACTTATAAATATACTCATAAACATTGACAAAAAAAAACAAGAATTATTGCGAATATAAACATTTTACCAAATGTAAACAAAATTACTCCAGCACATGAAAACACATTAAAAATACAAATAAACAATATTAAAATGTGTTTAACCCAAATGTATGTGTTAAGAATGTAAATAAACACTGCACCTTGGCAAATAAACACACATAACATGTGTGTGTATGTGTGTTTTGTGTGTGTGTGATTGCATAACAGTTCACTTTCTCTCCAAAAAGTCTACATGTGTGTGTTTGTGTATTTCAATGCATTTCCAGGAATTTTTTAAAAATATTGACTGACTTGACTGGGAATCGAACCCGGTATTTCCAATGGTTGCTGTATTTCCAATGGTTCTGTCTAGACATCGAACTCGATACTTATGCATATTTGTTAAGAGTGTAGTGGGCAATTATTTAGTTCTTCATGTACGTACTTGTGCTGTATTATGTCATTTTCATTGCAACTTGTGTTGAAAGGACGTGTGTGTATGTGTGTGTGTGTGAGAGAGTTGTGTACTGGGCTGGTGATAGTGCAATGTAATAATAATATTAATAATAATGATAATAATATTTAAATTTATTTTATTCGCTTTGCTAGAGGTCAGTTGACGACTGACTGTTGTGTTGAGTGGACGTGTTTAAGTATGTGCGTTGTTGGTGATTGCGTAATGGAATACTTGTAATAATATTGATAATTATCTATAATTGATTCACTTTGATAGAAGTCTGTTGAAGACTGGTTGTCGTGGTGAGTGAACGTGATTAGGTATATGCGTATTGGGTAAGTGCGTAGTTGTTGGTGATTGCGTAATGGAATAATGGTAATAATATTAATAATTATATATAATTGATTCACTTTGATAGAAGTCTGTTGAAGACTGGTTGTCGTGGTGAGTGAACGTGATTAGGTATATGCGTACTGGGTAAGTGCGTAGTTGTTGGTGATTGTTTAATGAAATAATAATAGTTAAATTTGCTATAGTCTTGGTCATTTGACGACTGGATGTCGTGGTGCGTGTATTTGTGTGAGTTGTGTGATGGGCTGATGCTTGCATAATGAATTGATGACAATAATAATAATACATTTGTAATAGTCTTTGTCATTTGAAGTTTGGCTGTTGTGGTAAGATGGTGTTTGCAAGTGTATAGTTGTCAGTTGTATACTGGCGTGGTAAAATGGTATAAATGGTTGATGTTTTTAGGAAAACCAGACTGTTAGGAATATATGAAGGTTGGTAACACAGAGAGATGTTAGTTTGTGTATGTATGTGTGTGTGTATGCATGTGTATTCATGGATGTATGAGAGTGTCTGTGTGTATGCATGGGCGTATGTGTGTGTGTTTGTGTGTGGGTTTAGATGTCTATGCATGTGCGTAGATGTATGTGTGCATGAGTAACAGGTCACTTTCCGAAGGGTATACATGTGTGATTGGAAATTTTTTCAATTTATTTTTGGATTTTTGGGATATTTTCGAATTGTTATATATATATATATAACTACACGATTACGTCATTACACATTATCAGTCGAGCTGTATCGAGTGTATCACGTTAGTTGGGCGAGGGACGTTTGCGAGGTCACTTCTACGGAACAGCTCTCGTAAGCGTACATATTGCATCAGAAGTGTATGTGTTAAAAATAGAAATTTCCAAGATTTGCATTCGCTGGGACTCGAAACACAAAAATGCGGGGATTTCTCAAAAATTAAAGAGGTGGTTTCGATCATATAAGAACTTAAGGGGGGTGGGGTGTAATATCAGATGATGTGATGAACTGCTTTCTTTTAAAAATGAAATTACAAAATTATAATTATAAATGATTATTAAAAATAACCGTGTTTTTTGTGTGCCTTATCCTTTTATCACTCACGACTTTTAAGTGGTGCTGCATTGTTCAGTTCAAAGTCCAAGTCCTGCATCGACCAATAGCGAAGCATGATGGGAGCCTGCTGTAGTTCTAAGAACTTTTATTGTGAAGTGTAAATACAGTTTACCCAAGAATCGATTAAATATGTTGAGGAACCTGGATATATACTTTTTTAACAAAGTATAAATATGCCCCTTTTATACATTTTCGTTTCAATATCATTATAGACTTGAAACAGTATGCCTTGTGAGTTTGTAAGAGCAGCTGTTAGTATGGATGGCTATAGTACTCGTAACGTTGACTGAGTTCTAAATGGCCAATGATAGCTGGTAAGTAATTATCATTGCCCTGCTAATGAATAAGTTCTTTTTAATGTGAAAATATACTTCGTCCTCGTATTATCTTCGCTCAGCTTGAACTCATGGACGCACTTAAAGCAGACAACTAACTCCTGTCAGACCGACCATTCACAAGACTGATTCTTTGATTATTGACCCTTGACTCTTGGTTCTTGACTTCAAAATGACTGCAAAATGACTCCAAATGACTCCAAATGACTCCACAAGGACACCAAAATGACTCCAAATGAGTCGAAAATGTGGTTTAAAATGACTCGCTCCATAGCTCCATAGTACACCTATTCATCACATATATATATTTTTTTAAATATACTTAATATTTTTTTTAATGAAAAAAAATTATTCCAAGTTTTAACGTACGTGATTAGAGTGTGATGGTTAGGTAAGGTGAAGTTATGTTAAGTGGATGTCGAGGGAAATAAAATAAAAACATATTCAAAGTACTGACATAGGGTGAAACGCACACAAATATGACTTGGCTGTACAGTTAGTTTCTTGTATGGTTGGTATAGCTGTTATGTTGATTGGTATGATCTGATCACATGTTCGGTTATTTTGGCAGCATGACAAATGTGTAGCTTCGATGGTGTGAGGAGAATGGTTTAATTGTGTGATGGTAATCAATGTAGTGGACTGTTATTATTGATCAGTAGGTCTGAAGTATGGTGGTGGATATGACCTGTATTGTTAATAGCATGAATGAGGCAAGCTAACGCCATGGTGAAAGGCATTATATCTGTTTGGTGCTCAGTGCCATTCGATATGGCTGTTAAGTAAGACTGGAGGGAGTGGAAGTGTAGAGGAGTGTGGCGATGACTAGGATGTGGTGGTTAGGTTAAGTGATTACCGAGAGAAATAAAATAAATTCAGAGTTCTTGCATGCTGGTTAGGTAGGGTTAATTGCATACTGAACTGTTATGTATGGTTATGGGATGATGTGTCAGAAAATATTTACAAGTCCTAGCATAGGAGTAGGAAATATTTTTTAAGTTCAACACAAGGTACAAGTCCCTACATGTAAATAATTAAGTCTGGGATAGGAAAATACATGATATGTAAGTTTAAATATATATATATACTTAAAATGTTAAACTTGTAAAGAAAAATTTATTGCTGGTGTATGTAAGTTTGTTGATGGTTATAGGCTGTTCACGGTAAAGTGAGCACTTTTTAAGACCCTTAAAAATTTTTTCTTTCGTCAAATTTCCATCTTCCTGCAGCTTTTTAATACGAACATTGTAATGTGACCAATAAACACAGTATGTACATTTCACCACCACCAAAATTCAATGCCTTAGGCTGCAAGAAGATATATTTATTAGCGGTTAATGCCTGTCGGGGGGCCTTAAAAAGTGCTCACTTTATCGTGAACAGCCTATAGTAGAGCAGATGGCATGTATGAGTTACAGTGGGTGGAACACTGAATGTTTAGGTTCCTGCTTGCGAGTATATAAGCCGTAGGGTTCATTTTATGGAGCTGTTTGACAGTGGCAGTCATGAAATTTGTCGAGAAGAATATCTGGCCAAGGGTTCTCTGGTTGGATGCTTGCTAGCATACATTGTCTTGAGCTGTGTATAAGCCGATTATGTTCACAACGTGCTGCTGTAGAACACTATGTGTATTGTGTGGAGATTCTAAAGATTCTGTTTTCATGTTTGTAGTCTGAATTATGTAAATATATATAAATAAATAAACTCTTTAATTTCTCGCTGCTGTTGTACCCTGCCTGATATATAGAGATTATAATGGAGTTTGGTTTAGTCACATAAACATAAATTTAATAAAATCTGAGTAGGATAGTTATTCCTACAAAAACCTCCGATGCAGTGAATAATTAACATTAGTCTTGAAGAGAGGAGACTAGAAATTATGTTGAAAGAACTTTTTACTCTACTCTACATACAATTTTAGTACAACTTAGAAAATTAAAATTAAATAAATTTTAAAATTAGTTAAAATATAAAATTTTTATTGAGCATACCATATGCCTATAAAAGTAATAAAGTTACCAGAAACATACACACATTCCTGGAGCTATAAATTATACTTTCAAACTGAATTTCACGAGCCTGGTCTTAATAGTTCGCAAATTATATTCACTTGTGACCATAAATATTCACTTGCTTACAGCCCGAATTGCTACATAATTATTTTAAAAATAATATATAAAAATAATAATAAATCAGATGTGAGCTTAAGCATTCAGACTCCAACAAAGAATTATAAAATTCTTTTAAGCTATTAATTTATTGCAAGCTCGATGGTCAAGTGGTTAGCACGTCAGACTCTTTATTCAAAGTTCATAGCTCGAGTCCCGTCCGAGCACGATTTTTTTTTCTTTTTTAAACGTTTCCAGCTGTTATGAGCAAGTGTTGAAATTTACAGAATTTAAGCTCCTTGAACCGAATTTGCTTTAGAAATGCATTTAAAATAATTTTTTTCTGCATTTCCAAAAAAATTTTTCCCAGCATTTTTCAAATGATAAATAAAATAAATGAAAATAATTTGATTATTTATACATGTATTTTTTCATAGATGAGTGATCGGCGAGGCCGACCAGCGAAGTGCCTTGTGGTCAATTGCCTCCATAACCCCCCCTTTCCCCCCGCGAGGCCTGCTGATGACGTCACACTTCGATTGTTGCAGCTGGCTCGCTGGGCCTGCCGGCGTATGAATGCGCACACGGATACAAGGCTAGACGACTTAATTTTCGTACATCAGTGAAAAAGAAATGAATAAAATTAATATTTTTGAAATATATCGATTGAATTGATTTTTAAAGTATTAAAATTTGAATATGCTTTACGAAGTCCTGCCTGTAATGTACTTCACAATAATTTTTATGTACCTTCTCGTGTATGAAGAATTACATCTTTAAATTTGTAAATAAATATACACACTGGCGATTCGCGCAATCTAGCAGGCTACGAAGGAACTATGTAGATTGTAGAGTGGAGAAAATGTGACTAATCGAACAAGTGTGTGTAATTGGCCAAACGAATGAGGTACAAGAGAGAAAGGAAAGAGAGAGGCAAACAAAAGAGATGGAATGAGAGAAAGAGAAAGACACGAGAGAAGGAGAGAAAGAGATGGAACGAGAGAGACAAGGGAGAACGAGAGAGAGGTAACATGGAATGTTAGAGCATGAAAAATTGAGACAGAATGGTGGAATGTCATCACTATTGTATGCGGCTTGAAAATACGAGTCCGGGTATACATAACACTTAATACTTATGTCTTTAATTTTTTAAATTATAAAATTATATTTAAATTGTAAAAAAATTATTTAAATAATTTTATTACGACATCATGATCGTATGCGCCTTGAAAATACGAGTCCGGTGATATATAACACTTGATAGTTACATCTTTAATTTTATTTATTATCAAAATATATTTAAAAAAATTTTATTGTAAAATTGTTTTTAATTCTAAAATTAACTTATAAAAGTTATTTTATTTTTATCGATTCTTCATTATGTGATTGAGTTTCGGGTATCTCAGCCACATTGAGGAGTTACGTTGCTCACAATTCGGAGCAAGCACGTTTTGAGGGAAAATCGGGAAATTTTTAAGGAAAAATAGGAAATTTTCAGGGAAAACCAGGAAATTTTTGGGGACACGGCCGTTTGTTTTGCGTGAATACGTCTACGTTGATGCACTCGAGCTCATTCATGTTTTTTTTACGTTCCCGGCACAGCTTCACTCGATCATATGAGGGTTTTTGGGTATCACTGGATTGCGTTTGAAATGCTCTTTCCAACAGTATACGATTTCTGTATTTCGACTTGGCTTTTTGACGAGTATAGGCCGAAACTGTGGTAAGTTTTTTTTAATTTTTTACATTAAACTCATACAACTTCACCATAACCACCCCCACACAAATGTGTTTATACACGCAATCGATTGATCTTGACGAGATCTGTGGATTGAAACTTAAAAGAGCGTCGTAGCTTCTCCTAGTCAAAAGATATACTACGCGGAAGTTATAAGACGCGGCGAAACGAACTCGAAATTTCGGGACTCCACCACACCCCCCTCCCCCCTTCCCCCCGCGTGCGATGCTTCGCAGTCCTTACCCAATGTAACATATTCTTTGATCCTTCGGCAATCGAGTGGGGAAATTGCATTTTGAATGTAGACGATAGATTCGGAGCTGCAATGCCAAACTGTATCCCCCGATTTTATTATCATCGTATTTTCTGGAATGCCTCCCACTACGGTCGCAAATTTAAACACGTATTCGCGTCAAAAAACAAACGAACCTACTGTAAGTTCATTTCAAAACCAAGATAACCTTGTAGTAAACAGTACATGTAACCCAGCCCTAAACGTCAGCAAAATGACGTCGCTTGTCAGCAATATGCCGGAGGAAAACCGCAGGATAAGCAGCGACCAGTAGACAACTTTCCGACCGGAAGCTCAGGCAATAGGGATAAATTCTGCGGCACTTCTACGGAGAGAAATATTTATTCCAACCAAACAAAATACTTGCTCGTATAGAGCCAGAAATAAATTCGGTTTGCCCGACAAAATATAGTAAGTAAACAAAACTTGCTAAAACAACGAAATTAATTTTTCATCGAACAAAATACACCTTTGAATATTCACAAACCTCTGCTGGGCAGAAAAAAAAAATAGAATGTCGACAAAATAACTTGTTCAATCAACTGTATAAACTTAATCTTATTTGTTTGGCCATTCTTTTTATTTCGAAAATACGTCTCGAGAGTTTGTAATTTTTGTGTCAATTTTGGTTTGTAACAGTGTTGGTTAGTGCACTTACTGATGCATAATAATAATACAAAACTCCTAATTAAACAAGTTCAACAGTGAACAGAAAAGTAAAGCTGTAAAAGTTAATACACTTATGTATTCACCTTCCCCTATATTTTTAATCTACTGTATGTCTATAAGAAAAATAAAACGGTTCCAGTAATTACTTTATGGGCTGTTCACTGTAAAATGAGCACTTTGAGGCCCTGTAGTTACTTTTCCCTTTCAGTTTTTACTTGTACATTAACAACCATGTAAATAATAAACACAATATGCCTGCGTACTCGGAAGTTAAAGCCTCGAGCTAAAACAATGTATGTATTGATTACTGTTCTAAATTAGAGACCTTTTTGAAAATGCTCACTTTACCGTTAACGGCCTATAGCTGATATTGCTAGGATGTGGCGCACAGGCATCAACTATCTAGGTTCGAACCTCGTTCAGTCAAGAAAATCTCGTTTCTGCAACCAAATATTTCAGTTTGGTACCAACAAACAAAGAAAAATTTGTTAAAACATGAACCACTGCAAAGTAGGCTTTCCACAAACATAATTTTTGTTTTATCTCTATAGTAATGACTATGATAACTTTTCATTGTCGTTACAATAATTCGACAGGCGTATTTGTGGCAACATCAGTTATATTGTAAATAAAATTTGTACTCTGAAAATCAACCGTGATTGATAAATAGCTATGAAGTAAGAAACATTTCAGAAATATGTTCACTCAAAAATCTACTATAGCGGCTCTGAGACTCGAACCTGAACCATTCTAACATTTTGCCTTATCATGTACCGACTACCTTTTGATAGGTAGAGTGTATAAGATAGTTACATAGGTCAGAACACGTCACAAATTGGGAAGAATTGAGGTTATTGATTTGGAGAATCACTGCACTTTATAATGACATTAGGCGTCTGCAGGACTGCACATTTGCTAATTTGCAATGTCTTAACTGCAGAATAAATTGGTTAATGAATCGTTGCTTCGGGGCAACAGTTATGTAGGCTACTCAAAATTAAAATGAACGACAGAAAACATTTAATATCGACTAAACTTTACCTTTGGCACGAAGTAGTATTTATTTACTCTGAACAAAAGCAGTTCAGGGAATATTTATTTGTTGGCTATAAATGGAGGTTATGTTGCCATAAAACAAAATCGTATAAAAAACATGAAGGTCTATTAGCAACAATTATATGTTAAAATAATCTTTTTTTTTCAATTAAAATAAATAGTGTATTACTGTATACCAAACAGCCTCAAAGAAATGGTTTTCTTTGCCGTACAAAAAACTTTGCAAGGATTTCTTTCAGAGTGCACAACAATAAGAGAATCGGTAGTTTTGCCTCTGTATACTTATAGACTCTGTGGTGCTGACGAGAAATAAAAAAAAAAAAAAAATCATTGATTTCAACGGCAGTCCGCAAGGCGGCTACTGTCCGTCGAAACAGGAAAACAGAGAACTTGATCTGAGATGTAGAGAGCAGCAAAGAAGCGTGGTACTCTAGAGGTTGGAGACCTGTCCCACAATGACGTCCCCCCGTCCAGGAGTTGTTTTGTGTCCGGCGTGGCGATGCGGAGGTGCCGCCAAGTCGCCCGACGGACGCCCGTATATGTTTCCATTCTTCCCTTCTGAGTGCTCGCTGCGACCATTCTCGTCGGAGAAAATCGAATAGGGTTTGTGGGGCGGCACCCACCCCCCCGTATCGGACAATGCGGCCGGGAATACCTGCACACATCGCCGAAGTGAGGGTGGTCGAAGGAAGAAAAGTATTATGGGTGGGGAAATTAGTCCTCGCATTGTCGTCCAGCCACCGACAAGGGGCTTCTGGGGAAAAAAGAAAGTAGGAGGGGGGGTGAGAGGAGCAGCAAGCCAGGGGTTTATGGAGTACAGTTTGCAGCGGATTACGAGGGGTGAGGGATAACAGGTCTGGAGGCCAAGTCCTCCACTGAGTAGGGGGAGTAAGGGAGTTCTGAAACACCCCCACCTTAGGCTTGTCGGTCCCTCGCGGGCTCAGTCTTGCCCCCTCCCCAACCTCACCCCCTGCATAGCTTATCACACGACGCTGTTTGTGCAGAAAAACACTGCGCTTTTCCTTCCTCTAATACTTTTCAAATCCGTGCTGCCAGTGCGCGTTTATCTTACAGATTCCTCCTCTATGGTTCTGGCCAGTATGTAGAGATATGTGGTGATGAAGCTGTTGCACGTTTAGACCAGTGACAAGCAAATAAGTTCGTAGACTCCAAAGCCCACTGGATTACCTTTAACAAAAAAAAAAAGGTGGTGTCGTAAGGTTCACTTGAACTGGACTACAATTGTTTAACACGCATATAATGGGCGGGGAAAATAGTATGAAAAATTTTAATACATTTTTGGTTACTAAACTAGTAAGAAACTAAATACTCGAGAGAAGAATTTTCAAAAATCCTACAGATTACCAGCATTATATGAGATCTTTCAACACAGTGTAAAAAGCTACATTCACGCTATTTTATTCAAAAATTCAGTGACTGAATATTTCAAACTAATGTAGGAGACTTTCCGTAATGAAAGGATTCAGAACTCCCATAGTTCCAAGTTAAGCACAGGATAAAATATTTTCACTTCAGTCAACTGTCTTGCATGTAGAAGCGATGGTGCACCTAATGGCAGTACCAGTGTACTCGCGAGACTCAAAAACCCAAAATCTTGATAAAGCTTTAATAGGAAAAATTGAATCTTATTTACAAACAGGTTTCGTTTTTCTGCTGAGTGACTAAACTTGGTATAATTCAACTTTATGGTTAATTTTTGCACGTGGGAATCGTGCAAGACGATGCCGCTGGTTGGCGGGTTTTCTCAGGGACCTTCCGTTTCCTCCGCCCTTGCATTCCCACGCTGCTCCCTACTCACCTCGCTCACCCTCATCTGCTCTCAAGATCTCGATGTTAAGAGGTGCCTACATATCTCCATGCCTCTCTACTTTATGATCTACCACGAATATTAATAGCAACATTTTATGGAATTTGATTGTTGTTCACAAAAACTGTGTTATAGGAGCCCAGAAAATTATTTCTACGAGAACGTGTGTTTTGCATTGTGCGAAAACAGAATAAATAAATAAATAAATCTTCTAAAGTAAAGTTACAGCCGACGGGGGTAACTTTGGCAAATGTCTCATTTCTAGGCGTGTCATAGAATTTTGAAATTTGAAATTACCTTATCATAATAACATGATTCAAATAACATCCGGTAATTAAAGTTGAAACAAAGTTCATAACTCCTTTTTGTAGTGGCAAGCCTGCCTTACCAAACAAAATCTTTATTCGTAGCTGAAAAACATACAAAATATAAAGTGCGAAAATTAGAAGAAAAAATTAAAATTTCTATTTTACTAAGCATGTATATAAACTACGCAACCGAGTAATATGGCAAGTTAAGAAAATATTAATAATTTGATACTTGCTGACAGGAGACTATTAAGAAGCTGGCCAAGTATGGTTGACAGTTTACTTATATAAAAACCTATACATAATATATACATTAGCATATTAAATACGTTATGTTACACAACTATGCATATTTATGGCATTTCTGTGGCAAAGTTAAGACTTAAAACATTTCCTTAAATTTCCTTATTTCCGTACACTTAATCGTGTACGTTTTTCTGTAAGAAAAATAAAGACAAAAATACAGAATACTTAATAGAATGAAACTTACCTAATGTCTTAGTCGTTACAGAAAACATTATATTTTCATTTTACAAGTACAAAATCTAAAGGAATAGAGACAAAATAATTAAAAGATTAACAAATAATAATGGAAAGCGCTCTGAACCTTTGGGGGGGGGGGGGGGGGAAATCAGTCACGGAAAAGGAAGGAGGGAGGGGGAAGGGGGGAATTTACAGTCGTGACAGGTTGATGGGAATGGAAGTCAACATTTACGTTAGTACAATTTATCTCTAAGCAAATGTTACAACATTTTTGAGGCGATTCGTAATGTAAAATTCACAATACAACTCAGCCTAAAGGATCACTCATTTCGGTATAAACACTTGAGACCCGAGTTTTAATTTCTCTTTCTTCTAATATATCAGAAACTACGCGGTATTAAAAAAAATTCCAGAATATTATTTTATTGAATGAAAGCGTTAAATGTGCAAATCTCTGGTAGCATCATCTCCTTTCATTAACAACTTAAAAGGCGCTATCTTGTTTTCGCACTAAATTGTGTAGCCATGTCCTGTGATCGATTTGTTTCGTCAAATTATCAGTAACCATCTTAACTCTTATAAGTAAGGTTGCCTTGGTGTACCACTCTCAAACCGACGGCTCTTGTTGAAAAAAAAAAAAAAAAAACACAATTTTTAAAAGGTCCTCTCTTAAAAGTAGATTTATGCTCTAAATTGTACTGTGTGCTTATCTCATTTTGCTTAAGGAACCGCCTCACAATTCGGAAATATTCGTCTGGGACTTGTATACGAGAGTGCACAAGAAAATCATCGTTGCAGTGTTTCGGAAATCAGTTTATCAACTCATAGCTTATTTATTCAACAGATAGAGACAGAAAAATTTCGCTAATCGATCTGAGGACAAGCTAGACTCAAACACACGTATAGTTGTGTTACTTTTGAGATTGTTACATAGTTTACTAGGAACATCGCAGACGATTCTAGGCCAACAGCAGAACTGCCTGAAAACAAGAAACGTAGAATCCGCACTACCTTGTCTAGTATAGAACTAACTGCTCACTAAGTCGTCAGCCAATGAACGAACAGCCGAGCCTCTAGTGCGCTGAGGACTGTGGAGTCTATCCTACACGGTAAAGAAATGGAGGTGAATTCCCTTACATGTAAGGGAAGCTAATTACCTCTGCATGTGAGGTAAAATTACCTCTTAAATGTAGAATAAATTTACATAATAAATAAAGTACTATTCCCTAATCGTACGGAAAAAGAACCTGACAAAAGTGGGGAAAAAAATCCCATGCAAGTAAGGGAAAATTAACTATATTGTATAATAAAATTATATTAAAAAATATCCCGGATTATTAGTACTGCTATTTTTTTTTATTACCTACATCCTCTGAGAGACAATAACCGAATCCTCGACACTTGGTGGTGAGTGGGCGAGAAACCATGGTCCTCTAATCAAGATAGACCTATGTGCTATCCACCGCACTACGACGACAGCATGATAGTATCAGTGAATATTAGCGTGTAAAAGGATTGTTTCCTCCGCCCGTCCTCCCACTTAGCTGGCGAGACAATGCTAAAGAGATGCACGTGTCGTAAGGTAATTTTCCCATCCATTTATGGGATTTCCCACTGCAATGTACGTGAATTTTACCCCAGAGTGGGGTAATTATAACTTACATATAAAGCGCCATGTTGGAATGCTTGTATGACTAAACAATAAAAATTAATTTTAAGGTTAAAAAAAATATCAAAAGCAATTATCAAATATATACAAATGGACGAGGAGATCCACACGTCATGAGGAAATTGTCCGATACATGGGGGGATTTTCCACTACCGTGTACGTGAATTTTACTCCAGAGTGCGGTAATTTTACCTTACCAGTAAGGAAAACATTGTTTCCCCCACAAGTTTGCGAATATTACCTTACACTTGTCAGGTAATTCTCCCATTATCTTTTACAGTGTACAGAGCATCCAAATCGCGAAATTTTCTTATAACTAGTAATGGATGTTACATATTAGCTCATAGCATTGTGTTATATTATCTTTCTGTGAAAATAACTAAAGGCTTTCGATTACGATTATCGTGTATACCTACAGCGAAAATTACCACAGGGAATAGCTAAATGCTTCCACACTGAATATTTCACGTCTGCGTTTCGGGAACGCGTTATCTGCAGTTCTTTCTCGCGTATACGTGTCGCTGATGTCATTCCAAGGCATTGATTCTTTTTTAATGACAGTGCTGATTCTGTACGGTGCTGCAGCCTCGCGGCCGCTCCATGAGTCAGTGGCCTTCAGAACTCCCGCAGGCGAGAACAATCGACAGTCGTCGGCAGGACGATAGTCTGTGGAGCGACTTGGCCGTCATACCTGCTGTTATGAAAGCCCCGTCGTACACCTGTTACGAAAGGTTTCGCCTAAGCGAAGAGGTAGTATCGAGGCCACAGCCAGTTTGTAAAACATGAATCCAAAACCAGCTCGCCTCCCACCAAGGCGATCCGGGTTCAATCCCCGGCCGGGTCACTCCGGATTTTCGCATGTGGGAATCGTGCCGGACAATGCATTTGGTTGGCGGGTTTTCTCGGAGATCTCCCGTTCCCTCATCCCTCCCCCCCCGTTTTTTTTCGTTCCGGCGCTGCTCCATACACACTTCAATCACCCTCATCGGCTCTTAAGACCTCGATGCTAAGAGCCACCAAAATCTCTTCACTTTTCATGAATCCAAAACAGAGCCAGAAGTGTAATTTATAAACCCCACTCCGAACAGCAGCTGCTCGGTCGGCCTCTTTTATCTCGTTATAAGGGCGAGGAGGATCGTCTCGAGACTTGCCCGTCATGGCTATTCGTGGTAAAGTGAGCACTTTTGAAAACCCTCTCATTCGGGGTAATAGTCACTAAGTATACTTTATGTAAGACTCAGGCGTTAACTTCCAAATGCGGCTGAATACGCACACTTAGTTTATTAATTACATGCCAACATTTATTTCAAGATGTGGTTCAAGGATAAAAAAAGGGTTGAAAGGAAATAGTAACTATGACCTCAAAAGTGCTCACTTTACCGTGAACAGCCTATAGCTGGGGACAACCGAATTTCGCGAGAGAAAAAAAAATTGCCGCACGTGCTAATTTTCAATACACAACGGGCATACCAGCAGTTTGCTTTTGCTTACTGGCATCGTGTCATTTTGAGAAGATACTTTCTTACTTGACTGGCCAATTGTAATTGGGTAACTCCGATACTGCACGTGTTTTGATTCGCGGGCAGATACCTAAGACGCGTTACATCTACAGATAATCCAAGTACGAAAGTGTATCGAAGTGAAAGTGTTATGGAATACAACTGGTCGTTAAATCTTTTCGGGAAAATGGGGTGTGCCTAGCCTGTAGCGAGGGTTATCCACAGCCCGCTGTTGCGACTCTCAAGTTAATAACAGAAATTTCAGTAAGTAACCAAACCACAAATACTCGCACTTGGAACGAGATATTTGATCCCCCTTTCCCGATTCGTCTGCATAGGACACGAACCAAACAATTCCACTTCAACCAATGAATAAAGGTAGCGAATAATCGTTATTACCGTCTAAATTTACCTGAACTAATCAAAAAGAGTATTTTCAATAAGAAATTTCACACTGAAAACTAACCACCCTAATCTGTCTTATACAATTGTCAAAGAGGCAAAGTTTTTTTTTTTTTTTTTTTTTTTTTTAGTTTAGTTTATACCAACGTTAACTAACCTAGAAAACAAACTTTTTTTTTTTATTTGAACTAAATTAACTCTTTCGGCTTTCAGACTTACTTTAATTCGCAGATTCAAGTGTTACAGAAAAGGAAATTTTTTTCTTAGGTTCTGTACCTACTGCGACATAACTGTTGTTACCTTGCCTCAATAAACGAGCTGTAAGTCTCGTGATCGGCTAAATATAGTAATACAGTCATAACGTATACAAAGCATTAAAGGCTGTTCACGATAAAGTGAGCACTTTTGAAATTAACCTTTGAGAAAGGTCACTGCCCCTGCCGGCATAATTTTAACGGGCGCACTGAGTTACATTCGCCCAGTAAAGTTGGTAACGATGGGGGGAAAGTAGTTAAAGTATCTTAGCGTCGGATGAAACGTGTTAGATAACTATTAGTGATAACTTCAATTATTTATTTTCATTTCTGGTTATTTTAATGAACAGAAGTGTAAAAATTAGCATATTAGTAGAATATTTACTTTCCTAATAATTTCACAGTTTTACTTTATCTACGTATAAATAAAGTGTTAAGGCCTATGACAATGTTAATTTTACATAAGGTTGAAGAATACACAACGTGCATACAAATAGATCGTAAGTAGAACTTTCAAAAGTGCTCATTTTATCTTGAACAGCCTTTAGCGCGATTTACGAATCAGTTACATACAGGGAAGATCAGTGGACACTCAGCGTCACAGAGTACAGTACCAATCAAATATAACCTTCCTGTGCCTTTTGCATACAGTTGGGGTATACTGGGTTTGAACAGGTTAAAATAACGTAAATAATGGGTGAAGAATTTTATTTTTAACTGACCGAAACAACCCACTGAGTTAGTATTTTTACTGTTTTAATTAACGAAGACTCACTTTAAGCGGTAGGTTTAGAAAAAAACTTGTTTTTTTTTTTTCGGCGGCCTGCTTACGTGGCATTTGGAACTGCATTGCAGAGTATTTGAAATACACGTTTCAAACGTGCGCCCGACATGCTCGTTTGCAGGAAGAACTCGCACTTCAAACGAGGCCTGGCGAGTAATCTCAATCATTCTCGCACACTGGAAACACAATCTCGGGGCAACACTGCGGTTGTAGCCAGTACATTCTCATACATCCGCGGTAACGCCGCTATTATTTAGTTACGAGAATGCTACGGTGATTGTAGCCTAAGGCTTCTTACACAATGGAAAACTTTAGCTTTGACTTTACGTTTCCTTTCCTCTGACGAAACCACCGATACACAATACAATATTGTAAAGTCAGAGTTCAGACAATTGAACATCGGTTCTGCGAGCTTCGTAAAAGTATGTATCTTGTCATGTAAATAATTATATTATCCAATAATTATATTCAAAACAGAAAACTCATTTGTTTAATTTATTAAAATATGCCAATTCATATATTTCCTCTTCACATAGTATTTGTTTGCCAGTTATGTAATTTATGACGTGCTTTGTTTAATATACCGAGTTTAAAATCGACTTACAATAAAATAACGCACTTTCCACATAACCTCTGTTAGATCCTCGGCAAAATGGTTGCTTGACTTTACCTTTGACAGTTCCATTGTGTCAAGCTCCACAAGAAACAACATGTCGTAAAGTAAAATGGTAAAGTCAAATGTTAAAGTTTTCGATTGAGTAAGGGCCTTAAGGTGCCCGTCTACCTGGCGCTTGAAGTGCGTTACAGAGTGTTCGAAATACACGTTTTTCTACGAAACTATTAAACGTGCATCCAGTGTACTGGCCTACGAAAAGAACACACGTCTCAGAGGAGGGCTGTTGAGTGTTTTCAAGACATCGCTTAATTAGAAACACCATTTCGGAGCACGTCAAAATGGCTAAAAACGGCTTTTTCAAAGCGCTATATCTCAAAATGTACGTATCAGATCCGTACCGAACTAGTCAAGGGGCATGCATTGAACCTTCCTACACACTTTACACCAATAAAATAATAGGGTCGCCGCTGAAAGTCCCATAGATACACGCAGCACGACGAGAACACTGCAAGACAGTCCAGAGCCTTGCGCTTAGCGGCGATGGGGAACTTGATGTGCGTGGCAGTGTCGCCTTTAACGCTCCCTCGCGTCTCGGCTTCAAACGCCGAAAAAAGCTCTAGGTAGACGGGCGTCTTAAGGGGGTAGTATCCACTCCATCTTTGGATTTTCTTACAAATCTTCGTAATGAAACTGTATGACCAGAAATAAAAAATCAAAGCTAGACATGACATGGACGACAACTTAACGATTTCTTTTTTAATTTGTAGGGTTTCAAACTAAAATTATTAAATAATTAGATAATGTTTGATTAGGGTTACAGATATGGCACTAATCATGTAAGAAAAATAAGTAGGGTTTAGAAATAACTGTTAAAATGTTCCCTATGTTATGACTAGCTTGGTTTTTAAATATTGACTCCGAAAATTAAGTTAATGAGGAAAATACATAAATCCAAGATAGCAAGAATACCTCCCCCTTAAGCTTTACTCGTACTTGACGAACGCATGAGCAGTTGGGGATGGCCACGCCGATCCACAGACAGCAGAGAGCGGCCGGCGCCCGCGCAGACGTGGGTCCAGGTAAGGAGGACGGAGCCAGCTCCCTGCAACAGAAAGAAAAGGCAGGACAACGCCGTGAAACCGATCTTTTCACTTAGGGAGGGCTCCTTTCCTTCGGCGCAGCTTCCATAATCCCCAGGCCGCTCACAATGGCTGCTGGGCGCTGAGCCCGTCAAAGGCGCCGCCTCGCGCGGGATCTGGACCGCTCTCTTCTCCGGACACTAAAGGCTCCTCTCCTCTCTCACGCAGTGTTTGGAAACATGCCCCCGAGGCGACTGGCCGGCGCGTCTACTTGTTTACCACACTGTGTTACTTCCCATCTCAAACACGCACGCCTCCATCGTAACGCGGTCACACAGATACGCAGACGACCAGTGGTCATTTTGCTGGGTCACCATTCATTCAACACCCCTCCAATCAGCCTGCGTGTAGGCTGTTCGCGGTAAAGTGAGTGAGTGAAGACATCTAGGGTAGCATTTTCTGTGAAATAATTCGTTTGCGCGCAAACGCACATCTCGGTAAATAAAAGCTATGGAAATACGACTTTTTGCCAGAAAGGAAAAATAAACTATTTTCTGTATCCCTATCTTTTTACTTTTGTCATATTTTGTGTATTCTTGGAGAAAAAAATTTCATGAATGTGGTCAAATATCGCATTTTTAAAGCTTGCCTATGCAGTTTCCTTAACCAGCAAGAGAAAAGTGCAAAGATACGGGCATGGTTTATTCTGTGGTCTTTCATTGCGTGTAATAAAAACCCCGCTTTTACAGATTTAATGTGCACAGTACAGCGTTACGACGGAAACACTGCACGCCTTGCGCGTAGGAGCGATAAGGCGCTAGGCGTGCGTGTTAGTGTCGCCCGTATCGCTCCCTCGCTTCTTGAACTTGGGCACGCAGCTACATAATACCCTCAACAGCTTGCTCTTGATAGCCGATGAGGGTGATTGAGGTGAGTATGGAGCGGCTTCGGAATGAAAAGGCGGGGGAAACGGGAGATCCCCGAGAAAACCCGCCGACCAACGGCATCGACCTGCACGATTCCGACATGCGAAATTCCGATGACTCCCCGGGGATTGAACCCGGATCGCCTTGGTAGTAGGCGAGCAGGCTAACCGCTCAGCCTCCGCAGCCCCACGGTTACGTGCATTTTTTTTAGGGTCACTCAGCTTATTCATGCTCTTCCTCCAATTTTTAATCTAAAAATTGCCATGTGACAAATAAACACATACAGTTTATATTTCAAAAGTTAACGTCTAGGCCCCAATAAAATATCATTATTTTTTGTATTTCATGCTTCCTAGAAGGGCCTTAAAAAGTGCTCACTACCATGAATAGCCTATATATTAATGTAAACACACGCTGTCATCACTACCATGTTTGGAGCGCATTAAGTGGCACCTTGCTAAAAATTATTTTACTAATGTTGTCATTAATTGGTAAGCTTTCAACACACAGTAATATTTGGTTCGGTTCACTTCTCATCATTTGGGATCAGTATCGTAATATAAAATTTTCCAGTAACGATTATAGATATTATAATAACACAGTAGCTCATCTGAAATATTTCCCGGCCATCAGAAGAAAGTATTATATTTGCCTCAAAATATGGTCCATTTAAAAAAAACTAGTTTAAAATTAAACTTAGTCCTCGAAATAAACGTTGTTTCAATTGGGCAAAAAGAAAACCTGTTTCTTTGTTTTAAACATGTGAGTGAAACATTTGCCGTGAAGATAAAATATTTATGCTTATAACAATTTCACGTTATCAGGTTAGCAACGCGTGTAAAATATTTATCAGGCCCACTGCAATGTTTGTATTTTAACATCACGGTAGAATTTATAGTAGGCAGAAATGAAAATCTAAGCAAGAATTTCAGAAATGATCGATGGAATTGACCAGTCGTCTATGCAGGATTAACTTGACGGCATTCTTGCTGTGCTTTGGTAGTGATATATTTATTGCGATTAGAGTCAGTTTGTAGCAATAATAACAGCATAAAACGTCATGAAACCCAAAAATTAAAACCGTTAAAAACCTATTAAATAAAAATATTAACATATCTAATATTAATTAAAACCAGAAAACCGATAAACTGTTTTAAATGGTAGGTAGTCTGAATTTCACAGTGTCGTGACCTTATACAAGAAAATGATATTTTCTGGTATTATTTCTCAGTTCAACTCTCGTAAATATTGGCATGTTCTCGCCACCAGCGGAAATAATTTAATTGAGAGGCGGTGTACGGAAGACAGGCATGTCCTGTTTCGGAGACTAGCCATGTTTTAAACAGAAAAACCAGAAAACTTTATAAACAACTCATTAGCGGATTAGAAGGTGACTTACTTACAAGCATGTAGCGAATATCACAGTGAATATGTACTGAGTGCAATGTGTTACATTGTAACGTGAACCGATACAGTTTTACACCAATAGCCTGTTCACGGTAAACTGAGCACTTTTGAAAGCCCTGCTTAAGATCTACTTGTATGCACATTGTGTGTTCTTCCACGTTACGTAAAATTAACATTGCCACCGGCCTCATCACATTGTCCATGCGTCGGTCAAGTAAAACAGTGAAATTATTGGAAAGTAAATATTGTAAAAATCTGCTCATTTTTACACTTCAGTGCATTATAAAATACAGAAAGCGGGATAAATAATTTAATTTATCACAAATTGTCACCTAAGACCTTTTGTTTGACGTTACTCTATGGAACTAATTTTTCCCCTCCACCGTAACCAACTTTACCGGACTCATATGCAGGTAGGGGCAGTGACTTTTTTCTAAGGTTGTTCTCAAAAGTGCTCACTTTATCGTGAATAGCCTTTAGGAGCAGTAACTTTTTTCTAAGCTCAATTTCAAAAGTGCTCACTTTATCGTAAACAGCCTTTACCTAAAGGAGATGCTATTAAATTGCCAAAATTTTCTTGCCCGCTGTCTTTTTCACTCCCCTCTCAAGGTAAGGAAAGGTGGTGTACTGTAAAAGTCAGGATTATTCATCTCCCACCGAAACGGAACGGACTCGATTCCCGCCGGAGACACCCGGATGTTCGCGTGTGTAAAACGTGGCGAACGTAGGCCGGCGAGTTTTCTCGGGACTCTCCCGTTCCCCCTCCCCTTTGCAAATCCGGCACTGCTCCATCTCTGCCTTATTTGACCGTGACCGACTTTCAGGAGCTCGTTGTTAAGGTCGAAGTAAAGCATCTGCCTATGGAGCACTGCACCTGCCTGTACAACGTGAACTCGAAATAAAAAAGTAGTACAGACACCATAAAAATCGTCAGAAAAATTTGGTTTATGCTGTATACGAAAGAAGAATGTATATATTTTGCAACATTGTAAAATATTTTACTAAAATATACGTCATCCTTAATATAATCCACATTTTTGAATAAATTTATGCGCATTTCCGTTTGGGATGCTTTAGAAAGCAGAGTTTACAAGAAAATCTTCTTCAAGAAAGATCGTCATAATATCTACTGTGATTATGTTTAATATGATCATAGTAATAACGTATCATAAAAGTTTTATGATACGCACATAAAATCAATTATAAAAATAATTTTCTACTTTATTATTACAATTTTCTTACATACAATAATAGTAAACATTATGACGCTATCCCATGACGAATATTTTCTTGCAAATTCTGTTTTCTGAAGCATCCATAATGGAAATAGGCCTATGCTTCAATTTTGTTAAAAATCCACACTACTTGAATCGATATGTTTTACATTTAAAAATTATATTTTTATAAATATTTTATAATGCCATAATATATACATTCTTCTTTCATATACAGCAAAAATCGCACTTTTCTGACAATTTTTATGGTGTCTGTACTACTTTTTTATGAGTTCTTCACGTTGTATAGTCGGGTGCAGTGCTCCATAGGCAGTTGCTTTACTTCAATCTTAGGGAGAATCCCCAATAAAATATTTTCTGTAAAATCCGTGAGAAGCGTCTACGCTTATCTCAGCAAATAAATGTTCTGAGAATAGTACCTTTTTCCAGGACAGGTCACTGTGGAGAGATTAGGGCGTCTCTTAACAGCGAGGTCTTGAGAGCCGACGAGGGTGAAGCGAGGCGAGTATGGAGCAGCGTCGGAATGCATGGGCGGGGGAGACGGGAGATCCCCGAGAAAACCCGCCGACCTAGCGGCATCGTCCAGCACGATTCCCGCATGCGAAAACCCGGCAGCGACCCCGCCGGAAATCGAACCAGGTTCACCTGGTTGGGAGACTAGTAGTGTGTTCTCTGTTGGTTGTCTTTGGTTGCGTTTATGTCTATGGTGTTGTCTAGCGTTGTTGCAAAAAAAAATAATATTGCATCTGCCGTGTGTAACAGTTAGATTATTATAAACACAAAAATAACGTTGCACATTGGTTGCTTCATACAACAATAAAGCTGGATTTACAATAACCCGACAGTCCGACAAAACAGTCCTGACACAGACGAAAATTTTTCATCAGTCACTCAGGCGAAAGGTCACCCCGACAAACGCAGTCCCGACAAAAGTAGATCCTATTTCTACTTTCGTCAGGCGTCAGTCTGGTCGGCCTCGCTTGGCAGCAGAAAAAAAAAAACAACAACAGAAAAGTAACGTTACAAAACAAAATGTGCGGATACTGTGGTACATTTCACAATAAACATGTGTTTTTTTTTTTTTTGCGTATACGTCCTGGTTTTTATGTAACATAAAGCTAATGAACCGACGAAAATAAGTATTCGTAAAAAAATAACTGCTCCAAAATCCAAAAATACTTCGTTTACAAAGTTATCAAAACAAAATAGTATACAATGATCTGTGATTTCTTCATATTCCATAGCAAGTTACTGGCCATTCCGGGATTTTGCCGAAAGTCACGCCAACACTTGTCTGAAAGAAACTGTCGGGGTATTGTAAACATTGAACTAATTTTGGTGGCGGAAATGGTCGGGCTTGTAACGTCGTGTCTTACTGTCGGGAAGACCTCGTCGTGGCATTGTAAGTCCAGCATAAGATGGCGGGTAAGTAGAAGCACGAAAAGTTCCCATCATAGGTTACGCACGTGATGTCTGAAAACCAAACATGGCAACAGCAGGCGGCAATTACACAAATTCACGCAGCAAGTAAGCAACGTCGTGTACTTGGCAAGTACAGAAGCTGTATGTACCTACTATACTAGCAGTTGGGATGGCGCTAGTATATCCTTAGTGGCGTCACATGCGGGGCGTGGTACAGACATGTATACGCTTGAAGGGAACTGAGACACAGCCAATATTTGCGAGCATCCTGCAATCTTCGGATGGCCCGGCACAGTGCTTGCTTCTGGCCAGGGACGGTCTTAATTCTTTCAGACCCCTGTGTACTTTCATCGCGTGTAATAGGGTGTTGCAAACTAAACATTTTATGATGCGCGCTTCACTTGAGTCGACGCAACACTTGTTTGGTTGACATAGCCAATGAATCGCAGGCTATGTGTTCGGCTACAGTTCTATGAACCAATTATAGCCTACACCAGTAGGACGGTTTGCGAGTCATTTACACACAGGTAAGATCATTGGTCATTGAGCTTCGCAGCGTGCAGTGCAGACCAATAATTTCCTACACCTTCGTAATGTACTCAATTGTGTACACTGGGTCGGAATGGGTTAATGCCTGGTCCACAATAACTGGTCCGCGGACGCCTAACTGCTGATTGGTGCACGTGACCCTCTGACGTCATAGCTCGCCGTCCCAATGTCCCAAGATCATTCGCCAACTTCAGCTACAGTCCGCGGACGTTTTCCATGTTGTTTATTTTTTACATTTTATCGCGCGCAAACGGTAAAAGTAAATTGCGGGTGTGTTAGTTATTATTATTATTTTTATTATTAAAACTCGCTATTTGTTCAAAGCAATAGCCTTAAATCTCGTAACCGCTAAAACGAAACTTTAATACGTAAAAATACAAAAATCCACTGACTAGAGCAAATAAAAACAATATCCAAATTAAGTTAAATTAAAGTAAAATCAATACGTAACCATGCACATAACTCAAATTTGAAAACAAAATAAAATAAGCTAGAAAGATCAAATTTTATGAGTAATATAACATTTATTGACGCGCCGATTAGGGTGCACTTTAGTTACAGTGTCTGAAAGCTCCGCATTTTCGGACGGCGTCAAATTTGGTGGACTCTGGTGCCAGTCTTGGGAAGCTCAGCTTCGGACGCCGTTATTGTAAACACGCACGTTGGGACATACGTCCGCGGACGAAGTATGTCCGCGGACCATTCAACTGCGGACCAGCTGTTGCGGACTAGGCCTAAGGGTCTTATGTGTCTGCGCGTCAAAGTTCAAGAAGCGAGGGAGCGATACGGACGACACTAACACGCACGCCTAGCGCCTCATCGCTCCTACGCGCAAGGCGCGCAGTGTTTCCGTCCTAACGCTTTACTGTGTGAACTAGATCTGTAACTGTGGGGTTTTATTACACACGATGAAAGCACACAGATCAAACTACCTGCGTATAATCGTACTTTTCTCTTACCGCTTAAAGAAACTTCATAGGCAAACTTTAAAATTGCGATATTTGACCACTTTCACGATTTTTTGTTTCCGTTAATACACTTAATATGATAAAAGTAAAAAGATAGCGATAAAGACAATAGTTTATTTTTTATCCTTTCTGGCGAAACTTCGTATTTCCAGAACATTTATTTACCGAGACACGCGTTTACGCGCAAACAGCGATTTCACAGAAAACGTTTCAGTACATAGGACCGTTAAGGCGTTAAAATTTCTTTATAGGCTGTTCACGTTAAAGTAAGCACTTTTTAAGGCCCTCCGAACATGCTTAAACCACTAATAAATATATATTTTTGCAGCATCAGGCATTAAATTTCGAGGGTGGTAAAATGTTTACACTGCGTTTATTCGTCACAAACAATGTTTATATTAAAAAGCAGCAGGATTCTGGAAATAGGATGAAAGGAAAAATTTAGAAGGGCTTAAAAAGTGCTCACTTTACCGTGAACAGCCTATACACGGGGTTCTCCTTACGCAACGACGAAAACCTCTCGACGCAATGTCACGCGAGATTGCTGGCGTCGCTGCGAAGCCACCAAGTTCGGGGACTGTCCAGGGAAACAGTCGTCGACGATTGAAGCTACCAGAACCACGTGGCTGCGAGCGTATCAGCTGGGTATTCCAAGGGCAGGCGCTTATCTCCGGCACAAAGGCAGGCCCTGTGCCCGATCTACCCCCGACGCCGCACAACACGTGCGAGAGCGTCCCTACGCGTGGCTTCGATTAACCCCCCCCCCCCCCTTTTTTTCTCCTTTTTCTCGGGATCGGGTTACTAGCGCGTGATCCACTCCTGCTGGACTTTGTGAATGGACCTCACCACACTTCGAGAATGTGCTACTCTGCTGCTGCGGCGCAACTGCGACCCAATTACGTTGTGCTGCACGCGCCACTGTAGTCCTTTCATAGTTATTTCCAACCAAAGTCTTGTCTAGGGGGGAGGGGGGCAAAAGGGGCATCTACCCCGTGCCCCACAATCCATGGGGGCCACTTTTTTGGATTAAAAGAAATAATTAACAATGAAATGACCATCCAATCATGAGGGGTTGCTGCAGATATTACTAATTGAAGTATATGTTTTTATTATATCTAGCACAACAGTAAATTATTTTCCATCTGAAGTAGTAAGATAGTTTAGTAACAAACGCATACGTAAAAAAAACCATAACTTAACGTATAGTAAAAGGCTAAGTCGGTGTTGTATGATGTGTAATTTTAATGGTTTTGGTGCAAATGACTGTGAGCAAAAAACGTGCATATGCCATATAACACAACGGCGAGATGGGCGCCACGAACTCTCTTGTTCGATTCGAGAAGTTGAGTAATAAGGTCCGTATGTTTCATTTTAGTTCCAACAGATGGCGTGCATATACACGTAAGCGATCGTGATTCACGACTTTCTAACGAAAATAATAACACCTCTGTTTTTATCGATTTGTGCTAGTAAACATATTTTAACAAGGTTTTAAAACATATTTTGGTTTTGCCATGGTGTTGCTATGTTTCGTAATTTAAACATGGTATATAAAAATATACATATATATGTTGGAACTAAATAATTAACCCGTAGTAAAGATAATTAACTTTCGTATAAAAGTGTCATGGTTTAAAACGATAATTTCCCAACTGTAGCTGTAAATAGGGCCGCAGATTAATGTTGCCCCCGGGCCTCACATGCCCATAAAACGGCCCTGCTTGCACTTTCTGAAGCCCTCCTATGAGGCGGCGGTGAACAAATTCTAATTCGAGTTCCTTCGCCACTGCCGCATAGAAGGCATGGAACAGCCTGCCGACTGAACACAGAAATATTGAAAGTTTCAGTAAATTTAAGAATACGGTAAATAAGTACTACCTTAGTCGCCTCAGTGGATGAGGCGATGAAATGGACATTTCGTGAAGTTGTGTTGTGCATGTGTGCATCTGAGAATAATGAATGAGTGCGTAGGAGAATGAATGTACGGCGTAAGATAAGGCGAAGGCCACGGTCCTTCATTTCTACATCTTAAGTACGTAAATGTAAATCAATTGCATACGAGAGCATGTCAGCAACCATCATAACAGTGAAATCACGCAATAATAAATCTGTAACCATGTTCTCGTTGTAGGCCTAAATTGTGTGGTCAATTTATCAGCACTACGTTGCGCTTTCCTCAGGCTCAATTGAGAACCATAGGATAAACTCGACAGAACTGTTTACCTACAGCCAAAATGCTGTAACTTATTCATTAGTTGGTCCCTTCATTAAGTGAATTGTTAGCCTGTGTATTGTGTGGTACATGATTTGTTCAGTTTCTTGTCTACATGTGTATTACTGATTCAAGATACTATTTTGAATCTCTCTATCATATTTAAAACTAACATTCATGCATTACTTAGTGGAACTGTGGAATTGTTAGCAATTTTAATATGTTAAAAATAGGTATGCTAACTTTGCACTTATAATAATAAAACCGATAAATATAAATAAAAAATTCATTTGCCACAAATTTAAACTTTTAACCTGTTATACAATGATTAGACATTGGGCTGTTTTTCCTACCTCGTTGCCAACTTTGCAGACAGGTGATTGTCAGCGTGGCCGTTGTAACAAGCACAGTAAGGCGTAGACTAAGGATGACGTAGACCGATCTCGTTGGCTGCACACAACCAATCTCCGTGTCCCAACACTGAACTGCTTTTTCTGCCAACACGTCTAGTGAAAACGGCGTGGTTTGGATTTTAGATTAGAAAACTGATTTGTAAACAAGAGCTTTTTAGATGTTTATATACTTCCCCTTACCAGTTTTTAATGGTTTTTGATTAAATTGAAAATGGCAAAGGAAATTTATTAATATAATAGTGGTTGTCATTTAAAAATTAAGATGTAAACAAACACGTTCATCACTGTTGAACCATGTGGCTTTGATAGTTGTGTATGATTGGGGTAGGTCAATGTTGGTTACATTCGCAGAAGACGAATAAGCGGTCTACCTCATCTTTAGTCTATGCAGTAAGGCAGCATTTACAACGACCCGTCGCGTCCGTCCATCAATCACGCGACCAACAGCCAATCAGAGGTGGCCATTAATTCTATCCGTCCGCCCGTCAAAACCTTACCAAGCTTTAACTTTTGACGGACAAACGGATGAAATTATAACCTTCTAAACTTGTACGTTTGGTTACTTTTTCATCCAGAGTTATTTATAAAGCTGTGTATTGTGTGCAGTGTTTTGTTTTGGCTGTTTTCGTTTTAAAATGTTTGTTTATGTAATTGTAAAACGAAATTAAGTTGCATTTTCCCTGAAGATTAATTGATAATCACTTTTGGAAACACGAGCTCAATTTGTGCAACAGTAGAAGTACTAAAGCACGCGTTATATGCTATTTATAATTTTTTTGATCGATTAATTTCCGTTACGTAAGTGTATGTGCGTTTTGGGTACTTAGAAACACAATAAAGCCAGAAATGTTGGCTTTTAATGGATAATTTTTTTCCTGTCTGTAAACAATTTTGCTTTTATTAGTTTGTAGCAATAAACTTATGACGGACGTACGATGTTGGGTTGTAAGTCGCTCGGCTGGGAGACGGACGAATGTACGACGGACGGGCGGATGACAGACGGACGCGACGGGCTGTTGTAAGTCCTGCTTAACGGACATAGTTTTTTTTTTAAGTTGCATGAGGCACGACGAGCGCACTGCGCTCCAGTTCAGAGTCTTGCGCTTAGCGGCGATGGCGCACTTGACGGCGCATGGCAGTGTCGCCCTTATCGCTCCCGTTCTTCTCGCCAGGTAGGCGGGGGCCTTAAGATTGTGTGCGCCGCAGGAAGGGGGTGGTAATATCTTCGCGACAGAACTGTAGCCGCGGAGACAGTCGCCATTGTGAAGTTCAGCTTGAACAAGAGGGGTTGGCAACGACCTGGGTCCCTCGCTGGGGCTAATCTGCTACCTGGAAACAGCCTTGCAAATGGCCTAGTGGGGGGGCCTTAGCACAGCGCTACCGGCCGTTGGCAATCTAGGGAGGGCTCTGCAGTTACCATACTGAAGCCAGCAGAAATAAAGTTCAACGTACGAGCAGGTACGGCGAGAAGGGTTTACCAGATGTTACGCAAAACGAGGAGCTGTCATACTTTTAAGGCATTTTTAGCGTCCAATCGCCCGGATTTTTTGTATTGATAAAAAAAAATGCCCAGCTCTTTTTAACGTTATAAAATATGGCTCTTGTATTTATATTTATTTATTTATTGGCGGCTTAAAGGCGCAGTTAAGAAATAGTATCCTTATTTTACACTGGACCCATAATATAATACCCTTGCACTTGCTAGAAAATCAGACATTACAATTATATATTACAATTTCTAAGTATATAATAAAGTGAAGATACAATTTAATTACTCTCTCACTCATTCCCCTACACACTCATTCATTACTCACATATGCACACATGCACAACACAACTTTACGAAATGTCAATTGCATCCCCTCATCCACTGTGGTGACTAAAGTAATACTTATTTACCGTATTCCTAAATTGACTGAAACTTTCTTTCAACACTTGTGTGTTCAGTCAGCAGGCTGTTTGATGCCTTCGATGCGGCAGTGGCGAAGGAGCTCGAACAGTATTCGGTCTTGTGTGGCAGTATTAGCAGTCTATTGTCAGCTCTGGAGCACGCATGTTTACTGGGTGACGATCATTCAGGTAGGAAAACCTCTTGCAAAGGTAACGAGGTCTGAAAGAATCTAGTGTTTTATGGAGCAAAAATAGCGTATGAGTAGTTCTTCTATCAAGCTTAAAGATAAGACAGTTTTCTTAACTAGGGGCTAATGGCATCACGTGTCATAAATCTAATACGGAGCTCACGCACGTCTTTTGAAGTTCCTGCAGTCGTGTCACGTGGCTTTCACTTAAATTGTTATAAACAACATCGCAGTAGTCAATTATAGGCATTGGACTAAAGTTGTTTTTTTTTTTTTTTTTTCGAGGAGGCAGTAGTCGTTTTAAGCGGCTTAAAGAATGCAATGTGTGGTACACCTTTCTACATGAGGTAGTAACATGAGCGGCCCATGACAGATTTTCATATATTATGACTCCTAAACTTTTAACCGTATTTGATAGAGCAAATCTAATTATTATTGAAGACAATATCCGGGTTGACATGTTGGTTAACAGTGGCTAAAAGAGCTGATTATACCAATCAGGATACATTGTGTTTTAGCAGGATTTACACTCAGGCTGTTTCGGACAGACCAACTATGTAATCCTGCAAGTTCAAGAAACTGGTTATAGCTGTTTTGTCAACATTCACATGGTTGATCGTTTCAATATTTAGATATGCTTTTTACTGCTTTGTTAAGTATTTTAAATACTGTTTTGCTGCGTAGAACAACAAGCATAGAAGTTTATTTTCCTGGTACGTAGCCTTCATATTTTATGTTAACTATTAGTAGGAACATTATTTTATGTTTATAACAAAACTTTAGAAAATTATTTGCTCGAAATAATGACAAAATTAAACTGTTCTTGCAGAAGAATGTAAATGTATGGTTCTCCAATGAAAATATTTTGCGGCATTAATTAAATTGCAGAGTCCTTTTTTTTTAATGCAATGTCCCACTTTTCCACAGAGAATGCCCTCCTTCATCCTGGGCCGCTGGTAACCTTAACCCACAAGCTGGGGAAACATTATGAATTTACTGTATATAACAGATGTCTACAACATGGGTGTCGACCTAGCTCAGCATCAGGGATGGGCAAAATGTTGACATTTTAAGCAAACTCTGAAATCTCTAACTCTGTCTCCGTGTAATGAAGCATGATTGCATATGCCATTGCCTGGCATAATTTCAGTGAGCATAGTAGTTATTATAAACTGTCCACGGTAAAATAAGCTCTTTTGAAAGTCCTACTTATGATCTACTTGTAAGCACGTTGCATATTCTTCCGCCTTATGTAAAATTAGCATTGCCATGAGCCTCGTCACTTTATTCGTGCGTCGGTCAACTGAAACTGTAGAGTTATTAGAAAATAGATATTTTACAAAACTGTAAATTTTTACACTTCGATGCATTTAAAAAACAGAAAGCGAAAGAAATAGTTGCCTCACCCTTTTATTTGACCTTAAGACCTGGAATTTCTTTCCATCCATCATTACCAACTTTATTGGGCGCATGTCACACAGTGTGCCCGTTAAAGTATATGCAGGCAGGGTCGGTGACTTTTTTCTAAAGTTAATTTCAGAACTGCTCACTTTATCGTGAACAGTCTTTAGTCTAACTTACTATTTAAGAGGATACCAAATTTAAAAATGAGTATATGTTTCTTTTTGTCCCACGCACATCGAAGGCATGGAACAGCCTGCCGACTGAACACAGAAGTATTGAAAGTTTCAGTAGATTTAAGAATACAGTAAATAAGTACTACCTTAATTACCCCAGAGGATGAGGGGATCAAATTGACATTTCGTGAACTTGTGTTATGCATGTGTGAATGAAGAATGAGTGAGCAAGTGAATGAGTGAGAGAGTATTTAAATTGTATATTTGGCTTGTTTAGTATTAAGTTATATACTTATGAGTTTTAATATATATAATTTTAATGTTTGAATTTATAGCAAATGTAAGCGTATTATGTTATGGGTCCAGTGTCAGATAAGGCGACTATGCCTTAACTGCGCCTATAAGTCGTCAACAAATAATAATGAAATCTATTTTTACTTCTTCCGTAATGATACTCGAGTCGGGGGAGGGGAGAAGCGTAGTCACAGAGCACTTGAGAATACAGTTCGGCTCTCAAGACCTCGATGTTAAGATTCGACCGAATCTCTCCGCTCCACGTGGTTTCCGACTGACGCCAAGCCCCGGCGAGACTACTTAACGAGCAGGGTAGCTAGCGCCCGCCGAAGGAAGGCGGGTGGATGCAGGCCGGACATTTCCATGACAAAAGGGCGAGTGGCGTGGGCCCCGCGTCCTCAGCGTCCGTCATTCACGTGTCGCCGTCTTGAGAACACGTCGACGCCATCACCCCCCAAGCCTATGCTCCAGACATCTGCGTCACCTTCCGCCTGGGAGAGTGCGCTGATACGGAAGCGGTAAGCCTTGTCTGAGTATGGGCTATTCACGGTAAAGTGAGCACTCGAGAAAGCCCTCTCATTTGGAAAATTAGTCAATAAATATATTTTACTTTAACCTCAGGCGTTAACTTCAGAGTGCAGTGGAATATGCACAATATGTTTATCACTTGCATGGCAATATTTATTTGAAAAGTAGGTTAGAGGATAAAAACCTGACGAGAAGGAAAACAGTAACTAGGGCCTCAAAAGTTCTCACTCTAACATGAGTACCCTATACCTGCCTACACAGTAAAAATAATTCTGTACACTCTACCAACAATTCCTTGGAAACTAAACACCTCTCATGAAGTTTTGAATATCCATACAGAATACACAAACGTATGGAGCATACGTTACGTAACCATATCAAATAGAAGTTATCAACGGTACCGATACAATACGTGAAAATTAGCGTTTCTAACAAAAATATTTGCCCAATATAACGGAAAAACAAACACGAATGAACTATAAAATTAACTTAATGGTAGTAGCAGGAACGTACCTGTCCTGGATAACTTTTGATTTATTATATTATCAGTGTGATTAATCCGCATAATTAATCTAATCAAATGATCGGATTGAGGCATGTGGATAAAATTTGCTTAATCCGATGAAATTAATTTGATTGATAAAATAGTTCATTTAAAAATTTAAATTTTTAAATTTATGTGCTTTTATATTTGGTAAGGGTATGTATGTTCAAGAGTGTTATAAGAGTCATGGGTATTTATTTTTGGAGAGCAGCAGCATCGATGTTCACCCTTGGACATCTGGTGGTCGGTTTAGGTGTGAGGTGTTGGCAGGGGCATACATGAACTTTGTAATAGTGGTATATCTTTTTTATTTTCGGGGAAGAGTGTATTAAACATCATAACGAGGTCGGTGACTGGACGAGGGGAGTGAGGAGGTGTTGTCAGGAGCGGGGCGTAGGAGTTCTGGCTCACTTGGGAAGTCATTGTAGGACTGACGTGGGTGAGGGGGGGTGAGGAGGTGTTGACCCTTGGCTTTCTGGCAGGCGATCGAAGGGAGAGAGCAGGTGTTCCATCCAGGTTGCTGTCTGAATGTATACTCTAAACTCTAGATACATGTAACGGCTGAGTTCGGAAATGCGATTTCAAGATTATTAATAAATATGTGTTTTGAAGTAACAAAATATAGGATTTAATGTATTCTGGCGATATGAAATAATTACCAACGAATTGCCCACGAGATGCTACAAACAGGACAAATATTTTCACAAATCAATATGCAAAGAGAAATGAATACTATTTACCATGAATCACACACAACAGAACAAATGTAGTTGATTATCCCAATTAAAAAGACCTACTCTGAATTATATTTAAAATGTTTATGCATGTAACGAAATACTAGCTAACCATAATGAAATATCCTTACTAACGAAATGCAAATACCTGACATAATCACACATCGACGACCACAAAAGGAATTGGTTAATACTAAACACACGTTTCAAATACATATTGACCCACTTCACACTTCACAAACCAAAAGTTCAAGATATTAAGGGCTACCAAAGCTATTTCCCTACCAATTTTAACTATAACAAATCAATTAAAACCCATAAATGTCCAACATACTTTCCATGGAACCAGACGACTTCCATTAAATCACACGGAATGAATCGCAAAAGGACACGACAAACACATGTTCAAAATATGCACACTAACCATAAACACTCATAGACATTCATTTAAAAATACAAACGACGTGCCCCTAAATATACTTATGATTCACAGACAACCGAGTGAAATGAAATTCCAGAAAAATTACACACTTACTAACAAAAGAAACAAGAAAGGATTTAATACAATTATACCTACAATGCAAACACAATGAAGTAATTAAATATTAACCAAGCAAAAAGGCAGTTTACAGCCCAAGAGTATAGGTGTCATAAAAACTATATGACTTACTAACAAATCGTAAAATGATCCGAAAAACACACATGTCCAAAAAACTTACAATTTACTTATCACCTCAAGCAAACAATACACTCAGTCCTACAACACAAGCATTAAAAATATTAAGAACGCCCCAAGATAGTTTACAATCCTATTCCCCTGCCAATCTAATATATACCAAACAACAGGATAAATCACACATGTTTGAAGTATGAGTTAAAAAATATGAATTAAACGTGGAATAATGATTTTACCACCCCAGCAATATAAGTGTCATAAAAACTCATAACAATTGTATAGTAAAATCTAAACATCCCACACAAGCACGAAACAAGTTAACATAATTACGTGGACAAATATGCACATGATATATTAAGCACGGACAAAGAGATATAATATTAGCTAGAAAATCAAGTGTATGAAACGAATTAACCTAGCCTCATTCACACGTAATCACATGCAGAAATGAAGCACAAATCTGAGATAAATTAACATCTCACAAACACATTTTACCGCTATGTATAGTATTTTCCCTAGCATTAGATACATACATATTTTTTTTAAAAACAAATTTTATAACAGTTTACTGTAAACACGTATTACAAATACCGTTGAAGTCTAGCGCAGTAAGCTTACCGAGTCTTGCAGTGAGTGGTGTACAAACATCCCGAAAACTGCCACACTTATACAGACGTAGCTCGCCCTCATCAGCTCTCTCAGAAACCTAGCTCACACTTTGCACTCAAGCATCCCGGTGATATACATTTGTAAAATATACGTTCGTAAGTAGCTATTTAGAGAAGTACTAGTATGAAGATGTTTCCTATCGCAGTGTGTGTTACGACGGAAAGGTTAGGAGACAAGTGCTCTGCCCACTGCCCAGCCAAACCGATCTCTGCAGCAGAACTAAGAAGACCCGTTACCTACCTGCCTGCGAGAGTGTTGCCCACTCCCATCCCCAGCCTCTCTCTCTCTCTCTCTCTCTCTCTTTCTGTCTCACTTGCTCTCGCCCACGCTGCTGCCAGGGGTAATGACCCAAGTCCTTTGTCGAGGAAACCGTTGGAAAAAAAGTTCAAACATCACGACCCAAACTGTTATTAAAAGTCTAATTATAGATATTCACAAACACCGATTGAATTACGTCCCAAATACATTTAAACTGCAAAATTCCAGGGAATAGATCACAATTCTGGGAAATACAGAGACAAACTGAACAAATACTACATAATTTGAATACTTTTGTTAAAATACTATGCACTCTCCTGCCCAGACCTACACATTATGTTTTAGAATTAATCAAAACCTAAAAATATGCCAGCTATTTGAAATGTTCAATTACTGTAACCATTAAAAAGTAATATATGGTGACTGATATTCAAAAACTGTTTTCCAGCCGACAGAGCATGCGGATTTACGTACTGTTTTCACACAGAGCAAATGTTACGGTCCATTTTAAAACATTGTATGTATCTGCTAACACACATTTTGTTACTTAAGTCATATATTTGTCAAACAGTACTAAAATGTGTAATACGATAATGTCAGTTTCAAAGTATGCTATACAAAGGTGTTTACATGTTCAGATTCAGATGTTTTTGCAAATAATTTTCTTTAAACAACTTATAACCGAGAAAATAAAATACATTTTTGTATGCATTTGCTATCCGCTTAGAGCATTGACGAGACGATAGTTAAAAATTCAAATCCACAGTTTTGTGTATATGACAGTAAATCCTAACAAATCACATATTTAACACAAAAGTCTGCCTGTAATAATATGTTCCTTTGCAAATGTACTTAACGCTTTAAAAATTCCCACAAAAGTGTGAAATGGCTTTCGATATTTGGAGCTGTCAACATGTATGAAGTATGTGTGTTATACCAAATTTCAAATGAATCAGCAAGCATTCTCGTATTGACTCCCAGCCATAATAAAGTTTATGGTACTTTGTAAGTTTTTTAATGGAAAACACCCGTTGTGACGAGTGATTGATAATTACGTGTTTTGTCTCTGTTAAAACCTGACGTGTTCCCGTATAAAAGCATTTCCCTTTTCTTGGAAACTGAATCATAATACTTTAGTTGTCGAAGCACTGGTATACTGTTACAAGGCAAAATCACTTCGCTCCTGCTGATGAGGGCGAAACCCGTCGAGCTAGACATTGTTCAGCCGATGCTCTGGAGAAGAGTTTATTAAATGTATACCTGGCTGTCTCTCCCACTGTAGCTCTCTCACAATCACTGTGGCTGACGTATTTTTCCAGTAACAAAACCCTACATCTTTTCCTTAGCAAGCCAATGAAATTTTACTTTGAAAATATAAATGTAATTATGAAAGTATTGGTATAACCAACAGAGCAAATTAGTTTTATATGTAAAATTATTTAAGTGTGGGTATTGTGCAGGTAGTCTGCTCGCCTCTCACCAAGGCGAACCAGGTTCAATCTCCAGCTGGGTCGCAAGCAGGTTTATTAATAGGTTTCCTCAGGCTTCTCCCGCCCTTTCATTCTAGCGCTGTTCCATACTCAATCACCCTCATCGGCTCTCAAGACCTCAATGTTAAGACCCGTCCAAATCTCTTAATTTACTCATATAATTTACTCATATAACGACACAAGCAACTAGAAACAGCAATTAACAAGACACATAAATTCCCTTTACCAATGTATTTTATTTTTATTTGTGTGTTTTTTTCCAAACAAATCGATTAGTTACAAAAAAATCACTTATTACAAAACATTATATTTCACCACACATTTAAAATTGAATTACGTTATATTTACAAACACAAACACTTATTTAAAAAATAATTATAAAAAAAACATTCTTCTGAATGGCATTCTTTATTAATATTTACATCAATTTATGGTTGTATGTGATGCTTAAAGACAACTTCCGCCATGTTGAAGCGACAGGAGGGAGCACAAGGCTGTATGTAGAAAAAAGGGGGTGGGGCGGAGATAGTATGAACTGAGGTTTTGGTGTCGGAGGGGGGGGGGGTTTACAGGACTGTAACACACACTTTAGGGTGAAAATATGAATCATTGTGATGGTGGAGAATGTGTTGATTTAAAGAAATTGAGATATTCCGTCAACTCACTAAATAAAGGTTCATCATTAACTTGTGCACTCACATTATCAAGATTTTTAATGGTTAAATCTAAATGTTAACAGTTGCACTTTTCCCGCCTCAACAACCGACGCTCACCTGCCTTAGCAATTGTTAAGTCTAAGGGTTCTTCTTTTTGAATGTTATACGACGATGGGGTTTGTGTTGTCATCGAAGCCAACACCGAGGTTGAAGTCGGATGCGGCATTGAGGCTGACGTCGAGGCTGGCATCAAGAGGCGGCATAGAGGATGATGTCGAGGCTCACGGCGGAGGCAGCATCGAAGTTGATGTCGAGGCTGATGTTGAAGCTGACATGGGAGGTGGCGTCGAGGTTGATGTCGAGGCTGACGTCGAGACTGACGTCGGAGGCAGGTTGAAGAACTTGTCTGGAAGAAACTGTTGAGGATGGGAATGTATAATAATGTGATTAAAGAATTAGATAAAATGTCTGTAAAAAAGGATGCATGAAAAAAATGCTTAAGTCTTGCTAATGAAATGTGTTAGTAACTATGTATAGCATAAAGCAAAAAGCTAAACCCAGTATATATGCATGTTGCTACTGTGGAATGAATGTCAGTTTATTTTTGATGACGATGACACAAACTGATTATTGTACAAAGCCTACTGTAGAGCTTGCCTCTATGGATGTACCTTCTTCCACGGATGTAAAATTACTAGGAAAACAGTTTTTTTACTGTGGAAAGATCTTCAGAATAAGATGGAATGCTCATTGACATGAGAACAGCGAATGATCAAAAGTGCCGACCAATATTGTCTACTAACTGTGGGGCAATTGGTAGAAGTGACAGTATAAAGAGACATACTTATATATGTAAAGGTAACACACCATTGCTTGGCATGAGACAGTATGAACTGAACTAGTCGGTACACGACAAGGCTATGGATAGCCTTCCTGCTGGTCCGTAGTATAAACTACTTGTGGTTCGAGAGCCCATAACATTTCCTGGGTATGCACTGTGTTCCAAAACTGTGTGAAGAAGGAAATAAGTGTTGCGGACATTTACTATAAAGAGGGCGAGACACACAGATTGTCATAAGTTGTGAACAACAAACATGACTACTAACATGTTAAGTGAAAAACCAAGATGTGATGATGTGAAATATGCATATTCTTATGGTGAAGTGCTAGCGTCTGCAAAGGAAAAGCATGAGCATGTTGCTGAAGATAAAGGCTGCTTGAAGTTTGGGCTAAATAAATACAGATTCGAACCCTGTATTCTAGCCTAGAGGTATCTCGCAACCTACTCATCACAGAAGAACATACATGCAGACATGTAACATGAACCTTCTGTGAAGAGTGCCACGAAGTCTAGCTACTTATTTTATGAAGACTCCAATGACCTGGTTGATAGACTGCAGGCGTTAGTTCCATTTTAAGGAAGTGTATATCTTTCTGCCAGTAAAGAGATAAATTCCATTATTGATGAACTCAAAGCTAAAGGCTTTATTAAATGACATATTATCTATGTGCAGGATTTGTTTACAAATAGGAATAAATACAAAAAATAAATTTTGTTTTATTTTTTTATTTCCTATCTCTACGAATGTACTTACCATTATGTGTTCATACATTTCCAGTAGACTGCAAGTACTTGCGATGAACATATATGGAGTATGGCTATGTACAAATATCTGTTGGAGATAAATTTCATTGTAAGCTGTGAGGTTATAAGGATTTCAACTACATACACACATACATACTCAGTATACTGTCGCAATACTTGCACTCACTTCCTGATGGACAACAAACATTGTTTTTATACTTCTTACTCTGACTCTTGAAGCTATTACTTAACGTTACCACTGCATTGTCTTTATTACAGTGTTAAGTTTTGTAGTCGAAGATGAATGAAAAGTTACTATCTTCATGATGTCCAGCGCTAGAGCTGCTAGTAAATGCGTTGCTACAATACTTCCACTCACTTCCCGATGAACAACATTGACTTAGTACTTCTTGCTATGCCTATTCAGACTATCACCATGTCGCCATTATCGAAGTGGTAAGCCTTGTATGCAATGTTGAACATGTAATGGCTACTTTCATGTCGTCGTGATGTAAGGAGCGAATCACCAGAATCCCTTGATGTTGGCTATGCAGTCAATGTTACATATGATAAGCCTCCGTATTGTAACAGTGTACGCGATCCTGGTAGATGAGAGTAGGTGTAACGATCTGCTTTCAGCCATGCACGACGACGAAGTGAAAACCATTTTACACGATGTATGCTTGTATACCATTACCACTACGTGAAAGTTTGTGTTTACCGTTTTGTGTTCTCACAGTGTAACCTGCTTGTTATATATATTTATAAATGGCTGGTAGGCTACAAATATTTAAGATGAACATACATGGAGTATGGTTATGTTTGAAATATTTGTTGGAGATATAGTTCATTGCTATTGTTGCATGATACATTTGATAGTTAAATATGTATATAACATAAGGGTTTTAATTCTGTATCATGTTTTTACCTGTGAAATGATTGGACTCTCTAGGGAATTGAACCTGTGATACCTTAATCTCAATAATGGTGTACTGCCTCCAGCATCATTAGGATACATTACATATTTCCTATAAATTTCAATAGCATATGTAAAAGTAAGTGTGCTTATCATACTGAAGTTTACATTAATATTTTGTCAAAAGTGGTGTAATTACAATAATTAAAAGGCTGGATAGTCACTGTGACCTGTGCTTCTGTTGAGTTCACATCGACAGCTACGATATGCACTCGTGTTCTCCATTCTTTTCTATGTATGAAACAGCTACACCAGTTTTTTTTAAGTTAAGGTGAACCTTTTCTCTTTATGTTTTGGGTAAAAGCAGAGTAAATTCATAGTTGAAATGTATGTATGGAACGATGTCTCCTTACTCATAATATTACAAAGTTCGTACATTTAATGATATTTCTATATTAATATAAATTTGCGGAGAGCGATTCATGACTAATTCGTTTCATAATCTGCTTACACTCTAAATTGTACGTATTTAAATATGCACATGCATATAATATTTAAAACGAAATAAATTGTTACCTTGTACTGTATAACCGAATTCCTCTCGTATAGGGAAGTGCATGTGTGACTCGGCTGGTCTGCCACCCTGGAGCCTGTCATGTCTCTCTCGACTAGTACTATGTGCCATCCCTTCGATTTGCCGAGACCTGCATGCTGCCTTACAGATTCTCAACATGTTAGTTGATCGCAGAACGTCGGTCGGGTCGGAGGCGTTCTGCTGCTAGTGTTGGCTGTACTCTGAATTTGACGATTTCGTTTCAATCAGTTCGTACGGAAGTCGTTTGCTTTTCTGCCATACTAACCATGGCCGGGTGGTCTTGTAGCATACAGTACCAGACGCATGTAAAATGCGTTTGCAATGGTTAGTAAGTGAGTATAACTGTATTCCTTTACATTTTTATTTTTATATCTGTTTGCCTCAATGTGTAACAGTGTTGTCCTTATCAAATCTATGTTTCTCGGCTTCGTGAAAGTATTTTTATAGACTAATGTAATGTACAGAGCTCGATACTGGCACAATATACACTGGTTGTTAAATGCTAATAACTTTTGATTTTATAATTCTTGTATATTTGTTTGCATCAGCATGTATTAATGATTTCTCTCTTGCACGACTAATGGTTAAAAATATATGTTGTTTTGTGGCGACCAAAGAAACAGTCTTTACAAGTCGCGTAATGTAATTACGTACATCATGCATGCCACACATTTGAATATAATTTGATTTTTTGCATATACTTGTTTATTTATGTATGTATATATATATATATATATATATATATATATATATATATATATATATATATATATATATATATATATATATATACACACACACAACCTGGATGGTGGTGGGTGAAGGGAGGCTAGATATAGCTGATGGGATCCGAGTTGGTAAACACCTGCGGTTGCAGACGACAAGGGTGGTGGTGGGCGATTGTAAAGTGTATGCAGATAGATGCATACATATGTGTGTGATATTTCAGACACTTCACTCCTACATGTATCAGTAACTTTGCGATGCACTTGTATGTACACTTTTATTTATTTTTGTACGTGTGGAGGCTGTTACATGTTCCCGAACTTAAAAAGGTTTGGAAAAGCTGCCCAGCTGTGCTTATAACAGGGCTTTAAGTCCTACTTGTCCTTATCTCCTTGATTGCAGTCGGAAGTGATGTCTGTGATGTGAATTCGGTGGTCGTAGCTTCGGTGGGTGGGATATGTTGAGTAACGACGCTTATAAGAGAGTTTAAAGTATGATTTAGACTACCACCCGGTATGTCAGTGGTCAACTATGCTTATAAGTGGCTTTAGGTTGAGCTTGATCCTGTGGCCTTGTTCTTCGTCGGGGGTGATGTCTATGTTATGAATTTGGTGACTGTATCTTAAATGGTTCGGTAATAACTGCCAACTATGCTTATAAGAGGGGTTGAGGCATACTTGACCCTGCGATCCTTTTCGTCATCGGGGATGATTCCTGTGTTATGAATTTGTTGGCTGTATCTTCAACAGTTCGGAAATTATTTTCAACTATGCTTATAAGTCAGCTTAGGGCATACCTGACCCTGCGGTACTTTTCGTCGTCGGGGGTAATGCCTACCTTATGAATTTGGTAACTAATATCTTCATAAGTTAGGAAATGGTGGGCAATTATGCTTATAAGTGGGCTTAAGGTGTCCTTGGTCCTACCACCTTGATGCTACGCTCTAGCAGGCATGAATGGTAGTTTGGTGGCGGGAATCGAAAATGGTAGGCGGACGAAGGCAAGATGGTGGGGTGATTGACCTGTGTGCGATTAGCATAAGTGCTATTATTATATATGTGTGTGAGTGGTATATGAATCGTTAGCATATTTTTAATTGGCATAGGTCGTAGAATATATGCTCATAACAAGGTGGAGCATTAAGTTGCATGACAGAGCAACATTCTTCAGACAAGATGGATGATGCTGGCATGGAATTACAGAGGGTGAATTACTTGTAAGGGATCGCTCAATGTGGCTGTCTGTTTGCACAATTTTCGCCGCATCCTGCCTTCATGCGCAAGTGCCAATCATATTGGGCAAAACACATTTTTTGCGGGAAATTATGCTGGTTTTGGGGGAAATTCGGAAAATTTTTAGATAAATTCTGGTGATTTTGAGGGAAAAGGGGAAATTTCAAGGGGAAAAACTGAAATCCATGATGGTGACTGTGGCGCCATGGCACCGCAGCTTGCATCCTGTACCAGTTATCTTCATTTCATTCTACTAATAGACCTACATGTTAATGAAATTCGGTTTTTGAGGCCAATTTCGAAAATATAAAGTTTAAACACAAACTGAAATGTGGGAAATTATACTCTCAAGTTCCGTATAGAACTCAAATATAATTTTTTTTTTTTTTCAATAATTTGTTTATTAAATGTTTAATTTTTCTGATATTCCCAACAAACAGGCTATACATATATATACATTAATGTTAGAAAATGCTACGATTGCAAAGAAGCGCGTATGCATATGCTCAAAAACGTCCGTGGTGATATATAGCTATCTTTAATAGGAACGCCAAAAAAAAAACGAATGTCATTAACATATATTTTCCTCTACCGAATTCTCGCAGCATTCAGACCAGGCGACAGCCTTAAGGCCTTACAAAACACCAGACTCTCGATCCAGAGGTACGCAGTGACTTATATAGATGAGCCGACCCGGCCCAGAAGGTTCTTCGCACCATAGGACGTTTAAACCGCGTAGCAGTGTGTTTGGAAAACACTGGTTTTCCACGAAACTATTAACCGTACTACCGATGTGCTGATCTACGAAAAGAACGCATAAGCACACTTCAGACGAGAGCTACTGAGAGCTTTCAACACGTCACTCACATTACGAACGCCATTTCAGTGCATTTCCAACACAGCTGAAACCCGGTTTCTTCAGACGGGTAAGATACATACAAAAGTACTGAAGAGGCCCTGCATTTAACATTCCTACCGACTTTCCACCAATATCATAATAGGGTCACCGCTGAAAGCCCGATAAGTACACGCCTAAAAAATTCGCCAGTTCAACAACCTGCCGGCTAAACTCTACAATCGTATGTACAAATATGCTGATATCAACTGCACATTGGTAGTCTGCTGTCGCTCGTAGTTGACAATTGGACACCGTTCTCCAGGAGGCGTCAAACACCGCGTGTGTGTGGACCAATGGCTAAAGTTATATAAACGCACGTGTTTTGAAGTCTAGCTTGTCCCGAAATGAAACCGCGAATTCTTCAGGTCTCTACGTGATTTTCGGAAAGAGATTATACAACTAGTTGTACTGGAAAACACTTTAGTTCAGAAACGATTTCGTGGTTGGATGACTTGAACTCTCCCGTGTCTGAGGTGTCCGCCAGCCAATCACAGAACTTCAGCGCCGGAGTAACTTGATAGGCCAAGTCAAATGGAGAATGTATTCTCACACAGACACCCGACCAATAGGCATAGAATACCTGCTTGTGTGCATGTAGAATGTTGATGCCTATCCTGCGCACTTTTTTTTTTTTTTTCATGAAGGACAAGAACACTGCACGCCAATTCAGAGCTTTGCGCTTAAGGGCGATGGCGCACTAGATGCGGGTGACAGATTTGCCCTTATTGCTCCCGCGCTTCTTGGCCTCAAGCGCCGACAATAGCACCAGGTTCAGGATTCGAGTCCCGAATGAGGCATGGGGGAAACTTGGGTTCTTCTTGACGAGTCACGACTGAGTCAAACTGTCCAACCAAGTTTTACAAAAGAAAAAAAAAATTGAATGTTCTCTGTTCGCTTTTCCAATAAAATTGAAAGACAGCGAAGCTTTACCTTTTTGTGGAGTTTTTTATACGTCGTTAAACATTTATTAACGCTGCCAACGAACTTCTTGCATAATTGCAAAAGTTTGAAGAATATTAGGTAGACCTTCATCAACAGTCAATTTTTTCTGTGATCTTTTTTTTTTTTTTTTTTACATGTATAAGTCCAGAAGGGCGTAATCAATTCAAAATCAAATAATTATTTTCTAGAAAATATAAACTTGTTAGGACGAATATAATTTTCAAATTAATACGATCGAAATGTATCTGAAACTGATGTGCGAGAATGATTATCTGTCATTAAAATAATTATGTGCAGTGCTTATGTATGTACAACTGTATTTTGAATCAATACTTGTATATCACTTTCTTGCGAAATATCCCGCAGTGCCTACAAACTTAATAGAATCGAATTTCATATTCAGAATGAACATGATTATCACTTCTTCTGGTTGCAAAAAAAAATAATATTTTGTATTACTTAAAAGCGATACGGAACCGATTTTTGGATACAGTATTTAATTTAATATATTTTCAACTGAACTTACTGATTTTGTATCTTTCCATTGTAAAATTACGGGCCCGCTTTCTACTTGTAATTTTCTCGCAGGTGTCCTCTTTCGTTAACGCCAGTTACGTGACCATGTCCTCTTTTAGTGCCACATATGTGGCACCTCTATTTTTCTTCGCTTTTCTGTGCTGATTTCAATAAACCTGCGGACTTCAATAAACTTATTAGGACTTAATTTATCCCCCACACCCTCGTTTACTACACAATAGGCCATTCACGGCAAAGTGAGCACTTTTTGAAGCAGCCCTCTCATTTGGAATAATAGTCAATAAACATATTTTATTGTAGCCTACTCTTAGACATTAATTTTCGTGCCCAGAGAAATAGGCTATATACACTGTGTTAATTACTTACATAGCAATATTTATTTCAAAAAGTGGTGGAAAGATTTTTAAAAATGGCTAATAGGAAAAAAAAGTAACTAGGGCCTCAAAAATACTCTCTTTATTGTGAACAGCCTATACAGTGCCACATCCAGGCACTGCAGTAGCTACCAGTCTAAGGCCGTAGCGCAATTTATAGAATACTATTTTGAGAGAGCACTCTTTTGCACAACCTGGCGAAAGTGTTACTCCGTACTCCCTTGCCCTCTCGCTATGTGGAAATTGAGACAAACCCCCCCCCCCCTCTCTCTCTCTCTCTGACGTCACACAGAAAGCTGATGCCAAAAGGCGTAAAATCATGCTCACGGCCATAGCTATTGAAAGTACTTTTTATAATGTGTTCAAAAGTTTCACAAATACTTGTAACATTACAACGATAACTGTTTGGGTATAAAATACCAATATTTTTTTTTATGTAACTTTACGTCGTGCTACAACAAAGTAATTGTGCACACACTACGAAATTGACAAAAAATACATAGCATGAGAAAACCGAGAGAGTGTCAGAAATCCCTAATAGATACGTATTATGTAAGGAAAGTTATTTGTTTCCTTTCTTATAGATAAAATGCAATACGGTTTTGGCTTGGTAAGCGACAAGTTAATTCAAACGATGAAACAATTTTTAACAAATAATACACGTGGTCAGAGAGTGCGAGAGAGCGCCGGCGAGAGTGTAACCTCGCTCTCTCTCTCTCTCTCTCTCTGAGCTCTCTCTCTGAGCTCTCGCTCTTTCACGTTCTCTCCGAAGAATTGACACGAGCAGAGAGCGTTCTCTGTGATGTCATTATGACGTGGTCGCGAGAGGGAGGGCACGAGAGAGCGCTCTCTGGGCCGTACGAAAACACCGTTCAGCTTGTAGATATTACTTAAAAGTAATTTCTCCTGCCTTAAAAAAGTTACATCTCATAGATTTTGTGTTATGGCTAGAGACATGCGAAATTTCAGTTATTATTTGGGAACACTTTGAACTTCAAACACGGGGCCGCGGTGGCTGAGCGGTTAGCCAGCTCGCCTCCCACCAAGGCGATTCCCGGGTTCAATCCCCGGCCGGGTCACCGGATCTTCGCATGTGGTAATCGCGCCGAACGATGCCGTTGGTCGGCGGGTTTTCTCGGGGATCTCCCGTTTCCCACTCCCTTTAATCCAGCGCCACTCCATACTGTCTTCAATCACCCTCACCGGCTCTCAAGACCGCGCTGTTAAGAGCCGCCCAAATCTCTTCACTAACTTCAAACACGTGCACCTTTGCAATACGTTTGTCATTGGACCACACTCAATCTGACACGCCCAGGGTAAGTCTGAGCCAATAAATGAACACTTCACAACTGTGTGCCCCAGTCACGTGCAGTTCAGTCAGAAAGGGAGTGACTTCACATCTGCGCAGCAACCAATGGAAAAAAGACACCGGCTAGACTGTATATCTACCTCTAGTACTGTCGAGTTTAGCTTGAAGCCAAATAATAACGCGAATTTTGCAGGTCCCTAGTTATGACATGTCAAAATCACATTTTTTTTGGGACGTATAAATAGGTTAAACGAAATCCTTTTCAGAAACTTTAAGAAGGGCGATTGAAAGGTTGTGCCTTAATTAATTTACAAACAAATCATAGAGTGCTACAAATAAAAAATACTCAAAAATTTCCATATTTGAAGTAATTTTTAAAAATTGCTAAAATATTTCATATCGAGATTTCCAATATTTCTTGAAGTAACTCACAATATTTTATTTCAATGCAAATTATCTTCTTTCTGTACGTCCCGAAAACACAAAAATTGTAATCTTGACAGGTCAGTGTGTGAAAAATATGCCACCTAAAATTATTCTATAGGCTGTCCACGGTAAATTGAGCACTTTTGAGGAAATAGTTACATTTTTCCTATCAGTCATTTTTATCCTCCTATCACTGTTTAAAATAATTATTGACATGTAAGTAATAAACAGAGTGTATATATTCACCGGACTTGAACGTTAACGTCATATATTTATTGAGTATTATGAGTAAATGGGAGGGCTTCCAAATGTGCTCACTTAACAGTGGATAGCCTATATGTGAGGAAATTGCACTTGTAAGTAGCGTGTACGTGAATTATTCGGAGACCAACGCCCTTAAGGCAGTGCATGAAATGGGATGAAGTTGTCTGCGTGTTTCGTGTTAGTTCATCCCTGGCGAAGAGAGGGGATAGTTTCAGGAGTTGGAGTTGAATTAACCCGAACCAGCCGCAGTCCGAAACACCCGGTAACGGGAACAGCGTTTTTTCCCATCCTCTGTAGGGGCCGCGGTGGTGTAGCGGTCAGACTACCTGCCTCCCACCAAGGCGAATCGGGTTTCGACTCCCGGTGGAATCCCCCCCTCCCCCACCCCCGTAGATTTTTTCGCACGTGGGAATCGTGCCGGAAGACGGCGCTGGTCTCCGGGTTTTCTCGGGGGGTTTCGCGTTTCCCCCGCACTTGCATACCGGCGCCGCTCCATACCTCGTTCCACCCTCATCAGCTCTCGAGATTCTGATGCACTGGGGAAAAAAGGTTTTGTTGAATCAAGCAATATTTGTTTGGTACAACCAAATTATTTGTTTGTGTGGGGGCAATGATATATTTTGTTGCTGAAACCAAATTATCTTGTTCTCGTTTCGTTGCTCCCAGGCGAAGATTTGGTTTGGCGCAACTAAAGATTTATTTGGCTCCACGTACATTAAACAGTTTGGGCCGATGTAAATACATTTTACAAATTTTCTCGACAGTTTCGAACCGAGATCACCTGCGTCGGAGCGCTGCGCCATAGTAATCTCAGCTAATGTGACAACTGACGTCGTAGGAAAGCTTTGAAATAGATAACAGCAAATATTGTTCAACGTGTGCAAACAAAATCTTCAAGTTTTACAGCTTTACTTGCCAGTTTCTTGTTAAATTGTTTTATTAATATGTTATACGATTGTTAAGCATCGATAGATGCACTAACAAACATGGGTACTATCCTAACTGTCACAAAAATACAAGCAAACTCTCGAGCTGTATTTTCAAACGAAGGCAGTCAAATGAGTGGCCAAACAAATATATACATTTGATTCAACAAAATATTAATTCGCAGTCTAATGTTTTTTTGGCCCAACACGGAGCTGTTTTTGTTCAAACGTATTTTTTTTTTGTTAGTTGAACAAAAGTAATTTTGTTTGCTTAACCATAAATATATTTTTCGCCGTATACAAACAAATATCTTGTTCGATTTCCTCTCAGTGTGTCAATCCATTCAGTCACAGTGTACACAACTGTGTAGCTACATTACGCGCGTGTATGTATTTTTTTGGTCTGTGCTGCACATTGCGAAGCTCAGTGATCAATGATCTTACCTGTTGGTAAATGTTTCGCGAACCGTCTTACTGGACTATGTCATAATTGGTTCACACATAACTGCAGACGAACAAATAGCCTACGGCACGTTGGCTGTGGCAACGAAACAAGTGTTGTTTCGACTTAAGTACAGCACGCATCATATATATATATATTTTTTGGTTTGCAACATCTGAACCAATACATTAAAGTGTGTCTGAAAGGGTTAAGAGCCACCCAAATCTCTATACCCCACCCACCCCCTACATCGCAATGCTGTACGTCTTCATTGAGTGTGGCCAAATTCTGTACCATATACCTAGGCCTGCCTCATGTACGGTAGTCCCATCTCGTGCGCCGCAGTTACACTACTTTTTCGTGCGAGTAATAAAGTACTTACTGGCTATCAATTCGTTTGTGACCAATTCTGTGTAAACACTGTAAAAAAAAAAGTGTAATTTTTACTGAGAAATTGTTTGTAATTTTACAAATGCTTGTAATAGTACTAATATTTTTCTCTGGTAAAACTGCTCGTTTGTAAAACTACAAGGGCCATGTTCCTAATAGACCTTAAGAAATGGCTGTGCTATACTAACCCCTATCCACGAGCCTCAGCAAAATTGCGGACAGCTGTTTGTGTAAATACTGTGGGTAATACAAAGTGTAGTTGCGTGCAAAAATTAATGTACTGCGATTTTGAATAACATAGAACACTTCAAACAACTGAAATAATGATAATAAAACGTCAATTTCAATAAAACGTGGCCGTATTAGGCCTACTCATTAGCTGTTGATTTTTCCTAGCTACGCGAAACTCTTAAAATGATTTAAATAAAGGCTTCTTAATAAAATAATTTATTTAATATTTTGTTGGTACTTGCAGCTATAAATAAGTGCTAAGCTCATAAGTCGAGTTGGTTTTGTTCTTAAGCTTGAGGGTTAACATTACAAGGGGTGTGGGGTCTAATCCCTTTGTTAACAAGGTGTAATTCTTTTTTCGTAATTAATATTTTTTTTTAGTTATTCGCTGTTGTTAATTCATCACTTTGGTTTACAAGGAGAAAAAATATAATTTTATGTAGGGCCTATACTTCTCAATTATGTAAGTTCTAGACTAATATTGGTGTAATACTACAAACAAATGCTTTGCAGATTTTACAAGAAAACTGTTTGTAGTATTGCAAAGGAGATTCTTGGTAAATTGGTTTCCAAAAATTTTTCTTGTGAAAGTATAAAAAAAATTTTTTTTTGTGGTAAACAGCGTGAAACATATTATCATGCAACATTGTCTGTGGGCGAATAACGGTAAGTAATTGATCAGCTTGATCGTGGTGGGAGGGTTATGTAGATTCTACTAATGAATAATCCTACAGCATCGAAAAAGAAAGACTGTTTCTTGGAAAAAAATAATGGGGGGGGGGGGGGGGGGCAGGAATGGAAGCGTGTAAATTCTTTTGCAGGTTATCGCGGCGGTATAGGTCTAGTGGTCAGACTACTCACAGTTCACCAAGACTACCCGGGTTTTTTATTCCCGGCAGCGTCACCTGGATTTTTCGCGACTGGAAACGCGACGGACGTTGCCGTTTGTAGGTGGGTTTTCTCGGCTTTCTCCCGCTTACTTCGTCCTTGAATTCTGCCCCTGTTCCATCTCCATCTCACTTAACCTTCACCGGCGTTCAAGACCTCTCAATTAAATATTTTCCCGCACGAACAGAATGCAACCCTGGTAAATAGAAAACTCTTTAAATAGTCTGAAAACCCTGACGTACACTCTAAATCGGAATAAGTTATTTTTTTACTTATTTATCAGTTGAAACTGCTCCATCTGTAATCAGTAGAAAAAGAAAACTACTAATCTCTTCGGTTAAATGAAATCCTCTAACAAACAGTAGAAAGTCAGTTATTTGTAGTCGATTAATTAAAAGCACAAGGATTGAAAACCGCGCATTACGGTTTGAAATAAATTAGGTATAGAGTTATTTTGTAGCAAAATAAAACTATTACCTGTACAAAGAAATTTCGGAAGTGGCTGTTATCGAACCGCCACTCCAAAACGCAACACATTCTCTTCTTTCTTTTGGCTGACGTTCAACGAATTCTGCAACTTTGCCACTGTGAGAAACGGTCTCGCATTTGCGTAGTAACAAACTTACAATGGCGAACGGCTGTAAGTTTCGTAATGTGAAAGTACTTCATGTTGTCGAAATATACACATATTATGCGTACGTAGGTACATGTCTTTGTAAGGCTCGAAAGTCATTCTAAGTTAAGTTTAGTTCAGATTGTGAGCTTTAAAGGAGAAATATGGTGGTTTTAACGGTGTTGTCGGTGTTTTCTATGTATCTGCTATTTAACAATGCAACATTTTACAGAATGAAATTGATATTTTGAAGAGTTAGATTGACTATTAATAACTGTGCTAATTAGACAGTGGAAGGTTAGAAATAATGCAATATTTTATCAAATTTGTCGTTTCCTCATTATTTGATCTGTTAACTTGCAGAGACCACAAAACTTTTGTTGGTGTAAATCCATCTTTCTTATTGAATTACCGCGCTATCGAGCCAGTAAAATTATAACTGATCTATCTATCACTAAAAGTAACAGTTTTTAATCTGTAGTGTCTCGTTGCATTGTAAAAGAGCGTATACTACAATGGACATCGATAACCTCGTACTTTTAAACCGCTATATTTATCTTTTAATTCACAGAATCCGAACTAAACTCAAGATAGATTGACTTTAAAACTTTGTAAAGACATGTACTTGCGCAGAAAATCTATATATTTCGGCAACAATAAATACTTTCACATCACGAAACTTACAGCAATATTTGAAATTACATTTTGTAGTTCAGTGCCCATAATACGAGTATACATTTGGCAGTGGTAAAGTAGGGCAGTGGATATAGCTGATCATGAAAGCTTCAGCATGCTTTGCTTTATGGGTGGAGGTTCGAGCCCAACCACCTCCAAAAACGTTTTTGCGTAGACAATATTTGTGTTCTGCGACAAAATAAATCGTACCTAACTTGCATCACATAGGACTGCTCTGTGCTTATTTATTAATAACAACTATAAATAGCCAGTTTTAGACTGCTTGAATTAGTAGACTTCTTTTAACTGATGAATTACTGATATTTTTTCTACAGATTACGGATGGAGCAAATTTCAACTGACAATCAGTAAAAAATAACTGATTCCGATTTAGAGTGTAGATTCTGCTCTGTAGGCCTAAGTGTGATTTTTAATTTACTATACGCTGCAATGTCCTGTGATACATCAATTTTATTGAGATATAACACTAAATTTATTTTTATTTTGTCTCATTTTCGATTATTGCTTTTTAACTCTCGACATCCCGAACACATCGATAATCTGAAAACGTGGCATGTTTGGTCATGCGGTTAACGTGCTTTTCTCTTATTCTTGAGATCGCAGGTTCGACCCCTTATAGCAACAATTGAGGTTGTTTAAACCACATGATGGGCCTACTCCCTTTCAATCCCAAAAGAATATGTAGCCTATCGGTGCTCTTGCCTCAAATTAATGTTCCCAGCTCTCGCCACTTAGATTGGACTTCATGGCCAACCTCGCAGAAAAAGATAATATTGTGATGCCAAATGCCTATAAATAAATTTGTGGCTGTTTAGCCGGTGAATATTCTTGAACTACATTGTAATCCTATTCTTACTTCATTTCTTCTTTCTGTTCTTCCGCCATTTGTCAACATCTATCAACATTTCAGTGGGTCAATAACGGCTTTCTACGAAAACATTAAATTTTGAAATTGTTATAAAAATGAATATACCGTATTACATCTCCACCAGTCGCGAACTTTGGTGTGTAAAATAAAAAGATTATGTTTTTATTTGCCGCCAGTTAAAAATTAGAGTTTTAATAAACCTTTAATTGAACGCATGAAAATATTTTCAATAATCTACAGCAAGTTTATAATATAGTCTAGAGAAGAAAGATAATTTATACAAAATTCACATCGAAAAATAAATAAGGCATGCACACATTTGCAATTTCATTTCAGAATTTAATCAATACTTGTTGTGTAGGCCTAACATTTATTAATTTTTTTCATAAGCCTGTATAATGGTGAAATAAGAAAAAATAAATTTCCATTCCAGGGCCTGTAATCCTATTTAGGCCCTACATGAAAACCTACTATCAAGGAATTAACTGATATTCTTTTATTTAATTACGTGATTTCTTTGACAGAGTAATGCAGTTCGGACATAGTTTCTCAGTTACCTTATGTACCTCTTGCAAAGTAAAACTACCAAAAATTTAAATCGTTATGGAAGCTCCTTGCGTAGCTGCAGACTCTTGATTACGGTAGGGTACAAATTCGGCCCGAGATTCGGCATTGTAATTGCAACTGTAATGTGGTAAAAATTTTGAAGCTACCATCATATATTAAAATTATGAATACTATAATAGTACGGAGGCGTACAGCGAATGTGTAGCCTAGTTTCTTATAGTTTTCAATCTCGTAATTCAACAGAATGTACACTAATCCAAAAAGAAAATATCAAATTACACATTTAGAGCGGATACGCTGAAAACTTTTAAACTTTATATTGAAATAACGTAAAAGGATTTTTCGATTTTGAAGATACAAGTAGGAGGACGGGAAGGTAGAAAGGGACGAGCCACACGCAGCAGCGACAAAATCTCTTCTCTCTCCACTCGAAAGCATTTCACACGTAAACATTTGCTAGATGTTACTTGGAAATGTTTTTAAAGAATTTCCAAATTTTTGTAATTTCTCTACTGCTGCGATGACGTGGCGTAGGCTTCATAACGTGCTGAATTACACAGTTTGAAAAAAAAAACTCTTCATTTTACGATAAAGTGCTGGTAAAAATTCATCCAGAGGTGTCCGTAAACTCTCCGTAAAACTACGGACACATTGATTTCCAAAAACAAACTTTCCCTAAATTTCACGGAGCCTAATTTTCTGGTAAGTTTTCTGTACTTCCAGTTTAAAATAAAAATTGACAAAGAAAAAGTTTTTAATTTTCGTTATTTGATATTGTGTATAAAAAGTGTATTTAAAACAAAATTAAAATATTTAATACCTGAGTAAGATTTGAAACCCGAGTCATAAAGTTATGAGCTCACACCCCTGGCCACTTTTCTTTTTACTTTATTGACATATTGACCTATACATTTGCCGTTGGACATAGGCTAGCGTGTGTGACGTGTGACAGCGTGTGTTTGTGACGGTTGACGAGCTCGAGTTAGACCGACCCGACGACAAACACACAGTGCACACGTGAGCTTACAATCTGCCGCGGAGGAGCCGGGGCTCGATCCCCCCCCGACAGCAAGTCGGCAACTCTGCCTTCTGAGCTATGACGGCAGAGGACTCACTCAGAACTCTCACAACAAGTCTGTGGTGTAACTTTCGTATTTATACTGTTGTCGCATAAGCAACTTTTCTCAGTTCCCACTACAGTTAGTGTACTTTAAGTGTTGTTAAATCTTACAGAAGCCTGATGCCACTTTTAAATGTTTAGCAGAATAGGTCTTAGTAACATGGATGACATTAACTGCCGCAGAAATGATAATTTTCTGCGATTACATTGGTGAAGAAAGCTTCGGGCAGACTCGACAATGTTCGTCGCCGAAACCCGAAGAAATAGGAAATACGAAGACTTCCTGTATTTCGTATCTCCGTTTTTCGTCATTACCGATTGCATTTCCGTATTTTACTGTACATTTCCGTAAAAATGTCCGCAAACAGTGTAGCGAAATAATTCAACATTTTTTCTATGAGCGTTTTATACATTTGAAAATATTCGGTACACGATTATATTTTGGCGACCTGTGCTTATGAAGGAAATTGCTCACCCTGATAGTATAAGCCTACGACTGTGAATATTTTAGCAGCTATCATAATCAGCTAAAGATTATACATTTAGTAGCCTTAGGAGAGTAATACCTACAGAGTAAATGCATTGTGCAAAAATAAACAGCCAACGTACACGACCCAATTTTACATACGCATTAGTTTGCAGGTATTTATAATACTATTGTTCAATTTTAACACTCGTGTATTTACTGGGTAAATGCAGAATATAATTTTACGAGCAGTGAAATGTAGTAGGCTGTACATAGTTTTTTTTTTTTTTTGCTCAGTAAAGCACGTTGCGATATTTATATTTACACACAGCGAAAAGATGCTAATTATTTGAAAATTCAAATTCTGCATGGACGGTATTCGAACTCAAGTTTGAATGCGAATTGTCGTAATATGTAAACTATTGTTACAACATTTATTACAGCAGGCATATAAGTTGTACCTTTGCAACTTTTAGTCTACCGGAGCGTTGATAGAGGTTCCAAATAACTGCATAGGGCGTATCTCTAATTATTAAAAATCTCACCAATTGATACCACTTGGTAGGCCTATAGACTGTTCACGGTATAGTGAGCACTTTTGAGGCTCTGGTTACATTTTTCTTTCAGCCAATTTTTATCCTTTAACCAACTTTTAAAGTAAATATTCCAATTTAAGTAATAAACACAGTGTGTAAATTCCACCACACTCAGATAAAATATATTTACTGACTATATTATTGCAAGTGAGAGGGCTTTTAAAAGTTCTCACTTTATCGTGAACAGCCTATATAATTATGAGTGTATGTATTTATGAATGCATATGTGTATTATATTATATATATATATATATATATATATATATATATATATATATATATATATATATATATATATATACGTTGTTCGCTGTTAACGGAGCACTTGTGAAAGCCCTACTTAAGATCTACTTTCCTCCTCTTCTGCCATAGGTAAAATGTTAGATTGCCATGGGCCTAACGACTTTGTTCGTGCCAGTCAAGTGGAAACGTGAAAGCCTAAATGTGTTACCATAGGCCATTTGTGCTAAGGTGAGCACTTTTAAAATCCAACCTCTGAAAAAAGTCACTGCCCCTATGACTGGCATATGCGCCCGGTAAAGTTGGTAACGATGGAGGGAAAGTAGATCCATGCCTTAACGTTAACGTTGAGTTGAAAGTGTTTGGTAAACGCAATTGAGAGTACTAAAGTTATTTATTTCTACCTGTCATTTTAATTTGATTACGGGAAAAATTAGTGAATTTTGTAAAATTATTTCATTCTCCAATAATTTCGCAGTTTTACTTTGACCGACGCATGAATAACGTGGGCAGGCTCATGGCAATGTTATAAGGGAGGACTCACAATGTGCACACAAGAAAATCTTAAGAGTGGGATGGGACCCCCGCATTTTTGTGAAATAGTTTTTCGTGTGAATACCCGTATCTCGGTAAATAAACGTTCTGCAAATACGATTTTTTTCAGAACAGATAAAAAAAAAAAAAAGTTATCTACGCCACTATTTTTTTTAATTCTTTTGTCATATTAATTGTAGTCTTGGAGACAAAAGTTCTGCAAAATGGTCGAATATCGCATTTTTAAAGCTGGTCTATGCAGTATCCTTAAGCGGCAGGAGGAAAGTACAAACATACGGGCGTAGTTTAATCTGTGGTCTTTCACCGCGTGTAATAAAACCCCACTGTTACACATCTAGTTGACATAGTACAGCGTCACGGCGGAAACACTGCCCGTCTTGAGCGTAGGGGCGATGAGGCGCTAGAAGTGCGTGTTAGTGTCGCCCGTATCGCTCCCTCGCTTCTTGGCCTTGGAAGCGGGGTTCCATCCCACTCTTAAGGGCCTCGTCTAACTGGCGCTTGAGCTGCGTTGCAGAGTGTTTGAAATACACGATTTTCAACCTAACTACTAAACGTGCGTCGAATGTGCCGATCTACGAAGAGAACGCACACTTCATACAAGGGCTGTCAATTGCTTTCAAGACATCACGCACACTAGAAACACCATTTCATAGCACACCAAAAAGGCTAAAAAAAAAAAAGGCTTTTTCAAAGCACTGTAGCTCGAAACATAAACGCATCAGATACATACAAAACTACTCAATGGCCCCGCATCGAACCTTACTGCAGACCTTCTACCAATAAAATAATAAGATCACCTCTGAAAGTCCCGTGAGTATATATATACGCGGTACGACAAGAACACTGCACGCCAGTTCAAAGCACTGCGCTTAGAGGCGATGGCGCACTTGATGCGCGTGGCAATGTCGCCCTTATCTTCCTCCCGCGCTGCTCGCTCTCAAACGCTGAAAAAGGGTTGGTAAGTGGGAGGGCCTTAATGTGCCATAAGTTTTATCGTATTCGAATGTGTACAGAGCAGGAAAACGGCAACCTGATTTCCCGTAAATTTTGCCATTAAACCTACACTCCGAATAGAGGATCGAATACTTGACGTAGCCCTACTGATTATCTTGACACGTAAGTTGTTACCTAATTAACGGGTATGGCTTACGAAATATTAGCTTCCCCGGATAAAAATTTATATGTGTATCTCGGGCTGAAATAGGATAATCGCTTGAAGCCTACAAGCTATGCGAAACATGGATTTGCTACAGAAAAAAAAAATAGTAAACCGGACATGAAATTTCTTGTAGAAATACACATTCTAGTTATTTTATTTCAAAACATTTTGTTGTAAACCTGTTGAATTTGTACTTGTGCCAAAACATAATTTGTAGAACTTCAGAAATATTCTTGCGGTAATATTGACACTTGTAAAATTTCTACAAGTATTTGACTACGAAAATATTTTTTGGCAGTTATTTAAAAAAAAATAAAAAATAAAATTAAAATAAAAAAAAAATTTAAAAAAAATCACAGAAATTCTTTTCTTTGTGATGACATAAATATACCTGCTTTTACAGGCTGTATGACCTACAGTGGCGTATCTAAATTTATTTAATTTCACAGATATTTATAATTTTCTACGAGTTTCTATTCATATGTTTTAGTAAATATAATTTAATTTTCATAATTTATAATCAGAACCTAGTATTTTGAAAATGCCACTGTGAAATAAGGTATGTTCTGTAACGATTTTTCAAATGTGAAGTTCGCGTATATGTATTATTGATTGTATCAAACGCACACGTATGAACATATTTAGGGAATACTAAAATGAAAAAAGGCTAGCCTATAATTTTGTATTGTTTTCCCTCAAAGACTTCATAAAAGAGTCAAAGAAATTAATTGTATGACTGAAACATGATCGAGCTGTTAAGAAAAGTAGCTCATATAGGTCTAGGTATCCATTCATTGAGTTCATCGCACAAATAGGTACAGACGTGTAGGCTATATGTATTGTACGGTAGAATACAGATCTAGGCTTACTGACAAGTTAAGATTTTTAATCCCATTTCTTATGCGTCAGCGAAAAATTGAGAACCGATGTGGTATGCATTTTTTGTGGTTAAATTCCTTCATTTAGCCTTACCTATCCCAAAAACTTATTTCGCCGACACAGTCAAAATATAGCATTTCAGGTGATTTAAAGTTCTAATGTTCAAAACTAATACCAATAAATTTATGACATTATGAAATAACTATGCAGCTACCGAAAATAATATTTTGTGCCAATATGTGCATTAACATGTTAAAATAGTATTAAGAATTTCATTACTTAACATAAAATAAGTATACCTTTAAATATTATCTCCATGGGTGTCTTGGAGCTAAAAATTTAATTTGGGTCTCCTGCTAATTGGTCAAACAATTTCGCAATGTGCAATTTGGAAGCCCATATTTCAGATTTTCGACACTCATTCACTAGTTCAACACCTGCGTCAGCGCTTCACTAAGGTTTTTAAAAAAAATAAATAAAGATAGTCAAACGCTTAAAATTAAATGTTAGTATTTTTTTTTAGTGGCATGAAAGTTACTTAATAAGACTATTTCAATAAAACAGGCATTCGTAATTCACTGCAATATAGATCCTACTGTTTAAAATATATATTTTTGCAATTTCCTAGACATTTCATAGTTTAAAAATAATTTTTGCATTCGCTTACCTATGTTTATCCTTAAGTAAAGGTAAAAATTGTATTGGAAGAGATTTTATGTTTGATTACTCGCCAAATATTAAATTACGTAACACGTCGCCTTTTAATATAAGAAATTAGGTTATGATAGCATGGAAAATAATCATAAATCGTGGCCTAACAGTCTCGCGACTATGTTAAATCAACGTGTGTTTACAACGACTACATGTCCTAATCGAGAGCACAGATGACGAACAGTCGAACGACTGGACGAAAGGTGGCACGTCGTGATGTGTGCCTGCAGGGCTGCCAACGTTACTGACCACGGACGCGGCTGCAGTTTCCGGTCGATAGCCGGAGGGGGAGGGGGCCGCGAACCGGCGCAAGGTTGGCAGGCCCTGCCGCGGCGCGATGCAGACGAGACGACGCGACGGCTTGCTTACCTGTCGCCGAGACGCTGCGTCCACGCGGACAATGCCGCCGGCGCCGCCAATAAAACCTCGCGGCACAATAAGCTAGTCGCCTTCGCCCTCGGCGTGTCGCCGCGACGCCATGGCAAGAGGCGCTCGCGATGGCTTCCCCCGGGGGAAGGGGGCGCCCCGCCCTTCCCCTCCGCGCGACCAATAACTCCTGGGTACTGGGGGAGGGGAGGCACTAGGCCCCGCCCACCACCCCGGGGAACTGGAATCAGCGCTCGGCCCGCGTGGCGCAGCTGTTGTGCGGGTTGCCTGGCTCCCTTGCGAGCAGGCGCACACGCAGTTCGCCCCATTTACCGCCTTGCACCTCACTAGTCGCGACGAGGTTGTGTTCAAGGTCGCCGGTGATCCGCCGGGGTTGCCCCGTCAGGTCACTGGGCTGCGCTCGTTAATTACGGATTTCCTAATTGCCGGCGACAAGTCAGGCGCAGGCTTCCCCACTGGCGCTAAGGCTGTTTCAGAGCGCGAAGGTTCTGGGTTCCAGTCCCAAGTAAGCCAAATATGCATGTCTTTTTTTAGTTTTGTGCCTGGGCCATACACTTTTCCGGTTAATGTGAACTTTAATACATTTAAATGCGGAACAGATTTCCAGGCGTTCAAGACAACGTAGAAAATATTTAGTTATCAAAGGGCTTTCCCCGGCATAAAACGAACTTTATAAAGTAAACAAATTTTAACAGTAACTTATACCCCACACAAGTGACATTTGGGAGCATTTTCACGAGTAAAAAACTGCTAAAGAGTAACATTATTAAAATAATAATAATTAATGATGATTAGGCCTACAAATAATACATTGGAATAGACTTCGTAACAAATGTTTAATTTTTTTTTGTAGTTTGATTAGAGCATAACAATTTAGGAGAATTTAAGCGGTATTTTCATTCAAAACTTCGCTTTCAGTTGCCCGATATCGTTTTAATAGCGATCATGGCGCTACCTACTGCAAAGTCGGTGAACAAATTCATGAGGAAGGTGTGGAAAGACATTAACTTTTGCGTGGTATACAAAAACTTATTTTTTAAATAGAAAGTCGCTAATGCAAATTTTTTTAAAATGTCTTCTTAAGCAACAATACATTAAATGTGATATTGTCCGATAAATATGAATTGAGTCTTCAGTGCTACTAACTTAATACTTCGCAAAAACAGCCCTCTCCATTTACGCGAGGGAAATATTTTGTATCTTTGTGACTAGCTGAAAAATAATTCTTCATCGAGTATCTATCATTAATTCCATTAAGTGTTACACACGACCGGCTGTCATAAACACGCACAAGGATCTATCTAGAACAATGAAATTATGCCGTGTTCGAATTGACGCGTTTAGTTTGCTAAAAGGTCACATGACACGAATTGGGCTACTAAAATTATAACGTAAATAATACATTATCAAATCGTAACCTTTTTTGAACACATGACTATCGACAGCTTCCGAATTGCATGTTACTAAAGACTAAAATACTATGAATGGTCATTTCAAACACGGCCTAAATTGTAAGCTTTTATCTAAATTTGTAAACGAATAAGTTCCATAGAACACACGCTGATACGAAGTACTGAATTTATTGCCTTTAAAATGTCTGTAATGCTAAGTTCATTTTGTTCATTGGTTGCAATCTGTGCGTGTTGTTAGGTGAAATAAATATTCCGAAGAAAATAACACTAACTCATTGGTAAAATGTCCTTATAAAATTAGCGTAATGTTAGACATAGGCCTAAACATCACATAAGATCCAAACAACGAATGCGAGATATTTTAGTTTTATTAAGTGTACAGTATTATTATTTGGGAACCTAAAAACCAATCAATCTGTAGACTATACGATCAGGCCTATGTGCGTTGATCAGGGCACTAAAATAAAAGCTAAGAATGACTGCTATATGTCATTTTTAAACAGCCTATTTCAAACTCGCGAAAACCTTTGACCAATCTATCGAGTAATATTCTATTGTTAGAAATATAGTATGTAAGTTAGGTCTATAGGTTATAAAATATAGTTCATGCATGCTGTAAGCTAAGACTCAAAGCAATTCTTTGCTCGATCTCCTATAGGAAATCTTTAGACTTTTGAATTTGCATAGTTTCCTTAATCTGCGGAACGACTTATGACTTAATAATTTGCAAATAAAAATAAATAACAAATTTACTCCTCAACATAGGCATACTTTGTTCCAATTAATGGGAAAATCTAATTTTACTCCTGTTTCTTTGTACAGAAAATATAAATTAATAAGGAGTCTTAAAATAAATATATAATACGCGTACATTTAGAAATCTTGTAAACGTAATTGCCAATCACTCTGAAGAAATTGGTGCCCATGGACAACGACATATCTCGTTGCATCTTGACCCTAGCATTCTTTTTCACATTTCGAAAGTTTTTATTTTAAATGAACATTATCTGTACAACTTGCCTTTATATTACGAAGTATATAATCATGGCCAAATAGAACTATTGTACAGTAGTCTATCAATCCATTCTACTCAGAAGATAAGAAATAACCTAATAGGTCTATAAGGCTTAAGTTATGAAGTCATATAAGTATTCCAAAATAACGTCTGTAGAAATTAAATATAGCCTACAATAGATAAATTTTCACGTAGCTCCTTCGCACTACAGGCAATCAATACAAAACACACACAAACAAAAAAAAGTTTCGCGTTAATAATTGAACGATAATTTAATCTAATTATTTAATTTGACACCTTTGTGAATCTTTTTTATTACTATACATATTTGTGGGAACATGTTTTAATTTCAGAATCACAAAGATCATTGCTTTCGCATGTGCAAAAGGGATTCGGCGAATTAATATCCACGATTGGATTTTTATGAAGAATGTATTATTATTATTATACCGACAGGTCAGAAATGGCCGCGTGGTGTTTTCAAGGGCAGTGCGTTGAGCCACCAAATCAACTTGCCCGCACCCGAGACTATCCGTAGACGAAACTTTCCGTTTCAGTTTTAACTTTCCGTTTCAGTTTTGTTATTTGTCAAAGCGTGGAGATGAAGCGATAGAGGGGAGTAAAGGAGATGTTGACAAGTATGCCGGGGAGAGCAACGCCAGTTCCCCCACCGAGGCCACGCCCTCTCGGCCCCCACCCCTGCGGGTCAGGCCCCTCCCCTCTTGTCACGGCGGTGCAGCCAACCACCCCGAGATCTGTTTGTATGGGGTGCAGAGGGGTGAAGAGGGTTAGTCGCGGTGGTGGAGGTGGCGAAGCTTCACCCCGTGTAAAATACACGGTCGAGTGGCGCGATCACGCAGTCAGCAGGGCGAAACCGCGAGGAAGGCCCTCCTAAGCAGGTTGCGCGTGTCGCACGCCACGCGGAAGAGGTCGACGCTTCTTCCAGCGCACGCACACACGCACGCGTGCACGCGTTGTTTCTTCCCCCCCGCCCGCCCCGTACGCTCTCTCGCGACAAGGAAGTCCTTCCCCTGGACGAAGACGTCCTGGTTCGACGCCCCGCATGCGACTGGAAGACGAGAGGGCTCCCCCCCCTCCTCCAGCAACATCGTTCTGACTCCTCCCTCTTCCACTTGCTCGGGCGCCTCCCCCCTCCCTCCTCTCATCACGGGGTTAAGGAGGCGAGGGTAGTAGCAGCTCGCGCGCCAAGTGGACCAGACGGATTCGCCCGTCGTTCCGGCTGATTAAGCCTGCGTCAGACACGCGCCCTTTCCGACGCACATAACAGAACTACATAGGCGTACTCGTCGTGCGGTGCTGGGAGGGGGGGAGGGGCGAGCGAGGGCCGGGATCGCCGACGGCGGTGCGTGCGTCCGCCGATGCGTGTGCGCGATGTCGCGGGAGTAGCCTCGCACGGCGAGTGATCGTGAGGGGCCGGCTACGTCAAGCCGGCGGCGTGGTCAACGTTGGACGACGTGTGGACACCGCAAGAAACCACGACAGCCGCCGCCGTACAGCCTGTCTCTTTAGGAGACGCCCTTAACGCCGAGGTGAGTTCGCGTCGAGCACTCTCTCACTTTCTCTCACTTTGTCGAGTGTCTTCCTGTATAGTCTCCCCCCCCCCCCCAAACACACACACACACACACAATCACTTCTGCTAATCACAGAACAAACAAGCGAACTCTCTTCGGTCATTAACCTCTAGCCCTCATCAAATTCGAGCATGTATCTCAGCTGACGCTTAAGAGTTATACAATGGTCACGCAACTCAATTTTGTATGTGAAATTGATGACGTATTCCAACGTCGAAATAGTTTATCTAGCCTAGCTACAGAAAAATAAAACATATCAGTTTCCAACACCACGCATTTAAACTTACTGCAATGACAAAAATATTCTTGTTCCATCAACGTCATAGATATATAACATATATTTTTACAGTGCAAACTATTTATTGCCTGGAGTAACAATTTTACGACAGTTTGTTGTCATATACGTGAAAACCAATATATTCTTAAGAATTTTAAGTACGCCTGTTTTATTTTACCACTGGGTTTTTTATATCAAAATTATGATTTCACAGTTAAACTTTAATTTGTCAAGTCTCGTACAACAGGCAGTGTCGTTACACTCGGGACCGTTAAAATCAGTGTTGAAATTGAAATGTTAATTATAAAAATTAAACAATAAAACTAGTTATTTTACGACATACAGAATTATTAGAAACTATAGCCGATGTAGCTCATAACGAGAGCACTGACAAAAAAAAAACTATTTGATTCCACTTTCGAGGTAAGCGTGTCTAGTTGTAGCTCATGACTTGCCCGCAATCATCACATTTAAACGTTCAAATCAAAACATGGTGCAGTACCTAACTCATGTACACTTTATGTAATAAACATAAGTATGTGAAATAAAATTTTGACAAGAGATTTATATAAAAAAAAATGCGGTTTGTCAGAAATTCCTTCAATATTAATAGAATAGGTTCGTATTTGGAAGCATATCTCAACAAGAGTTGATAAAAAAAATATGTGTGTTAACATAAGATGTGAATAATTTTGTTTGGCGAGCAAGTAGGTGTGTTTTTTTCCTTCAACTATTTGCATGCTTAGTTGCTCCCACAGTGGGCTAGTTGTCAGTTTTACCCAGACATAGTAACACTACATTCGGCACTTGTCTTCTGGAAAGTTTACTATCGGTTCACGAGTCTCGTAGGGCGTGTGTTCAAATTGCAGAAGTAACAACTATTTATAATTATTTGAAATTTAACCCACAGTTGAATTTAATTACTATTCGTGTCTTCTTATGATAGGTGTCTCGCCAAGTGCTCTGCCGAAAGAAAAACTAGATCAGTCACCCCTAGACGTGACCTGTGTGGTGTATAAAGTGCAAGTTTACGTGGAGATACGACTAAGTCATGCGGGCGGGACCGAATATAATCATAAACATACAAACATCTTCGGTACCTAGGTATGTGTTTTGCAGTCTGGTAGAAGTGGCCAACTTTTTGGGGAGACATTGTTTAGTAGGATTATCATGAAATGCACACTCCGATATCCAGGTAAAAATAACATTTTCGAAAATGATTTACAACGTATATTAGTCATTAGATCAGAAAGTTCGCTATGAGTGTTTGTTGCGTGTGCTAATGTAATCGACTACGCCTACCAACACAATATCCAGATAAATAAAATTAACAATTTTACTGTTTTTGTTCAAATTCTTTTAGGTACGACCTACACGGAAGAAAATAAGGTTTTACGTAATCTGTTTCTGAATTTACAATCAATTAATAAAATTAATAATTAAAATTTTTTGAATAAACTATATAGGCTGTACATATAAATATCACGTATTGTTTACGTTGGGAACTTCCCTTGTTCCCATGTAGGGCCTACACATAAAATGCATTTTTTTTAACTCTTGCACATGAAATTAACAGTACCTATCGTTTAAATGTTCTTGCTTAGTTCATAGAGAGTTCTGAACATTTAATAGCATTCTTTGCGTGCAGCTGTAAAAGCTAGAGAAACCCTCAAATAAATAAAAAAAATGTACGTATCACGATAAGAATTTGTCGACAAACTTTGGGAATCGTGTTAAAAATATAATTTCCATTTATAATTTTGACTTAAATATTCATGGGGTAAGTGCTACCGTGTATTTTCAATAGGACAGAAAATGAAAATAAATAGGAACTGATATTTTAAAATCTAGTTCTGTTACTCCAGATGTAATTTGTTAGATACAACAGACTAAGTATCAGCTAATGATATATACTACGCAACACATAGTCAGAAAATAACATCCACGAAAGTACTAATTAAAGAAAGGAAATAAAATATCTCTATGAATTTGTTACAAATTCAACTTATTGTATGTCTGAGCTTCTTTATGTTTTGTCAGATTACTTTCGCCATAAGTGGACAGTTCTTATCATCAATCTCAAATGTGCCCAAAACATAAGGTGTTATCATGCTCTGACTACTATTGTTGGTAACTCGAACTTAGGGCCTATAAGATAAAGATATTATTTCTATCAAATGTGATCAACCGGCTTTAGGAAAATTTTCTGTTTTCAATTCGAAACGTGATTAACGAAACCGATCTTTCAGACCGGATTTTATATAGACTCTAAGGTATTTCGGAAATAAAAAAGTTAACCACTTAGAAATTATGTTGGCTTCTCTCATGTCATCTGTTTGTGTCATTTCAAAATTGTTGTGTTCAAATTTTGTGCCACCAGTTAAGGAAAAAGTTAAAAATTAGGCCTATTCAGGACCGATTTTGTATGCTGGATTCGGTATATAAAGGGGCCTAGGGCTAAACACGTAAATAAACTAATATATGCAACATACTTCTTATTACCTACTTACACCTTATCATCCAACGCCAACAAAATTAAAGCTTGGACAAAAGGAGCACGAATGTTGACAATAAAATATAATGAACAACAATATAGTTTAAATTTATGGGACTTTTTTTTTTTTTTTTTATTAATATCTACTGATTGTGAAAACCGGAATTGTAATAAATAGTTTTTACTGGTTAAAGATAAAATACATAATAAGCAGAATATCGTTTATATTGTGTATGTATTACAGGTAGCATTTGCCGCTGATTCGATGTATGCATATAAATTAGTAAAGGGGTATATAACAAATTAAAAGTTTAATTTTTTAGATTTGTGCTGAAAGTATACTTCGAAACAAATGCTCATATTTTGTTAAACGTTTCGACACACGTTAAAAAAATTCGCTCAGCCCAAACCACATCCGTAAAATTGCTAGTTTCTGTGCAATTCAAAGAAAATGTTCAATAAAATATCACTTATATGCTAACATTAGTTGTAACGTGCTGACGTGAGTAAACAGACACCCGTAGATCACGATAACACTAACGTGACGACGTAACATTAAAAACGTGTTTGTGATTGTAGGTAAATATCTCAGTTATTTTATGAAGCAATCAAATGGTTTCAATTATGTCTGAAATTATAATAATTTAGGCTGTAACCTTCAAATAACGAAATCATGGGGGCGAAAAATGATTACTGTTGAAATGGTGTATTTTCCTATCATACATTGTGTAGTTCGTTTATCAAACTCATAGAATACAAAACTCAACGTCACAGAACCACAAAAATAACTGCGTTATTGTTAACGCACGTAGGCTTACCTTAGGGCAGTTATTTGTATCCAAACAAACGTTTCTCTTACTGTGTCATAAATAGAATACTGCCAAATGTTTTGTAATACATTTCACCAAATTGCTCTGAAAATGTCTATATTACATACATTCCCTGCTTTGGTACATTAACTACAAATATTGTTATTTTTTAATGCATAGAAATTCACTTGTGTTTCCGTAAATGCCCATTTGCTAAACCACTTATCGTGTATTTTACTTAAAAACTTATGAAATAAGGGAAAACATAACACAGGTGTCTCCTTATTTAAAGTAAACTGATGTATCATCGTCATACTCTAATAACATGGAATTAAAATTTAATTTTGTCTCCCGCAATCGCGTTATTTTCGTATAGCATCCATAATATCATTTACAGCTGAAGATTTCGAATCATTTTACAAAAAAAAAAAACATGCAAAATTTTGGAAAAAAACGTTTTTTTTGTTTCTTGAATATTTGCTTGGCATTCAATCGTATTCAAGTTTGCGTTCATTAAAATCAATCAGAAGCGTTGATTGTACAATCGGAAATATTTTTATCGCAATCATAACACAGCTTTTATTAAAATATAATTTGATTAATCACAGCCCGCAATAAATGTGCACCAGTAGAACACGAGATTTGACCGTGTGGTGGAACAAATATTACCTTGGCGTCTTCAGACCCGTTTCATTTTATGGCCTGAAGTGCTGCAAAAGGTAAGTAATATTTTATACTCGTTCTTCAGTGCACACAGTACTTGTTCCCTGGTCACCAACAATGACCTGTGGGATGTGTGTTGTTGAGCGACAGTGATAACTAGGAAGGTTTATGAATATGTTGGCCTCCGAACCTTGGAGTGTAGGTACGCCCTGAAAACTGTTATGGTGAAGTTTTCCCTTATAGGCCTACACACGTGGGAGCGCTGCCGAACAGGTATGCGAAAGAGCCAAATGGTTACAGTCATTATCACCAAATCCACATATAATTACTGTGCTAAACATTTCCTTATTTGTATACTAATGTATGGCAACTGTCCCACTCTACGTACAGGTAAAAAAAAATTTTCATCACATGCTAGGAAGTTTACCAGAACAATTTCTTACAGTGTATATGCAGCACCGGCTAAACATAATTTTTATGTGCAATATGTAGAGGTACACGATTGTGTGCACTGGTCATGAATGTGTTAGAGAAACTGGTTTTGTGTAGGCTCATCGAGTATAGCCAATGTAATAGTTTGTGATCGGTTTTTTTTCTTACAAGCGTGTGCATTTCGCATGAACCTGAGTATCAAAGCACGTTTCGAAGCAATCTCGTTGTCACAAAGGAATGAGCACACCGAAAGAGCCGCAGTGGAAATTTATAAATAAACACCTCAAATATTGTCCCGTTTCGTGGTTTAACAAAACACGCCTTCGTGTAGCTTTATAGAACGAAAGCTCTTCTGCGAACACGGCATTTATTATTTGTAACCCAAAATCTGCATATCAGTAACTATAGACCATTCACGTTAAGGTGAGCACTTTTTAAAGCCCTCTCATTTCGAATAATAGTCAATAAATATATTTTATTTTAGCCTTAGACGTTAACTTCCGAGTGAGGTGGAATATACGCACTGTGTTTATCACTTACATGGCAATATTTATATTAAAATGTTGTCGTAGGATAAGAAATGGCTGAATTGAAAAAAGGAGGCCTCAAAAGTGCTCACTTTACCGCGAACAGCCTATAATATTTCATATCTTCAGTCAAGAGCACAATATTGAGCATAATTGTGCATATCTTCAGTCAACAGTTATGAGTTTTCCAGGATTTCTTTTATTACTATCGCATTGAAAGACAATAACTGCGCATTTTAAAAACGTATTTTGTTAAAATCACAAGTTGCACGTTTGGAATAATTACAAGAGTCGGAAGTGTCCCAGTTTCCCTACGTGCATCCGTACGTTATCCGCGCACATATGCGTTCCTATTGTAGGGCTAAACACGGTCTGTTTCTCGCGCTACGTCTCGACTATACGTATCGTGCCCGTGAAAATGTAGAATGTTCCTTAGCACGGCGACGTGTCTTGAAAGGATGTTCGCGGTCATAGTTACAGAGTTATTCGTTCTTTTGAAACATTCTGCAATAAAACGTTCAGTTTCACTGTTCTGTAAAAAAAAAAAAAAAAAAAACCGAGTCGGAGGAAAGCGGTGTAGGTAATATTCAGTCAGCATGAAAAAAAAAAAAAACCTGGATTCGAGACGATTGCCGTAAGCGCGATATTCTACACGCCTGGAACGTGTGTGGGATATTAGACACTTCACATATGAGTCAGTTTAGAGCCTGCGTGTTACCGTCAGCTGCTTATTTCGTACAGGGAAAAAAAAATTTTCTGCGTTTTTGCACACGCAAGTTAATTTCCTCATCTTATAAATGGAAGTTTGTGTACAAAATAAACCAACTCTTACTTGTATTATCAGTGATAAAATTCCTGCCCACGACTGCAAACTTTTTAGTTAAAACTCGATTATGGAAAGTAGTTCTTTGTGTTGACGTCTTGTTGAAAGTTCGAAAAATTCATTGTCAAAAAAAAATTTTAATTTACACATTAAATTTTTGCGGTAATTTAACACTGTTAGGCCTATCTAACAGCGGATATTAGAACTACTTCAAGCTTCATTAGTGTATTCACACAGAAATTAAACTCCTGCTTATGGCACATGCTTGTTTGTATATACCTAACGGTTTATAGGCCGATAATTATTGTAGCGGCGAAGTTAATTGTTCCAGGCTTTAGAGAAATGATTTTTATTTATTTATTACTATCACTTGCAGAATGTTGCAGAGTAAAGAGGAGAAAATATAATTACATAATTATAAATAGTAAGCGGATTATCATAACGTAGGTGTATGAAAACCTGAGAGGCATGGTAAAATTAAGTGTTTGAGGGCTGTGTGTATTTACGTGGTGGATTACTGGAAATAAATACTGGCATTGTGTATTTACAACTGCAGTGAGTTTATAGTTTTACTTCTGTACCGATGGCAAAAAGACAAAAACACCATAGTGCCAATCCAATTGCAATGAAAATGTAAATTTTCTGGTCACTGAAAAAAAATACATGAAAGATAGGCCCTCCAGTTTACTTTTTGCTACTTGGTAATTGTAATTTGACATAGTTCAACTGTAATATGTAGTATCTACAGTGTACATTTTACTGTACTTGTATTGAAGGTATTTTTACATGGGCACAGAGTAAAAATTATACTCATTTACATTTGTAGATGTAAAATATACCTATTTTGGGGTGGAGGCTGCTACAGCGTAATTATAGCTATTTGTGTAAAATTACACCAATTAATTTACATATAATTTTTTTTTTTATTTGTAGGTATGGCTAAATCGTCGATAGGCCTACCAAGATATCTTTAAAATACTAGTCACTGGCCGAAAAAAGGGATTTAATATTGTGAGAATTTACTTAGATACAATTTTACAAATAATTTTCTTCCTACTGTCCAATTTATTTTTAAAAATTCAACCAATATTAAACGTTAGAAACGAAATAAATTTCGCCCACACTAGAGAAATCCGTAACATCTGATGGATTTGTTTATGCAATTACACATTATCCACCTGTAGTGGTAATTACTCGAAAAACGGCATAAAAACTCAAAAAACCACCCAGAAAATCCCCATTATATATATATATAGACACACACACATAAAAAAACTCCGCACTTAGGTATAATGGCTATTATACCTAAGTGCGGTAGAGAAAAAGTTAAAAGAAACACATAACCCCCTCCCCAAATAATATATTGCTATTTATCATGTAGACATTAATGTAGTGCTATTTCCTGCAAATAAAAAGAAATGTTACTATATGTTTCATAAACACAGTTCACGCTCACAGTTTCCCGATATTTCTAAATACGAAAATAATAGATAACGTCTAAATACCCTGCGAAGATGAAAAAATTCAGGCCAGAAATTTATGCCATGAGACAGGCCTACTCAAAAAACTTTTGGCATTTCCAAATTGCATAATGTAAAGGGGTCTTTGCACTTTTTTTTTGCTGCATGATGTCCATGATAAATATATTAATGAATTAAGATGTTATCTTTCAACCTCCCATATTGTATGATATCCTTACATTATTGTGTAACTCCAATACAGAACAATTTTGATATACATGCGAAAGTAAAAAAAAAAAAAAGATGGAATCTAAACATTTTTTATTTGAAGAAATTGCCTACATAATGCTTGCTGAAATTAACGTCGTGCTGTGGATGTGGTCAGAGTTAACCCCTCCTCCCCCTCCCACAAAAACCTTTTCACCATATATTTTTTTCCCCCAGCGTGTGGGTAAACACGAGAGATCTCATCCCAAACCTCTCTCATCCCGAAAATATGAGGTTTAGTGCGTCACATGTGGCCATCTGCGTACAAACCATTTTGTAAAAAAATGTTTGCCTTCTCAATAAAACCATACTTATCAGTCTTAAATTCACCCATAAACTTAACGGTATGTCAAATAACTTTACTATAAAAAATAGTTTTCTACTGCGTATTCGATCTCATGACTGGTTCCACTCTGATTTCACCCCTATTCCAAGTTGTTCTCCTGGGAAAATACTAAAACCAAGCTAAACATGTTTGCCCGCTCCAAGTTATAATTTTTATTTTATTTCGTTGACATATGACAAAAAAAACTTACAGGATAGTCAGGGTGTCATTTTAATCCTCTGCGACCATATTCAAAACTCGTTTACAAATCGAAGATGTAGTGGAATTGAAAAATTATCAAAACTTGCGCCACAGATTTGAAATAATGTAACGGCACCACACGCACCCAAATATTAATAACAGCAGTTTTAAAATTTTAGTTACCTGCGATTTACAGCTTACCATTTTTATCAAAAAAATAGTTCGTTTGTGTATCCTTCCATTCGCGAGAAAATGGACTCACTCTGTCAGGTCGGCGATGAAACTTTGTTTTGTTTCAACTCTAATTCAGGACAAAAGTCAATTTTTGCTTTACAATTTCAAAACGTACATAGTTCGAGCCTCTACTGTCCAAAAATTTGGACGGCTTATACTTTAAATTTATACCTACGTAGATTCTTTTATTATAATAATGAAATTCACTCGCAATTTTTTTTAACACGTGGTTATGATGTTCAAATGTTTCTCAATTCTAAGTTAGTAGGAGTTAATCATCTCATACAAAGCTGGACTTTTGTGCATAAGCTATTTTTTGAGTATAAACGTATAGTATGTTTTTATCCTGGCCTTCATGTTCAACACACGTGAAAAAGGCCCCTTTTAGTTGAATTCAGCGGTACACATGGAAAAATTATTTTTTGCAAATAAAAAAATTGTGAAAGCTGCTGTGGATTTGAAAGTGAAACAAGACGAAGAGGACAATAAAAATAAAATTAATAAATGATGAACCGTCTTGCCTTTGACACGCATGGTTAAAGGATGGTAAATGGCTGGCTCTACTAGCTGTTTGGTTAAGCAATTTTAGTTCCTAGTTAATGCACTTAACTGGTAGGCTGGTCCACTATTTCGGACAGAAGATGTCACATTCTGTGTACGAATGCATTAGATTAAAATTTACATCAAACCCTTCATCAATGAGCACTTGCTTTCTTTATGTACTAAATCTTCCACAAGTATAAAGATCCAAACTGTGAGTTATAACAATTATTTTCATAATGAAACATATTAGTGTTACATTTTTTTTTTGTTGGGCGTTACCAGTATTTTTTCAAAAGCTATAAAATTTTATATGAGAGCCAGATTTTCCTATTCGAACGACACGTGGCCATTTAAAGTCTCAGAAGACAGGCCTTGCGATTTCATTGCGAAAAAAATATATAACAGTAAAAATTTAAAAGGAGATGTAGTTAAAATCTTCAACATTATTCATCGCAGACTAAAAAAGGTTTTATGTGATGTAAATTATCATTTGCGAAATTTATGTTTAAATATTTAATAAGCACCTATATTACACTGTAGCGCTGCAAGCGGATCAACCATATATCCGGATTATCTTTCAATAGTTGCCATCGACTTGCTGTGAGATGTTACAGATATTGCTACACTTTATATGCAGTACATAAATTGCACAGAGATGGGATGGTGTTGCTGTTTCATTGATGCGAATGTAACCTATTCTTTCATCTATGTGGCTGCCCTAGTCTCTGGAAAGAGCCGGTGTGCCTCATTGGCTATCGCGTCGCGTGTTGTAGATGATTACCTGGGCGTGCTAACGTGGGTTGCTATTCTGCTACTTCGCGTTCGTGTTACCGGAATTTTTTTTTTTTTTTTTTTTTTTTTCCGGGTGGCGGTCGCAATTGTATTTCAGGTAGTAAAAGCAGCTATTTCTGCTTTTGCTCGCCGAGGTAAAGAACAGAATAATTTGAAATGTTAGCCGTTCCCTGGCGCTGAAGGTCATTACTGTTCGCTGTTATGATAATTAAAACTAAATTACAAATAATGTTAGTCGAAACGAAATTTGTCGCGATAAGAAAAAAAATTTAAAATTTGTAGTTATGAAATGTAAAATTTGGAAGGTGGACATAGGAAATTGGTTATATTCTAAAAATAAAGGCTACGTTCACTTTATAAAATCAAGGTCGAAAGTTAAAATAGGTGTGTCTGTCTTTTTTCCCTTGTACACCTCATCCTACCAATTGTCTTCCTTATTGGAAACAGAGAGTTGATGTTGTTAGTTTGAGGTGCCCGTGTTTTTAATGCGTTGATGTCTGTGTTAGCGTTGTATTGCTATAAGTTTAGTGTTGTTAATATCTCGAAGTTATGATACTGTATTTGTGTTGTTAATTTACTAAGTGGAATTGATGTGCCGTGTACAATCATTTAGATATTAATGTCTCGGTGTTGTTCATTCGACGTCAGTACCCATCATTGTTATCTATTAATGCGATGAGATGTATTTTTGATGATGAGTCCAAGGGAAGGTGAGATATAATTTTGTTTCGAATTTTACTTCTCGCCGAGGTGCAGCAGAAAAAGAAGGACGAGCAAAACCAAAATAACGACCGCCAAAATTAAAATGACAAGCGTCGAAGAGTTTTGAGAGTGGCGATTGCCGAAATTAATTTGCTTTTACATAGATTGGTGACGAGAAGGGATATGCACTTAGTAATGAAAATAATTAAAATACATTTATCATCGAAAGTAAGTTATTTAGAGTAGCCTGAATTTTCGATACTCATAAATTAGGCTATACTATAACAAAAATCACTATCACCATTTCCCTACAAAAATTTATTTATTTATTTATTTATTTCCGGTATAGGCCTACTAGTTATTCGCTGTTGGTCGTTCGTGTAAGGGGCCGCGGTGGTGTAGTGGTTCGACTACTCGCCTCCAACCCAGACGAACCGGGCTCGATTCCCGGCGGGATCTCTCCCGGACTTTCACATGTGGGAATCGTGCGGGACGATGCCGCTGGTCAGCGGGTTTTCTCAGGGATATCCCGTTTCCCTCGTCTTTTCATTCCGGCGCTGCTCCATATTCACCTCGCTTCACCCTCATTGGCTCTTAGGACCTCGATATTAAGAACCCGTGGAAAATATCACGTGCGCTCAGAAAGCAGAAATATCATACCGCACGAACAAACCTACTTGTCGGTTGACCTTCAGACTAGCAAGTGCCTAAGCTACCATAACGCTGATTGGAGAACGGCCAATTTGCTGGCGCGTGAGGCTGGAATTCGAAGCATAAATGTACATTTCACCTCTGTATTACTATCTACTCTATGGTATCGGATATATTTGTAGATCAAGTGCCTGTATTTAATGCACTGCAACATTCTTCAGTAAGCAAACCTTTATCGGACAATATATTGTTATGGCCTCCAAGCAGCTTAAATATGCCAACCACTCTTATAGTTGTTTCAGTTAAAAAAGTATACCGCTACTTTATATATACTTACATGAACTTCTATACTAAAAGAGGTCGCTAGCCTTAGGCTAATTGGTTAGGCCAAGATTTTTCTACTTCTTGATACTAATATACCAATTTCTATTACACCTTATAAAGACGCTTATAGAATCTCCTTACAATTAAACCAAATTGCAAATAAATTACATTGTATATTCTGTAGTGTCGTAATAATGGTGCTTGGGGTTGTTTCTGTTCGCGTAAGACAGATAAACAAAGTGTATATTCTGTATGAGGATGTCACGTTACGGCGTCAAATTTTTATCGCATTGTTGTACATGTTTAGGGACGAACGTAATGTTGTCTAAAGAGTCCCCCCTCCCGCCTAAATCCGTGGTGTGGACTTTTTTTGTAACTTGGTCGACGTGGTTGATAAGTCTTTTCGCGTGAGTGCACTAGCTTTTGATTGGCTGGTAATAATGGCCGTGTAGGAACAAGGAGAAAAATATCTTTTACGTTACGCACTCATAATGGTTAAGGACAGCATGGCATCCTGGTTAGTCTCTTATATTGATTGAACCCCAAAATACTCGATAACCAATTATGTGGTCAGAAATTTCTGAGTAATTTCCTATGAATTCAAGGATCTTTAAGTGAATTTACTTCGGTTTTTTTGTTTATTTGTAGGCCACGTGCATATGAAAAAAAAAAAAATCGTGACTTATTTTTGCTGTAGATTCAAAACTGTGAACACCTCACAATTAAATTTTTCTATTTAAACATGCGTATTCAGTTACCCGTATTGCTAAGTTTTTTAAGATATAGGGCCTACTGTTTGTTCTAACATCTAACGTTTAATAAAAGTGCAGGTGTTACACGATACCTGCTTTTTGTTAATTACTTTTACAAGAATTATTTTTGGAAAAATCGACGACAAACATATTTTTTTCGAACCACAAAAATTTTCTTGTGAGCATTGCAATGCATGTATATGCGATATTACGAATCTAAGACGTATTTAAACTTACATTGTTGGGGAGTGGAAATACATTTTTTTTGTGCTTTCGAAAACAACTGTAAAGGAAAATATAAACATTTTGATTTTATTCATGAAAAACAAATTCACTTGCCGGCACCGAAACTCAAACGAGCACCTTTCAGACTGCAGCCGCAAACATTTTATAGCCGACAACTTCGGTAATCTGTTGGTAATAAAGTAGACTTCAAGATGACATCAAATCCTCAGGCGGATTGAAGTTGCAGCGAAGAATAGGATCGTTCTAGAGTGACACAAATCACCAGAGATGCGACAGTGGAACAGTTATATAATCTGGTTTCCTGGTAACGGCAATCGAAATTCTGTACAATCAACGGAATATTCTGTTGGTCTGGTTCAGTTCTCTTTGTTGAGGAGATTAGACAAATATTGTTGAAGTTGTTCTGTTGATCGAACTGTCTGTTCCGAAGAAATAAGAGACAGCTCTGCTGCAGGAACTATATTCAGAGTTGCAGATGAAGTCACAGCCAATATCACAACATACAGTTCTTTTGCAGCAAAATAAATTACTATAGGCTGTTCATGGTAAACTGAGAACTTTTTAAGGCCCTTTCAACAGGCATTAACCCCTAATAAATATATTTGATTGCCTCTCCAGACGTTTACTTTTAGGAGAGGTAAGATGTATACACTGTGTTTATTAGTCGCATTGCATTGTTTATATTAAAAAGTGACAGGAAGATAAAAAATCTGATGAAAAAAAATTAGCTGAGCCTTCAAAGTGCTCATTTTACCGTGAATCGCCTATATTGAGGCATTTCTTTAAACGTATAACTAACAACGTTGTGAAAAAGTTAATGATGGTAACAAACCACACGTTACTATAATGCAAATATATTACAGCTGAAGTGCAAATGTTGACAAAGCCTCTCAGTAATGTTGCAGCAACCCAATGTTTTTTAACGCTAAAAATAACAGGAAGAAGAAAATAGTTTGTATTACTGCGACATTTAAGAAATGTCCAACCAACACTAAGCTACACTGACTTGGCGTTGTAAAAATGGCGGATCGTAGCGAACAGCGATATCCTCGCAAAATGAAGCCTCTGTATTTAAATTTTAAAGTATAGTATGAGACCTAATTGTAGCCTAGACCAGCTCTCAAGCCTTGAAAAGCATTTTGCGTGTGCAAAATATGGATTAGGGCCTAAGTTATATTTTTGGAAAATGAAGTATTCCACATAAAGAAAGAGAACTGCAGGTTGTCAATATACTGTACTGAATAACCACAATATGAAACACGGTCAGACATGTTAGAGTAGAGCAGTTGGTAGGACGATAAGGATTCGATTACAATCCCAGCAATAATTTTATTCGTTGATAATATTTCTTTTTGTGACTAAATAATTGGGCTTAATTTAATTTATATCGGAATATTTTAAGCAAATAAAGTACAAGAATATTTTTTTACGCAAGTGTTAACATCAATTCAATACAAAATAGGTTTTTCCAAAACATAAAAGAAGCCTTATTGTTGACAGAACAGTAAGGAATTAAAGTTATTACAAAAGTACTTAATGTTGCATGTACACTATGGGCTATTCACGGTAAAGTGAGCATTTTTCAAAGCCCTCTCAGTCGGAATGACAAACAATAAATATATTTTACTGTACCCTTTGGCAATAACTTTAAGAGTGTAGTGGAATATACAAAATCCGCTTATTACTTACATGGTAATATTCATTTTAAAAGGGTGGTTGAAGGATAAAAAAAAAATGGCTGACAGGAGGGCCACAAAAATGCTCACTTTACCGTGAACAGCCTATGCATGAACAGTACCATTAATTCCTGGCGGCTCACAGAGAACAAAAAGGTACTAGAGTAGTAACGTTAACAATACTATTGGCACAACAAGACTTGCATCTGTGTGACAGCTGACTGCTCATATCGTGTGTGTGTGTGTGTGTGTGTGTGTGTGTGTGTGTGGTGACAGATGACACAACCAGTATCTTCCAACGTTCACGTGAACAGTCGGAATAATAGCTAATGCAAGTTACCTCCTAACAATGGATAGATTACAGTGTTCGCTGGAGTGGGGAGTTGCGGGGATCGCTAAGGGAAATCATCGCTAAGCCAACTGACATCGGACTCACGGCAGCTGTGATGCCAGGCACACGGCGCTGCAGTTACGCCTAACCACGTTCGGTTTCGTCAAGGCATTTTGCAACGACGCTAGCTTTTTTTTTTTTTTTTTCACCTCCAGCGAAGGGAAAAACAAGACCTAAAGCTTCTCGGTTGCTTTTTCGCGTCGGACATTGCGAGTCAGCGCATTTGACGTTCTGGGCTATCAAGTTTAGAGAAAGTGAAGAAATGAACTCGGTGGGTGAGGGGGGGGGGGGGGGGGGGGGGGTTAGCGATTAATTTTACCGTGACAGACAATTTTCCTGACACGAATTCCAGCAGTTTTTTTTTTTTAAATACAAGCGACACATACATCAGACGATAGAAAATGTTTAAATCAATTGACCCAGTTTTATCCAGGGAGTGAAAATCGTTCCTCCTTTAGAACGCGCGTATCTGTTTTAAGAAAGATAAAATATATCGTATGATACAAAGCTTGTTCTCATAAGACACGAGAGTTGCATAATTTAATCGGGTTTGGGAATTTCGTACACTGCAAAAAAATGTTTTGTACTTTTACAAGATAAAACTTGTGGAACTATATATAAACAGTTTTCTTGTAACATCCTGCAAAATACATATTTGTAATATTATAAATTTTAGGCCAGTATTACAACTTACATTATTGAGAAGTGGGCATAAAATAATGTTTTCTATTCTACAAAACATATGTGATGAATTAATAACTTTGAATTGGGGGGGGGGGGGGGAGGATATTACGAAATATAATTCACGAAAAATAAATACTGCGTTTTTTTAGAACGGGGTTTGGAATCCATGTCCCTTGCGTTATTATCCTTCACCCTAAACTATAAAACCAACTTGATTTAAGAACTCCACAACTATTTTTCTTTTCAATATATGAGAAAATTTCTTAAAAATGCAGTCAAGTTATTCGGTACGGAAGAGCGCATTTATTTAATTTTGAGTGTTCTGTGTGGATATGAAACATAAACAGTTGATGAGAAATAATGCCACGTGTTTCTAAAATTGTAGTCGTTTTATTACGATTAAGTTGTTAGTGTTTTACGTTATTCAAACTTGCAATACATTATTTTTGCACTAAAATACGCTTTGCATCACCCTAGTTTTTGAACCAACACCTATATACGGTTATACGATGCTGAGTGGCCGCCATTTTGCTTCAGCTTGTGGATACGAATCAGCATAGTTTTATTGAGGTCTATTACAAACAAGGCTGCTGTAGCTTTACAAACGAGTAAGTTTTGGAGATTTTTTTTACTGTTAGTAACATTTGTAACACTGCAAACAATTTCCCAGTAAAAATCGCAATTTTATTTTACATAACATAGTTAAGTTTACCTTCGCACTACGAGTGAGTGAAGAGATTTGGGCGGCTCTTAACATCGAGGTCTTGAGAGCGAGGGTGATTGAAGTGAATATGGAGCGGCGCTGGAATGAAAGGGCGGGGGAAATGGGAGATCCCCCGAGAAAACTCGTCGACCAACGGCATCGTCCGGCACGAAAAGTTTGCTGTTGGTAGTAAACAGTTTGCATATCTGCATAACCGCATGCGATAACAGAGTGAGTGGGTGGAAATATTTGGACGGCTCTTAACATTGGGGTTATGAGAGCCGAAGATGTTTAAGCGAGGTGAGGGGGCACAGTAAAAACATTTTCTTTACAGGAAAGAAAAAAAATTCTTTGACTCTCCTTAGCTTGCCGTAAAGAAATATTGCTTAACAGCAAATAAAAGCTTTAAAAAAATATCTCTAGTGTGACCAGATTTTTTCTTTAACAAATTTTCTTTACCTTAATGTAACCAAGTATTGTATCTTTGCTGCAACATAGAGCTTGCTTTACTAAAAATGCAATTATATTTAACTTAAAGATTAGTCCTAACACTGTAAAAAATAATGATAAAATTACCTGACAAGTGTAGGGTAATATTCGCATACTTGTGTGGTAAACATAGTTTTCCTTACGGGTAAGGTAAAATTACCGCGCTCTGGAGTAAAATTCACGTACATGGTGGTCGAAACCCCATAAATGGATGGGAAAATTACCTCACGACGCGTGCGTCTCTTCATAATAGTCTCGACAGCTAAGTGGGAAGACGGCCGGAAGAACAGTCGTTCAACACCCTAATAATCACCAATACTATCCTGCTGTCGCTAGAGGTGTAATTAATAGCACAACGGCCTATCGTGCTAAAGGACCATGGTTCGTGCCCACCCTTCCGCAAATGTCGAGGATTTTAGAATTAATGTTTCGTTTGCTGTTCCTTAGAGGATATAAGAACGACAGAAAATTCACAGGACTTATATCTCCGGATGATTTTTAATATGATACAATATAATTAATATGACCTTAATTGTATTGAACTTCTCCCCACTTTTGTCAGGTACTATTTCCGTACGATTGGGGAATATTACCTTACATGTTATGTAAATTTACTCCACATTTAACAGGTATTTTTATCTTACATGTAGAGGTAATTAGCTTCCTTACATGTAAGGAAATTTTACCTCAATTTTTCTTGTGAAATTATTGTTACGGTAATGCAATGTTTTTGTTACGATTATTATATGCTTTAAATAAAATTTTTCTTTGTGGCAAAGCTACTTTGCAGTGGTTCATATTTAAACAAAAAATTTCTTTGCTACAACACAATTTGCATTGTGGCAAAGAAAGTGTTTTTAGAGGAGTACATAGCAGCCCCACAATGAAGGGGTGGGGGGAGATCCCGAGAAAACCCGCCGACCAGCGGTATCGTCCGGGACGATCCCCAAATGCCGAAATCCGGGAGCGAGCCCGCCGGGAATCGAACACGGTTCACTAAGGTGGGAGGGGAGTAGTCTAACCACTACACCACCGCAACCCATGAAGTAACAAATAGCATACCAGCATCGTCCCTACTACAATAGACTTCGAATTGTTGTAATAAATTCATTCAACCAAAGCACTTTCGCGAGGGTGTAATAGTCCTCGGCAATAGTGTTAAGCCGTATATAAATTTTTGACGTATCTTGTCGACCGTCGTTGGGAACCATCTCTCAAAGTTTTGATCTACAATCGAGAATCATACTGCATATACATTACTGTAGTCCATCCACAGTTACCTCCAACTTTTTATAAGCCCTGCTAAAGTTCTACTTTCAGGATATTCCTTCGACCCATGCCAACAAAGCTTAACCAAGTCTAGAAAATTACACCAAGTTGAAATCGCGCCGTATTCGTGCGCACTCAGTGTGATAATATTTTGCATAAATACTGTTTCTTATTATGTACTCATTACAAACACGCGTTGGCCTATATACTAACTCTTTTTATTCGTGTTGATTGTAAGAGAAACAGTATAATTTACGAATAAAATACAAGAAATAATCAACTCTAACGAAAAAGAAGAACATTTTACATTAACACAAATATCAAACGCTTGTAATGCACGATATATCTAGGAGACATCCAAACACGTCCCGATTATTTTCCAAAGGTTTGACTCAAAAAGTGTGATGAAACCCCTGGAATAGACTATAACTAGGGTCATATATTTTTTTCGCGAAAAGATTTATGCTCATGTATCACTTAAATATCTTGTCTACCACCACAACTTCCGTTGGTTTTTCTCAGCGTGTCTACCTGAGAAGACATGTTCTTATTTGACTGGGCCAATCAGAATAAAGTGCGCCGATACTGAACGCCCATGATTCGCGGGCAAGACACTTCACGATGAAGTGAGCACTTTAGAAATGAACCTTAGAATAATTACTCTGCCCCTCCATGCACATATTTTAATGGGCACACTGCGTGGCATTCGCTCAGTGAAGTTGGTAACGACGGATGGAAAGTAGTTCAACATCCTAACGTTAAATAAAAAGTGTTGTTTCAATTTGTGACAACTCAAAATTATTTCTTTTGCTTTCTGTTTTTATTTCTAATGCATCGAAGTGTAAAAATGAGTAGATTTCTAAATATTTACATTCTTAATAATTTCACAGTTTAATTTGACCGACGCGTGAATAAACTGATGAGGTCCATGGCAATGTTGATTTTACATAAGGCGGAAGAATACACAACGTGTATACACGTAGATCTTAAGCAGGGCTTTCAAAAGTGCTCATTTTACCGTGAACAGCCTATAAAGTCATCCAGCCACGAAAGTGCACGCGAACCTAAGTGTTTTGGAGTACGACTGGCCTTGAAAGATTTTCGCGAAAAACACGTGCCGCTAACTACAACTTGAACAATGGAATGGCGGTTTTTCCCGCGTTGCACGGGGGCGTGTGGCCCGTTTCGCAAAGTTCCGTGTTTCCAAAGCCACGCAGGCGCCTCTTCTGCAGGCTACGCTCGCACGTCGCGCAGCGACGGACGCACGCACAAGTGGCGGCTGGGACAGACATTCGATCAGCGGGCGCCGTATGCGTTATTCATGGGCGGCAGATAAATGAATCGGGCGAAGTACCGGTAGCCGACCATCCCCTCTACTCGCCGCTCGCGAACCGACGTCCCCATGTGTTCGGCGATCGCTTGCGGAACCTAATAGCGCGAGACGTGTTTACACTTGGACCGAACTGCAAACCCAGTCTTGCAAACACAGCCCCTCCCCCCCCCCCCAACCCCCTGCGGCGTCCAAGGCGCCGACCTCCCGTGGTGCAGTCGGCTGGTGCGCCGCCGGTCTGGGGGGTGCGGTAGGTTCTGGGCTCGAATCCCAGGCAAGGCATGGGTGTTAGTTTAAGTTAGGTCATAGGTAGGGATAGGAAAAAAAAAAATCCGCGAGTTCAATGACCTGTAGGCTAGACTCCACAGTCGTGTGTATACTCGAGCCTCAGATGTTTGTTCATTGGCTGCTGCCCCGCAGTTTTACTCCGCACCTGGCAGTATGTCGCTCGCTACTTGTTTTATTGCAAGTCTGCTATTGGCTCAGAGTCGTCCAGGGCGTGTATAATAAACTGCGATCCAATTGTAAAGTCAACTTCAGTGTACACGTGTCTAACGTCTATCTGGTCCTGAAATGAACTCGCGAAATGTCCCTATCCCTAGTCATAGGCAGAGACATGCAAAATTCTCGTTATCATTTGGCATCAGGTTGAATTTCACAGTACTGTTTGTACCGGAGCCGGCATCGTTTCTTCATTGGCTGCTACATAGATGTGAAGTCCCACCCTTTTTGACTGACTGCGCGTGATTGGGGCATACAATTGTGAAGCGTTTATTTATTGGCGCAAAGTTCCCCTGGACGAGTCAGATGAAGTATGGTCCAATGACAAACATATTGCAAAGGTACACGTGTTTAAAGTTTAACGCGTCCCCAAAAAATAACGCGAATTTTGCGGGTCTCTAGTCATAAGTTCGTGTGCAAACCGTCCCCAGATACGGGGCTTCGGTGGCTGAGCGATTAGCCTGCTCGCCTCCAACTAAGGCGATCAGGGCTCATTCCCCGGCTGGGTCACTCCGGATTGTCGCACGTGGGAATCGTGCCGGACGATGCCGTTGGTCGGCGTGTTTTTCTCGGGGATCTCCCGTTACTCCCACCCCTTCATTCCGGCGCTGCTCCATACTCATCTCAATCACCCTCATCGGCTCTCAAGACCTCGATGTTAAGAGACGTCCAGATCTCTTCACTCACTCACTCCCCTGATAAACCTTCGTGCATAACAGTGTAAACATAAAAAATTACAATGTCGCTGCAGCAAAAATAATTACTATTGAGGCATTTCTTTAATAGTTTATGTTGTAATAATATTAGTAATGTAGTGAAGAAGCTACTTAGAGTAAACTATTTACAAAGTTTTATATTCCTGTAATACAAACATACTTCTGAAGTGTTAATATTAACAAAACCTCTAAGTAATGTCGCCGCAACCAAGAGGTGTATTATCCTACAATTTACAGTGAGAACGAATTATCTACGTTACTGCGACATTAAAGATATGTCCAACCAACACAAGGTTACACTGACTTGGCGATGTTAAATGCCGGATGGAAGTAAACACAGATAACCTCGTAAAAATTAAACCACTGCATTTAAATTTTAAAGCATAGTTTGAAAACTGAATGTAATAAGTAAAATACTTATCTTTTCTTGTTATTTATTATTCACATAGCTTAATATTTTAACTATAAATTACCTTCTGGAACATTTCACTCTTAGTGGCGGGAATTTTGCATGTGCCAAAGTCTCCCATCGAAAACTCGTTTTGTTTCGAACCCGAGTAGAATAAACCTTGGCTGTGGAAAGAAACCATACTTGCATTCGCCTGAAGTATTATCTGGAAACCGTGAGAAACAGAAATCAGGTTGGCTAACGTCCGTTCACTGTTTCATCCATTTCCCCCTATAGAATTTTTTTTGTGATAGAAATATCTCAAACGGGTGTTTTTACGGTCATTTTTAGGCAAAGGCTGTTCAAGATAAAGTGAGCCCTTGTGAAATCAACCTTAGAAAAAAGTCATTGTTCGTACTTGCATATATTTTAACGGGCGCACTGAGTGAAACGCGCCCAGTAAAGTTGGTAACGATGGAGGAAAAGTAGTTCCTTTTCTTAAAATAGAATAAAAAGTGTTAGGTAACCATTCGTGATCAATTTAAGTATTTATTTTGCTTTCTGGTTTTTTAATGCATCGAAGCGTTAAGATGAACAGATTAGTAAAATATTTACTTTTTTTAAAATAATTTCACAGTTTCACTTGACCGACGTATGAATAAAGTGATGCGGCCCATGGCAGTGTTAATTTTACATAAGGCGGAAGAATACTGAGTGTGCAAAAAAAATTAGATCTTAAGCAGGGTTTTCAAAGGTGGTTAGTTTACCGCGAGCAGTCTATATGAACGTTCCGGTGCAAACAATTAAAAAAAGGAATAAGGACGTGCATCAAAACTTTATATTTATTTTTACGTCATAAAATTATGGGATCTCCTGTGAAAGTCTCATAGAGGCGCGTTGCAGACGGCAAGCCTACAAGCCAGTTCAGTGCTTTGCGCGTAGAGGCGATGAGAGAGCTGATGCGCATGACTGAGTCGCCCCTAGCGCTCCCACGCTTTCAGGCCTCAGACGTGGAAAATTCCTTCAACCAGGCAGCCTCCTTAAAATAGTTACAGGCAAGGGGAAGCGCCATTTTTAAAATGTTGATTTAAAAAATGCTCACTTTATCGTCAACAGCTTTTAACGTAGTGAATAATTAGGTAATTAAATTTAGGTAATTTATTAACACCACCGCCCTTGACGAAACTAGATACGCCCTAGGCAGTTTGTAACATTAATATTTTTAAAAGGATTATATTTCATAAAATTTGCGCGATTAATCTCGGCACAATTAAAAATAAAATCAGTGAAACTAAAGTCGGAATAAATACGTGTGCTTTATTAATCGGATCATATTTATCAGAGTCGTCAGAGTACATATTCGAGTTACAGCCTGTGTTGTTAGTCAAACACATGGAGGGACGTAAGGCCATTGGTGCATGAAAGCATTATATTTATTAAATTTATGTCATAACTTGTTTCACAGCGGATTTTTTTCAAAATTTCTGGCATCTCAAGACGCAAATAACAGTTTTTAGCACCTGCTTACGTTGCCAGATATTCACTGCCGTTATTATTCTCGGAGCACTGATTGGGAAGCATCGTTTCTAAACACAGGAATGTATTCATCAAAGGCCTTTAAAAACATAGTAATTCGCTTAAAATAACATTTGCTTCGTAGTGATAATTTTAACGAGATCTGTATATAACAGACTGGTTACATTTCAGGATTAAAATAAAAAATCGGTATATATTATTTAATAGGATTGATAAAAATATATATAACTACTAAAGAGCACTCAGAAAATTAACCCAGCTACTAATATACCTGTTGATGTTGCCCCCCCCCCCCTACATTTGTTTCTGGTAAGCATGTTACTTTTATAAGCATAGGGTATGTCAAATAAAAAATCTGTAATTATTATTAAATTTTTTTAAGTTTTACTTAAATTGTAGGAAGAGCATAGTAAAAAGGTCTCTCAACTTCATTTCAGGCCTCCTCTTTTCAAGACCAAATACTGCACGATGTTAATTATTCACTACCTCAAAGGTTTTGTAAGCATAACTATCCTACTCGGATTTTGTTAAATGTATAAATATATGAATAAACCAAGACCATCACATTCTCTATATCAGGGGAAGTAAGCAGGATATATCAGCGAGAATTTAAATACATATATATGTGTTTAATTTCTCGCTGATGTATCCTGCTTACTTCCGTTATATATATATATATATAATATTTTATATATATATATATATATATATATATATATATATATATATTATATATTATATACATACATACATACATACATACATACACACACACATACTTCAGACTACAAACATAAAAAAGAATAGAGTACGTAGTCAATTTTCACTCTATTTACGTAGTGTCTTTACAGCAGCATGCTCCCTTTTCACATAATTGTTATACTCTGCTTACACACATCTCAAGACAGTCTGTGCAACCAAGCAACCAACCCGAACCCTCGGCCATATATTCATCTTATACAGGACAAAGTTTCACGACTGCCGCTCTCAAACTAAGCTTACATGACTGAAGCCCGGCTGTTCGTACAGTGCAGATGTAACACTCTCATTGGCGTGCGAACCCGGCAACTCAATTAACCTCACCCGTGTCAGGGAGGAGCAAATTCGACGCTCCGAGAAAACTTTTAATAGTTTTCGCCGAGAGCCTCTGCGTGTTCCACAACTATTTGCAGTTGAACCTGGAAAGTCACTTTGGCCTCGTGTTTCGGGAGCGAAGCGCCGCGAAAGACAACGAGACGCACGACTGCCAACATAAAAACGATTAGCGGGTGTTGCCCCCGCCGGGGCCTGCTTCTCCACGGGTATTATGTGCAAGTGCGCCAAATCGGATTGTCGTAATGGGAAAAACATGTGAAAATGTTATTTCGACCGACGGAATTTTAGAAATAAACGAACATTAAACTCAGCTCCCACCCCCTCCCCCACCACCCCTCATTTTATACGCATTTATAAAGAATATATTTTTTAAAAATTTTGAAATTAAATTAGGTATAGGTCTACACATTATTTGAATGAATAGAAAACACAAAACTGGAAATACCGAAACAACTTCTTATATCTGTTTAAATCTAATAGTGATATGGTTACTTTGTACCGCAGGCTGAACTCGCGAATAAAACAAGTTTTACAGTGTATTTTAACGAATCGACATTTTTTTTAGTTTAAACAATTGAAACATTACGTTGAACGTAAATTCTAAGGAAGTTAACATCTAGGCACATTTATTCACTTCAAATATATTACAATGAATAATTTTTAGAAACTATATTTTTCTTCAATAGCTAGGGCATACTCGAGGGAAAAATAATATTTTAGCAAATTTTAAAAATTATCATTAATTATTTTAGAATTTTTAATAAACTTTTTACTGGTTTATGATTTTTGTACCCAAACTCACTTTTTTTCTTCTCGATTTGAGAAATATTCAGCACAGTTAAGATACACCGAGGTAAAAAGTTTTCTCACCGAAATATATTTTGGCATATGGCCAATGCAAAACATTTCGAAGAAATTTGGTTGATGTAAAATATGAGTTTCGTCAGCTCAACTTCTTATTTTTCACGAGTACCAAATAATTTTGGCTGCGTTCAAAATCCTCTTTATTCGCCGCTTCCATGTATTTGTCACCGGGCGTGCACAAACAATGATTTTGTTGGCAGAGGCAAACCATTCCCTCTACTCGGTTGATATGATTGGTCCCGGGGAAGCTAGGAAGGGCGGCTCGTAACAACGATATTTGTGCTTTGTAACTGGGCCAGAGAAGCGAATTTCTCTAAGGAAACTTTTCTAATCTTCAGAGGGTGTGGAGGACTGCGCGAGGAGGCCAAGTTTGGCTTGCCAAGCCTTTATATACTCACCCCCTCCAACCCCCGGCACGGCAGTAATTCTGGCACAGTAACTTGCTAGACTTCCTCTCTGGTATAGACTGTTCACAGGAAAATGAGCACTTTTGAAAGCCCTGCTTAACATCTACTTGTATGCACGTCGTGTATTCCTCGGCCTTGTGTAAGATTAGTACTGTCGCGTGCCTCATCACTTTATTCATGCGTCGGTCAAGTGAAACTGTGAAATTATTTGAAAAGTAAACATCCACCAAATCTGCTCATTTGTACACTTCGAAGCATAAAAAAAAAAAAAAAGCGAAAGAAATAATTTAAGTTATCAAAAATGGCTACCTAACATTTCATTCGACGTTAAGATATGGAACTACTTCTCATCCATCGTTACCAACTTTACTGGGCGCATGTCACTCACTCAGGGCGCCCGTTGAAATATATGCAGGTAGGGGCAGTGACTTTTTTTTAAGGTTGATTTCAAAAGTGCTCACTTTATCGTGAACAGCCTTTAGTTAACAGGCATCCCAGAACAGGCTGAAGGCGGTTTCACAATCTCGTCATAATGTACGCACGCACGCAATTACGTGCGCACTGAATAAAATGTTTTGTTGAAGCAACCAGAAATTTTTTGGTGCAATAAAATTATTTGTTTATATAGGGGCAATGAAATATTTTGTTGCTGAAAACAAATAATTATGGTGTTCTCATTTGGCTGTTCCAAACTGTAAGTTTTGGTTGGTGCAACTAAATATTTGTTTAGCCACACGTACATTAAACAGTTTGGGCCGGTATAATAAATTCGCACATGTTCGAGCGAGTTTCGAACCTAGATTTCCTGCGTCCTAGCGCTTCGCCTTAGTAATCTCGGTTAATGTGACAACTGGGTAATCCCCAAAAGCTTTGAAATAGATGTAATGCAAATAGTGGGCAACGCGTGCAAACAAATATTTCAAGTTTTACAGCATTACTTGTCAGTTTCTTGTTGAATTGTTTTATTAATGTGTTTATACGATTGTTAAGCAACAATAGCTGCACTAACAAACACGGTTACTGTCCTAATTGTCACAAAAAATACAAACAAACCGTTGATTCAACAAAATAACAATCTTATTTTTTTTTACCCAACACAGAGATTTTGTTTATTCAAACCTATATTTTGTTAGGTAAGCAAAGGCAATTTTGTTGATTCTAAAATTTTGTTTGCTCAACAATATATTTTGTTAGGGCAACTAAATGCCCTATACAAACAAATATTTTGTTCGATTTTCTCCCAGTGCGTTTTCTGCTGGCAAACATTCATACAAAATAATTAATTTTGTGAAGCGAGATTATTATTTCGTGTTTTTTTTTTTGCATGTTTTGGGCAAAACGTTGTAAAATTTTAAATCATTGGCCAAACAAAGCATTATTTCTTATATTAATGCCTTTATCCTAATATTGCTAGTTAAAAATATATATTTCTAGTAAAATCGGGACATTCTGATTGGTTGGGTGTGCTGCAGCCGCACTTGTGTAGAATTTGAAAATTGAACAACTCTGCATCTCTTTTCTACGTACGTAAGTTACTCGTTAGAGTGAATGGCTGCATGTAAATATACCGTGTTTAACATATGTTCGTACGTGCGTGCGCTAGTTGGAGGTTGTGAGTCCTTCTTAAGCGTCGACGGCCAACGATGTGATGAGAATCCGTTCGTTCCATCATCGCCTTCCCTCGAGAACAAAGTCGAGGTTCCAGTTTGTTTGGAATACCTGCTTTCAAATGCCCGAAGTTGAGGCGAACGACCTATTAAGCAAAAAAATGTTTTGGTTACTATATCTGTTGGGAGGGGCCTTAAAAAGTGATCACTTCACCGCGAATAGCCTATACCAGTGTATACACAATCGCGTGTGTAACACACAGGAAAGCTCTATTTTTGGGCGGTGATCATCACTGCAGCGCTCAATGCCAAGTCCTCTTCCGTGTTGGTAACTTATCTGTAAGCCATACCACTGATTGCTCTAGGTTATGTTGCGTTTACGACATCGCAAACGAGTTCAAGCACGGTGGGAATGCGGCTAACGCTTGCTTTATAAACTGCAACTGCAGATAACGAGGACAGTAGCGCAATAACTAAAGGCGCAGTGGGCTACGCTACGTGAGCGACCATGACGGCTGAACACATATCCTCAAAGTGCTGGTACTAAACGAGTCCACAGGACTTGAGTGTCGTCTCGGCTACGTTGAGCGTCCCTTTGCACCACTGTTGCCAGATGAGCAGTTGCGCAAGTGACTTTCTACGCAGCTATGTAGCAATGAAAATATTACAGTGACACGGTCATTGTGTTTTACGTGATGAATACGTCTACGATAGCGGATGATACTTTCTTCGGAATATAGGAATGAAATGGAAGTAAAAAAAAAAGGGAATCTTGACTTCCAAGGCTTAAATCCACAAACCTTTGGTACCACAAACAGACCGATAAACTCTAAAAGAAAACATTTGGAAATATACCACACTAGTATATACGTATAGTTAGAGCAGCCTGTTTTTCGCGAATAGATTTCAGGACTCATTGTACTCCAAAACACCAGAGCTCAGATCCAGTTTCATGATTGGATGACTTTACATGTCACGCGTTGCAAGTGTCTGCCCCCAAATCACGGATACTCATTGACGGATATACCTAATTCTGGTTGGGCCAATCAGGCAGGGAACTGTCTCCTGATAAAGTCCATAGGACATTGGAGTCTAGCCTTCGCATAAATATTTTCGCGAATAACAGGCAACCTTCATATAGTGAGAAAACGGGAATGGTAAATAAAGATTCCCCCCCCCCATGCATGGTAGAGTTCCTACAGTTGCTCAGGGAATAGTCAATGCGTAGAGAAGATATATTTTGTATAGCAGAGACAGTAGTGAGAACGGAGCGGTTCTTGACCACTGGGGAGCATGACCGGGCTAAGGGACATTTGATCAACCTTGTAAGGGGTGGGAGAACCTGTCAGCCAATCACAAAACACCCCCAGGGGGAGGGGGACGATCTGTTTCCGCAGGTTCAAGGACGCCTGCAATTGGTATCCTTCTCGGAGCGACCCCTTCCAAAGTCAATCAAATGTTCCTTAGTCCGGTTATGATCCCCAGTGATCCAGAACCACTACGCTCTCACTACTAGCGACGCTCAACATTCCCTTATTTGCTGCCTGATATGGGGTATTATTTCCATACTATGTAAAGGCACACAGTATATACATGCACAGAAATGAAATAACTTGGCGATAGCTTCGATGTACGTGTTCCCATTTACTGATTGGCTTTGCGAGAACCTGGGAACGGGTCTTGTGTCTGATTGGCTATCGCGGGCTGCAAAAATGCTTTATATTAGCTGGGCTGCCGGCTGGTGACTAAGTTAAAAAATTGCTGATTGGCGGACGGCGTTCCAACAGTTAGCTGATCAGTGACGCCATTTTGATGGCGTATTCAGATGGTGTTCGCTCAATACGTGGGTATTTCACATCTCTATTCGTAAGTATACTGTGGCATAAGTTAAAAATTTTCCTCACACTTTAGTAAGTTTACTATAGTCCATTAGCGGTTTCTTCACACTTTTTGAGACAAACCTTTGACAAATCACTCCATGTATGACGTGTTTGGCTGTTTTCTAATCATGTAATGTATCACTAGCATGTTATACTTCTGTGAACATAAAAATACTTTATTATTGGTAAAATTTAAATTCTAATAATATTTTGTAGGTATATAAATTATAATATATCAATTTTAACTAATACAGATAAAAGAGATAAAAATATGTGTTTTGGTAATGCTTGTTAACCACCTAACTTAGGAATTATTTTTCCACTGCAGGTGTTGCAAATGAGCAGATTTTTGCTCAGAGATGTTCTTACAAATTCCTTGTAATAACCTGCATGATGGAACATATGAAAATAATTTCTTATGGTTTGTGTCACTAGTAGAAAACAATAATAAAATTTTCGTATGTGTTAGCAGCAGCCAATAGCATTAGCCAGGAGAAAGGCGCTGTTTGTATTGGTACTCGCTTCTGGTCTTGTACCGCACCGACCATGATTTCATCTATTTAGCAACACGTCTTTCGTAAACGAATATACTCGGAATAATATGTTAAGGGGTTGTTAATATACAGTTTTTATGTAAAGTATTATTAAAGTAATTGCGCACGAATGCGGTGCGTTGTCCTGGCGTAATTTTATAGACTCGGTTAATTTTTGTTTGCACGAGGCGGAGGAATATCGTAGAAAAAGTTTCGCAGTCCTTCAAAAAATTTGTAAGTAACCGCGAATGGGCTATATAAATGATTTCTTTTTTCGGAGCTTCACGTCGGAGTCGCGAGATGTACTGCCCGGAATTTCCCTGCCACGCCCGAAAATACGTCGCCAGTCGCCGCTGACCCCCACCCTCGCCTTGCGCATGCCAAGCTTGCGTGACATATCCGATCGAACGAGACGTTATTCGATTCAATTGCGTTGTTAGCCACGAAGTTTTAGTGTCGTGATCGATCATCCTGTAAACGTTATATCTCTGTTTCCGTCCTGATATAGGCTGTTCACAGTAAAGTGAGCACTTTTTAAGGCCCTCACAAAAGGCATTAACCCCTAATAAATATTTTTTATTGGGGTCTCAGACGTTAACTTTTGAGAGTGATGAAATGTTTACTATGATTTTATTAGTTATACTGCAATGTTTACGTAAAAACGTGGCGGGAAGGTAGAAATTGATATAAAGGAAAAATTTAGCACAGCCTTAAAAAGTGTTCACTTTACTGATGAACAGCCTATACCCTACTTTCCGAAAGAAAGATAGACTTATGAGATCACTTTCCTGTCTGTGGCTAGGTGTGTATGTGTGTGTCCCCTTTTTAATTTTTTAACGCGTGGGCAGAATTTCACCAAACTTGGTACAATATAGTACTTAGTAAGGTCGCCTGACTTTTATAGTTTTCGACCACGTAAGGCACTTAATTTTAAAATGGCGGCCATTTTAAAATTTGGGGTGGTACGTCAGACCTCGAGAATCATTCAACCTATTCAAACCAAATTTTGTATGCTGGCAGAGCATCGTTTATCGTTTATTGTTATTATTGTTGGTCCATCATTTTGGAAAATCGTACCAAATGAAGAAATAAAGGCTTTTCATGATATCTCGAAAACTATTAAACCAATTTTCACCCAATTAGGCAGATTAGTAATACTATGCTAGACCAAGTAAACTTAAGTGATTGAAATTTATTAGGTACTTACTTTCAAAATGGTTATTAAACAAATCTTTAAAGGATTATTTTGTATATCTGCCATACCATTTAAACCATTACACCCAAATTTGGTATACTCAAAATATCTGTTAGAAGCAACATATATACCAACATAAATCACTTTTCTCTGCCATCTTGGAAGATAGCGCCATACGAATAAATAAAGTTATGTCATATCTCAGTAAAATAGAATCCGATTCCAACCAAATTTGGTGAACAGGTAGTACTGAAGTGTATGATGCTAAGTGAAGTATTAAGCATCTAAAACAGTTATTTTCAAAATGGCGGATATTTAATTATTTTAGCTTTAAATTCTATATCGTCGAAACCATTCCATAATTTCCAACTTATCATTTTATGCTGGCAGTAGATATTACAACTATCAACTGTATCTACACGGAGCATCTTTTTGCCGCCATTTTGCAAAATAGTGGCATGCGAATAAATACAATTTTTATATAATATCTCCGAAAACAATTGAGAGATTCCTACCAAATGTGGCAAACAAATAGTACTGCAGCAGGTGGTGTAAACTGGTATGTTTTAAGTAAGCCAAGCACTTATTTCCCAAAATGGTGGCTATATAGATATTATAGCTTAATATATTTCATCAACGAAACAAAATCCAACCTACGTTTGTATACTGGCAGTGCCTATTACCACAACCAAATATGTCTATGCAGAGCCTCAGTTCTCTGACTTTTGTATGATAGCCTCTCCAATAAAAACAGGGCTTTTGTCTCATGTCTCCGTAATCAATCAACTCATGCCACATATATTAAACAATAAAAACCAAATTCAATAGCATTTTGTATGGAGGCATTATAAATTAAAGGAATCTGATATAAAGCCTCTTTTTTTAAATTTTGTACAATAGTATCAAAAACTAAAATTAAGTTTTTATTGCATATCTCAGAGACCAAGCAAACGATTTTCACCAAATTCTTTACACAAGTAGCTCTACGGTAGGCCATGAAGACTTATATTATTTAAGTGGCTCAATCACTAATTTTCTAAATGATGGCCCTCTAAATATTTTTGTTTAGAAAACCCTTTGCCTAATTCGAAATATTAGACTGATTAAATTCTATATTGGTGCTCTGAATCCAACATCCATAGTGCGTTGTATTGCACGCTACTTTATTGCACGAGGTTTCCTGGGTTCAAGTCCCGGGTAATGCACTTTTGTATTCGTAATTGTCTCATTTACGTTGCACACGTTTCTGGTTTCATTTATGACGATATTGCTTTCAAAAAGATGACATGTCCTACCTACCAACTAAGATTTTAAGAACGGAATTAAAAATTAATTACACCAATGTTGAGGAAATTAGGCTTATTAGTTATGCTAATAACCTCTTGTTTAAATACGTACTCCGATCTACTCTCACCTGTATCTGTTTTTGTACATTTAATATATTGCGTTGCTCTAAAGCATGTATTACTCAATTATTGACGGTCTGTATGTCAAAATGCTATTACAATGGAATACATTTGGTTTTTGTAAATGTAATTAGTTTAACTCTGTCGTGTCTTGTATTGCTAAAAATAGGTTACGCCAAAACCGCGTGTTCTATACAATATTACTGTTACTTAAAGATTCCACCTACCTGGTGCTTGAACTATGTAGAAAAGTGTTTGAACTATGTTGAAAAGTGGTTGAAATTGAAATTTTTTGACGAAACTATTAAACGTGCCTCCAGTGTGTTTATCTACGAAAAGACATCATACACCACAAAGTGAAGGAATGGTAGTTTAAGTTACCACGCGTGCTGTAAATATTATTTTGGAGATCTGCAATATAATTAGTTAAAAACTACTTTTTCATGCTGCAGTATCTTAAAACGCACTAGCCGAACACCATGCAAACTACCATGGGAAGCTTTATTGAACTTTGTTACAGAATTATGACCAACACAATAATAGCATCACCGCTGAAAGTCCCATACGTGCAGCGCAAAGAGAACACTGCACGCCAGTTTAGAGCCCTGCGCGTAGGGGCGAATGGCGCTCTTGTAGCGCGTGCCAGAGTGACCCTTACGGCTGCCGCGCTTCTCGGCCGTAAAAGGAGAAAAACGGTGCAGGCAGGCGGGGCCCTTAACGTGCGGGCGAGTGAAAGTTGTTTCTAATCGATATGAAAGTGACTTTGCGTCTCCTCCGGAACAGATTTCCGGGTACGTCCTTGTTACTGCGTGTGTTCGCATACTGTTGTAACTGCTGTCGCTTATGTTCGCAGTGCGCTGAGAAAAAGGCTTTGTTGAAACAAACAAGATTTGTTTGGTGCGACGGAATTATTTGTTTGAATAAAGGGGCAGTGAAAAAAACGTTGTTGCCCAAACCAAATGATTTTGTCTTCCTCATTTGGTTGCCCCTGACTGCAAGATTTGGTTGGCGCAACTAAAAATTTGTTTAGCTACACGCACTACATTAAACAGTTTCGGCCGATATAAAAACATTTCACGAGTTCGGCCGAGTTTCGGACATAGATCACCTGCGTCCGAGCGCTGTGCTTTCGTAACCTGAGCTAACGTGACACCTAATGACGACGGAAAGATTTCAAATAGATATACTACAAATATTGGGCAACATGTGCAAACAAACATTAATATGATTATACGATTGTTAAGCATCAATAGGTGCACTGACAAACACGGTTACTATCCTAATTGCCATAAAAATACAAACAAACTCTCGAGCTGTATTTTCGAACCGAGGCAGTCAAATGAGTGGCCAAATAAATATATACACTTGATTCAACAAAATATTAAGTTGCCAGTTTAATTATTTTTGGCCAACACAGAGATTTCGTTTATTCAAAGATATATTTTGTTAGACGAACAAAAGTAATTTTGTTGCTTTTCGAATTTTGTTTGCTCAGCAATATATTTTGTTAGGGCAACTAAATATATGGTTTTGGTTTTCACTGGTTGCATTCAATATTGATGTTTTGTAACAAATATTATAAAAGAAAATAATTGAAATGGTTTGAAGTTGAGAGTTAGTTCAAATACTTGTATGTTGATGGCGATAGTGGTCATAATAGGAGAGAAATAGAACATATTTCGATGTATCTCAAAGAAAGGTTCCCACATTAAATGGTAATGTTCCAGAATTCAGTTACGGGAAACGGAAGAGATAGTTCGTGTTTGGTCATTCTTAATAAAGGTGATTATATATTCATTAACATGGATTGGTAAGATTACAATTCCCACTTTCATTATGAAGTTTAATAATTTTAATTTTAATTCATGTGGCGCCCGTTTCAAAAGTGTAAAATATTAATAATGTTAACTCGTGTGATAAAGCCTTATTCTAGTTAACTATTCTAAAGTAAACTAAGAATACTGTAAAAATAAATACAAAAGTAAATTTTACAGTTAATATACCATTAGATGTATAACATGGCGCCCGAATTATAAATTAAACACAATATTTGCCTGTTCACTGCCAAAATTTTTTTCTTTTCTTTTTGTTACGTGTTACTGTAACTGCATTTTGGATTTGTGTACAGGAACTGGCGTTTCGAACATGGTTTTGGTGCCAACAAGGAGACCAAACCAAATGGAAATTGTGTAAAAAATATAAATATAAGGTGTCTCCAGTGTCGTACAAGGAAGTGTATAGAAATTTCTTGCAAACAAATATTTTTTTTCTGTTTTTTTCTGAGTGTGAGTCCGTTCAGTTCTCGAAGACACGCTGCACACGAAGGACTGGTCGGAACTGTACATAACAAGGAATCTTTGTCTAGTGTTTTGTGTGTGGTCCGTCCGAGTGATCTAATCTGCGAAAGTTTCCGCACATATCGTTTAAACGCTGATCACGATAAATTGAGCACTTTTGAAATCTACCTTACAGAAAACTCACTGCCCCCTCCTACATATATTTCAACGGGCACAGTGACATGCGCACAGTAAAGTTGGTAACGATGAATGAAAAGTTGATCCATATCTTAACATCGAATAAAATGTATTAGGTAACCATCTGTGATTAATTAACTATTTCCTTTATTTTCTGTTTTTATTAATGCATCAAAGTTAAAAAAAAAATTAGCACATTGGTACAGCATTAATTTTTCTAATATTTTCACAGTTTTACTTGACCGACGCATGAACAAAGTGATGAAGTCCACGGCAATTTTATTTTTACGTAAGGCGGAAGAATACACGAAGTAGATTTTGAGCAGGGCTTTCAAAAGTGCTCATTTTTCCGTGAACAACCTGAATGATTAGTGCTAATAACATCGGGTACGCGCTACGTTTTTTTAAACTGGCTGTGTGAAGAACTCTCTAAACCAGCACATTGCACGCGAAAGTGCACACAAGACTGCACCACTTGAGCTCGTAGATAAATAAAGAAAGTGCGAAAATGTCTTATTTAAACTACAGCGCTTTAACTGTTTGCCATTGAAAATGATTTAATTATGTTACATGTTCATTAGAATGAGCATATGTGGAATAGCAAAATATTGGCTGCCAGTATTTCCACAGAGACGTTTCATCGATATACGGACTTTATCCGTCAGGTCCATATAGCAATGTTGTGTTTTAATTGCGGTGGAAAGCTACACAAAAGACTGGAAGGACAATCTAAGCCGGGCTTTGAAAAAAATGTTCAACTGTCCGTGAACCAAATAAGTCTGGCATATCCTGCTTAGCGGGACTAATACCAGATTTTGTCCCCTCTAAAAAAAGACAGCGCCTGCCTTGATATACAGGAATAACTTCGAAACTCGCGGGTTGGGTGATTTTCGTAGTGCTTCTGTAAATTAAACTTGTTCCAGTTTTTCTCACTATGTACACTGCCTATGGATTTAGCAAGTAGATCCAATCATTTATATAGGGGAACTTTTCGAAATTGCGCAATTAGTTGTAAACACAAAACTGTAAAATATTTGAAATTTTTACTCAGAAATTGTCCGTAAATTTACAAATGCTTGTAACAGTGTAAATATTTCTCTTGTAAAACTAGGATGGCCGTGTTTGAAATAGACCTGAAGAAATGTTTGTACTATACTGACCCGTGTCCACGAGTTTCAGCAAGATGGCGGACACTCAACAACGTAAAACCGTATATAGCAGTATGTGCAAAAACTATGAGTGAGGTAAAGTGTAATTGTGTGCAAAAATAAATGTACGTATGCATTAGAAATGTATTGAAAGTTTGAATAGGATAAAACACTCAAGACAACTCAAACGACAATATCAATAAAACGCGACCGCATTACTCATTAACTGTTAATGTTTCCTAGCAACACAGAACTCTTTAAAATGAAACAATTTTTTTTTTAAAACCAAGTAACTTCCTTAGTATTTTGCAAGTACTTGCATGTATATTTATTATACAAATAAGTCCTCATCTAATAAGTCAAATTTGTCTAGTGGTTAAGGTTGAAGGTGCATTCTAGTCCTCATGAGGACGGATTAATGTTTTTTTTTTTTTTTCGAAACTTATATTTTGAAGTATTTTTTTTAGTTATTCTCTGTTGTTCATTCATCACATTTGTTTCCTAAAAGAAAACAATAATTTTATGTAGACGTCTGAAAAATGTAAGTTGTAATACGAGGCTATAATTTGTAGTATTGCGAATAGGTGTATGTTTAGCAGATTTTACAAGAAAACTGATTGTAGTTTTACAAAGGATTTTCTTGGCAACTCGGTATACAAAGATTTTTACGAAATAATTTCAGAGTGAATAGTTGCGTTTCTGATTTAACTTCACCATTTTATTAACAGAAATCATAAAGACGGAAGGTCGTCCTGAGTATGATACGTCGTTAGACATATTCTCATAAGCACAGAACAACTTTTATAGAAAAATACTCTTTGTCATAAAAATTTCCGCATCCAGGAGGACACTTCGACAGGGAACAAAACTAGGAAGGAAAATTGGGAAAATGGTTCTGACCCATGATACAGTATTCGAATTTGAAAAGTGCCTCAAGAGCGGGATGGACACGCGGGTCCAAGGTCAAGAAGCGAGCGAGCGATACGGGCGACACTAACACGCACGCCTAGTGCCTCATCGCTCCTACGCGCAAGGCGTGCAGTGTTTCCGTCGTATCTGCACCACCACTAATGTGGATGCATGCGGCGATACGGTCCGGCGTAGAGAAGTCGAATGCTATTCAGTAGAAGACCGTCCATTATAGGCTGTTCGCGGTAAAGTAAGCATTTTTTAGCGCCTGCTAAAATTTTCCTTTCAGCAAATTTCTATCTTTCTGTCCACTTTTTAATGTAAAACTTGATATGTGTCTAATAAACTCAGTGCATGGGTTTCATCGCTCTCAAAAGTTAACATGCGAGGCTGCAATAAAATATAGTTATTAGTGGTTAATAGCTAATGGGTGGGTCTTTAAAAAAGTTCTCGCGTTACTGTGAATAACCTGTACTTACTATAATTGCAGCTCCAGATACTGCAAACCCGCTGATGGCTGGAACTGCCGTCCTAGATGGCTACACGCATAGTTTATACACGAATTGTCTGTGGTTAGGACTGGCGAAGGAAGTGTACCAACAGCACCAATGTAAACATGGTAAACCTGTGGCGTACGAAGGCCAGCATTCTGTTGGAGAATTGGCCATTGTAGTTGCGTCACAATAGGGACATGAGGTGTAAGAATCTTCTGACGTTTCGTTATGCCACCATTTTCCAATTGAACACTACACTGGAAAAAAAGTTTGTGGTAAAATTACCTTGCATGTAAGGGAAGCTAATTACCATTACATGAAAGGCAAATTACCTCTTAAATGTAGAGTAAATTTACATAACAAGTAAGGTACTATTCCTTAATCGTACGGAAAAAGTACCTGACAAGAGTGTACGGAAATCCCATGCCAGTAAGCAAATTAAGTACATTGTTTTATTACCTATATACTCTGACAAACAGTAAACGAACCCTCGACACGAAAATCCCAGACACTTGCTGGTGTGCGGGCGCTAACCAAGGTCCTCTATCACGATTGGCCGACGCGCTATCCGTTACACCACGACGACAACTTGACAGCTCCGCTGAAAATTAGTGTTTTAAAGTAATGTTTCTTTCGCCTGTCCCCCCACTTAGCATGTTGAGAATGCTGAAGAGATGCACGTGTCGAAAGGTAATTAGTGTGTTAAAGTAATGTTTCTTTCGCCTGTCCCCCCACTTAGCATGTTGAGAATGCTGAAGAGATGCACGTGTCGAAAGGTAATTTTCCCATCCATTTATGGGATTTTTCACTGCCATGTACGTGAATTTTACTCCAGAGTGCGGTAAATACCTTACCCTTAAGGAAAACTATGTTTCCCCCACAAGTTTGCGAATATTACCTTGCACTTGTCAGGTAATTTTCCAATTATTTTTTACAGTGTACCAGGGGAGGCCGAGTGTAATAAAATACTGCTACATGCACCATTGTGACATCAGTTCTTGCGGTATGTCGCTCAGCAATTAAGTCTGGAGTTTTGTATTTTCAAGTATATGTTTTTCACTGTAAAATGAGCACTTTTGAAAGCCCTGCTGAAGATCTACTTGTAAGCACGCTGTGTATTCTTCCCACCTTATGTAAAATTAACATTGCCATGGAACCTCATCACTTTATTCATGCGTCAGTCAGGTAACACTGTGGAAATATTTGAAAAGTAAATATGTTACAAATCTGGTAATTTTGACACTTCGATGGGAAAAAAAAAAAAAAAAAAAAAAAAAAATTTAAGTTATCATAAGTGGTTACCCACCACTTCTTATTCGACGTTAATATATGGAACTACTTTCCCTCCCTCGTTACCAACTTCACTGGGGCGTATGTCACTCACTGCGCCCGTTAAAATTCATTAAGGTGCCTATAGGTTATTTGGGTAAAGTGAACAATTTTGAAAGCTCTCTCATTTCGAATAATATTTAATGAATACTTTTTTTAAAGACTTAGCCGTTAACTTCCGAGTACGATGGAATAAACACTGGGCGCGTATAACTTGCGTGGCAATATTTATTTAAAAAGGTTGTTGAAGGATAAAAATGACTGAAAAAAAAGTAACTAGTGTATCAAAAGTGCTCACTTTACAGCCTACAGGAGCAGTGAATATTTCTAAGGTTGATTTCAAAAGTGCTCACTTGATCGTGAACAGCCTTTACTCACATATTATCGAGTACGGTTGCCATCGTGTTCAGGGAATCCCTGGATGCATCACTGAAGACGATGTCTCGCCGTTCGTCAGCCGTCCGTTCGTCAGCCGTTCGTCGCCCTCGGCGGGATGTCAATGGAAGACTACTTAAGGAACGCCGAGAATGCACGTCTACTTCTACTAGCCGCCTCGCAAGTGTACTAGTAGAACCACGTGGTGCCGCTAACAGGGTAGTAGGAAGAGTCACTGTTGGTTCAATTCGCGCCTGTCGGGCTGTGAAATTTCCCTCTCTTCTGACGGACACTTTGAATCGCCCAGACCCTTCCTGGTCTATACTATAGGCTGTTCACGGCGGAGGGAGCACTTTCAGAGGCCATAGTTACTTTTTCCTATCAGTCATTTTTTTATGCTTCGACCGCCTTTCAAATAAATACTGCCATGAGATAGTAAACAAGAGTGTTTACATTCCACCGCACTCAGAAGTTAACGTCTAAGGTTAAAATAAAATACATTTATTCACCATTATTCCAAATGAGAGAGCTTTCGAAAGTGCTCACTTTACCGCGAATAGCCTATAGTACCTATTACGCGGTCGCACAGTTCGGTCGTTCTCTTCGCTTATCGCTTATCTAGCAACGGTGGGTTGGGGGGGGGGGGGGAGGGGCACGACCCAATCAATCAAAAATATTCATAATGTGTCTCGTATGCTCATGCACTCATGGAGTTTCTGCACTTACTCATGTACTGTAATATATAAACATGAGATAAAAAAATGTAGGAAATAAGATCTGGAACGAGAAATTTATGAAGCAATAAAATTGTTATTTACGTTTACTCTTTGAAGGAAAAAAAAAACGTTGGTTTAGTGCTTATGTACATGGACATACTCATGGGACACGCCATAAAAGGCCACCGCTACCCATAACACCTTCCACCACAGCAGGAAAACTCCGAGCGAAAAGCATAATTACAAAGTAAAAAATTTTTTGGTAAAATTCTCTTACATATAAGGGAAGCTAATTACCTCTACACGTAAGGTAAAATTTTCCTCTTTAAATGTAGAGTAATTTTACATAACAAGTAAAGTACGATTCCCTACCCGTACGGAAAACGTACGTAACAAAAGTTGAGGAAATCCCATACAAGTAAGGTAAATTTCCATACAAGTAACGGAATATTAATTATATTGTTTAATGAAATTATACTTAAAAATAACCCCGGAGTATTAGTACTATTAATTTTCTACTACCCATATTCTCTTACAGACTGTAATCGAAACCTGGACTCTAAAATCCTCGACACTTGCTGGTGGGTGCGCGCGAATAATGGTCCTCTAATCACGATAGGCTGATGAGCTATCTATTACACCACGGCGACAGCGTGGCAGCTGCAGTGAATATTAGAGTGTTAGAGGATTGTTTCTTCGGCCCGTTCCCCCCCCTCCCACTTAGCTGTTGAGACAATGCTGAAGAGAAGTACGCGTCTTAAGGTAATGTTTCCATCCATTTATGGGATTTTACTCCAGAGTGCGGTAATTACACCTCACATATAAAGAGCCATGTTGTACAGCTTGTACAATTAAACAATAAAAATTAATTCTAAGGTTAAAAATATATGAAATACAATTACCAAATAGTTACAAATAGACGAGGATATCCACACGTCGTAAGGTAATTTTCCCAGCCATGAATGGAATTATCCACTACCAAGTACGTGAATTTTACTCCAGAGTGCGGTAATTTTACCTTGCAGGCAAGGAAAAGTATTTTTCCCACACAAGTTTGCGAATATTGCCTTACACTTGTCAAGTAATTTTCCTTTAACTTTTTTTTAGAGTGTACTGGCTGCAAGAAGTTGGTGACCTAGGACTCTGCGATCGGATGTGTGTGTGGGGGGGGGGGGGGGGGGGGGTTGGGAGGTTTAGTTAACTTCTGCCTGGAATTTTCCTGAATAAGTTACAGGTAGTGGGCGATTCAATGGCAACTCCAACCCTGCCACCCATAGTCAAGCTATTCTCCGTCTTTCCAAATCTGTAAGTTGTTCACATTGTTCAGCCATACGAGTGTGGAATACGTCGCCGAGACATGCTAGCTACTCACCGACGTTCACTCCACGCATACACTGATTATACTGTTCGCAGCTTCGTCCTATGACCACTGACGTTAAGGGCTGTTTGCGATAAAGTGAACACTTTTGAAAACAACCTTGGAAAAAGTCACTGCCTCTGCTTGCATATATTTTAACGGGCGCACGGGGTGACATGCCCCTAGTAAAATTAATAACGATGGAGGGAAAGTAGTTCCATATCTTAACATCGAATAAAAAGTGTTGGGTAAACGTTTGTGATAAGTTAAATTATGTATTTCCCTTTCTTTTTTTTAAGCATTAAAGTAAAAATTGAACAGATTTTAAAATATTTAGTTTTTTAATAATTTCACAGTTTTACTCGACCGACGCATGAATAAAGTGATGAAGCCCACGACAACGTTAATTCTACATAAGGCGGAAGAATACACAACGTGCATATAAGTAGATCTTAAGCAGGGTTTTCGAAAATGCTCATTTTACCGTAAACAGCCTATACCTAGGTTGCAGAGTTGTTGGTGCCTCCTGGCGGTATTTCTGCACAGCCAAGCGTAGCCAACTTAAAGAATTTGCAATATAACCAATGATAGCGCTGAATACCAACTCTCGCCTCTTGTGATTGATTCGTTCTGGGTGCAACTGTTCTTTTGGCAATGAGTGTACACTCAGCATACAGAAACGCAGTCCTAATAAAAAATTATTTCCATATACTTACGAAGTACAGAAACGCCCCGTATTTGTTAATTTTTGGGTTTCGGTTACCAACAGTGGCGTGTGGTGAAATGATGCTAGGTAAGCTGGTGCTTGCGCAGTGCTGCACACACTTGGCGCACGCAGAAGGGACCAATAACCAGAGAGGAGCCGGGAGAAACTGAATGTACTGCGGCCACTCACGAGAGAGCAGCGAGGCACACAAAACACATGCGCTGTGACGTCAACTACAATACTACGTTTAAGTGGCCGATGTGTAAACTAGCAAACGATTAGATATAGCACAGTGCAAAACACAGATTGCCTTGCAACAGTTAACCACACGCCACTGGTGGCGAACCATGCCAAAGCTACAAGGTGGGTTTGTTTGCCGCTGTTACACGAAAATGTTTGTTCATGCAACAGTTAGTATACTCACGTTACATGCACCTTCAAATAAAAATATTAAGAAGTGAGCACAAGTCACCTGTAGAAAGAAAAAAAAATACAAGGGATCAATTTTCACTTCGAACAATCCAGCAATACTGAAAACTGTAAATATCGGAGCATCGATTATCTAAAAATTTAATTTTTCGTTTCTTCATGTACGTAAGACTGATAGTGACCAGATCTGAACTTGGGTTATAACGTTTTTGATTTGTACTCGGATCCGCTGCAAATAACAGCATCAAACCGGAAATAAAAGCTTTTATTTTAAGAACCAAATTATAAAGCTCCGACAAATCTAAATAGTTAATTAGCAGACTTACATAAAGTTCTGTGAAGTTCGAGGGAAGTTCACGGTTACTGCAAACTTTTCCGAAGCCCTGCTTAAAGTTCTACTTCCCCGATATTCCTCCGCCTCACACAAACATAGCTTAGAAAATTACACCAGAGGGCCAACGCACCGTATTCATGAGTACTCAGTTTAATAATATTTTGCTTAAGAACTATTTCTTACTCGGCATTATCACCACGCCCATTTTCTCTCCGTCTTTATTCGTATTAGTAATTTAAGAAATATTATAATATATAGATCAGATATTAGTATAAGTAAAATGTAACTAAAAATAAGGTACTTTTATGTTAACACAAGTATAAAACAACTGTGATACATGACATATTTAGGAAATAACCAAACACGTCATATATGAGGTGTTTTTCAAACGTTTGATTAAAAAAAAAACGTGAGCAGACTATTACAGATATTCCTAAACAATTGTTTACTACTGCTATTTCATGAACTAAAATGCTTTTTTTTTTCTAAGTGAATTAGCCTCTGAACAATGCAGTGCCGAATCGGTGCTCAAGAGTCTTTGGCAAGAAATTATTTATTAAGTTTTGCCAGAGGTTGGATTTTAATTTATCTCTTAAAGCCATAACGAAGTCACTGAAAACTCTGTGTAATTAATGACAAAGATATTGTTAAAGGCTGTTCACGATAAAGGGAGCACCTATGAAATGAACCTTAGAAAAATGTCACTGCCTCTGCCTGTATATATTTTAATGAACACACCGAGTGACATTCGCCCAGTAAAGTTTGTAACGCTGGATGGAAAGTGGTTCCTAATATCTTAAAGTCGAACAAAAAGTGTTAAGTAACCATCTGTGATAACTCAAATTATTTCTGTTGAGTTCTGTATTTCTCAATGCATCGAAGTGTAAATATTAGGAGATTTGTAAAATATTCACATTCCTAACAATTTCGCAGTTTTACTTTACCGACGTATGAATAAAGTGTTGAGGTCCACGGCAAAGCCAATTTTACGTAAGGCGGAATGATACACAGTATACATACAAGTATAGGTTGTTCACGGTAAAGTGAGCACTTTTGAAGCCCTAGTTACTTTTTCCTTTCAGCCATTTTTTTTAATCCTTTAACCAACTTTTGTAAATAAATATCGCCATGTAAGTAATAAACACGGTGTGTATATTCCACCGCACTTGGAAGTTAACGTCTAAGGCTAAAATAAAATATATTTATTGACAGTTATTCCAAATGAGAAGGCTTTCAAAACTGCTCATTTTTACCGTGAACATTTTTTTAGCGCGTGAGTCGTGCTGTAACGGAGTTATCTCTGCCTTGGTACGTATCGTGGCCACACTGGAAAAAAATTTCTGTATTTGTGCAAGGTATTCTTTATAAGCTAATTGCCAACTTTTTTTTCTAAAACTACAAATTAATCAGAGTAAGTTTCACAAAACCTTTGTGCAGAATCTGTAAAACTGCTGATGTGGAATTCCAAAATGCAAATGTTGTACGCTTCACGTTTGCTATAAATGTTGGGCTACATAAACATTTTTGTTTGTTTCCCAAAATAATGTGTTTCAAATGCACGAATTATAAGGAAATGTAGAATTATAAAGAAATCTTTGGGAACCATAGTAGCGCCGAAGTAACTTAGGACTTGGGAGCTCTGTCAATGTTAGGCCACTTCTCTTCGGGAGAGGAAACAATTGGACGACGGTGGTACGGCGGGTGGTTGGGGGAGGGGGGGGGGGGGGAGGGAGTGCCTCCACATTTGTTAGCCCACCTGCCAGCTATCTGTGCTTGGTGCTTTGCAAGTCGTTCTGCCTCTCTCTTTCACTTGGGTAGGCGGAGCCAAGTCCGTTCTTAGGCCAGTCTACAAATTGCTCTATCTCAACCTGCCTTAGGACAAGGACTCGCTGATTGGTGCACGTGACTCTCTGGCGTCATGGCGCTGTCCCAAGCTGCCGTAGCCCAAGTCAATCTGTCTCCCAAGTTAAAGCATTCGGAAAACTGAACTTCTGGCCGACGTTGTGTCCTAAGCTGACAGAAAAAGAGGACGACTTGAAATGCTTTCGCTCGCATTCGCGGAATGTTTACGTTACTAACGTAAACAATGGATGTTCAAGGTGGGCTTTTTCGAGACAACTACGATGAAATGCTAATAAATAATTAGTGATGTCTTCGTTCGGTCCGACAATTTTATTTGAAGGCTAAAACTTTTAAACCGCAAATTTAAAAATAAAATTCTGACGTCAGTTGGCGAACTTATTCAAATAAAACCGTTAAGGCGTTTATTATAAATAAATATTCTAATAAACCATTTCGTAAACATTAAATAATCAATTATTCGGTTAATTTAAACATCACTACGAAACAACAAATAATGTGCCAATTTTACTGCAACCTAGTGTCAGATTCTGAAAACTCACTTCAGACAGCGCATTTGTAGACCACATTCGGACCGCGTCAATGTGACGTCACTGGTTGCCGGGTTTCGGACACGCTCACGTCCACAGGAACGGCAGATTGTAGACAGGCGCTAAGTTTCCAGAGAATGGCTCGTAACAAGCGCGCGAATTTTTTTTTTTACCGTGCACTTACGTGCGTGAAAAAACAAGAAATCGCCGTGGTGTCCGGCGCCTTGGCGGCTGACGTCTGGAGTTGTTCGCTTGAAGTCTGCGATGCGTGGCGGACCTGTGGGCTCTGTTCGTGCATTAAGTGGCGCGTCGCATCCCCCCCCCCCTTTTCCCGTTCCCTACTCCTTGGCGTCTTGGTTGCTTCTCGTTCTCGTGATCACGTGCTCGACGTCATCACGTTACGCCAGAAACCAGAATAATGCTACTGTTGCATACGTTTCTGATTTCGTCCCTAACGATATCTGTCAACGAGACCTCTAGCCCTACCTTCGATATAAGCTTTCAAGAACTTCGTTATAAGCTGTTCACGGTAAAGTGAGCAATTTTGAGACCCTGGTTACATTTTCCTTTCAGCCATTTTTTTTTATAATTTAACAACCTTTTTAAATAAACATTCTCATGCACTTAATAAACACGGTGTGTATATTCCACCGCATTCGAAAGTTAACGTCTAAGGATACAATAAAATATATTTATTAACTATTATTCCTAATGGGAGGGCTTTCAAAAGGGCTCACTTTATCGTGAATAGCTTATAGAGATTATTTGCACCCACGTAGAGGAAAGTAGGCTCGTTACTTACATCGGTGACCTCTTGTTTATGTTGTTCGAGTTTGTGTCGTCACGTCCACTTATTCCGTTTCCTTGCTGCATCCTGACTTGATTCCTTGTTCGAAATTCTCTGTGTCGGTAATTTTTTTTTTTTTTAAATCTCTACTGTCGAAAGCCCAACTTGGCTCTTATTCCGTTTCCTTGCTGCACCCTGACTTGATTCCTTGTTCGAAATTCTCTGTGTCGGTAATTTTTTTTTTTTTAAATCTCTACTGTCGAAAGCCCAACTTGGCTCTTATTCCGTTTCCTTGCTGCATCCTGACTTGATTCCTTGTTCGAAATTCTATGTGTCGGTAATTTTTTTTTTTTTTTAAATCTCTACTGTCGAAAGCCCAACTTGGCTCTTATTCCGTTTCCTTGCTGCATCCTGACTTGATTCCTTGTTCGAAATTCTCTGTGTCGGTAATATTTTTTTTTTTTAATCTCTACTGTCGAAAGCCCAACTTGGCTCTTATTCTAAGCGCCTGTGTTATTTTCTCTGCTCATTAATCTCGTGAATCGGTTGGAATAAGACGTACTGCGGCTTATGGGTGGTTCCGCTACGTCGGAGGCAATGATGGCGGTTGCAGAGCCCAACTTTGATAAACGTTTCTCAAATATGACACCCTGGGAAGGCCACACGCTAGGGTTCCTCTTCAATACGGAGAGGCTAAGGCTGATTGTAATAAGGGTAAAATAATGAAATCCTTAAACGGGTTTCCGTGCTGGTACCAAAAGTAAAGTAATTCTTCCGCATTAGGTTTCGAAACTTTGTCGAGGCACTCCTCATGCCTGTCAGTAGGAGTTGTTTTCTAACATGTATTAACTAGAAAGGAAAATGATGGGAAAATCGACAACATTTGATGTAGGGTTTTTTATAGTACTGTTTTCATCGGGCCAAATATTATGGTTCCATATGATTAATGTTCTGTGGTAATAACTTTTATTAGAGTGTTTAAAGGCACATTTTAATATCGGTCGTGTAATATGTTTTTAATATGGTGGGATTATTTGTACAGTATTGTAAATGAGAGTAAAAACCAATCTTGTTCATATACTAGAGTATATTTTTGGCAACTTTGTCATAAATGTGTAAATTTTGAAGTGGAGGATTTACAAAAGAGAGTGTCCCGTGAAAATATAATTGGAAAAGTAATATACTTATTCATTATTTGTTTCAATAATCCATATGCACTGATCATTGTTAAGCCATGAATTTTTTTTTTAGTCATCTTCAACCTTAATCGTGAGTTGCTAGGTAGTTGAGTTGGGGTATGTTTTATGCTTGTGCCAGAGTGCTCACGTGGTTTCAACGAAACCCTGGGACTCAGTTTCGCGTAGAGTAAAAAAAAAAAAACAAATTAATCAAAAGTTTCTTCCAACTTTTTTTTAACCGTGCTTAAATAATACTTCCAGGACGTTCCTTCGCGCCACGCACACACATAGCTTAACCGGGGCTAGAACAAGTACACCAAAGGTAAGAAGCAGTGTATTCGTGAGCACTCGGTGTAATGATATTTTGCATAAGAACTATTTCTTACTGGGCGTTACCAACTCAATCGTTTTCTCACTGTTTTAATGCATATTAATTATAAACGAAATGTTATAATTTATAAATAATATATATATATACAATTTTAATCTAACAAAACATAAGGTACTTTAATGTTAACAAGAGTATAAAATGCTTGTGACACATAACATAATTGAGAAACAATCAAACACATCATAGCAAACATGGTAAGATTTTTCGAATGTTTAATTCGAAAAGTGTGAAGAAACCGCAAACAGAGTGTGGAGAGAAAGTATTAATTTACAATTGAAAACTTCCCTCAAATTAAATTACTTTGGAAAGTATCTGAGGAATAAGAATCTGCTTGCTAATACGTGTATAACTCCTAGTTTACTACAGAGTTCAAATTACCACGAATGTGCAGTGGTCAGCTTTCCATCAAGGTTGAACCGGGTTCGATCCCCGACAGGGTCAGCCTGGGTTTTCACCTTTGGAAACATAGCGGGCGTTGCTATCGTCAGGCGAATTTTTTTGGGGCTCTCTCCCGTTTCCCCCCGTCCTTGTATTCCGCCGTTGCTCCATATCCACTTCACTTCACCCTCACCGGAGTTCAAGATCTAGATGTCAAACACCAACTACAGAGCTTAAGTTCTCGATCTCAGTTCAGCTTCTGTTCTACAATCAAATTTCGCCTATGTTCTCCCGCGTTAGTCATGTTTGTTTTTGTATTTCCTCATACACTAAATAATTCCAATGTTTTTTATCTTCGATAAAAATTTGGAAGAATAATTGAGCAGAACACAGATGTTGCCGATGCCATCAGGAGAAAGTTGTTTATTGAAGAAACGTTCAATTAAGATAGCCCTATTAATAGAGGCGAATATGTGAACACGATTATGATACTGTAAGATTTTCCACAAGAAAATGACATTATGAAAGGAGTGCTCGGTAACGACATTATGGTTCTGTTACGACCTATGTTTAGTTGTCAAGTGTAGGTATGGAGCCTACAACGAGGCCACGTTTCTCAAGAATTCCCACTGAAAAGAGTCAAGCACTGTGGTCTGAACAGTGAATAATGAATTTGCGAATTTCGAACTTGGCCAGTCTGCACAACCAGCGCTTTCTGCATAGAGACCTGACATTTTTAAGTTTTAACTGATCAACATAATCGAAACATAATTTTTTTTTATGTAGTTTTCACTCTTATTACAATGTGGTGCTAACCCTCTGTGACAGTTATAAAGTTTTAACTTACGTCCATAGTAAGACATATTCCGTCTGGGAAAATCAGACACTGGAAAGTTCTTTGAACAAAGGCATAGCAAATAGGCCTCGCCTGAAGAGTGAAGTTCGTAGATCAACACATTGGACACACGTTTACTAGTTTCGTAGAGAAACGTGCTTTTCCAACACCATGCAACGGAGCTCAAATGCCAGGTAGACGGTCACATACTAAGTCGTAGGGCTACAGATTAAAAAATATACAGTAAAACTAATGCTAAAGGTTAGTGCTTTAAATATATGTAATCGCCAAATGGCATTTCATTCATTAATAAAAATGTTAAAAATATGTAAAAGATGTTTATAAACTTATTTGAAGATGTTTTCTTATATGCATATATGGCTTCTTATTTTGTAATCACATATTTGTCACGCGGTAGTCCATGGGGTTTTTCATCTGTACAACTTAGTATATGTTTTTACGGTTGCAACGAAACTGGGGAATTTTGTATTCTAAATCCGATTACTAAAAAAATATATATATAGTGTAAGTTTTTTTAATTCGAGGAAAATATCATCACATACAATGCGTACGATTTGAACAATGTGTGGTACGATATAAAATTATTATTTTTTGGGGTCCGAGACACACATATTTGTCCCCTACATGTATCAGCTGTCGCGTGCGCCTCCGGCAACAACAGATCTGGCGACGGTGCCGTGTACTGCGTGAGTAATAATAACCGCGACGTTATGACTTGTGTTAAGGGAGGAGGTGGGGGTGGAAAGGGGTGTGTGGGGCGGGGTGTTTACACAGCTTGTCCTGCCGAGCACGGAGTCCTCGTCTTCGACCCTCTTCCGCACCGACAACTGCATTAGCGACACTTAATGAGCTCGCTCACGGGGCATGAAGTGTCAAGGGCCCCCGCCGGGACAATGACTTCACCCCCGCCCACCCTCACTGCTACTTTCACACACTGCGCACTCCAAGGCAGGGGTGGCCAGGGAGACCTCCTTGCGCGAGTGTGCTCGCCGGATACTCGTCGCCAAATATCCTCAATCCTGAAGGTTGAAGTAAAGCAACTGCCGACAACGGGAAGAACTTATAGAAAAAAAATAGCGCGGACACCAGAAAAACTGTCAGAAAAATGTGATTTATTCTGTAGATAAAAAGAAGAATGTGTAGGTATATTTTGGGACATTATAAAGTACTTTATTAAAACACATTTTTAAATGTAAAAAGATTAATCGATCGGAAGAGTCCGCAACTTTAACAATACTTAAGCGCATTTCCGTTTTGGATGCTTTGGAAAGCAGAATTTACAAGAAAATCTTCTTCAAGAAATATAATCATAGTATTTAATGTGATCACGCGTAGTAAAATCATAGTAATAATGTATAATATAAATTTTATAATTAAATTTATTTATGTCAGCTGTAGCCATAAATGTTTGTGACAAATAGACGCACATAAAATCAATAATAGCAATTATTTCCTATATTATTATTACAATTTTCTTACTCACAACCATAGTAAACATTGCAAATTCTTCTTTCTAAACCATCCAGAATGTAAATATGCTTACTAGCTGTCTGACGATATACTAATAACCTCAGATTCGTCAACCCTCTCACCCTTTATGGCTGGCCTTCTTTCGCACGTCCAAAATGGTCGTATCGGCTCAACTACAACGGCACGATAGAGAAACCAATCTCTATTAAGTGGAGGGTCACTGGAAACAAACCATATAGGTTTATTTCCACAATATCACTTTACCCAATCCACCTTTCACTGGCAGTCTCACAGGTATTCCTTCACAAAGACATGAAACTACCACAGGGCTATTCGTGTTTGTATTCTTCAAAAACTATGACATTATAAAAACGATCGTCCAATTCTTAAAACGCGAATTTTGCAACATATGTAAAAAAGAAATATTCGCGCTTTCGTCGCGAGTATAGTGTATTCGCCGTAAAATGAGCACTTTTAAAAGCCCTGCTTAAGATCTACTTGTGTTCACGTTGTGTATTCTTCCGCCTTATGTAAAATTAACATTGCCATGGGTCTCATCACTTTATTCCTGCGTCGGTCAAGCGAAACTGTGATATTTATAAAAGTAAATACTTTATAAATATGCTAAATTTTATACGTCGATGCCTAAAAAAACGGAAAACGAAAGAAATAATTTAACTTATCGCAAATGGTTACCTAACACTTTTTATTTCGACGTTAAGATATCGACCTATTTTCCACTCTTTGTTACCAACTTTACTGGGTATACGCCACTCAGTGTGCCCGTCAAAATATATGCAGGTAGCGACAGTGACTTTTTCCTAAGATTGATTTCAAAAGTGCTTCCTTTAACGAGAACAGCCTGTGTTGAAGTTCCACTGTTACGGATCTGACTTGCACAGTGAGGTGCGCGGACGGAAAATCTGCGAAGCCAGTTCAGCGCCTGCTAGTATCTCCCGCGTCGTCCCTTCACGTCTGGACCTCGGAGGACAGCTTCAAATGCGTTCAAGATATCTGTTTAGGAAAACTCGTGATTAATTATTCGGTTGGGTATTTTGTTGTGGTGTCTGAAAACGAAAAGCCATTTAGGAAACGTTTCGTGCCCAAACACAAATTCACCGTTTTTTTTTTTTTTTTTTTTTTTTTCGCCTCCAAGGTTAACTTTTGTGGTTGTGAAAATTGCTGAAACGAATATTCAAAATAATGCATAGGTGTATTGTATGGGGCTTTTTGACGTCCCCCGTTATTACGCTCGACAGCTTGGCAGGGGATGGCTTGCAGACTAACTTGTAACCTAACTTAAATTAACACCCTTGCCTTGCCCGGGAATCGAGCCCAGAGCCTCCCGCTCCCCAGATCGGTGAAGCATCAACTGACTGCGCCACGGGAGGTCGGCTTTTAGGTGTAAATTTTTCATACATAAAATTTAGAGCAGTCTTCAGACATGTATAATACATTTATCTTTATTTGTGCGTCTTAAAAGTATAGGGTCGCAGTTAAAAGTTACGTTCCAACGGAAAGAATGCATGCTAGTTCAGCGCCTTCCACTAAAGGGCTGTTCACCATAAAAGTGAGAACTTTTGAAATAAACTTTAGAAAAAAGTCTGCATATATTTTAAAGGGCGCACTGAGTGACATGCACCCTGTTCAGTTGGTAACAATGGATGGGAAAGCAGTTCCGTATATTAACGTCGAATAAAAAAGTGTTAGGTAACCATTTCTGCTAACTTAAATTATTTCCTTTGCTTTCTGTTTTTTTTATGCATCTGAATCTAAAAATTACCAAATTTGTAAAATATTAACATTTATAATAATTTTGCAGTTTCACTTGATCGATGCATGAATAAAGTGATGAGGGCCATAATAATATCAATTTTACATAAGGCGAACGACTACACAACTTTTATATAAGTAAACCTTATTCGAAAGTGGTCATTTTACCATGAACAGCCTATAGAAGCGATGGGGGAATTGAAGATTGAGGAAGAGCTGGACTTTGAGTGGGACAGAGCGATTTGGGTGGCTCTTAAGGGGGCGCCTTGAAAAGTGTTACAGTGTGTTTGGAAATACGTTTTATTGACGAAACTATTCCACGTGCGTCCAACGTTCTAATTTACGAAAAGAAAACAAACTTCAGACGATGTCGGAATGTCGCTTTCATGACACAAACAGCCTTTTCATGCTGCCGTATGCCAGTATGTGCTGACCAGATCTACGTGAAACTCGGATACAATCCTGCGTTGAACTTTGCAACAGACTTTCTATCAGCAAAATTATATGGTCACCGCTTAAAGTCCCATAAAAAAAAAACAGCCCGGCGAAAAGCTTGCCCGCTAGTTTAGTGCTTCGCTCATAGTGGCCATGCGGCACTTGATGCGCGTGCCAGTGTCGTCCTTAGCGTTCGCTCGCTCCTGTGCCATGTCGCGTCAGGTAGGCGGCCCCCTTAAGACATCGAGGTCTTGAGATTTGAAGACAGTGGAGTGAGGCGAGTATGAAGCTGCGCCGGAATGCAAGGGCGGGATAAACGGGAGATCCCCGAGAAAACCAGTGGACCAGCGGCATCGTCCGACACGATTCCCACTTGCGGGAACCGGGAGTGGCCCAGCCGGGGATTGAACCCGGTTAACCTCGTAGGGAGGCGAGTAGGCTAACCACTCAGCTACCGTGGCGCCGGGGTAATAATAATTAGATTATTTTGTTACTAAACGTTGTATTTCATGAGAAGGTACCAAATACGGATATTAGTTAAAACCATCAAGACGCGGAAGTGGCTAGGTACATCCTTTTTGAAATACACCAAGAGTGGACCATTATTTTTTTTTTTTTTGCGAAACTAATTGTCCTTATCTAAATATAAACTTGCAAATCACAGACGTTTATCGTTAATTCCTCACGCAAACAGCAGCCGACACGACTAGAGGGCAACGTTTCTGCAGTGTGCTTGGGTACGTTAAAATCAACTGAGTCCTTGCATTTCTTCTTGAAATATCATTGGCTTTAAGTATAAATATTCTGTGCTCAAAAGCAATGAAGCAATATGAACGATGGCGATGCGAGCATGTTATGTCACAATGACTTTGCGTGCTCGCCCTGGACTTTTTACACTTTCAGTGTAGGACATACAACATGCCTCTGAAGCATGGCGACAAACTTCGGCAAATGTATTCCTGACGAAAACATGCGACTAGAATGTGAGTACCACTTTTCTCGTCAAGTGATTATTAAGGGAGCTGTGCGCCTCCGAAATATCCTCATTTAAATTGCCATTCCTACGAATGGTGGTTTTGCTTGCCAGGTCTGCATCAGAAGTTCTGTTCTGAATGTTGAACGTGAATTATCTCACAAACGGTTCCCTTGAGTGAGTTCCGACAAGAGACGGGCTTTGTTGTTAATTTAGACGCGCTGATTCGCAGGCTGTCAATAAAAATGGATTATGACGTAGTGCTGCAAAGTTTGATGCGAACGCAGGGTGGCAAACAGCCATTTACAAGAATAAAGGGGACGATATCACCGACCGCTTTTTTAGAGGTAAAAGATATCATTCATACGAAACATCGTTCACAGATTTATTGCTTACCACAAGCGGATTTTAAAAATTTTCAACTGAACGCATTTTAAAACTCATTCTTCCCTTAACAATCACCTTAGGGGATAAGTTGTACCTTCCGCGAGCGCGAGATCTTTTGCCTTCTATTTCGCCTTCTAGGATAGTTTCCTCCAGATTGTCATTGTTCCTCCTCACTATACGTCCAAAGAACTGGAGGATAGATACGTTTAGCTGGGCAATAATTGAAGCATTGGTTCTTCTTTACTTCCACGTTACCCTTGACAATATGCGCCAACGCGACATCTCGAAGCTGTCTATGCGACTATAACCAGCAGCCGTAACAATCCATGTTTTACAAATTGTACAGTACGTACATTTTCGTAAGAAACTTCCTGCCGAAGTTTGTCCCCATGTCTTAGTAACACTTAGTAAACACTGTTCACGATAAAGTGAGCACTTTTCAAATCAACCTTAGAAAAAAGCCACTGCACCGACCTGCGTATATTTTAACGGGCGCACTGAGTGGCATGCGCCCAGTAAAGTTGGTACCGATGCATTGGAATTAGTTCCATATCCTAACGTCGAATAAAAAGTGTTAGGTAACCATTTGTGATAACTTAAATTATTTATTTCACTTCTGTTTTATTTAATTCAGCGACGTGTAAAAATGAGTATATTAGTAAAATAATTACTTTTCCGATAGTTTCACAGTTTCACTTGTCTGGCGCATGAATAAAGTGATGAGGCCCATCGCAACGTAAATTTTACGTAAGGTGCAAGAATACACAACGTGCATACAAGTAGATCTTTAGCAGGACTTTCAAAAGCGATCATTTTACCGTGAACAGCCTGTACTTACCGGCATTCAATACAATCTAGCGAGTCGCGTATGCCACTACTGTAAAGTGAGTTCTATTAATTTCTTTATTTTCGATTACCACCGGACTATAGGTGGACAATCCTACCGGAAATTGCACTGGACTGTACAGATTTCATTATCCGTTGGCTCTCAGCTAATCGCGTACACACTGAGAAAAGTTTTTTTGTTGTTTTTTTTTTTTTTTACGAAGTTTGTTTGGCGAAACCAAATTAATTGTTTGTTTAGAGACAGTCAAATATTTTATTATTTAGTTGCTGTTTTCCCCCCAAAACAGTAATATTTGGTTTGATGGCCTTAATATTTGCATGGCTCTACATAAATTAAAAAGTTTCCGTTTTTATAAAAAAAAAAAAAAAAATTATAAGCACGACCGAGTTTCGAGCCATCATCATTTGGGAACGAACGCTACCCCTTGGCAGCGTCACCTAAAGCTACTACTGACGAAATAAGAATTTTTTAAAACCATATATTTCAAACACAATACAACGTAAGTAAATTAATATTTTAAGGGTGTTGGACTCCAAAAAATTTATAATTTTATTATTGTACCAAACCAAGTTCAACTTGTACACATTAAATGAGATGAAATTTTCCTCGAATAAAAAATTTTAGAACATATATTTTTTTAAATAATTTGATGTCAAATTAAATTTTTTTCTCTGTTTTCCTGTAGCCATAAATACAAACTAAGTTGTACAAATGGAAAAATTCTCAAAATTAACTAATGCCATGAACTACCGCGTGGCATACGTGTCATCGCCAAATAACAAGCCATAGTTATATATGAAAAAAGTTGATAAAAACCAAGAACTTTTTGCATTCTTTTGCATACTCGGGTTAAGAAGAGAACGAGTTTTCTCTGGGAGAGTTAATCACAGAGAAAATTTTCGCCGCTAGGCGAGCAGTGTTCCAAACAAGTCGCTTTTAAATAAAGTTTTAATCTACGTACGTAGATGATAAAACAAAAATATTTTACTTAGTTACGAATTTATCTAATGTTATATGTAGGGACACCCGAATTTCGCGAAAAGATTTCACGACCAGTTTTATTTCTTAACACTTCAGCTCAAATCCAATTTCCTGATAGGATGAGTTCCTCGTTACGCGTCTTAGGTGTATGCCCGCGAATCACAGACGCACAGCATTGAAGGTACCTAATTCTGATTGGCCAGTTAAGTAGGAGAAGATGATCTCACAAAGACACGCCGGCAATAAGCAAAAGGAAGCTGATGAAATTCTCTAAGGGTATTAAAATCTAGCATATGCGTAAATCTTTTCGTGAAATTCGGGTGTCCCTAATTATAGGCTACGTATGTTTACTGCAATTGTCCAGTTTTCTGACGTACTAAATAGCAAAAAAAAAAAAATCTGGTACATATGCGACACTGGCGCTCACCTAGTGGCGAAAATTTTTGGTTGCCATCTTGTTTCCATCTGCTATTTGGTTTTCCGTCCGCCATATTGTTTTCTCACGTTATTCTCTCAAAATGTCCCTTTTTTCCTTCCTCAAAAATGAATAGCATTTCCCTTGAAACGTCTGAAAGTTTTCTCTAAATTCGTTGAGGTTGTTCGTAAATTAATTTCTCGTTTCCCCGTCACTGCAGCAGCGCTTCCGTCAGTTAACAGATTTTAGGAGCTGTTAATAATAAACATACAAATAAAAAAAGCCTCATTTAGTTTTTTAAAAAAGGCTTAGCGTAGACTTTTTGCAAAAATAAAGTTTCTCTAGCCCGTAATGCATAGAGCCTATTTAAGGTTTTTTTTTTTTTACAGTTAACAACTACTTTTTGTCTACGGATAAAGCTCCTCGACAAAGATGTTTTAAAACCATTTTGAAATGTTCTTATTACTTTGAGCTCGGTACGAATTTACAAACGGTAAAGACTAGCTAGAGGTCAGTTTACTGTATTAACACTTTGAGGTCAGCAGACATTTACAAGACAACCAAGACAAGTTAGAAGTGAGTTACGTATATGCACCACTGCAGAAACACCAGTTTTATTGGCCCATGTGTTCCCACTCACAACCGACAATGGACACGCCTACTGTGCTCTACAACGTTCGTTATTGGCTGGATATCAGTCACTAATGCGCTGAGTTGGTTTCGTCTCAATCAACTGTCTTTATTTGTGTATAAGATGTTTTACAGTCACACCTGTCCTTTTGCGGAGATGTAACAAGCATATTATTGTAGTCAGGAAAGTTATCGTTACTGAGCTGTAGAGATCTTGTAAGATCCCATCAAACACAGGCAGTACGGCTGTGTGAAAATGGTAGTTTTATTTTCAATGGCAAAGAAATTTTTACAATATTTTTGCTCGAGCTGCACTCGAGCATAGTCCTCAATGTGTTAACCACAGTAGGATCTGACGCTAGGTCGCCGAGAAGGTGAAACCATGCGGTTGTTTCTTCCATGTGGACCTATACCCATTCGATGATTTGATACACGGACCTTGTGTTTGATATGCTATTGTGTGCTGCGAAAGATTTCCCATTGGCTGAGCCGCTGTATGGTGAGTTAGGTTAACTGGTCACTGATTCGCGAACAGCATTCCGATATTTTGCAAGCCAGTGACGCTTTTTTTCTGGCGTGTGCCGCTGGAGTTATTCTCTATTCCTGGGTAGTCGGTGGCGTGACGTTGCATGCTTAGAGACATGCATAATTCGCGCTATTATTTTGGGACAAGCTAGACGTCATTGCTCTGCCCGTGATTCCATTGTAAGATGGCGTCTGTACGAAGTCATGTGTCTAACTGTTTTACAAGCGTTTGGCCACTGTCCCGTTGAACTGTTGCTATTGGTGAAAAGAGTTTTCTACGTCATACCACAAATACTCTTAGCCATTGATGGAGCCACTGTTTCTGAGCGGTTGGACTGCTCGCCTCCCACTAAGGCGAATCTGGTTCAATCCCCTGCTGGGGATTGAACCAGGTTCCCACTCGCGGGAATCCCCACTTGCGGGGATTCCCGCAAGTGAGAATCTTAACGGACGATGCCGCTGGTCGGCGGGTTTCTTCGGGGATCTCCCGTTCCCTCCCGTCCTTGCATTCCGGCGGTGCTCCATTCTCCCCTCATTTCGTCCTCATCGGCTCTCGAGACCTCGTTGTTGGGAACCGCTACAAATCTCTCAACTCAACTCGGCCACTGAAAGACGTCAGTACTCCAAGGTGTTGACCTTGGACTTTAGGCCGTGCCTCAACTCATAGAATTCTCTTTCGTGAGAGCTCTCTTTCGCACAACCTGGCGAGAGCACTGCTTCGCGCTCTCTCACGCTCTCGCTCTGTGGAACTGAGGCAACCACTCTCTCGTTTCTCTCCGACGTCAGGTAAACGGCTAATGCCAGAAGGCGGGAAATCATGAAAATCGCTGTCATGGTTATCGTAAGTAATTTATGTGTGTTCTAAATAATTCGCATATAATTACTATCAGAATTATCATTAGCGCATAAAATACTATTATTTTTAGTTTCACATTTTACCGTCATGTTGCAGCAAAGTGATAAAAAAGACGAGACTTAGTCAGAAATCCGTATTTAAATTTTTATAAACAGTGTTGCGCATATTATTTCGCTGTTTAAAACAGTTGAAATTATTCACTTGCAGTTAAAATACGTGTTTTTGGCCCAGAAAGCTGCCATAACCTCTTTCAAACTCGGAAATAATGTAAACAAATATGGCGCCTGCGAGAGAGCGCCAGCTAGTAAACATCTTCGTGTTCCCTCTGAGCTCTGGCTCTTTCGCGCTCTCTCCAACGAATTGAGACGACCAGAGAGCGTTCTCTCTGACGTCATAATGACGTCGTCGTCGCGAGAGCGAGAGCAGGAGAGAGCGCTCTCTGGGCCAGTTGATATAAGGCCTTAAGGCGGGCTTATGATTGACTTAACAGAATAAGTTCGCAGTGTGCTTAAGATATGATTCAATGTGTTCAAGGTGTTTATGACTGTCGTGTGCGGGTCTTGACGGGTCGTGTGCGTTCTTGGCGTGACTTAAGATATCGTTATATTCTATATCGTTAAGTACAAGTCAAGACGAAGTAGCCAATCATAGCACAGTGACAGTTGTTGTTGGCGGGAAACTGTATTTACAACTTGTATTTACGTTATGTCGTATTGCGAACTCGTATAAATGTAATTATTTTAATACAGAGAGGGTATCCTCTTGATCATGGTCGTATTTTCTTTTGTGGAAGAGGTTATTGAATTCGCTTCAATTAAACTTTTCAGAATTATTGTAAATACCTAATGTTGGCATCATCTTCCCCTTCTATAAAATTTCACGAGTTTATAAAAACGATTACACAAGCAGTACCCACAAATAATTAAATATATGTATATTGTCCATTTTGCCAGGTTATTTCGGTTGCTTACGACTCCTACGATTTTGATTGGCCAAACTTAACAGTTTGCTAATTCAATCATAAACTGCGAATCTTATAATAGTAATTTTTCCTTGTGCTTATCAAGTCATTAAGTACAATTCTTAGTTCTTCAGTCTTTAATCGTAAACCCCCCCCCCCCCCTTTTAGTCTGCTGCAGAAAAATATCGTGAATTCTGCAGGTATATGCTATTCACAGTAAAGTGAGCACTTTTCAAGGCCCTTTCAACAGGACTTAACAACTAATAAATTTATTTTATTTTAGCTCCAGACGTTATATTTTGGGAGTGGTGAAATGTATACATTGTGTTTATTAGTCTGATGGCGATGTTTATATTAAAAGTGACAGGAGGATAGAAATCTGATCAAAAGTAAACTTCAGCAGGGCCTTAAAAAGTGCTCACTTTACCGTGAATCACCTATATATCTAAGCATACTGCATACAGAGTTGGGAGTCTGTGGGGGTGGTTTGTGCGTGTGCACCCCTGCGCACGCGGGAGATTTGTAGCTAATCGGTTGGCAGCGGAGAAAGTAACGGGGAGCGGAGAACACGGGAGGGTATGCGTATTTCCCTAAATATGCCATTAGGGAGCGGCAGCTGTGGAGTGGGTGCCGAAGGGGGTTGTTTATGGCGAGGGCGAGGAACAAGTGTTGAGAGGGGGTTGTTCCCCCCCCCCCCCCCGGGCTAGAGGGGGCACAAGAGGGGTTGGTTATTTGTAACAACAATGGCACGAAGTGGCTGTGCGCGGCGCGTGTGGCCTTCCCACAGAATTCGCCGTCCTGCCGAGGTCAGCATAAATAATGGCACGAGCTGGTGTTGCGCCGCCGCTCAGATAATCCCTCGAAACAAAACACACACACACATATGCATGTGTTTGTATGTATTTCTTGCTCCCCGCGCGTGAAATTATCGCAGATTATTTTATATATCGCTTTGCGGCCGTTCCAAGTGGTGTTTCGAAACTCGGCACGGTTTCCTGACTATTGTGGCTGTAACGCCAAACGGTGCGTTCATTTCAATGCCAAACAAGTGATAAAGTATGTTCGCATCAATGTTTCAGTGCGTTCGTAATGCTTTGGGATTAGCGGCCTGCATAAAGAAAATTAAAAATAAAATACAAAAAATTAGATTCATAATATTTTACGTTCCCTTAATCCAGTATCGAGTGTTACGTTTTCCATTTCTCACAGATAATTTAAATTAAATTGTTATAGTTCAATTCCTAAAAGCGAGCAACACGCTGCGTTAAAAAAAAAAAAAAAAAAAAAAGTAACAGCCTTTATGATATTAATGTTCATTTGGACTATGGTTACGTTATCTTGGGAGACTAGCGCGTAAAGGAAATCTGGTTGCACGATGAGAAATAGGTAATTTTTACGGACACTCGATTTTCAGGAAGACAGGTATTGTCTGACTGTATTTTAAAACACTTTAGCTTTAGTGCCGCGGTAACCTAAAGCCTGATACAGACTGACGTACAGTATTTCGTGAACAAGAAGGTGATCAAATGTTTAACAAGAAGGTGTACACCCTCTTGTATTCAAGATACGTACTGAGTAGTACGTACCGTACACACAGAGGTAGTACTTGAATGGTTAACAAGAAGGTGTACACCCTCTTGTATTCAAGATACGTACTGAGTAGTAAGTACCGTACACACAGAGGTAGTACTTCAATGGTCAACAAGAAGGTGTACACCCTCTTGTATTCAAGATACGTACTGAGTAGTACGTACCGTACACACAGAGGTAGTACTTGAATGGTTAACAAGAAGGTGTACACCCTCTTGTATTCAAGATACATACTGAGTAGTACGCACCGTACATACAGAGGTAGTACTTGAATGGTTAACAAGAAGGTGTACACCCTCTTGTATTCAAGATACGTACTGAGTAGTACGTACCGTACACACAGAGGTAGTACTTGAATGGTTAACAAGGTGTACACCCTCTTGTATTCAAGATACGTACTGAGTAGTACGTACCGTACACACAGAGGTAGTACTTGAATGGTTAACAAGAAGGTGTACACCCTCTTGTATTCAAGATACGTACTGAGTAGTACGTACCTTATACACAGAGGTAGTACTTGAATGTTGCAGCACGCCGGTCCCTCATTTTCACCACAACACTCAAAGATTTTACAAACCTAACTAATCACTAATACAGAATTAAAATCTCTTTTCTACTCTCAAATGAACAATACCATCATAAACAGATGTACGTGAACTGCATAAGCGTATAAAACGCAGATGTAAACAAAACTAATTTGCACGAGAAGGTGAACGAAAAATAGAACAGTCTGTAAATGATTCTAGCTAGCATGCGAGCCCTTGCAAGTTGACTTGAACAAAAAAGGCGTACAACTTCTTGTGCAAACAAGAAAGTGAACCGTGTGTAACAGGCTTAATACTGAATGTGGCAGCGAAAAATGGAAAACGTATTGTCACAAATATAAGCGGCCATTGACCAAAAGAAGCCTAGGTCTACATGTGTGTACGTAGTATATTGAAATCCAGTCTGGGTGAAACTGTTTTCGCGAAAATCAAGTGTTCCTAAAGGTCCAGTAGAGTTGGAAATAATGGATGGAAAAGTAGTTCCATATATTAACTACAAATAAAAAGGGTTAGGTAACCATTTTTAATAACTTAAATTATTCCTTTTGCTTTCTGTCATTTTATGCATGCAAGTGTAAAATTGACAAGATTTGTAACATATTTACTTTTCTGATAATTCCACAGTTTCACTTGGCCAACGCATGGATAAAGTTATGAGGCCCATGTCAATGTTAATTTCACATAAGGCGGAAGAATACAGAAAGTGCACACAAGTAGATCTCAAGCAGGGTTTTCAAAAATGTTCATTTTACCATGAACAGCTTGTAGTTATTAATACTTAAGTGCTGCCGACGTAATTACACATCGTCTGAAAGTAACTGTGCTGTTAAGCTGGTTCCACAACAAAGCCGATGCGATGCGGTGCGATGCGCTGAGATACGATTAGCTGCGACGGGCTATACTTGCTGTTTCACAATTGAGCGATAATCCGTCGGCAACAGACGCCGTCTGAGGTTGTGCTGCTATCTATTTAAAGGGTGAAAAGTACATTTTCATACCTCACGAATCTAACAAAAGGCACGCGAAAAACATTGCCACTGTGTTTTACGTGGCTATAAAACAAATAAGACAGTATGAACTCGTTGTGAGGTGAAAAATAGCGAGAACGAGAGACATAAGACTAAGGAGAATTATTTTGTTTGTTAATAAACGATTTTTATGACACTGTCAATATGTATAAGAAGCCTTGTCTTCTATTTCGTACATCCATGCAGCAACAAGAAAAATACAAAGACGGCCGCGTATACACCATCGTCGTTTTCAAAACGAAAACAAACAGATGTTTTTTATTTCGTGTGAACCAACAGGACGGTTCTATATGGCAATGCAGATACCAAAACGACTGACGGTGGTTCCACATCGTTTGCCCTTAACGACAGGGCAAACGTCTTTAGAGCAAACAACTTTAAGGTAAACGCCTGCTGTAAGAAAACATTCTAGGGAAAATGCCTGTATGCAATGTTTTGTGGGATTTGCGAGAGGAAACAAACTTCCAAGGCAAACGACTTTAGAGTAAACGCCACGCCAGAAAGATATTTTAGGGAAAATGCCTTTAGTACAAATGACTTTACGGCAAACACGCAATGGAGGAAAATATTTAGTACAAATGACTTTCCGGCAAACACGCAATGGAGGAAAATATTTAGTACAAATGACTTTACGGCAAACACGCAATGGAGGAAAATATTTAGTACAAATGACTTTCCGGCAAACACGCAATGGAGGAAAATATTTAGTACAAATGACTTTACGGCAAACACGCAATGGAGGAAAATATTTAGTACAAATGACTTTACGGGAAACACGCAATGGAGGAAAATATTTAGTACAAATGACTTTACGGCAAACACGCAATGGAGGAAAATATTTGAGGACAAACGACTTTAGGGCAGACGAAGTGTAGGGCAAATGCCTGTTTGTGTGAGTTAAGCGAGAAAAAGGTTTTTATAGGGCGAACGCCTATAGGACAAACGAAGCGCCCCCTTGACGGTCAGATTATTTCACAAATAGTTCCTAGTTCGTCATATTTCGAATAACGGGGGGTATTCGGAAATGCAAATAAATTTCCAAACGTTAATCGGTGTTATAGTTCAACTAATGGGCGGTAAGCGATGAGACTGTATCTTTGTTATTCTATTTTCACAGCACTGTGATATTAGTGTCTATTAAATTTCCAAACGTTAATCAGTGTTATAGTTCAACTAATGGGCGGTAAGCGATGAGACTGTGTCTTTGTTATTCTATTACTGTGATATTAGTGTCTATTAAATTTCCAAACGTTAATCAGTGTTATAGTTCAACTAATGGGCGATAAGCGATGAGACTGTGTCTTTGTTATTCTATTTTTACAGCACTGTGATATTAGTATCTATTAAATGTCTAATTCGTACCACTGCACAGTTTTTAATTTCCAGCAAGTTTAAGTTTATTGAGTTGTTGACCTCCATAATCAAATTTTCTTATTGACCACGTTGCGAGAAGAAAAATTAAGAAAAATGTGATTTTGTAACTACAAATACGAATGCGAAGGCTAATAATGAATGTGTAGTTTACGATATTCTGATAGTCACGTGATCGCTACAATTCATGACATGGTAACTTCCACCCGAATTTTTGTTTCCAAGACGTAAAGCTGCTCCCGATAAGCGGAAAATTGAATGATAATCGCACCGCAGTAAATGTAGGTAAGTGACAGGAGCTTGCATCAAAGGTTGCATAACTAACGCCTTTCGGTTGCCCCTCACGAAAGAGTTGAGTTGAGAGATTTCGGCAACTGTTAACCACGAGATCTTGAGAACCGATGATAGTGAAATGAGGTGAGAATGGAGCAGCGCCGGAACTCGAGGAAACGGGGGAAACGGGAGAGCTCCGAGAAAACCCACCGACCAACGGCATCGTCCGTCACGATTCCCACATGCGAAAATCCCGAAAGACCCAGCCGGGGATTGAACCCTGTTAGCCTTGGTGGGGGATGAGAAGTCTAACCACTCAGCCACCACGGCCCCTTCCACCGAAAGAAATGTCAAATATTAGGTTTGGCTGTGTTGGGGACACGGGCGTTTGTTTTGCGTGAATACGTCTACGTTGACGCGCTCGGACGCCTTGATGTTTATTTTACGTTCCCGGCACCGCCTCACTCTTATCATATGGGGTTTCATGGGTATCACTGGATTGCTTTTGAGCTGCTCTTTCCACCCGTATACAATTTCTGTATTTCCACTTGACTTTTTGACGAGTATAGTACGAAATCGTGTTAAGTTTTCTTAACTTTTTACATTAAAATTCATCCTCCCCCCCCCCCCCCAACTTCCAAATCCTACGCGTGCGATGATTCGCAGTCCTTACTGAACGTAACATATTCTTTGATCCTTTGGCAATCGAGTGTTATAATTGAATTTTGAATGTAGATTATATATTCGGAGCTGCAATGCCTAACTGTATCCTCTGATTTTGTTATCATCGGATTATCTGTATTACCTGCCAATTTTGGTCGCAAATTTGAAGACGTATTCAGGGCAAAAATATTTCGTGCGGGGTCTGACCCCAAGCGAAAGGGCGTGACTGAAGACCACCAAGAAGCAGCGCTCCCCTAGAGAGGGCGGAGCTGGGAGTTACACAACCCGGTGCCTGCAGTAGCTGGAGGAGAGATACTGCCAACTCACCGCCCATTGTTCCGAGGGCGTAAGGCCCGCCGGGGGGTCAGAAGCGTGTCTTCGTCCCCACTGTCCGGTAAATGAAGACTAATATCGGAGACAACGCCGGCGTACACAACTCATTACTCACTCGCCTCTCAGGTGCTTGGCGAGGTTATCAGCTACCGCCCCGGCTGCCGGCTCCAGTTACTTGCAAGCTATACGGGCGCCCTTTCTTTTTAATTCACAGAGTTTAGGGCAGGAATAGGCGTTTCACCTCTAACACGTTTGGTACCCTTCGCGTTAGTATACATCGGCTCTCAAGGCGTCCATCTTACGAACCTCCCAAGTCCCTCCACTCGAATAACTATACACAATTATAAAGGCTTTTCACGATGAATTGAGTACTTTTGAAATCAACCTTAGAAAAAAGTCGCTGTCCCTGCCTAAATATATTTTTATGGGAGCAATGAGTGACGTATACCCATTAAAGTTGGTAACGATGGAGGGAAATGTAGTTCCATTAATTAACTCGAATAAAAAAATGTTAGGTAACCATTTGTGATAACTTAAATTATTTCTCTCGCTTTCTGTTTTTTTTAAATACATGTAAATGTAGAAATGAGCCAATTTGTACAATATTTACTTTTATAATAATTTCATAGTTTCACTTAACCGACGCATAAATAAAGTGATGAGGTCCATGGCAATGTTAATTTTACATAAGGCGGAAGAATTCACAGCATGTATACAAGTATATCTTAAGTAGGGCTTTCAAAAATGCTCATTTTACCGCAAACATCCCATATAGGTTTTTCACGGTAAAGTGAGCACTTTTGAGTGCCTAGTTACTTTTACCTTTCAGCCATTCTTGTATCCTTTAACCACCTTTTTAAAGAAATATTTGCCATGTAAATAATAAACACATTGCGTATATTCCACCGTACTCGGAACTTAACGCCTAAACCAAAAATAAATATATTTCTTGAATATTATTATAAATGAGTTGGCTTTCAAAAGTGTTCACTTTACCGTGAATAGCCTGTAACGCATTTTACTGATGACCTAATTTCCGGGAATATGGGACATAAATTGACCGTCACTTAGGGGGAGGGGGGCTGCGGTGGCCGAGCGGTTAGCTCGCTCGCCTCCCACCAAAGTGAACTAGGTTCAATCCCCGGCCGGATCACTCCGGATTTTCGCATGTGGGAATCGTTCCGGACGATGCCTTGGTCGGTGGGTTTTCCCCCGCCGTTTCATTCCGACATTGCTCCATACTCACCTCGATCACCCTCATCGGCTCTCAAGACCTCGCTGTTAAGAGCCACCCAAATCTCTTTACTCACTTCACTCACAGTTGCTTAGACTCCATGTCTGGCAATTACAGAAGCTTTTTTTAATGAAACATTTGAAAAGTCACGCCATGTATGATTGGTTTGTTTTTATACAAACCTACGGCTTACATGTCGTATATCACAAGCGTTTTATACTTTTGGTCAAAGCGAACTTTTACTTATATTTTGTATATACATAGTTAATGTAACTAAAGTCAGGGTTTGAAAACAGTCGTGTTGGTAATCCCTAGTAAGACATTGGAGTTATTATGCAAACTTTTATTACACTGAGTGTGTACGAATGCAGTGCGTTGAACCTAACCTGGAAGTATAACTTAAGCAGGCTTTCAGAAAAGAGTGAAGTAACCCGGAACGGACTGTACTTGGGTGTAGAGAAGTAAAAGAGCCGCTTATTCCGCCAATTCCAGCCGCACAGGCCAGCAACATCTCGGAATGTCGTTCGCCAATCAGCGGCTAATAACTTACTGGCCCTCTGGCAACCCAGCCAATAGGCAATCTTTCGCGGCACGCAGTAGCCAATCAGACACATGGTACACTTTCAGAGCTTCGCGCAGCCAATCAGTTAATGGGTAGACACTAACATAGAAGGAACCGCCTCGCCTTTTCATCTCTGTTGAATTTTTTGCTCTGTGTAGCAATTGTTCACAGACCAACAAGCATTAATTACATAGAAATAAAGAGTATATAGGCTGTTCACGGTTAACTGAGCACTTTTGAAAGCTCTGCTTAAGATCTATTTGTATGCTTATTGTGTATGCTTCCACAATATGTAAAATTAACATTGCCATGGGCCTCATCACTTTATTCATGCGCCAGTCAAGTGAAACTGTGAAATTATTAGAAAAGTAAATACTTAACAAATCCGCTAATTTTTACACCTCGGTGCATTAAAAAAACAGAAAGCGAAAGAATAATTATAAATTATCACAAATGGTTACCTAACACTTTTTATTCGACGTAAAGATATGGAACTACTTTCCACCCATCTTTACCAACTTTACTGGGCGAATGCCACTCAGTGCGCTCATTAAAATATATGCCTGCAGGGGCAGTGACTTTTTTCTAAGGTTAATTTCTGAAGTGCTCACTTTATCGTGAACAGCATTTAATCGAATTTGATCCAGCAGACATTATAGCTAGGGATGAGAACATTTTGAGAGTTCATTTCAGGACAATGTAGACGTCAAACATGTGTAAGCTGAAGTGGACTTTACAATTGGATCACAGTTTATTAGACACGCCCTGGACGCCCCTGAGCCAATTGCAGACTGGGAAGGAAACAAGTGGAGAACCCCATAATGCCAAGTGTGCAGTAAGACAGGCTACTAGCTCGGGAAGCAGCCAATGAACCAAAAACTGAAGCTCGAGTGTACACAGGACTGTGGATTCTAATTTATAGGTAGAAGCAGATGATTTTTGGGAAAATATTTGAAACCATGCCAGACTTCATTATTCTACATCCAGAACCACAACTCCCTTTGGTTATTGGCCGCGTGTCTACGTGAGAAGACATGTTCCTATTTGACTGGGCCGGTCGTAATAAAGTATTCTGATACTGAACGTCCATGATTCGTGGACAGACATTTGAGGCAAATGACATTTAAAATCATCCAACCACGATAGAGCATATGAACATAAATGCCTTGCAGTACAACTGGTCTTGAAATCTTTTCGCGAAGAACACCTGTCCCTTCTTATGGGCAGGGACCTGCCAAATTCGCTTTATTATTAGGCATCAGGTTAAACTTCACAGTACTGTATATACTGAAGCCAGAATCATTTCTCCATTGGCTCCTGCATAGTTGTGAAGTCACTCCCTTTCTGACTGAATTGCACGTGATTGGAGTACATAATTGTGAAGTGTTCATTATTGGCGCAGAGTTGGCCAGGTCGTGTCAAATAAACTATGGTCCAATGACAAACGTATTGCAATGGTAAAAGTGTTTAAAGTTTAATGTGTCCTCAAATAATAACCGGAATTTTGCAGGTCTCTACTTATAGGTCACTGAACCCGCGAAATTTTCCTATCCCTAGTCATAGAACATAAAATTTTTATGTTGACTGCAACTGCTTCAGATAAGAGAGCTGTACTGAATATGATGTTATCCTCTGTTGAGTCAGCTAAGAAAATGAAAACCTAAGTAGTCGAAGTTAAATTATGAAAGATGAAAAACGCTTCTGGTGATTTTTCTCACGCACGGAGACCCGTGAATTCGCGTTACCGTTTCGTGGCAGGTTAAATTTTACTTGCTTGTACACATTTTTGCAGAAACAAGAATTTCATTAGCTGGTATCCTTCAATGCAAGTTTTTTTTTTTTTCGTTTCATCGCTCTGCAGAATATCGGGCTCACCAACGTTTGAGTTTTTTTTATTGGCTGAAAAGTCCTTTGGGAGTATACATACCTAACAAACTATCTGTCAGGAGAAAAAGTCAGTTAACTTGTAAAATCTTCGAGCCTAATCTGCCGAGTAAACAGTAACGCTTGTTTTGCAGATCTCTACTCACACAAAGAGACCTGAACCAATCGCGTTATTATTTGAAGACAGTATGTACACTGTTGGACAATCAAAACTGCGCATTACGAAGAAAAGATCCAGCATAGACGAAACAATGTAAATAAAAACAATACGGGATGGTATGCACATACTGTAAAAAATTTGCATTTTTTTCTGTGAAATTCTTTGTAATGTTACAAATGCTAGTAAAAGCACAAAAAGTTTTCTAGTTGAACACCTCATTTGTAAAACTACAAGGGCCTTGTTTGTAAAACACCTCAAGAAATTTTTGTACTATACTGACCCGTAGCCACGAGCTCAAGCATCATTGCAGATACTCAACAACGTAAATAGTACATAGCTGTTCGTGCAAAAACTATTGGTGATGTAAAGTGTGGTTGCATGCAAGAAGAAATATATTGCAAATTCGGATAACGTAAAACCCTTAATACAACTCAAATGTCTAATCAAAATAAAACAACAATTTCATTCAAACGTGACTGTTGATAATTAGAGATGATGGAAAATCGCGATAGCCTTGTATTACAACTTAAATTATTGAAAAGTATATGTACACAACAATTTTTTCCAAGAGCAAAATCTGATGAATTAATAACAGAGAGCAACTATATATGTATATACATTATATATATACATATAAATGGATAGAGTGGTTCCAAGAGAGGCCTTAGTGGCTTGGTGAATAGAACTATGTTAAGTGAGGCCGCAGTGGCTTAGTTGATAAAACTATGTCAAGTGGGGCCGCAGTGGCTAAGTGTATATATATATATATATATATATATAATGGGGCCTTAAGGGCTCATTGGATAGAGAGATTCCAAGTGGGGCCTTACAGACTCAGTGAGCCTTAGTAGCTCATTGGATAGAGAGATTCCAAGTGGGGCCTTAGTGGCTCAGTGTCAGTGGATAGAGAGATTCCAAGTCAATGTCAACATCAGAACCATCAAAATTAATCAGTTTACCATTTTCATCCGTAATTTTTAAAACAATGTGATTAAACCACTCATTAGTAATTTGATTAAAAAAATGGATATGCTGGTTCATAAATAATATAATCTCTAAAACCAAGCATCATTTTGGTGGAAAACTAGCAATTATATCTGTTTCTAAGTGATTATATTTATCATATTTTATAAACATACTGTATGTTAAGTTACAAAGTATATTTTTTGTTTTTAATGGATTAAAATGAGGTAATTTAGTACATAACACATTTGGTCTTTTTCAGTAGTAATATTTCTTTCGAAAACAAGAATATCAGATAATCGATCATCAAATTTAATATCAAACTTAGATTTAATGGATATTCTTTTTTCACACTGTCTGATATTAGTTCAATATTATTAGTTGAAAATGGCTCAATAGAATTTATAGTTTCTTTTAATGATTAAATATTGTATTGGCCGTAGGAATAGTGATAACTTCATTTTTATAAACAACAGCGCTCATTTTTTCCATATTAGATGAAACAAGTCGACTGGGGTGTTCATGTTATAATTTCCGAAGGAGATGCTAAGAAAAAAAAACATTGGCGAACATTTGCCTGGCACTATGAGAACAATTATCGTCGGGCCCAGTAATATGGCAAGACAAATTTAATGATCAATTTTATTATGAGACAGGTTGATTAAATTTGAATAAATTGTATGTTTCCTAAAAAAAGTTCAAAACAATCAAAATATATTCAGTTACAGAATTACTTTGATGTGTTATCCAAAAGAGTTAAAGAAAAAATGGCACCCTTTTTTAAAAATAATAGTGATTAAATGACCCCTTTAGAGCAGTGTGAAAATGATTCACTGATTATTTTCGATGATGTAATTTTAGAGAATCAAGATGTAATTCGCGAGTACTTTACTATGGGAAGGCATAAAAATGTTGATGCATCTTATTTTGCACAGACATATTCAAAAGTACCTAAACTATTAGTAAGGGATAATATGGACTTTTTATGTGTATTTCGACAAGATAATACAAAATTAAGCCATATTCGTAGTGATTTTATTGGTGGAGATATGCCTTTTGATAAATTCAAAGAGCTTTGTGTAAAGTGCTGGGACGAAGATTTTGGTTTTATCACAATGGATTTCAGCAGAAAATGAGGGAAGCAAAGTACAGAAAACAAATAAAAAAATTTATATTCAAACTCTCTCTCTCTCTCTCTCTCTCTCTCTCTCTCTCTCTCTCTCTCTCTCTCTCTCTCTCTCTCGTGAATTGTATACAAGAATTCTTTATCTTTTTTCGCGACCATCGCCCTATGTACTGTCTACAGGAAAAAACCAATCTTACAGTGCCCTCTGCCTCGACATGAGTTTTCCTTGTCGGCGACGACAGCAATCTCTCTCCATGGCAGGAAGTATGTTATCACAACTACATCGCTATCTACTCGCAGTGTGTCGAACACTCTGTGCAACTCTTGATAACAAGTTTTCAGTTCGCTACATGGAGACTTTTAATTGTTGCCTCGCTCATCTTGTCACGGTGGCTCAGTGACAAGGTGTTTGATTTCAAATGCGAAGATCATGGGTTCAACTTCCAGTCTGATCAGATAATTTAATATAGTGAATATAAGTATTGATGCAAATAAATGGTACTTCTTAATTTCTAACCCAAAAATACTATATATGCTATACTGTAGCATATCAGACATATAGGGTGGAGTGATTCATATAGTGGAAGGTGCCCCACTATATGAATCGGGAGTCCCATAAAACAAAAGAAAAGAAAAATGCTAAAAATAAAAAACCCTCACCACCACACACAACAAAAAATAAAAAATGGTCAACTAGGGGGAGGTGAGGGGTTTCTCCAAAAAGAGTTTTGATGGCACTAAATAAGGCTGGAAAAAATGGGTCACTGGCATGTAAGAAATATCTCCAAAACCTTTAATGAAAAAAGGTCCCTACCACAATAAAAATATCTGTAAACCTTTTGTAATTTTTAAAGTAAATAAAGCTCATCTTATGTGAAATGTGCATTGAACAAACATTGAACGAACGTTTAATGAACATTGAACATATTTATGTATGTTAAACCAGCATTAAAACACGTTTTTATGTTGTGTTTGAAAAAGTTAATTACCAAAAAAATCTTTTTTTCCACAAAATATTCAAATTCACCAAACATCTGTTTTATAGATCCAAAAATTATGCGAGTTATCAAAACCCAACCATTTAACATACATTTTTTCACCTTTAGTTTTTTAAATTTTCCCAACCAAATATTAATTTGGATAGTTGGTTTTCGTAATTTGGTATTTATAAAAACCACCCTTTATTTCTTGTGTGTTGGAATATTTCAGTTTGTAAGTTGGCACATCATTATTTAAAACCTCAAAAATGCTACATAATTCTGTTGTCCAATTAGCTGTATAACCATTTTCAATTATATGTTTACTCTTGCTTATGTAGGCAATATCATCAACATTGTATTTTGGTTTAGTAATCATGTCTGCAAAATTTGTTTGCATTAAATTTTTTTCATTGGTCTTATTAACGTCAATTGGTTTCGTACCAATGATTCTATATTTGGTATTGTTATATTCTTTAACTCAATAGTCTAATATATTTACCCGTTTATAATTGCCATTTAAAGCAAATTTCTTCCACATTTTATTCTTCATTCTATGAGTATATCTTTCTACAACTTTGGCTTTAAGTCCACTGAATGAAAAGTAGTGATTGATGTTATAGTTTTACATAAGAAATTCATTGGTTATTCTTTCTCTTATATTGGACAATTTTTTTTAGTATTTTCAATTTTTGTTTGATTTTTTAGTGACTTTTTTTACACTTCAAGCATTAAGTATTCTCAATTTATTAAGAATTAAAAAAAATTAATTTTTATATTTTACAAATATTCCTATTGGAGTCATCAAACCATCATCATATTCAGATATTTTATTTTTTATTTTATTTTAAAAGTTAAAATGTCACCTATGTTAACATCAAAAAGCTTACTGTAGTCTATTTTTTTTAAATCCTTTAATAACAGTCACAGTATCGTTAGGTAAATTGGGATTAAGAGTAATTATTTGATAAACATTCAAATCAATAAAAAAAATAAAGTAAAATTTTATTATTATCTAAGTGAAATTTATGATTACTTTTATTCCACTTTACAGGCAAATAAAATATATGTGATTTTTCTTCCTTACATTTTTCAATGTTCGAGTTAACAATCGTATCACAATAATTTAAAACTGATTAGTTTAAATTTGCAATTTATCGGCAATTTCTTTATCGAAGTATCTTTTATTGACTGCATCTTTTCCATCTGTATGATCAGCCATATTATTAATTCTACGATTTTGAAGAGAAACATAATATTTTGTGAAAACAAAAACTTTACTATGTTGATCTTTTAAAATGGTAACAATGATATTGTATTTTGATTCTACATATGTATTTAAATCAGAATCATTAGTACTGTATCTTGATCCAACATCTTTTTTTAAAGTCTAGTCAGAAACAATAGTTTTTTATTTTGAATCTATGCCCTTTTTAAGGCCTGCTTTGCATTTTTTATTCCTTTTATATAATCAGAAATAGTATTACTGAATTGTAAATATGTATCTTCTTTTGAAGCATAATCAGCTATTTGTTTACTAAAAAATCTTTTATTGACTGCATTTTTCGTCTCGAGGAGCATCTATATTAACAATTCTATGGCCTAAAAAAGAAACATTAGATTTTGTTTAATCAAAGCAAGTACTTAGTTTACTTTGTAAATCACAAACACCCGAATTGCATTATAATACTACATGTTTTTAAAGCATAATCAGAAGTAAAAGTTTTGTATTTTAAATTTATATATATTTTTTAAAGCATACATACCAGTAACAAAATTTTTTTAAATGATTTTATTAATGGTTTTCCAAATATATCTGTAATTTAATAACAAAGAAATTATATCATTAAACTTAAAACCTTTCGAAAAAAAAATGAAAAAAAAACAATCAAATTAAATGTGCACATATAACTGAATTTAAATCCTGAATTCGATCATCATTGTAATAAACATTTATATTTATAAAGTAATCAGTTAAATTTGTTGAAATATTACCTCCAAATGAATCAAAATAGTAATCATAATTATTTCCTTTAAAATAACAAACCCAATTAATTCCAGGATTTGATTAAATGTCGAAATTAACCACAACACATTCATTTTTTTGCATTCTATTTGGTAGTTCGTCAATCATAAAAACATTTCTGAACTTTTTTATATTTAATATTTTTACATAATCTTCAATATTGATATTAGATAGTGATAATATATTCAAATTTTTTTGGTCTTCCTTTCTTTCTAGCAACTAAACCCCTTCCTGATTTGTTTGCCATTGCTAAATTATGTCTTTTTGTTCTTCTAATTCTTTTTTATTTTTCTAGTTTGTTCAACAGAATTATACATTGAAGTAGCTACTCCTGCCAAAGTACAAAGGCCAGTTAAAGTAGCAACTATGAGAGGAATAATTCCTCCATGATGTAAACCACTTCCAGATTTTTCTTTTAATATTTTTTGAGTACTGGCAATGACGAGGTTAGCAAGAAACCATTGTCTTCTTTAAATTTTTTATTTCTTTGCTCAAGTTGATTTTTTTGTTAAAAGTTTATCTATACCCAAATCCAAATCATCGCCGTCGCCAGCAGTACTCAGCCAGAGGCTTGCTTCAGAGACGTCGCATTTTGGCTGGGCCAAAATTCCGCCAGGTGTGAGACGACGAGATGTTTCGCGCCCGTTACTTTTCATGGGCCGCACCATCAGCGAACTTCCCCGTGCATATAAAAATTGTCACCGCCCGTGCGAGGCCCCGTTCCGCGGGCGACTTAAATTTCTGGACCCGAGTATTAATTCAAGCGTTGTAACATTCAATAACGTGCCCGGTATTAAGTATGGTTACCATTTACATGTGGTATATGGTCAAGTTTTTTTTAAATAATATTTTAAACTGTTGGGGTTATTGTGATAATGATTATGTTCTGTAACAAAATCCTTGCATCACCGTACAAATGAATGGAACGGAACACTAACATCGCGTCCAGATATTGTTTGACGTATAGTATGTGTTTAACCTTGCTGAAAAATGAGTGTAATCCAAAGAAAATATTTTCTCAATTAAAGAAAACTTCCAATAGACTCATGGTGCGTAGTTTTAACATCTTGTAAATTTGTTTTTGATGACGAAGGAAGACTCTGCTACTTTATATATTTTTGAATTATAATATTCTATTGGAAAGCAGCTGTGAACTTTGTGCTCAAAAGTTCTGAAGCCGAGATCGCTTTTGCCCCGTGATTAGGTGTAGGAGTATTTGTGGTAAATGCACGAGTGAGGTATTTTTGAGCAGCCCGCACTCTAGCGGGGAAAGGGCGTCTCAAAGTATTGAGAGTTTTGAGAGACAAACTTTTCCTCCTGCTGATCAAACTAAGGGGAATTTAAATGTTTACAATAATAGAATTGAATTTGATATTCCTATAGTTGATGGGTTTCCTTTCGCTTATGTTTATGAGCAATCTAGTTTACTAAAGAAAGATAAGGTTGGATATGAGGCAAAATATGATAAATCAGATAATGTTGATGTTTGTTCTAACTTTTTCCCTTTTCAGCTATCTAGAGCAGAAATTTCAAAACATTAAAATATTATTGTAGCTGTTGATAATCCTGGTATAACTTCAACAATGAATTCTTTATTAAGATCACCAAGTGAACAAAATTATTTAGAATTTACTGGTGTTGATAATCTATATCGAGATAAATTTGTTTCTAGTCAAATAACAGATTAACTTAAAAATTTTTTCTAGTGATAAAACAAATGAAATAATGTATCTGTTGAAATATCCATCGGATTTTATTCGAGATAACAATGAAATTTACTGGTAAGGTGGCTATAAAATTACTTTTTTTTTTTTTTTTTTTTTTCGTAATACATCTGATAACAACTGTTTATTTCTTTACGGAATCTTATATAGAGAGACGATCAAGTTACGAAACATCGTCCTAATCCTGGTAAAATTGTTACTCAAAAATTAGATATTATGTGGCCTATTGTTGAATACGAATCTAACACAGCCATTGCAATTAAAGAAAAAAATACAGAGATCCAAAGATTTCTATTAGTTTTGATTATTGGCAATTTGTAGAAAAAGAAGTTCCTGCTGGTTCAACTGTTTTTAACTTTGATATAAAATATCAGTTTAATAATTTAAAATTTGATATGCCTGATTTTGTAATCGTAGGTTTTCAACTTAATAGAAGAAATCGTGCTAAACAGCATAAACATGCTATTCGGTTTGATCATCGTAATGTAAGAAATATTTATGTTAAAAATGGTAGAAATGAAATTTTTCCTAAAGAAAACTGGAATCTAAACATTGAAAACGGCGTTTATCTTAAACAATTTCTTGCTTATAATGACTTTAGAAATTCAAAAATCAAACTAGATACCGACTATAGAAATAATGAACTTTATTATAAGCCAACAGTAAACTTTTAGGGTGATATTAATTACTATTCATTTTAGGGCGAAACCATTATATGTTGCAGATTGTTTATATAGTAAAACTACTGTAGTTAAAGAAAAAAAAAACAAATATAAAAATTAGTGTTGGTTTTGATACAGTTGATGAAGCAGGTACCATTTGTAATGTTGTTTTAATTCGTAAAAAAATCTAACGTATGATTATTTGACAGAAAGACTTACTGAAAATATGTAAAATTTTAATATTATAAAAGTGAAGAATCAACAAAATGTTTCGATATTTTAATACAGTATTGTAGACTTATAGTAAGGTGGTTACTTTTAAAAATCTGACGAATTTTTAGAAATACAGATTAATAATTTGATCAAATAAATAATCATTTTCATCATTCTAAATGAGTTTTCTTCTTTCTCTTAATAAATTTATTTTCTTTATAAATAAAAATGCCTGTGTTTCCATGCAATTTGACTAACATTTTAAAAGGTGGTGATGATGGTTCAAGACCACCTTCCAATAGATTAGATAATGCATCTGAATATCTTAAAAAATATAGTTCACAAATTTCATTCAAATTTACAAAACTTACAATTATCACTCTTAGAAATCGTTGACTATAAATATAAACTTCTAGATATTGATGAAAATCTAGAGCAAATAGAAAAAGTTTTTAAAATATTAGTAGAACTTCGAATTAAACTGTACAGAATAATAAGATAATATTTCAGTTGATTTTGGATTAATTTACTTGATTTTAGCTTACATTTGCTTGATTTTAGCTTAAATTTGCTGTTTTTAATTTGAATCCATAAAATATTTTAATTTATATTTCCTTTGATTTTAGCTTAAATTAGCTTGATTTTGGCTTAAATTTGTTGCTTTTTAATTGACACAAATCCTGCACTTCTGGTTTTTTAAAGTGGTAAATTTGCTTGATTTTGAGCTTAAATTGCTTGATTTTCGAATAAATTTAAGGTCAAAACGATAAAATTAATTGATTTTTAACTTAAATTTGCTTGTTTTTAGCTTAAATTTGTTTGTTTATAGCTTAAATTTGCTTGATTTTGGGGTAAAATTGCTTGTTTTTGAGAGTTGAAAATTGAGAACATATTACGTTTCTAGAAACTTGAAAAAGTAGCTTGAAAATGATGAAATTACTTAATTTTTGGGTTAAAATGAGTTTTTTTTATTACGAAAATGGCTTGTTTTTGATTGATATTGATGAGAACAAGAAAAATTAGTTTTAAATCGATCAAATTGCTGGAGTTTGAGCTTAAATGGCTTGGTTTTAAACGTTTTTAAATCGAATTTCAGATTATGAGTTTCTAGTTTTTCCTTGTACTTTTGTTAAAAATAGCAAGAAATGTTTTTGATGCTATTTTGGTGGGAATTGCCGGATTTAGTGCGCTGCACTGGCTCCCGCATTATATATATATATATATATATATATATATATATATATATAAACTCGCAATGTATGACGTGTTCAGTTATTTCCTAAATATTCCATATGTCACAAGCGTTTTATACTTGCGTTCATAAAAGTAACATTTTTTTTTGGTTAAATTAAAAAGTTAATTATATTTGAATGCTTCATTTATAAATAATACGAATAAAAACAGTGAGAAAATATGTGTGTTGGTAACGCTTAAAGAGAAATAGTTCTCATGGAAAATATTATTACAACAAAGTTTTCACGAATTCGGTTAAGATTAGTTAGCACGAGGCGGATGAATATCCTGGAAGTATAACTTGAGCAAGTCTTCATAAAAGTGTAAGGTAACCGTGAATGGATTATATTATACAGGCTATTCACGGTAAAGTGAGCACTTTCGAAAGCCCTTACATTTGGAATAATAGGCAATAAGTAGATTTTACTTTAGTCCTAGACATTAAATTCCGAATGGCATGGAATATACACATTGTGTTTGCTACTTACATAGCAATATTTATTTAAAAAGGTGGTTAAAGGATAAAAAATAGATGAAAGAAAACAGTAACTAGAGCTTCAAAAGTGCTCACTTTACAGTGAACAGCCTACATGTGATCTAACGGTGTTGTCCATGCCTATGAAATATTTTGAGGATCAGGTCCATAATTTAGTGCTCATTCCTTACCAGACTTAAGAATAATCTTGATTGCTGTAGATAAATGCACAAAATGTTAAAAGCCAGTATAAAAAATAATAATTTCTGAATGGCATACGCGGTGAGTGAAGAGATTTGAGCGGCTCTTAAGACCAAGGCCTTGAGAGCCAGTGAGGGTGAAGCGTGGTGAGTATGGAGCAGCACCGGAGTGAAAGGAGAAGGGGAAACGGAAGATCTCCGTGAAAACTCGCCGACCAACGGCATCGTCCGGCACGATTCCCGCGTGCGATAATACGGGAGCGGCCCAGCTCGGGATGGAACCCTGTTCGCCCAGATGGGGGCGAGTAATCTACCACCGCAGGGAAATGTGTTTGAAAGTGTTCAGGTTGTGGTATGCTTACCACGTTGTGTTTATTAATATATCTTTATAACTTAGTGGTAATATTTCATATGAAAATTCTAACTTTATTGTTATTACTACTATTTTTCACAGAACTATTATATAGACTTCCTAAGACCATAAAGGACTGAGTTCTGTCTGTATTTACAAATCTGGCAATAATTTATTTTATTCCCCATAAAGACACCGTGTAATTAGGGAAGGGTGGGGTGCACCTGCACCCCATGCAGCCATCCCCTCTGCGCGCTTATGCAGCTGCGATAATAGTTATGCCTCGTTTGAAAGCAGTGATAATTCGGTATAGGGCAATATATGTTAATGAAATTGGTTTTCTTTTTCCAAAGCCAAATTCGAAAATATAAATTTGAAATAAAACCTAAGTGCGGAAATGATATTCTCAAGGTCATTATCGACGCAAATATAGAAGAATTAGTTTTTCAGTAATTTCACTTTTAATTATTAGGTTTCTGCTCTTTCAAGGAAACTGGCTGTGCAGTAATGTTGCAAAAGGCTTCGATTGCAAGGAAGCGCGTATTTTTCAGCTCAGAAAAGTCCGTTGTGGTATGAATACATCTTTAATAGGAATGCAAAAAACAAAAAACAGAATTTCGTTAACATGTATTTGCCTATACCAAATGCTCACCGCGTTCAAACCAGGAAACAGTCTTAAGAGTGTGTGAACCGGGTTCAATCTCCGACCGGTTCACTCGCGGATTTTCGGACCATGCCGCTGGTCGGAGGGTTTTCTTCGCGGATCTCCCGTTTTCCCCGCCCCTTCATTTCAGCGCTGCTCCATACTCACCTCACTTCACCCTCATCGGCTCTCGAAACCTCGCTGTTAAGAGCCGCCCAAATCAGTTTACTCTCTTAAGAGCGTGCTTGTATAGGTAGGTGTTGTGTGGTAAGGGGGTTGTGCGATGCGTGTTGCAGGGGTGGCAGGCGGCCGCCAGGCTGGGCGCCAGTCTGCTGCAGGCGGGCGGGCTGCTGGCAGCAGGTTTCCCTCGCACTTCACCTCCGCAGCCGGGCAAGACGTTGATAGGGGCGAGCCTGGTGGCGGGCGCCGGTAGGGAGCCCGCCTGCGCCGCGGACGCCTTCTGGAAGATGCCCCACAAAGGTCAGTATACCACCGCGCCACACCACAGGTCGCTACAACACTATGGAAGCTGGCAAAGTCAGGGAAAACATGGGGAAAAAAAAAAAACTGGGAATTTGAAAAAGTCTGGAAAACATGGAAAAGACAGAGAGTTTGAAAAAGTAAGGGGAAACACATAAATGTCAGGGGGTTAAAAAAAAAAACAGGGAAAACGTGGAAATGTCAAAGAAGTTGTAAAAGTCAAGGTAAACACAAAAAAAAATTAGGGAATTTTAAAAAGGTCAGGGAAAACATGGACAAGGGTAGAGAATTTGAAAAACTCAAGGAAATAATCAAGGGAATTTTACAAAGCCAGGAAAAACATTGAAATATAAGAGAAAAATTACCAAGGGAAAAACCAAAAAATATCACGGAATTTGCAGAAAAAAGGCAGGTAAAATATGGACAAAGTCAGAGAACTTCAAAAAGTCAAGGAAAACATAAAAAAAGTAAGGGAATTTAAAAAACAGGTAAAACCTGGAGAAGTCAGGGAATTTGAAAAAAGTCGAGGTAAACATAAAAAATGCCAGGGAATTAATAAAAAAACCCAGGTAGGCCAGAGAATTTTAAAAAGTCAAAGAAAGCATAAAAAAAGTCAGGGAATAGAAAAAACATGGAAAACCTGGAAATGTCAGGGAAGTAGAAAAAGTCAGGGGAATCACAAAAAAGTCGCGGGATTAAAGAAAGAAAAAAAAACGGGAATTGTCAAAAGTTAGAAAAGTTAGGGGGGGAAATGGAAGTCATGGAATTTGAAAAGACAGAGGAAAACAAGGAAAAGTCAGGGAAAAGGTGACAGGTCCTGAAAATCAATCATGTAATGCAATATAAAGTAATATATTTTCTCATGATCAAGCATTTTCACTAGCAGCACAGATAATTGTCTTGAACCGATGGGAAGTGGAAAATAATTTGCTTTCTGTAAAAAAATGGACTCTCAAGTGAATGCAATAATATAAACATAGTGTACAGATAATGCTCAGATATTGTAAGATCGTGAATTTCAATTTAACCACATTTCTTAATCTACGTTTTTTAGGATGATTTTTTTATGTCGAAAAGGACAGGAAAGTTTTTTACTGCTAGTTGGAAAATCTGAAAATTTCAGATAAAATTAATCCTGTTTTCTTGTAGCAACATCGTGACTCCGTTCAGTCACCACGCCCGCGATTTTGGATACGTTGCATGTGAATGATATTTATGATCGGTACTGTACTCGGCAATGCACCAGCTGCCTTTCCTTATAGGTAGCGACAGAAAAATTTCGCGAAACGACCTATATGTACAACTAGCGACGTTCCGTGAAAAAATTCGAGTACAGGGTGGACTTCAATACTACAAGGACCAAACAGCAGTTTGTCAGTTGCCATTGGTAGCTGTCTGCTTCAGAAGCAGTTTTCATATTTGACCCGGCCACTCAGAATTCGGAAACATCAACACGGCTCTTACGTGATTCGCACGTAGACAGTTAACACGTGTCAAAATGTAACTCAGTCAATCAAGGCAGGTAAGCTACCCTACAGTGTTTGGAAATATAACCTGTCTTGAAATATTATTGCGAAATTTTACTACCCCTACCTATAGGTAGAGACCTGAGTAATTCGCGGATTCCTTTTGGGACAAGCTAGAATTCATAAAACGTGTGTTTATATAACATTAGTTACTGGTCCACATGGTGTTTGATACCTCCTGGAGAACGCAGTTCCAATCGTCGCCTTCCACTGTGACAGCGGGCAATCAATGCACAGTTGGTTTCTGCATATTTGTAGATAAGACTGTAGAGTATAGCTTGCGGGTCATAGAACTTACGAATCTTTCAGGTCTCTACGTATAGGTAGGGACGGGTGATTTTAGCGAAAAGATTTTCAAGAACAGTTGTACTCCAAAACACTTTTGCTCATACGCACTTTCGTGATTGGATGATTTAAAAAGTCATGTGACTCAAGTGTCTGTCAGCGAATCATAGACGGTCAGTGTTGGAGTACTTTATTACGATTGGCCCAGTCAAATAGGAACTTGTTGCTGTGATCAGTATTAGCCAGGGCTAGCAGACGACATTCAAGCGCCAAGGACGGCGCTATCACGACAAGCCAGCCCGCCTGTTATTAAAACACTCCCCCGCCGAGGAAGGTCGTGAGGTTAGGCGGAGGACTATATAAGATTGGAGCGATGGCGTCTTGCGGCCATCTTGCTTCCGAGGGAACAACGAGCCGCCAGCTCCGAGGACCACCAGGCCGTGGTCCCCGCTTCGACGCCTGATGCTGCCACTGCCGAGGAGGTCTAGCTCGACGACGCCGACACGGCAGTAAAAGGGTAATTATACTCCCAATAGGGCGCCAGAGGTCGTGCAGCGTTAGGGTCCTCGTACTAAACGTTAAGACTCCCTCTGAGTCATGAGCACTTTAGCATTAATCATTGCTACAGGTCAGCAGGGCCTATTAATTATAAATGCTAGTTGCAGAGTAGAGATATTGAGATAAAAGTATCATAAAGTATAGTGCAATTTGTATGTTATATTGATGTAAAGCTGTGAGTAATAAATTATAGTAATTTGTATATGAGTGCTCTATTATCTAGTTACACATATCCCCCTTCCTTGCATGTCCTAATTCATCCTCAGGACAGGTCACAGCAAATGGTGGAGGCAGCCGAAACTTCCCACCTCCTCTTTAGAGCACTCACAGCATAAAGTAAAAAAATCGGTGGAAGATAGCACTCAAAATCTAGCCGCAGAATTAAAACCTAGTAATAATTAGAAACGCGAAACAACTTCCACCAGCCCACGGGGTTGCATTCCCTGGCAAACATCGCGCAGGGTATAAAGAATATAATCAGGAATCAGCAAGCATTGAGGCAACTGTGTAAATTATTACATTTCAAATCACTGCTCTGAGATTTCCGCTTAAAAGTAACATACAGAACCGCCTCATTATCCTCGCCACCCAGGGTTTTACCCCCTGCCAGAAAAATATAAAGCAAATGGGCTATAGTAACCTAGAGAGGTCTGCAGCAAACAGTTTTATTAGCGTGAACTTGTACTCCCATTCAAAGCCACGAAGTGTTGTGTGCTACTCATCGAATTCCTAACACGCCAGTGCGCATGGCCGGAAACAGCCGCTTTGCAGTTCCTCAGCATGCCAAGGTGCCCATAGTAGTATAGTGAGCATATGTGTCTGCTTACGCTTTATAAAACTTAATGCATGAGAAATTACGGCCGCTTTTCGGACCGATTTAATTTTGCAAATACTAATTTCCACAAGTGGGTGTGGAAAACATATTAAAGCAATCTTATGTGTGTGCATGTTAGCTATTAAGGCCAATCTACACACAAAATTAGTGATATGAAGTCATGAGTAAACCACATAAATCTACAGTTAAATCAATGAAGAAGATAGTAAAACACATCACACTTTATTTAACAGGTGCAAAGCATGCATTACAGGCCAAACAAACACAACACTCCGAGTTACCCTCAGACAACACAGATTTAATTCACTTTGAGCACACACCTCCCGCACAACAAGAGGCGGCAAGTAATTATTCATTTTCAGACATAAGCGAACATACCATACAAGAAACACTTACGAGCGGTTACCTGCGCCCTCACCCACTCTCAACACTTCAAATAACTGGTTCATTTGTATTCTCAATACCAAACACAAATACTGATACAACAGAAAATGAATACACAAACATTGACAACGCATCACACGAATATGCTAATACCGAAAATGACAACACACAAATCCCACACCCTCCTGTGAACATAACTGTACCACAACCTATACAGGTACCCACCCTCTCAGGGGGCGACAATGAAAAATAGGTAGAATTCATTGATCAATTTAACCAGGCAGCAGAAATCAATGACTGGAGTGATGAAGAAAAATGCAAAAAGTTGAAATATTATTTAAAAGGATCAGCTAAACATACCCTAGACAGCCACACCCACACACATGTAGGAGAGATCATGTGGGAAGGGATTGTCAACAGATTAAAGACCACATTCACCACACCCGTAACTGAGGAGCATTTAAAGCAACTTTTGTTCACAACGACACAAAAACTACAAGAGAGCACACAGAAACACATCGAAACACTAATGTACTATTGCCACAAATACAACCACATGGATACAGACAGCGATATCATAAATATTGAGTGAGGCTCCCTGCAACCCTCCCTAGCTGAAAAAATTGTCGCTCTGAAAAATGACACCATCGAGGATATAACAACTAACATTTATAAAACCGAACTTGGTCTTTTCAGATATAATCAGACAATATCGGAACACCACACAACGTCAGAAACAGACTCCTTAAGAGCAGAAGTGACGAAATTGAAGGAAGAAATCGCGAACATGTCGATCGAAAATCAAACGCACACTCAACAAAAATACCGACACCCTCCTTCACATCAAAGTCGTCAAACTTTCACACCATCTCCTATGACAAGACAAAAAGAAAGGTACTATTTCAACACACACCATACAATCAGACAGGTCCCTCAAGGGCACAAAGGGTATTCAGAAAACACTCCACAAAAGAAAGCATGCAACAGCATTTCCAAAAGCTCAAAAATCAGGCAGGGTACTTAACAGATGCGCGCGAAAATCAGGCGAGGCCACGGAGTGATAAATGTCAGGAGAATTCTGCACAATGACACTTCCCCCAGAGGCAAAAGTTAGGCACGTTATTAACGCATGTCGAGCGTTATTCGCGAAATGAGTACCGAATCGCACATAAGTTGATATTGCGACGTTTAATTCCTGTAGCGAACAATTTGAAATTCCAAAGCAACATTACATGAGAGAAAAGAAAACAAGGGAAGAAAATAGACAAAGTACAGGCGAGACATTTCGCATTATATTTCGCGACCAACAAAACAGGTCAGGGCATAGTACAAAGTACTATCAACACACCCACAAGTCCAAGATAGGAACTGAATAGATCGCTGCGCCCGTGGCACAAGACACTCCATGTGTTGCGGAAGTGCAGGTGACTGACAAGGACACGCGAGTTTTCCAACACCGTGAGCCAACTGTAAAATGCGACCTGTGCGTACACAAGGAAGTAGCAGCCCCTGTCCAGTTGGTAACCCGGAAAGAATGCGCGACACAGCAGAAGCACGACATCAAGGCAATAAGGCCAGCATTCGTCGGGCCATGGACGGAAATAGCATCCACATGCATGATACGTTTGTACACATCTCATCATGCCGAAAACTGCCCATTGTTCCCCAATCAAGCAACCCCATTTCAAACAGATATTGCAGCGTGCTTCCAGAAATTCAAACAAAGGTTCGGGATTGGGGCAACAAGGATCAAGTTGCCATGCGTGGCAATGTGCAGCACAGTAAACAATAACACGGCACCGGTTGGCAGTGAAGAAAGTATTAAGCGAAACCTGAGCCACCGGCCATTGATAGAAGCATTGAACAAGGACACAATGTCAGTCACCAAGGACGAGTGTCAGGCAGGTTATTTCAAAATATCTACACTGTACATCCTTGTGCAACTTGCGGGCAATACCTACAATGTGTTGTTGGATACGGGCTGTTCTCATTCCTGCATGACAACATTACTCAGTAAAGAAAAACATCAGCCAGTTATAGTAATATTTTCCATGGTAGGAGCAACCAAAGATATTGATATATTGATATTCTACAATACAAAACAAAAGTAAACATTAATATACATGGACATAACTTTATGCTATGATTCTTGCTAATTGACAATTTAAAACTTGATATAATATAAGGGGTTGACTTTATCAAAATATATTATATTGTACCCATCTAAACAAAAGATATCATGTTTGTATATGCATCCAGTAATGACAAAATAATTGAGATACCTATTAGTACCAACTCACTTGAATATGATCGCAGTAATTGCATTGAATTTCATATAAAGAAAATTACGACTACAGAAGATAAGCCGACTACATATCGTTGGGAAATATTAATCCTCAGATACCTGGTGATCAGAAAACACAATTATAGCATTTATTGGAAGAATATAGTGTCCTTTTACTAGTACTATTCATGAGTTGACTTAAACAAACGCATACGAAATAAAGCTTGAGTTAAATACACATAAACCAATTCAAACACAACTGTACTGGATAAATCCAAAATTAAGAGAGGATGTTCTTGTCCAAATACAACAGTTGCTTGATTCCAACATTATTGCAGCTTCAGAATCTGCGTATGCTGCACCATCGCTAGTTATACCTAAAAACGAAGGTGGCACTAGGTTTCTTACAGATTTATGCTTACTGAACCAACATCTAACTAAAGTCCAATACCCAATTCCACGACCAGAAGATATCATTACAACCTTACAGAATTCATAAAACATCACACTTATTGATATGTTTAGCAGGTTCTACACAATTACAGTCTGCAAGGAATATAGGCATAAATTGGATTTTAGTGTGGATGGAATTGGAATTTACGAGTAGACCCATATGCTAATAGGCCTTGCCACTAGTCCTAACTATTTTCAAAGTTTTGTTGACATTATGTTAGGTCGGCTCTGCTGTAATGCTGCAATGGCTAATATAGACAGTATATTTATTATTGGAAACATGTTCGAGGAACACTTAAACAACATCCCCAGGGTTATAGACAGATTAAGGAAATTTAACTTAAAAATTAACAGTAAGAAATGTAATTTCGCTCACCATGAAATAAAAATCCTTGGTATAATATAACACCTCGGGTATTCAAACAGATCCAGAAAAGATTCAGACAATACAACAAATGGCTCCACGCAAAAATGTCAAACAAATCAGAACATTTCTAGGCCTCATATCTTATTTCATGTGCTATATACTCAACTACGCCCAGATTGTGGAATCCTTAGAAGAACTAACGAAGGAAATGACACCCTTTAAATGGGGCAAAAAGGAAAAAAATGCTTTTCAAACACTGAAAGCAGTGCTAAGCAACCCACCCATTCTAGCTAAATTCGAAGAAAACGGACCGACCATAATTAGCGTGTGATACATCATATACCACTATTGGAGCCATGTTACAACAAGGAAATCCCACCACCAAAGAACATAAACCTTTGCCTCAAAGAAACTATCCTGAATGAACGAAAATGGTGGGCTATGGAAAGGGAATTATTGGCTATCTAATACTTCATTATTTATTTTAAACAATGTCTTTACAACTGAAAATTTGCCATAGAGACAGACCATGCTAGCTTGAGATATTTGAAGTCCATGGCCAAACACAACATACGAATCTAGAAATTGGCCATTTCCTTAACTGAATATGACTTCGAAACCAAAATCGTAAAAGGCAAATTAAATACCCTTGCAGATGCCCTCAGTCATAAACCTATGGTAGGGACAGCTGACACGGTACCAGTAATTGTCAACACAATAAAATTTCACATAATACGCTAGTTCACTAACTGTACAGCATTTTACACAGCATTAGCTGAAACAATATTCCCAGACCCTAAAAAGACACAGAAACTAAAATCACAATCGCAGTATATATTATTGACAACTGAGTCAACATTAAGCAATTAATTAAACCAGATTTTCACACAATGGACACAGCATGAGCTGCAAAATATATTATTCAGGAGGAATATTTGCCAATGCAAGCAATTGCCAAAAATGTATCAAATATATATAATGTTAATATGGAGATCATTCAGGACAACAATTCACAAAAGATAACGACTAAATGTCTAGACCTGCATTTGAATTGTTGCATACTTATAAAGACCAACAATGAAATATAATTTTATTTGCCTGAATATATTCACGAGTAGGAATACATCAAAGTTAACGACGATGCTCACCTTATGTTATAACTGCTCCTTGGCCTACCTGCATCACCATTTTTAGCCAAATATGCAAAAACCGGCACATACAACAATTAAAGTTATCCTTAACAGAACCATAAAAGGCTACCCCAAAATATCGCACCACCGCCCGACGCTACACACCATTTCTAGTAACGATGAGATTTATATGAAACAACATACACCAGCTGGAGAACGCAAATGAACTCTTGTTCCAAAATATTATGTCCCATAAATCATAACTGTCCACCGCAACGCTTCGTTAGGTTGAGAGAACTTTGGGAAGTTCAAATAATTAGAAAAAATAAAAATGGCGTATTACTGGGATATAATGAACAAAGATGTTAAGGAATACGATAAGAACTGTCTCACATGCCAGCAAATTAAAGCACTTAACCAGAAACCTATAGGGCAGATGACTCCAATACCGTCCCATCCCCCTTTTTTCTAGGGTCCTGGGGTCCTGAAGCAAAAGGGCCGCTCCAGACATCATCATGCGGCAATAAATATGTGTTAGTTATGACTGAATTTGCCACTCGATATACCATTGCAGGTCCGGTAAAAACCATTGATGCCATCGCGTGCGCTACTTCTGTTAAAGATGTTATTTTAACGTTCGGCTAACCAAAATTCATCCTTACGGACAGAGGAACCTCATTCAATAATGAGCTTATAACCGAACTGTTGCATAAATTGCAAACAAAGAAATTACAAACCATGGCATGCAACCCAGCCTGTAATGGTTTAACGGAACAAGTGACCCAGATTTTATCGCAATACTTAACCTCATGAGCCAGTAATGATCCAAACTACTGGGACGAGTACATCTCATATATAATTTTTAATTACAACACAACTGTCAATCATAGTACTAAGTTCACACCCTTTTTCGTGGGTTCAGTCTATGCAGCCATCGCACATTATGTCACACATATTCCCACCATGCTAATGACTGGTGCGGGGACTTAAACATATATGCAAGCAAGCTTGCTTTAATCTAATAGTGTCACAGCAACAAAAAAACACATTTTTGACAACCCACACAGACCTAATGAACTTAAAGTAGGACAGCTCATATAAGTCAAAATGCACGCCCGACAAAAAGTGTTTTCCTTTCAATATCAAGGCCCCTACAAAATCCTAAAAGTACTAGGCCCTTCTACGATAGCTGTATCAATATGTAGAACAGGGAGTAACAAAATTGAAACAATTAGTACTCGGAATTTTAAACTTGCTATAATGTTCGTCATTAACACACGTCATTATGTTACAGGTGTTGAGGCATAGAGGACTTGTGAACCCAGGACTGTGCGACTTCGAGATGTACCAGGCAGCTACTGCGTCCTGTTACAATTTCTGAGCCTTGCAACAATGGTGTCCGCAGAACCGCTCTACAGAACACACCACGGTGTGTACTTCAACCAGCTGACACAGCAAATTCACTATGAAGAAACGATGCCGCTGCTGTTCACAGTGCCTCTGCAGGAACCTCAGACTCCAGACAACGTGGACGAATGGTTTCACAATACTTGTGCAACATGAAACTCCACTGTCTGCGGAAATGCTGAAAAACTCAAACAAAATTTTTAATTCAACATATGTAAACATTGTCAATCAGTTCCTATCCAAAGTGCCCCTACAAAAAATTAATAAACGATCACTAACCTTCCTAGGTGATGTAGCGACATGGTGCTGTGCTATTCAGAGGACACACCACCTTGAAGGGTTGTTGTCTAATGAAACAATGTTAGTTGTTCAAATATCAGAAATTGAAAATAACGTAAAATCGTATATCAACGATCTTAATTCAACTGTGGATAAGTACAGAATCAAGAACTAGTCCAAATGAAAATATCTATGCTTCAAATTCACCTGTCACACTTAAGTCACAATACAGCATGATTCAAATTTCTCACTGCTAATTTCAATATAGTGGGATATACTTGAACTATTAATAATATCTTAATAGATATAATTTTAAATACAATACATTCAGGTTTACGAAACATCTATTACCACAAGCAGTAAGTCTAAATCTCTTAACAGAGAATAGTACATTAAGTCAAAGTTGATAAAATGATTTAAAGCTAAAATTCCTCTCAGCAACATAATTAATTACTACTATGTTCCTATAACTAATGCACTTTTCCATACAACGATAATGATCAAAGTCCAACTGCCTCTGCAGAGTCCAGTTCAATTATCAATTTTTCAAAGCAGTCAAACGTCATATTATATAAGAATGATTTGTAAACATAGCACTACCAAGAATAACGATCGACATATTAGCATACCACCAGGCTGTGCCTGAGAGAATGAACCAGCTTCCCAGTACTAACGATATCCAAACATGCCTCACAGAGTCCCACAGAGAAGTTATTTTACACAGCATATCAAACTGCAAATCTTTGAAGAATTGTAACATTTTGCAAAATTTAATGTGACCCTGATTCAGCAAAAGGTGCAGGTTAGCGACGCGATTCACAAAAGGCACTCACCATTTTCATAATTTTGCCACAATACCATTCAGCTAACCTTGATAGCTGTCAGATGTACAAACAAGCACTTAGCCAGAATATTGTAAAAACCGATATTGGATCCATTGAAGTACAAGTTCCTTGTGGATGTTGAGTAACAGTAGGGAAAGTAACAATTATTGAAGCCACGCACATGTGTGACATAAAAAGTCCAGTCACTACTATAGCTCACACGGTGTTGCCTATCCAATGGCTAAAAATAACTAACTTTGAAGCTACACAGTTGTCATTGAATGAAGGAATAGCCTTCTATTCTGTAAACAATACTGTTAACCATGAATGGAAGATTTTGCATGCAAATTTGCCAAATGTGAAGTATGTTTCCAACATATATAACAGAAACGATTACGTGTTTTCTATTATGTCACAAGAACATTCACTGAGATGACAGAGTCAATTCAACTTTTGCAATAAAGATTTTCTCAAGACTGATAGTACAACTAATTGTCAAACTCTTTTAATTAAACAATTTTAAACTGTTACAGAATAAGTTGAAATTCTTATACACCACTGTGGCGGAATGTATCATTCAAATCGTGCACGTACATTTTTCCTAAATACCTTAGCGATCGGCACCACGGATTTCTCTTGTTATAATTTCATTTTTGGGGTAATTTTCTAGTTATGGCGCCGAACGCAACCTCCTACCCTTCCAATGATTGCATGAAACCATAGTGACTATATGTTTACCGTGGCGGCACATAACTAATGATAATGTTCACTGTAGTGTATATAGATGTTATGATGTCTAGTTATAAATCAGAGGAACAAAAGTACATTTTTCTAATGTCCAAATGCATCAAAACTTTACAATAATGTTTAATCAAGTTAATTTGTAGCTACCATGACATATGATGTATAGAGTTAGATTTTGTAAAGAACATTGAATATTATATAAAAAGGAATTATCCAGCCAGTTTTCACTAGGTAATAAGAAGGGAAACCAATGTATATAAATTAATGTATAGCAATACAACATGTTCTAAATGGCAAATAGAGTCATTAAAGACGTGGCAATATAAAATAAATTTCATAGTAAAAATGTATAGAATCTTATTATACACTCAGATTGTAAAAGAAAAAATATTTTTCTTTTAACTTGTATATTGAGTATCTCAGTAAGACAATATGTCAAATAATAGTTATCCACATGCTCCTTACTTTTACAAATGTAAACAACACCCTAACCTCACGACTGACATCACCCTAGTGGAAAATAATGAAAGTGCGCGAAGGACACTACATATAAAAAAAAAAAACCCTCTCAGCTTTCAAAACAGCCCTTAACCCTTGACAGAGATAACGAGTTAACCCTCCTCCGCTTAGCCACCCAACTAGTCTTCGACCTAGCCTCTACTCACTACCTTCCACTCATCAGAGGATGCATAGATTTCACGGAGAAAGTAGGCTTTGCTGTAATCAGTATTAGCCAGGGCTGGCAGACGATGCTCAAGTACCAAGGACGGTACGATCACGATAAGCCAGTCCGCCTGTTATTAAAACACTTCCCCGCCGAGGAAGGTCGTGAGATTAGGAAGAGGACTATACAGGATTGGAGCGATGGCGGCTCATGGCCATCTTGCTTCCGAGGGAACAACGAGACGCCTGCGAGGAGGACCACCAGGTTGTGGTACCCACTCGATGCCTGATACTGCCATTGTCGAGGAGTTCTAGCTCGACGATGCCGATTCAACAGCAAAAGCGTAATTATACTCCCAGTAGGGCGCCAGAGGTCGTGAAGCATTAGGGCCCTCATACTAAACACTAAGACTCCCTCTGAGTCATGAGCACTTTAGTATTAATTATTGCTACAGGTCAGCAGGGCCTATTGATTATAAATGCTAGTGGCCGAGTAGAGATATTGAGATAAAAGTAACGTAAAGTAGAGTGCAATTTGTATGTTATGTTGGTGTAAAGCTGTGAGCAATAAATTATAGTAATTTCTATATGAGTGCTCTATTATCTAGTTACGAATATCTCTCTTCCTTACGTGGCCTGACTCATCCTTAGGACAGGTTACAGCAATGTCTTCTCACGTAGACACGTGGCCAATAACCAAAGGAAGTTGTAGTTCTGAATGTAAGATATTGGAGTCTAGTATGGCCATAAATATTTTCGCGAAAAACACTTGTCGCTACCTATAGGCTGTGGCTTATTTGCGTTATTTTCTGACACTATGCTAGAGTTCATGATCCTAAACATATTCGAGCAGGGGCCTTTGTTAATTGGCTTCTGCAGCAGTGAGGATCCATTTTCCCTTTCGACTTGGTTGGATGTGATTGGGCCATCCTCTTGTTAGTGGTTTCCTATTGGTCCAAAACCATCCAGGGCGTGTCCGAACAAACTGTAATCCAATGACAATCGCAACACAAAGGCATACACGTTTGAAGTCTAGTCTGTCTTGAAATAATAACGCGAGTTTTGTAGTTTTCTACCTATATATTCTACTCCACGGTCATACATAGTATAGACCCTCAACTTTCTGTTCATTGGCTTCTGCCCCAACGTGTATACAAGTTTTACCTCAGTGACACGAGATTAGGTGCTCGCTTTCTCACAGGCTTGTTATTGACTCAGAGTTCACTTGGTCTCATATAGTAAATTGCGTTCCGATTGAAAACGTGACAGAAGTGTACATATGTTGATGTGAATAAGTCTTTAAATTTGCAACCATAGTAGGAGGCTAAGACAAGTATGCTTATAAATGCCCGTGCAGTTTGTCTCTCCATCCCCGGCCTATTCTCTATGCAAAACCATTTTCACCTGTCCACCATTGAAAAGTATTGATCGGAAGACGTGTGTTGAAACGAACTACAGAAAAATGGACAATTACGCTAAAAAACTTACTAACATCTATACATTCTTACGTTTACTTTAATTGAAGCCCACATGTGTGGATTTACGACTCGCAGTAGCGTAAATGCTGCACAAATTAATGTTTCTTGGTTGGACTGGCACCAGTCGCGTCACAGTCCCCGAAAATCACCTAGCACTGTTCACTGGGCTGATGTTGACGTCGGCTGCCACTAGAGTTCAGCAGTGTTCCTTCTTCAAAGCACACCAGAAGGACGTACCTGGCCCGGGCAATTACGAATGGCTAATTTCAGATGTATTAGAGATGATATCACAGATAATGCATTGGACTGTTCTTTAATATTTGTGAATTATATAAACTCCGCTAGGGCGTTATTGAAAGAATAATTTTTTCGACAGTGGCTCGCTATTGTTGGATGATTGTAGCTACCCCCATAGCGAGGCAATGCTCGATTTTTGTATATAATCGACGGTAAAACCTGGTATCGGGGTCAGACGTTTGGCTGCGAGGAAGTCCCCCCAGATAACAGGTCAGGTATTTCGGTTTGATAACTGGTTAAATAAAAATGTAAAGCCCTTAAGGAGATGCAGGAACGTCATTTTAACGCTCTAATTTTTCATTTACAGTCAGGATATTTTTGGATAACATGAGCAGTATAAGTATTGCTGCACAATGCAATAAGTAATGGCTTCCAATTTTCTAATAAGATATATTAGTAGATATGTGAGGAGGAACCTTGGATTTTTCTTTTCAAAAATAATTTTAATTTCCCTGAGAATAATACTCTGTATGTTGTCAGTTGTCTGCTATTTTGGGCTGATCGAATAGCTTCATTCATGGTCTTGTTTCGCCCACCGTTTTGGAAACGGGCTGTTCGGGAAGATTAAATGGTCTCTGTCAGAGCTTAGAAGTCAGAGATTTATCTCAGTTTTAATTTGAAAATAGTGGTGGATCTACATTATTGAATAATGAATTGTGTAACTGAAGTAATAGAAATTTACTTTAAAAATACCTGTTAAATGGCCATGGAAAATCTTAGGCGGCCAGGTTTGGGAGACCCAAATTTTTGCATTTGTTGTACCAGGCCAATGATAAAATTTTAAGTGCCTTTCAATGTTATGGCTAGGGAAAATTATGGATGGAACTACAGTATGAGTAATATTTTATGTTTTAATTATTTTTTGTGAATTATAATTTTGGAATCCTTTTTGGCTCAACACTTAGGTTGTACTATAGGGGTAATAGTTGTGAATGTTTTAATCCATTTTGGTGAGAAAAAAACCAATGAAAATATATATTTAAAAGAGTCCTTGTGGGACAATAATGTTTATAGACATATCGTTTTTTTCTGAAATATTATTATAAACTACCAGTTTTCTTAAAAATTGTAAATGGAATATTGTTACGATCATTTTGGGTCTGTGTAATGTTTCTCTAAAAATTTTTTTTTTTAAATTATGCTATATTAAAAATAAATATCAAAAGTTTCATGTTTTAATTTGGTAGTGTGGTTTTAACCTTATGCAATTTAATGTCATTTTTGGTAGTATATATTCTGCTTCATTGACCACATTTATGCATATTCAGTGCCTCTTTCCTTATATCACCATGTTTTTAAACATACTTGGTTTTTCAAGTATTCTTTGAAATTGTATATTTGAGGAGTCCTGGGTTCTCAGGTCCTCAAGGCAATCCCGAAAAACCGATGATAACAAAATCGGGGGAAAGAGTTTGGCACTGCAGCTCCGAATCTATCGTCTAAATTCAAAATTCAGTCACACCACTCGTTTCCCAAAGGATCAAAGAATGTGTTACATTGAGTGAGTACTGTGGATTATTGTGTATGGTGGGAGGGAGCCAGGGGTGCCCAATTTTGAGTTCGTTTCGCCGTGTCTCATAACTTCCGCGTAATATAACTTTTGACTAGGACAAGCTACGACTCTCGTGTAAGCTTCAATAGACAACTCTCGTCAACATCAAACAATTGTGTGTATAAAAACATTTGTGTGGCATGATTATGGTGAAATTGTATGAGTTTAATGTAAAAAAATTAAGAAAACGTAACACAATGTCGGCCTATACTCTTCAAAAAGCCAGGTCGAAATACAGAAATCGTATAAAGTTGGAAAAGCATCTCAAAATCAATCCAGTGATACCCATAAAACGCCATATGATCGAGTGACGCGGTACCGGGAACGTAAAAAAAAAACGACAAGGCGTCCAAGTGCGTCAACGTAAACGTATTCACGCAAAACAAACGGCCGTGCCCCTAACACAGCCACATCCCATTTTTTTTTTTTAAGTCTATCATGTGCTATAATGATTTCATGAAATTTTCGAGTCCTTACTTTTGGTAAATAAGGTTTACGTAATTTTTTTTACCTATTTGACATGAAGGCAATGTTTCTTATTCTATTATCGTTAGAGAACGAATCTGCAATTAATTAACACATCAACTTAACGAAAATACCCGTGTTTAACTTGGAAGGCGCTTTAATTAAGTGATGAAGCCCGTGTCAATGAAAATGTTACATATGGCGGAAGGAAAAAAAAAATGAAAAGAAATCTAGATCTTAAGCTGGGCTTTTAAAAGTGATCAGTTTATCGTGAACATCCTATAAGCAAGGCGAGTGCTGACCGCAAGCATAGAGCATAAAGAAATTTACGCGATTGCAACCGGCGAAACTCGGAAACTACTATGTATACAGACGGGAAGAATTCGCGAGTTCGGGCGATCTGTAGGCTAGACTCCGCAGTCTTGTGTACAATAACGTAGATAAAAATTCCTCATTGGTTGCTTGCTGTCACGGCGGAAGGCGATGATTGGTCCTGCATTTTATCGCGTGTATCTTATGAGCTCAGGGTTCTGCAGGCGGTTTTGTATAACGCGTGGACCCAATGCAATAGTAACATGGACGTAAGAGTTTTGAATTTTAGTTTGTTCCAAAATTAATTCGCTAATTCTTCAAGTCTCCGCGTTATGTATAGAGGTGCCGACATTTCGCGAAAATATTTCGAGACAAGGCACAATTCAAAGCACTGTAGGATCGTTCAGCATTCTTGATTGGCTAGACCATGTTCTGTTCCGTGTTAACTGGTTGCATGCGAATCACGAAGGTTCAGTGTCGGAGTAGCGGAATCTTGAGTGTCTCGTTCGAATGCGGAAACGGCACCAGCATCCAATGGAGTAATAAAAACTGTTCAAGTGTACAGACAGTATTGAAGTCTACTGTGTGCTCCGATTTTTTTTGTGAAAAATTGGGTTTGGCTGTGTTGGGGACACGGTCGTTTGTTTTGCATGAATATGTCTACGTCGACGCGCTCGGACGCCTTGATGTTTATTTTACGTTCCCGGCACCGCTTCACTCGATCATATGGGGTTTTATGGGTATCACTGGATTGCTTTTGAGATGCTCTTTCCAACCGTATACTAGTTCTGTATTTAGACTTGACTTTTTGACGAGTATAGGCCGAAATTGTGATAATTTTTCTTAATTTTTTACATTAAATGTATACAATTTCATCACAACTACGCAACACAAATGTTTTTATACACGCAGTCGATTGATCTCGACGAGGGCTGTCGATTAAAACTAAAACGAGTGTCGTAGCTTTTCCCAGTCGAAAGTTATACTACGCGGAAGCTATGAGACGCGGCGGAAACGAACTCCAAATTTGCGGCACCCCCTACCCCCTTCCTTCCCAACCGTCACTCTATGCTCCGCAGTCCTCACTTAACGTAACATTTTCTTTGATCCTTTGGCAATATATCGAGCGGTGTAATTGAATATTGAACGTAGACGATAGATTCGGAGCTGCAATGCTGCATCCCCCGATTTTATCATCGTAATTTCTGGATTGCCTCCCACTATGGCTGCAAATTTAATGACGTATTCGCGTCAGAATCACTGGCCTTACCAATGTGTGAACGAACGGGTCAGGAACGCGGAGGTGAAACAGACGCTCATACCGCGAACTCCAACGGCACAAGCCAGGAAAATGTGGTCAGTTGCCACCAGCATGTCGGACCGACGTTCGCCAATCAGCAACAACCAGGCAGTAGAGAACCTTTCGCAGCATGCAATGGCCTAACAAACACAAGTCCCCGCCCGTTATAGGCCGTTTAACTGTTAAATGAGCAGTTCTGAAAGCCCTGCTTAAGATCTACTTGTATGCACGTTGCGTGTTCTTCCGCCTTATGTAAAATTAACATTGGCATGTGCCTCATCACTTTATTCATACGTCGGATAAGTGAAATTGTGAAATTATTACAAAAGTAAATATTTTAAAATGTGCTCATTTTTACTCTTCGACGCTGTAAAAAAAAAACATGGAAAGAGAAAGAAATAATTTAACATATCACAAATGTTTACCTAACACCTTTTATTCGGCGTTAAGATATAGAACTAATTTCCCCCCATCTTTACCAACTTTACTGGGCTCATGTCACTCAGTGCGCCAGTTAAAATGCATGCAGCAGGTGCAGGGAATTTTTTCTAAGGTTTATTTCAAAAGTGCCCACTTTATCGTGAACAGGCGATCACTTTTCGCGAAAAGATTTCAAGACCAATTGTACTCCAAAACAATTTAGTTCATATGCACTTTCGTAGTTGGATTATTTCAAATGTCGCGTGCCTCGAGTGTTTACCCGCAAGTCATGGACGTTCAATACCGGAGTATTTTATTCTGATTGGTCCAGTCAAATAAGAACAGCGGCCAATAACCAAGGGAATTTGTCTTCGTGGATGTTGGCTATTGAAGTATAGCGTGAGCGTAAATCTTTTCGCGAAAATTACACGGCCCTGCCGATCACAGAACGAGTACGCCTACACGAAAGGAACCCGCCGAGCTACATATTTCGCTTCTGTGTGCTCATCTACTCTGCAGCCACTCCGTGCATTTCCCACACACTGCCTGCCTCCACAGCTCGCTCGCCCAGACGGTGTCCCGCCACGTTACTCTGCGAGTAACTTTTTCTCTTCGGCCGTTCCAAAACACTTTGCATAAATGTTTAACTCCCTCTTGGCAGCCTCCAAAAACTGCAGAGCTATTACTCCCGTCGTCTTGCCAGAGTAAAGCTTTTACACGCGCTACTTTAACCTTCAACTAGTAACGAAGGGTGAACAGAAAATGGAGGGGAAGTTTAGGAGAATCAAACAAACTGAAAGGGAAATTTGTCTTTCTGATTTCAGACACACACGCGAAAGTTACAAATGACGAGTGATAAAGTTCGCATTTTATTTAATTGTTGACTTGTATAAAGCTTCCATTTCACATGTAACGTTTATGATTAACTTATGGTAAGTAAGTTGTTTAGGTATATAACTAATTTTCTGGTAAACAAAGAATTTGGGGAGAGCGATAAATATATTTTGCAATTTACATAGGTTGTTTAATCAGTACATAGTCGATTTGTGAACACGCCATGCCATTCACACAGTGCTCGTTCCAAAACCACCTTTACTCTTGCTTTTGTCAGATGTTATTTTACTTTACTATCGTTTTGGAACGCTGCCCCTCGACGTACAAGGAGTGTGGTTTCTAGTGCAGCACTGCACCCAGCACTAAAAAATGCACAGCTAATTAAAAACGAATACACACAGTGCCAGAGATGTCAGAAAAGTACAATTAAAGGCTGTTCACGATAAAGTAAGCACGTTTGAAATCGACCTTAAGAAAAAAGTCACTGCTCCTAGCTGCATTTATTTTAATGGCCGCACTGAGTGACATGCGCCCAGTAAAGTTGGTAACGAGGGGGGGAAGGTAGTTCTATCTCTAAACGTAAAATACAAAATGTTTGGTACCTAACCATTTGTGACGATTTAAATTATTTATTTCGCTTTCTGTTTTTTTTAATGCATCGGAATGTTTAAATGAGCATATTTTTTAATATTTACTTTTATAATAATTTTAAAGTTTCACTCGATCAACTTATGAATAAAGCGATGGGGCTCATAAAAACGTTAATCTTACATAAGGCTAAAAACTACACAACTTGCATGTAAGTGGATCTTAAGAAGGGCTTTCAAAAGTGCTCATTTTACTGCGGAAAGCCTATAACGTGGAACATGGAAGAAGAAAGCGTACATTTTGTAACACCGTAAAACGTTATAATATAACTTACTTATTTAAAGGTTTTTAAAGGTTAATCTAGTATAAAAGTTTATTTTTAATCAAAATTTAAGCGTATATCAATTCCGGATGCTTTACCAAGCACATTTGGCAAGAAACCCTTCCCCAAAGATAAACGTAATAATTCCTATATAACCGTGTCTCATAAAATATTGGTAGTAACGTAAAAAAATGTTTTCATAGTCTATTCGTGATTTCTTCACACTATTTTATACGAGCATTTCAAAAATCACCCTATCTAATACAAAAGTACCAATTTTTTGGTTTAATTGAACTTTTATTTACATTCGATCTATAAATATAGCCACGAGTATTTCGCGGCTTCGTTCGGTTGCAGGGTAGACTTCAAACATTTGTTTATTTCTCCCACTTTGTGACTGGACAGCAGTTATTAAGCCACGCCCTTTTTAACTGTGAGCCAGTAAAAAGCAGGAAACAGCAGCGTGAGTGTACGTTGAACAGTCTTGCACCAAGGCTTCTCTTGCTCTCAGCAACCAATAAGCAGACGATAGTTTCTCGAGTGTATACAGTTCTGTGAAGTCTAGCTTACTGCCAAATAAATCCGCGAAATACTGGTGGTTCTATCTGTAAATTGTAATATTTTGTTTTTAATTAATAAGAACAAATACAGAAAGACAAAGAGAGAGAGAGAGAGAGAGAGAGAGAGAGAGAGAGAGAGAGAGAGAGAGAGAAGGTGTGTTGGTAATAGCTAGTAAGAAATAATTCCTACGAGAAATACTATTGCACTGAGTGCATTTGGTTGTTTACATAATTCGGAGGAATATCCTGTATAGTCCATTCATGGTTTCTTCAGCCTTTTTTTAACCAAACCTTGGAAAAATCTTCCTATGTATAACGTGCTTGGTTGTTTCCAACATACGCCATGTTGTATCATAAGCGTTTTATACTTGTGTTAACTTAAAAGTTTCCTTTTTTTCTGTTAAATTGAAATGTTATTCATATTTTATCTATAAATTGTATTGTTTCATTTATAAATAATTTGCATAAAAACAGTAATAAAACATGTATGTTGGTAGCGCCTAGTAAGAAATAGATCTTATACAAAATACTGTTATAATAGAGTGCGCAGGAATCCGGTGCGTTGTACCTCTGGTGTAAACTTCCAGACTTAGTTTTAAGCTTAGTTTGCACGAGGCGGAGGAATATCCTGGAAGTGGAACTTTAGCAGGGCTTCAGAAAAGGCCAGAGATACCGTGAATCAACTATAAGTAGAACTTCAGCTTGGCTTCAAAAAAATTGCCAGTAACCGGGAATGGAGTATACAGAAATTCTCTCGACAACTATTTCGTTTGCAAAGAATTCGTTATGATAATGACAGAAACTTTTTCACAGTGCAGGTTGCGGTAGGGTCCTCCCTTCGGGACGCGCGAGGAGGTTACATATCCGGTTGCAGGGTCGACGCCGAAGGACTCGGGACTGGTGTCTGGGAGAAGCCATTGTGGAGTGGAGGAGGTATGCGGTGGTAGGTAGAGGGAGAGGGTAACTTGATAGCTGCACGCGCGCGCCGCGGCAATCAAAGAGTTGATCTCCGGGAAGAAGCCAGCCAGCCCCCTCCCCCCCCCCCCCCCCGTCAGACGTCTCGACAAGGATTCCTCCAGGCCCCGCCGCCTTTTGTGGCGCAGAGACCTCGTCGTACGCCCCGTCGGCGCGGGTTATAGCCGCCGTCGTCGTCCCCGGGTCCCGTCGACAGGCACGACCTGACATGTCTAGTTTGCCTGGGGCGAACAATGGTGCCCGACTCCCGCTCTCCTTCCAGAGGGACATAAAAAAAAAATTAAATAAAAAATTCTAACCTTCATAACAATAAAATCTGTTATAAACACGGATAGGGACATTTCGCGAGTTCATTTCAGGACAAGGTAGACGTTGAACATGTGTAAACTTAAGTTGACTTCACAATTGCATCGACGTTTATTAGTAGGGGTAGTGAGATTTCGCGAAAAGATTTCAAGACAAGTTATACTTCAAAACACTGTAGAGTAGTTCAGCTATCTTGATTGGCTGAATTACTCTTATTAACTGTCTGCAGACGAATCACGTAGGATCAGTGCTGATGTTGCAGAATTCTGAGTGGCCCGGTCAAATATGAAAAAGCCTTGTAAAGTGCTTATAGTATTGAAGTCTACCGTGTACGTGTATTCGTTTTCGCGGAAAATCACTAGCTCTATTTATTAGCAGAGATGATGGAAAATCGCTAAATTTTTTGTGCCAACATAGCTTCTATAACACTCTAACTACTTTATTCTTTCATAACTGGATGAACAAGATTTTGAATCGGCTAAGTTGTTTGCAGACCGATCACGAACGTTCGACCTTATAGTATCAGAATCCTTATCGGTCCAGTGAAGTGGTATAGTATCTTCATACATGCATACAGCCAATAAGGAAATAAAGCTGTCGGATATGCACAGTACGTTTAATCCTAGCAAATAGTCGCCTTTCCAGCGATAAACCATCGTCTCTATTTATTAGACATGCCCTGGACGCCCCTGAGCCAATTACAGACTAGGAAGGGAACAAGTGGCGAATCCCATGCTGCCAAGCGTGCAGCAAGACCGGCTACTCACTCGGGAAACAACCAATGACTAAACAGCTGATGCTCGAGTGTACACAGGACTGTGGAGTCTAGCCTACAGGTCTCTGAACTCGCGAAATTTTCCTATCCTTAGTTACAAACCTCAGACATTAACACTTTGTAGACTATGCTCGAGTGTAGCTCGAGCAAAGCTAATTTTAAAATTTATTTGTTGTCCTGAACAAAACTCGCGTGGACGTGCATTCTTTATTCGGCTAGTGTTTTACGTGACCTCACAAGAATATCACACCGCAGTAACAATGATATTCTAACCATAGAATTCCTTATTTTTTATAGCCACTCAAAAATACGTGATTGATTCTAAATCCTTTTATACCATGAAGGGCATCTGGTTAGGTCATTATCAGCTCGACTCTTCATTGGTTGATGACCGGCCAATAATAAACGCTGTAAAGGACAGGGTAGTGTCCGGTGTGGTATGGACCAACAGGACGACGGTGAGTTCTAACACAGACACCAACAGAACCGGTGTTCTTGCAGTAGTGGATATAGGTGGCTCACTTCTAATCTGTCTTAAGTGTCAGTAAATGTGTGCAGACCTCAATGTGATACTGAGGCTGCGGTTGCATGGGATGCAAAACTACTTCACTAAAACAAGTTCAGCTATTGTAGAGTTTCTCGTTCAAAGTGAACAGTTATCATAAGTATTTTAGAAAGACTTCTCTTCTCTTCTGCGCTCCTATTGGCTGATTCGAAGTAAACAAGTAGCGTAATAAATATTGCTGCATTTGGGGGGAATTCCTGCACTTGTTGAATTAACTTAAGTTTAAGGTTTAATGTACTAATACTTTCCCATTGTGCAATTACAGTAAAAGTGTAAGTTTCATTATATTAAAAAATATCAGTAGTGATAAATGTTGGAGGCTATTATAATTACATATCATACATTTTAAGTTCCATGTTTGTTGAGGTTAGGATTTCCATTGATTTCATTCTACTCTGGGTGTGCGACCACGAAAACACGTTCTGTTTTTAAACTTGTTCAGACACCAATTGTTACATGTATTTAGCTGAATGTGTGTAACAGCACTCGTGTAACCACGACCTAAGAGTGGGATGGACCGAGCGTTTTCTTTTTTTTTTGTGAAATAGTTGTTTGAGCGAATACGCGTATCTCGGTAAATAAACGTTCTGCAAATACGACTTTTTGTCAGAAAGATAAAAAAAAAAAAAAAAAAAAACAATTTCATATGCCCCTATATATTTAATTTCGTCATAAGTGTATTCTTGGAGCAAAATAATTCGTGAAAATGGTAAAATATCGCATTTTTCAAGCTTGCCTATGCAGTTTCCTTAAGCAGCAAGAGGAAAGTACAAAGGCACGGGCGTAGTTTAATCTGTGGGTTTCCATGGCGTGTAAAAAATCTTATTCTTACAGATCTAATTTGCACATTACAGAGTCACGATGGAAACACTGCACGCCTTGCGCGTAAAGGCTGTCCACGGTAAAGTGAGCATTTTTGAGACCCTAGTTACTTTTTTCTTTCAGCCATATTTTATCCTTTACCAATATTTTAAAGTAAATATTCACATGTAGGTAAGAAACACAGTGTGTATATTCCACCGTACTCGGAAGTTAAAGTTTAAGAGTAAAATAAAATAGTTTTACTCAGTAATATTCAAATTGGGAGGGCTTTCAAAAGTACTCACTTTATCGTGAATATCCTATAGGAGCGATAATGTACTAGGTGTGTGCGTTAGTGTCGCCCGTATCACTCCCTCGCTTCTTGACCTTGGTCCAACCCACTCTTAGCTCTTTCAATCACAGGCAAATAAATATATATATTTTTTTGCATTGCAACGTGTTCATTGTTGTAATGTCGGAGTAGAGTGGAGTGGAGAGAAATTTTTGGTGGTGTTTTAAGTCGAGGTCTTGAGAGCAGATGAAGGTGAGACGAGGTGAGTATGGAGCAGCGCCGAGTTGCAAGGGGCGGGGGAAACTGGTCCTTCCCCGTCGGTTTTCGAATGGCGCGTAAGAATTTCCCCTGATTCACCTGCAACAAGCATAACTTGCGGTTTTGGGGCACTGCGGGTTGCGTAGGCTGAGGGGTTCTGCTTCTGCAGGTAGGTCGACGTCTTTATGCACACATTGCCTGATTCACCCTTGCAAAATAATACAGCGGATCTTCGTGTGCGTGACATCTGCTGTCAATCAACTTCGCCATCCCGTGAGTTTATTTCTTTCGTAATAGTTAGAGCTACCTACTTTCTTAAAATAAAAAAAAAAATTAAATTGAAAAAATAATTTCGATAATTTTTCAGGTTAATCATTGCCAGCTAACCTTCAGCGCCCCTGCGAATTTTTATTACGCCCAAAACAATTACTGACAAACTGTTTCCAGCAGTTCATTAAAGCTTTGCGCAAAATAACACATTTGTAGTTGTCCATGGAAGTGATATTTTTGTAAGTGAACAAGTTCTGTAGATTTACAAAATTTTGCTGATTTTGTCCTTTCGCAGTACACAAATTTCACTGCGAAGATCGCCACAGAGAAAAATTCCACAGTCCTCTCGGATTGGTGTGAAAACAATTTAACATGGTCAACACACGTGTTTATTCATAACATGACGAAATTATTAAAACGCTTTCAGCTGGTATATGATGTTAATCGCGTGTCCATGAAGATGGCATTACAACACGTTTAAATTACAACATCCCCTTCAAGGCCGCTAGGAACCCAAACTGAGTGCAGACTTTAGTTGTACAGTTGTCATTTAAAATCTCTTGAATACTTCTGAATAGCATTTTTAAAATTTTCCACTACCAAATTGTACTTTATTCTTTATTTGTGTTTCTAATGTGTATGTTTAACAGTGAAGTTTGGCTAACACGAGTGTTTCACAATTAGTTTTAGTTGTGAAGCGAATCTTCCGGTGCAGCCTATTTAATATAACAGAAGGGCATGCAGCACACCTTTGTCTTGATTATCACACTGTAAAACGACAGGTCGACACTGAAAGTTTTTTAAGGCGAGTAACTAGGTCACCCTTAGCTCTCCCAGGCTTCTACGCATCCGACAGGCAATATACCTCCAGCCAGACGGCTCCCTTGATTCGCTAGTGGTCTGTAATTTACTAATAAAGAAACCTCCATTCCGAGTATTTCTCGGAGTGCTAACCACATACTTATCGCCAGTAAGACACCTAGCTTAAGGGGGCTAAGTAGCTGCGCGTCCAAGATCCAAAAACGTGGGTGCGATACGGGCGACAGTTACACGCACGCCTAGCGCCTTATCGCTCCTACGCGCAAGGCGTGCAGTGTTTCCGTCGTAACGCTGCACTGTGTAAATTATATCTGTAACAGTGGGGTTTTATTACACGAGATGAAAGACCGCAGATTAAACTACGCCCATATCTTTGAATTTATCTTTTTCCGCTTAAGGAAACTGCATAGACAAATTTAAAAAAATGCTATATTTGACCATTTTCGGGATTTTTTTTTACTCCAAGAATACACTTAATGTGACAAAAGTAAAAAAATAGGGCCATATATGATTGTTTTTTAAATCTTTTCTGACTAAAAGTCATATTTCCAGAACTTTTATTTACCGAGATAGGCATTTACGCGCATGCAACGATTTCACAGAAAACGTTTCAGTACATAGGACTCTTAACCCCTTATTAGCCAGAGCATACTCGCTCGCGTTTGACATGTTGCAGAATAGGCGAAATCATGGTCAGTGCTGCACAAGTTAAGAAGGTAGCATCAGGGCTGGCATTACCTTTCGCTGAGCAATGCTATTTACTGTTGCTAACATTCAAATTATTTCACTCTGAATTCGAATCAGTGGAAAATCGCTCATTCGCAGTGAAATTCAACTACTAGAATCGTTGAAAATGCAGGCTCCACCTAGAATCAGTGGAAAACCACAGATTGTTTAGGTGAAAAAATTTCACTGATTGAATTAGTGACGTGAAACAATTTAACGGATTGAATAAGTGACGGCCAACTGCAATGCGAATTAAATATTGTTTTTATTGAATTTAGCCAAATATTTACGAGAATTAGACTTATTTACCATAGTTCGCAATTTATATTGCGCAATTTACCGTAATTTAAAGAAGTAAAAAAAAAAAGTTCACAGTTGACCGTGATTGAACTTGTACACCCTTTCCGCTTTGCTTTTAGACCATTGCCTAACCATCTGAGCTACGAAGTCGAGTTGGTAATAAAGATGAAAATATATCTGTTATATTTACTCATCGAAAGCGTGTCGTTTTGAAATTGTACGCCTTTACTTTTCGTTTTTGATATAATTGGTGCCGTTAGGATTGTTTAAACGAATAGTACCTATCAGTACACTCTCTTCAACACATTGTATGCAGTTCAAAACCTCCAAACAGAGCGTTGCGATGATTACTTGAAAACGAAATGAAAGACGTAAAAACGGTATGAAAGACTGAATGTCCATGTTACTTCATAAAATGATGTATTGAAAGATGGAGAACCTTTTGTAAAGTATTTCGTGTTGGTTTTATTCGTTTATGCGTTATTATTTCACTTAATAAGCGTTATTTAACGGCTATTTTTACACGTCGTTTGATAGCAATTTTTATACGCTGTTTAACTGATCCGTCAGGCAAAAAACAAATCACTGAAAAACTGAGAAAATAATCCTTATGAATCAGCGGGAAACCCCACTGAATCAATAATAGAATGGGAACGGGCATTTTTTTCACTGATTCATCAGTTATACTCACTGAAGTGACTGTTGAATCAGTCAGATACTGTTAACTGATTGAAACAGTGAAATTCTCACTGATACAGATTTGGAGTGTTAATAGTTGGTTGTTTATTGTACGATGGATCTACTGGAATCCTTTTCATTGATCCCAAAGTGTTAGGTATTGTAAGGAATGTGTAAGTTTCTCTCACACCAAACATTTCTTCTTTTGCAACACCTGAAACGAGAAATGTATGTGTATGTTAAGAGGTGCAGACGTTTTCGTTTCCGAGCGTATGACGGTGCATTCTTCACAAGAGCCAGAAGAGAATATGCTGGTATTAAGCTTATGGTCTGACCTAGGTACTTACAATACCTATATAGTTATAGTAAGCAAATAGTAACAGTAAGTGGATATAGCATTCTCACAGTTATTTTTTTTAAGTGTTTCTAAAATACTACCAGCTGATAGCCCATTTCAAACTTCTGTTTCTCCTACTGGTATTCAGATGAAGGGTATGGAGTGTCACTAGATGCTTCTCTGTAAAAGTGAAAACTAGATACTTGGAGTGTTTTTCTAGTGCATGTTAGGCTTACCTTTTATAGGCAGACTTACTGATTGCGCCGTCACTTCTAAGTTATTTTATAATTACCACAAATGCGTCTGTCAGAACATAGGTCTTTATGGTAAAGGCTCAAATATTTTATATATTTACATCTGCCGTGTAAGATTCAATAAACACGGAACACACTTGTTGCGATTGCCAATTATGGCTGTGATATCTCCGAGTTTGATATGTATTACTGTTCCCGGTGTCTCAACGCCGAACACAGCTTCCTTCCCAACAAACCGCCTAAACCAATCACAGTTAGGAAACAGGAAGGAAGGGAAGACAAAATCTCAATACCCCAAAATATCACCATAAGCAGCAGAATAAGGTGTGTTTATTTCTTTGCATTCTTTCGCCCAGAAAGCCTTTCCTTTCTGGGCGAACACAACACCTCCGTCATTTCATTAACGTTATATTTTAGGTCTTTCAGTATTCAAGAAAATTCTTCCGAAACACTTTTAAAACAATACAAAACTCACATATTATATCAAACTTTCCATTTCCTTATTTTAAATTAATCCAAAATAACATTTTAGTTCCATTAAAACAACTACCAAGTTTTAATACTGTTGATAACCCTCACTAATACACCAAACTGGAATTACAACATTGCCATATCTCACATTAAGGAAAATATACCTCAAATAATCACTTTAATCAACATGCTGTATATATCTCCAAAATGACTATATTTAATGTTCCTTTACAACTTCACAATTTCCTTTAAAACAATCATACAAATTCAATGCAAGACCCATAAAACGTTCTTACTTCAAAATACTCCACAATACTCAACTATTACTCTATTATCTTACCTTTTTATTTTCACAATAATTGTTTTTCACAAAAGAGCAATTACAATTCATTTCCATTGCTAAATTATGCTATAAATACACATTAAAAACTAGAGCGTTGAACCCACAAATTATCTCAGGAGCACAGCAATTCTTACACCCGATAACACATTAAACCCCATACACACTCACAGCCCAACATCAGTCAATAAATCAATTTCAGCAAGACACCAAACATACAAGTTCTGAGCCCAGGGATACTCTCTCCACCATAACACTCCAGAGTGTCGGTGTTATTCAGAACCCTGAACGAACGCCCATTCAATTGCTCAGTGCCTAAGGATATTGTCCTCACCTTAACACTTGAAAGTGCTGGTAGTGCTCTGGCAATATCAGTCACCCACAACCAATTCATACAGTTCAAAATAGACTCGATCCTGAGGATACTCTCCCTACCATAACACTTGAGAGTACCGGTATTGCTCTTGTCTATCATACATGCTCACAGACCAACTCAACTCACATTCCATACCACACAGTCCTTCCCCAATTCCAACTCTGCATGCGCACTTGTCCGTTGACACCAGAAAATTCGTCCAATCCCCAATCTGTCACTCATAAATCGACCACGTCCTCTTCCTCCCAACTTTGATGACAAAACACGTCCCGAACACACACCATTGGCGACTTCATCCCAAAAAAAAAAAGAACTGCTCAAAGTAGGAGCAAAACTGGCCATCCCATTACGAGCTTCAGAAAGTTCCGACTCCCCCTGATCTGCCTTATTGTTGTTCCACTTTTACACTGACTGGCGGGGAATTTCACTCTCACCCCTACCCATCTCTTCGATAAAAGTCTGGAACACCTAACCGCTAGGCCTACATCCACAATTCCACATTACCAAAGTTATGCTCAAATTCACGCTCAGCTCCTACTCCGTCAAAGTCTAACAGTCTGGAAGTTAATCCAATGCGTACACATTCATTATATTCCTGCGAAGCGCACATTCAGGGTGCCAAAACTCAAAGTAAAATTTCGTACTGAAATATTCTAAATCCCATCTTTACCAGAATTTTGGCTAAGTCCCTCTAGCACCGCATTGAAAATATTATATGTTCCAGACCTCCACGAAAATAATCAAAGTCCCAGTAACGCCAGAGTGAAAATTTCCTAAGTATCACTCCCTCCACGGAATATTTAAAGTCCTGTTAACACCAGGGTGAAAATATTCAAGTCCGACGAACACACCATGAAAAACTAAGTTAACTTTTTACTCGTGAAACGACTAAGTCGTAACTCCAATATAATTTCAGCTAAGTCCGAAGAAAGGAAGTATAAGCAGCCTCTTTTGGTCCGGCAGCCTTTCTCTCTCAGCGGAACCACATCGCTGGAGCCCAGCCCAAAGCAAGCGATGCTCTCCCAGATTCCGCGCCTAGCACTCGTATATATACTAGCAGATATCCACACGCCCCCTCTCCTGAGACCAACAGTAGCACACTCTTTTCAACACCAGCGCACTCTTTACGAAAGTAGCACACTCTTGAACAGCTATTATTTTTTATTTCACAAATATATCCCCCAATAAGCGTGGAGGCGATGAACCGAGCCCCTTTGGCCTCTCTGATACCACCCACAGTACACCCCCACAAAGCAGCCAGACGCGTCACAAGGGGTCGGGCGCAACAAGGTACAGAATAGCTGGAAACACAACATCCCTTAAAGACATATTTACACTACATCTCAGTGACGGAGACCACGTCATCACGTCACGAATATAATATGTTACAGCAATATTTCAAACGAAGAACTACGAATAGTTTTCACATGACAAAGCAGACTGTAATACATTCCCCTGAAGTGTATGAGTGCACTCTAAATATGAATCGGTAAGAATTTCACGGTTTCAATTAGACAACAGTGAATACCTGACTGATTCAACAGTCATTTAAGTGAATTCAAGTGATGAATCAGAGAAACGTGCCAGTTTTCCTTCACTTAATGATTCAGTGACATTTTCCAATGATTTATCAGACATTTTTCACTATTTTTTTGTGGTTTGTCTATTGATTGATGGATTAGTTAAACAGCGTGTAAAAATGGCTGTTCAACGATGTTTAAAAAATTGGCGTTAATGAACTTGTATCAAATGAAATAACAAAGACTAAACTAATAAAACAAATACAAAATACTTTGTAAAATGTGTTTCGTCTTTCAAAACACTATTATACCAAATAATATGAACATTCAGCATTTTATTCCGTTTCTACTTCTTTCATTTTGTTTACACTAAATCTACACAGCGCTCCGTTCGAAGGTATAAACGGCATATAATGTGGCGAAGAGCGTGCACTCATATGCACTATTCGTTTCAACAATCCTAATGGTACCAATTAAACCAAAAACTAAAAGTAAGTTCACACAATTTAAAACTACGCGCTTTCGATAAGTAACTACAAGACACATATTTTCCTCTGATGGCCACCTTTGCAAGATTTTTAATTTTTTAAAATACTTTAAATTGCGAAATATAAATAGTAAACTATCGTAAATATGTTTGTTTCTTCCAATTATTTGGTGAAATGCAATAAAAACACTATTTAATTCGCCACTGTAGTTGGCTGTCACTTATTCAATCAGTGATATTGTTTCACGTCACTAATTCAATCAGTGGAATTTTTTTCACAGAAAGAATGAGTAGTTTTTTACTTATTCTAAGTGGAGCAGTTTTCACTGATTCGAGTAGTTGAATTTCACTGCTAATCAGTGGTTTTCCATTGATTTGAATCTAGAGTGGGGACAACTGTTGGTATCTGAGTCACCCTAGACGACTCAAAGCCAATTAAGAACATTCAGCGGTTGAATACCTTAATTTGTTGTTGCAGAATCGAAGAGAATACTTCTGACAGAATCAGCAGACACGTATAAGTCGAGAGGCAGCATTGGTTTAGTGTTTAGACCACCCGCCTTCCACGACATGACGTCACCTTCGGGAACACTCGGCGAGAGCTCCCGAAAGTGACGTCATCTTCGGGAACAATCGGTGAGATCTTCCGAAAGTGACGTCACCCTCGGGAACACTCGGCGAGAGCTCGTCAGACTACTGAAGGGGGTGGGGGAGGGGTAAGAGCAGACAGATGACAAGTACAAAGTGGAGGAGGCGAGACAACGGCATCTGTTTCAAGTGCCTGGCTGCTGCGTGAGAATAATGTGTGGAGGGGAGGACCTCACCTCCTCCTTCCAACGGCAATACGCCGGGCGCCCACCCACACCCCTCCTTTTCATTTCCCACCCCTCCCCATCCTCGTCCCGGCTGTTATTTGCGGTGTCTCGCCACGCATGCCCTGCCAAGGTATGTAATTTCGCCGCCGGCAGCGGCGGCTAGTTCAAGGGGCCCCTGCTTGGGCGAAGGACTAGAAGGGATGGAGGGTTACTGAGAGACAACCCAGTTGGAAATGAACTAACCGTCGCAGGGGGAGCGGGACTCACGTAATCACCCCCGGCGACTTTTCCCGTCGCTGCTCTTTGTCGGCTTCGCGGGGCGACGAACGTCCCTTCAAATGACGCGAGGAAGAGAGTCCTTTTGGCAGCGTGATGAATTCGCCTGAGTCCTCGACGACCTCTAGTGGCAACGACGCCCCCTTTAACGAGCCGACAAGTTTGTTTTAATTCTCCGAATAAAGCTATGAATAAATGAAGAGATAAATAAAGACTTCAGTAGATAAATATATAAATGTTAATATAATTATTATTGTATTAAAAAGCTAAATAGGTAAATTAATGTACAAGTAGACAAATTTTATAGGTAAGTAAACATATAAATGAATAGTTGAATGAATAAATAATTAAATAAACAAATAAATGCAATGTGGCTTATAATGACAAAATAATAACCGAAGCTCTATTAGCTATAGCATTAACCAATCTCAGCTTATTAAATTGCGGCCATATAATACTCAATGAAAGTTTCTCAAAGTACAGCTATTATATCCTATTTCAAACCAACTATTAAGGGAATATTATACTTTAAATAATGTTACGATCAAACATAGGAAATTTCTCATTTTCATCACTAAACCATAAGTTACACAAATTTAGTCGTAACAACATGCAGCGTTCAGTAAAATATGCATATAAACTTTAATGTGTTAGGAAACAAGGTAAAGATCAAAAAATTGTCTTAAGATATTTTTTATAGTCCATTCATGGTTACTACCATCTTTTCTGAAGTCCTTCTTAAGTTATACTTTAAAGCTGTTTCTTCGCCTAATCGCCTAATGCAAACAAAGCTTAACCAAGTCTAGAAAATTACACCAAAGGAACCACGCACCACATTCGTGCGCACTCAGTTTAATATTGTTATGGAAAATAACTATTTCCTACTATAGTCTATTCCTGATTGGAAGCGACTTATGAAAATCAACCATTGAAAAAACACTCTAGGCATAACATGTCACCTGTTTTTTTTTTTTCAATAACCTGTATTCCACAAATATATAACACCGTGGTCAACTTTAGAGCACTGCAGTAATGAATAAATGAACCTTCCCCTTAATATATTCTATAGCTTGTAATATTTATTTATTTTTTAAATATGAATTAACAACAGCGAGAGCAGCGACGTGTTGTCAACGGCCGGTAAGAAATAGCTCACAGTTAAAATATTATTTTAACCTCGTTTTTTAGTAAACTATTTGTAAATTAAACGGTGGCTATCGAAATATCGAAATATTTAAGTAGCTCCGATGGCAACATATCTCATTTTTACAGTTTAAAATAACAGCGGAAAATATCGTGAGTAGGCTGTAATGGTAAGGTATTGTTCTATCGGGCGAGAAAGCAATTGAAAAACTGTCAGCTGGCGAGGCTGGTCGCCCTTTTTCTCTTTCTTCGTCTCTTTCACACTCGGGAAATTTCACTTCGGTAGTAATCAAGGGAATTATACATGTTTTCAATTGTAGCATATTTCATACTCATTACAGCAAAATAATGATTTTTGAATTTGTAATTTACAACCGAAAAGAGATTTTAATGTTTGAATACGTATTTTAGTATATTTAGATACGATGGTGGGGCAGTTACCTAGTGAAGTTGGCAGACGTTGCAAGCCATGAAATGGCGTGTTGCTTTTTGTCAAAAGAAACGAAAATTATTCTTACTCCGAAAAATACTTCAAATGAATGCATCACGTTTGTAGACATTGTGTTTTTTAACCTACCTAGACAAGTTACAATGTTGTGATAAATCTGTGTTTCCACGGCAGTAATAAATATACTGTGACGTGTGTTTTGTTAATCATTGCGTCTGTGAAATGGCGTGCCTTTGTGCATCGTGGTCGATACGCTGGCTCTGTGTGTGCGTGATTTCAAATATTTGATTAGCACCGTTTATACGCTTTAAATGTGAACTGTTTTTATGACGAAGTTACTTATTTACATCCACGTCTGTTAATTTATCACAACGTTGTACCTTTACCCTAAGGGGTTTGAAACACAATCGTGTAACGTAATTTGTCACAATCCCAGAACAAAAATACTAAGCCGAGCCCGATAAATTTCAATAAACCTAATAAACAGTAAGTAGCAATACATAGAAATATGAGTGGAATACAAGTTATCGTAGGCTTATTTGTGTGCATGTTCACCGCTATCTTTTAAAGTTTGTATGATAAAAATGAGCAACACCAGTTGCGTGCTTGAATTTAATGTGCCTTTTTCACTGGTTGTTCCTTCGTTTTAATATTTATTCCAACTTAGGCCATTCTTTTAGAGAAATGGCCCAATACATATCAATAACTAAAGGATAATTACAATTACTACAGCCCTTTAACTCGCAGTTGTAAAAGTGTTAAACACAGTCGCGGCAAAATACTAACGTGCATTACATGTATTGAGCTACGTAGTGGAAAACAAATATGTTAATGTAAAATAACCGTAAGAACTGTCTTCAATTCAGGCATTTTTAAAACGTCATAAAGCTGACCTAAATAATGTTAGAGGCCTAACCTGTGAATATTCATACGGAATGGTTTTTGGAATATGACACAATTCTTTGAAAAGCTGTAAACAGTAAACAACACATTTGACAGGTATAAAAGTAGAAGTCACATTGCAATGTTTATTTTTAAGTGTAGCGAAATTATACGAACATATGTACACACACAATGGAATGTAAACATTGATTTTGACAGATGCTACATGGCAGTCACATGGCAATGTTTGTTTATGTTTGGCGGAAGGATACGAAACGGGCCTACAAGTAGATATTTAGCAGCGCTCCGAGAAAGTTGCTTCCAATGGGGAATGGACTATAGACATTAAAAATCCGCCTATTTTCTCATGGTTTTTATTCACTTTACTTATAAGACGAACAAATTGTTACGGTTTGCAGAATATTTGGGGGTTACGTAGACAGATGTGAACACTATATTTAAAGTCATTTCGTTATTTAATTAAAACCGTAATCAATCTGTTACAATATAAATCGAACTACACTTTACATTACTTCAATTGCTTTATATTGCACCGGGGGAGCGTGTTATGTTATATATTCTAATAATCTGCAATATTATTGCTTACATTACGGCCACATATCTAGCTAATGTGTGTCCATTCGATGGCCCCGCTAGAACAGCTTTACCTGCAGAGTTGTCGAAGGCTGAGTGCTATATGCTATTCACAGTAAATTTTGCACTTTTTAAGGCTCTCCCAAAAGGCATTAACCCCTAATAAATATATCTTATTGCAGCCTCAGACGTTACCTTTTGAGAGTGATGAAACGTATGCACTGTGTAATGGTCATATTGCAATATTTATATTGAAAATTGGCTTAAAGGTAGAAATTAATCGACTAGGAAAAAATTTGCACGGCCTCACTTTACCGTGATAGCTTATAGTTCGATCACGGTGGCTCGGACCCCATCTAATCCATCTTGTTCCGTCGTCTGCTTGGTGAGGTAAGACAAGACCTGTGCTCGCAGCTCTGCAGTCCTTATAAATACGCCATGTTTAGTAATATTCTTCCTATCTGTTCTTAAACTTCCTCGGATCGCGTCCTCGCATTCTTTAGGGTTGTGCTGGTGGGTTCAAGCAATAGCCGAAGCAATGGCTTGCCCACACCACAACAAAATACAATTTATGGATTAAATATAAGCAAAAGTTCAATTTAACAAAAGATGAGGCATTGTATATAACATACGTAAATAACGCTTCTGATGCACGGTATGTTTACAAAACAACCAAAAACATCATATATGAGGTAAATTTTCAAGTTTCTAATTCAAAAGTATGAAGATACAGCGAATAAACTATTGTTAGAGCCCCGAGTATTTCGCGGATTAAGTTGGCAGCAAGCTAGGTTGGACAGCCCTCTATATGCACGTGACATTATCGTTTGCTTATTGATTGCTGTGATCAAGTGAGGCCTCTGTATAGGACTCAGGACTGTTAAACACTCACTCACACTACTGCTTCATGCTTATTACTGGCTCATAGTTAAACGGGGCGTGTCTAAACAACTATCGTCTAATCACAACAGTAGGAGAAAAGAACACGTGGCAGGAGCCTACCTCGCCTCCGAATGAATTCGCGAAATACTCGTGGCTCTAACTAAAGTGCTTGGAACATAACACTAAAATTGATGAAAATAGCACATGCAAACTGCAGTTTATTTAGATAATTTCATACGAATATCAAAAGCACTATCAGCTTAACGTGACAAACCCCTGGAAGAAAATCGCGGCTAATTAACAAACTCGACTTGGCAGTAACATGCCTGCGCAATTTCAGTGGCATGTGTCCTCTTCCCACGTAGCAGTGCGTAATTAAAAATGATGTGTATTCGTTACGTTCCAAACGTTATCTGCAACCCGATATGTACAATACAGTACGATACTCGTACTTTCCAGCGCACGAACCACGGAATTTGTACATACATCACTGCAAATACGTAAGCGGGGAAACTCACCTGAAATGTCTCCTGACGCTACTTCGATCCTCTTGAGAACCCGTTCACTTGTGTTTCAGCTTACGTCCCATGTACAACGGGTTTATGTATTTATGTAACTTTTGTAGCCCTGCTTGTCATGCCCATGCATTGTTTTATGTCCTCCCTTAGTAAGCACTAAATATTTCAGAAAATGTTTACTAAGCTTGGTAAAAATTGACGGCTGACAAACTCATTACAATCCTGGAATTCAAATCATTGCAATGACAGTATATAAAGACAAAATAAAATATTTGAAGCGTAAGTTTTGTTGGTATGGATATGCTTTGAGAATGTAAACAAACTTAATTCTTTTAAGGTATAGCGAGTGTCCAGGGAAGTATTTTTCACCAATCTGAGCCAAATTTTATATTTCAGACTCTGTTAAGATATGATGCTAGTTGCTTATCAAACTAGCAATATCAGAAAATGTAAAAGCAACGTGTGTATCAGATCAGCGAATGTAGTACACCAAGTTGATCCAAATTGAGTACATTGGTATGGCGTAACGACAATGATTCAACAGTTAAAGTGTATCATAAAGAACGATGTGGTGTTATTTAATTCATAACAGAAACTTCTTGGCATTTATAAAAACATATATTTACGTAGATGATATCCTGTTCTCTAGTATGTTAGTCTGTTTAGTATTTGTTACGTTAATTCCACAATAATCTGTAAATCAGTTTTAAATCTGAAAAAGTTTTACCTGCACAAAAAAAATAACGTTTTCGCAATTTCTGTTTTGGAAAGTGCGTATTTAGGCGCGAAATGTAAGAAATAAGGACCCAAGGGCCGTTTCGAACTCTTGTTTGTGTAACAGTTTTTGAGTTTTTGCACTATAACGTCTATTGAGCAACCGCTCAATGGTGCAGCAAGATGTTTTTTTTTTTCTTTTTAACTATAGCGACGAATTATCAGATTAGCAAATAGTGCCCGAGAAAAGTTCCAAATGTATCGCTACAGACCTTAAAAATCTTCTATGTTATCTTTCAGTTCTACTCATTCAGTCACATCATTCCGTCAATTAATTTTATGGAGCAAAAGTACAATAAAATTTCCACATACAGTATTTTCAACTACATCGTTATACATCGTTGAATAATGCGGCCTGTGACGACTAACCACGATTCAAGATGTATTTTATTGTTCTGTATAAGGAGACAAAACGCTAAGCAGCAGTTATGATTATGGAGAGAATATGTTTAATCAAAGCGATTAAAAATATATATCCAAAAGGAGAATTTCCAATTTTCAGTGTTCTTGGATACGAAACTGACATAAACCACGGTGCATGTACGAATAATGGTGGCCAAGAATCGCATTTCAGCATTTGATGTTGCTAGTAAAACTATTCACGCCAAAACTTTTATAAAAATTTTTTTGGGTGAATTGCTGCTTCTTTATTTTTTTTTTTTTTTTTGCGCTCAATGTTAGGATTTCTGGGGTTTAGCGCTAGTCAGGCACCGCCCACGTCAGCGCAGCTCACAACTAACCTGCAGACGGAAATCTCCCCTCGTCTCACACCGAGAAATGAGCTGTATATATATATATATTTTTTTCTGGCTTACCACACATCAGTAAAGCCCAAACACCCCATCCACCCCTTCCTGCAGAAATCATATCGGGAGAAGAACTACCAATTTGAGGTTAGGTTTCGGGCTGGCGTGCGGGGGTCGAAAAGAGGCTCGTGAAGGGGGGGGGGGGGGGTAGAGGAGGTTCTAGGAAGGGGGTCATCCCGTTCAATGGCGGTGACGTGTTCGCCATTCAACCTGTAGGACCCTTCACCTCCTCCCACGAGCCAATTCAAGCCGTCCTCGTTTTGACTTGACTCGCCACGAGTTTCTTTTCTCCACCCCCCCCCCCCCACCCGGGGGTGCTCGAAAGGGCGAGATGGGATGTGGAGGAGATATAAGTTTAATTGCATCTTGATTAAAAGTCGTCGTCGGGCCATGGGTGGGGGGTGGGGGGAGTGCGTGTGTATGGGAGCAGGCGGCAAATCCCTCAGTCAGCCACTTGAAGGGCAACCCCCTCCCCTCCTTCCGGGTTAGATGGCGCGGGAGTTAAGGGAAGGTAATAACGAGTGGTTGCTAGGCAACAGGCGGACTGGGGGCGACGTTCAGGTGTCCGGGGGTGGCTGGCTGCGCGCGCACGTTTGGCATGTTGCCGCTCGCGCGAAGCCTGTCAGCCTTACATGGTCCATTGAAGGTTACTTTCGACTTTTCTGAGACCGTGCGAAGGTTCTACTTCCTGGATATTCCTCCGCCTTGTGCAAACAAAGGTTAACCGAGTCTATAAATTTACACCAAAGGGACAACGAACCGCATTCGTGCGCACTTGGTGTAATACTTTTTTTCCATAAGAACTATTTCTTACTAGGCATTTCCAACACATGTTTCTCTCGCTGTTTTTATTCATATTAATTATAAATGAAATATTATAACTTAGGGCTATAGATAAGATATAAGCAAAAGTTAAGTTTAACAAAAAATAAGGTAATTTTATGGTAACACGAGTATAAAATGTGTGTAATACATATCATATTAAGGAAATAACTAAACAAGTCATACATTATGTGTTTTTTTTAAGGTTATATTCTGTAACCGCGAATAGACTATAGAAGATGAGCCGCTAAGCCTCTGTAAACTCACCCTTGTGTCGCGCGGTACGTCTGTAAGGACGATGCCTGGACGGCTTCAAGTGTCCCCGGTCGCCCTTACGCACGCGTGGTGGTGTGTCGAGGAGAGCGCGGGCTGCATGATGTGAGGTGAGGTCTCCTTTAATGTCGTATTATGCCGGAGTCACATAGCCCCGACAAGCACGACGCGACAGCCCCGACACGGCACTACTACAACAGCCAATGAAATACAAGCTATATCTGACGTAAGCTCTACAAATTTCACTTTAAAAGAATTTGAGGTAAAATTCCCTTACATGTAAGGGAAGGGTAAACATACCTGTGAAATGTGGAGTAAATTTACATAGCATGTAAGGTATTATTCCTTAATCGTACGGAAAAAGTAGCTGGCGAAAGTGGGGGGAAAATCCCATACACTTAACTATATTGTATAATAAAATTATATTGAAGTTTACCCGGAGATAATAGTCATGTTGGTTTGTTTTTACCACTTATATCTCTAAGTATCAACAAGCGAAACATCAACTCTAAAATCCACGACATTTGCGGGAGGATGGGCGCGAACCACGGTCCTCTATCACGATAGGTCGTTGTGCTATTCATTACACCACGAGCACAGCAAGACAAGCATCAGTGATTATTAGGGTGTTAAACGGTTGTTCTTCCGGCCGTCTTCCCACTTAGCTGTCGAGACTATTCTGAAGGGACGCACGCGTCGTGAGGTAATTTTCCCATCCACGTATGGCATTTTCCACCGCTATGTACGTGAATTTTACTCCAGAGCGCGGTAATTTTACCTTACACGTAAGGAAATGTATGTTTCCCATATAAGTACGAATATTACTTTACTCTTGTCAGGTAATTTTACCATTATTTTTTTTACAGTGGTAACACTAATCTTTAAGTTAAAGATAATTGCAGTTTTAGTAAAGGAAGCTCTATGTTGCAGCAAAGATAAAATACTTGGTTGCATTAAGGTAAAGATATTTTTTTTAAAGCTTTTCTTCGCAGTTAAGCAATATTCTTTACGCAATGCTAAAGAGCATGAAGATTTTTTTTTCTTTGCTGTAAAGAAAATGTTTTAACTGTGACAAAAGGAAGCGAGGAAGTAGTTAAAGTCGGGTCTCAACACATCAAGCAGACGACGGGACAAGCTGGACGATCATATGGGGTTTCGTCCGCTGTAGTCGAGATATCAATCAGCCTTCGGCAACGCTAAGGTAATGCCATTCCAGCAGACGACAGAAGGACTCGTAGACAGATGAGTATGTATATATATATACTTTAATTAATTGCAGGATTAGAGTAACATAACGTAACACGCTCCCCCGGTGCAATTTATGGTATTCGAGTATAAATGTAAAGTGTTTTATATTGTATGATGTACCCGAACAATGCTAAAACGTTTTAATTAAATGACGGAGTGAATTAATATCGTGTTCTACCTCAGAGTTACGTTTACCCCCAAATTCATACTTTGTGCGATTGCCCATAAGGCACCGTAACAACGTGTCCAGCCATTGACAGTAAAGAGTTTTGTTGAAAGAGCAAAGTCGCCTTGTGCAACAAAAGCTGCGTAATCGCTTGCGTGGAGCCATCGTGTGACAAGTCATGTCAATTACGCTAGTTACGATTCCCTCTTACCTCTTGTCACCTGTTAGACCCTAAGAGCGCGCATGTTTGACCTTCCTCGAAAGATTCGTTTTGTCTCAACACAATGTGGTCAACCGCATATTTTAGTTTTGAATAAAAATTATTGGTTTCAATGCAAACTTTTTAGCCTCGAAAAAAGGTAGGCCCTATCGTCAGTTCACATAAGCTACTATATAACTTCAATGCCATTAATAAACCAGTTTTTCTCTTGTTGAATTGTCTCTAAAAAAAACCTTTCGCTCTGGATAATGCTCAAGAATAAGGTTGCAGGTGTAAGCGTTTAGATAACCTAGTTTTAGCTTAAGGGTCTCTTCAGTGTATTCCCGGGTTTAAAATGCCAAAAACAATTGTGGTAATCCGTTTTTTTTGTATGTACCCCACCTTACTTATTTACATGTACAATTTCAAGTTTTTTGCATTAGAAGTTTTATCACCAAACGAAACTTTTTAACAATTAATATATAACTGCAATGTATTTTGCAAACCAGTGTTTCGGATGACAAAGCTATTTTATCATTCCGGACTCGTGATCTAATGAATAGACAACGCCCGAAGGCTTGCAGAAACCCGCAGGCACAGAGTAGGTATATAAGTATTGGCAATTCACGGTAAAATTAGCACTTTTTCCAGCCCTCCCATTTGTAATAATAGGAGACCATGAAATACGCAAGCTCACCTGCCACTGCGGTGACGCCTGTGTGTGGGACACCGGCAACCCACTCGACTGACAGGCGGCGCCGAGTGCCGCGTGCAGCACTGTCCCTGGATCACTTCGCCTTGTTCTGCAACTTGTCGTGCATGGCGGACACCCGGCGTTGTTTGCCGAAATTCAACTTCAGTTTAAACTTACTAAATGGCCTTTCCGAACATTTTACGAATAGAGTTTCTTGTTTCTGTTCGCCCACAGATACTGTGGTTTGAATTTCGACAGGTAGTTTCTGAACATCTTGTATACCAACTTAACCTAAAATATTTGTATGGTTGCCATTTTGAAAACAAGTAATTTATCTATTCCAACCACTTACATTTACCTGACCTGTCATAGCATTACTCACATACCAAAATGGATAAGAAGTACTTTGATTTTTTCGCGATATAAAGTAAAACCTATATTTTTTTTTTCATTTGCTGTCATCTTTCAAAATGGCGGACTAACAATAGTATCAATTTAAAAATTTAATGCTTACACGATTTTCTTTCAGCATACAAAATTTGGTTAAAATCGGTTGAATGGTTCCCAAGATGACATATCATCTAACCTTTAAAATACTTCCATTTTGAAAGTAAGCGACCAGCGTGGTCGAAAACTATAAAAGTCTATATACGTACCGAGTTTAGTGAGATTCTGTTAACGTGTTCAAAAATTAATTTGGGGGGGGGGGGGGGACACACCCACAGAAAAACACACAAGTACACACACCTACACACACACATATACACACATAGGCACAGACAGGAAAGTGAACTCATAAGCCTTTCTTTCCATCTGAAAGTAGGCTAAAAAGTCGTGGAAGAATAAAACATGACTGATAGAAAAAAGTAACTAGGGCCTCAAAAGTGCTCACTTGACCATAAACAGCCTATATACAGAATTGTTGTGGTTGCTGTGGTTTCTTTGATGTGGACGTCCCTCTTCTTCGGTTCGCGGTGAGAGACTCTAGAACGGTTTTTTGTATCTGACTGGGTGCTGCGAGCTCCAAGGTAACTTCCAACATTTCTGAAGCCCTGCTAAAGTTATACTTCCAGGATATTCCTCCGCCTCACACAAACTATGCTTAGCCAGGTCTTAGAACATTACATCAAATGGGCAACGCACCGCATTCGTGCGGACTCGCTTTAAAAAAAATATATATTGTATGATAACTATTGCTTACTTTAGACGGTTCACGGTAAAATGAGCACTTTTGAGGCACTGGTTAGTTTTCCCTTTCAGCCATATTTATCCTTCAATAATTTTTAAAAAATAAATATGGTCTTCCAAGTAATAAACACAGTGTAAATATTCCACCGCACTCGGAAGTTAACGTCTAAGGTTAAAATAAAATATATTTATTGACTTTTATTTCAAACGAGAGGACTTTCAAAGTGCTCACTTTACCGTGAATATCCTATAGGCATGTTTTCTCTCTGTTTTTGTTGGTATTACTTCATTATAAGCGTAAAATTATAAGACTATTCACTGTTAAAAGGCTGTTCACGATAAAGTGAGCACGTTTTAAATCAACCTTGAAATATAATCACTGCTCCTAGCAGCCTACCTACATATATTTCAATTGGCTCACTGATTGGCTTGCGTGCAGTAAAGTTGGTAATGATGGAGGGAAAGTAGTTCCATAGTGCAACGTCGAATAAAAGTGTTAGGTAACCATATGTGATAAATTATTACTCCCACTTCATGTTTGTTATGCTTCGAAGTGTAAATATAAGCAGATATGTAAAATATTTATTTTCTAAAAATCCAACAGTTTCACTTGACTGACGCACGACTAAAGTGATGAGGCCCTTGGAAATATTAATTTTACATAAGGTGGGAGAAAACACAACGTGCATACAAGTATATCTTAAGCAAGGCTAGATCGCAAACAGCCTATAAATGAATATTCTCAAGTGGTTGAACTTTCCCTTCCATAATATCGAGGTGAGCAAGACTTGTCAACCACTTACCTAGTACTGCCAGAAATTGAACCCAGATCCATAAGGTAGAAGCATCTTGGGTAAGGGGATGAGAATCCACGTCAAGTGTAGACGGTTGGGATTGTACCCATATATTCCTGGTTGCAAGGGAGACATGCTACTGCAAGTCCATATTCCATTATCTGGTTTATTCTCCTCTCGCCCCCACTTATTACTCTATCGGTGTTATTTTTTAGAGGTATCAATAGAGACACTGGAAAATGAGCCAAATTTTTGAGGCAATATTCGGTAACACTCTAGCTAGTTTATCATTTTATTATTGGATGATCAAGTTTTTTGATTCGGTTAAATTCTTTGCAGAGTCACTAAAGTTCTGCTTTAGAGTACCAGAATCCTTATTGGTGGGGTCACAGTGGATGAGTGGTTAGTCAGCTGAAAAAAAAAATTTGTGGCCGCCACAAAAATTTTTTTTTTCAGTTACTGTTCGCCTCCCACCAAGGCGAACCGGGTTCAATCCCCGGCCGGGTCACCGGATTTTTGCCAATGGGAATCGTGCCGGACGATGCCGTTGGTCGGCGGGTTTTCTCGGGGTTCTCACGTTTACCCAATATTTATCCCAATATTATATGTTTCACCAATATGAAACATTAAGGGCCAGTTTTACCAACAAGGAATAAACTAGGTAGCAGCAAAGCGACTCTCTTAAGATTAAGTGGACCTTAAGGATGTCGAAGTGTTTCATCAATATGAAACTCATTTTTTGTAAGCGCGCCTTAGCTGGGCGTTGCTTAAAGAAACAAGTTGCAAATATTCTCATGTTGGTAGTGTTGCGTTGTGGTCATGTGACTAAACGAACCAATGAGAAGTATACCAACGATAGGAAAAAAAAAGACATCCTGTCTCTGAAATGTTGTGTTTACTTTTGTTACGAGCAAATTAATCCTTACCAAATATTTGTTTTATAATAAAAAATTAATGCTTTATCGTTTGCCTGACGAATGTTAAGAATCGATTAAAATAGATGTCACTGCGGATACGAAATTCGATTTGTTCAACTAACTACGTGTACCGAAATTTATTTAAGTTAAAATTACGTACTTTAATAGATAAGTTTTTAATGTTTAGAGGCTAATTTATAATGGCGGAAGTGTTGTGTTGCAATTCTGTGATATTTTGTGATCTAGATTTTATTCATTATCAATGAAGTGTGAAATTTGGTAGCAAAAATTACGACCCGTATAGGCCTGGGCTGTTTCTTACTAGTCAGAATTTTAATTGTTTTATATTTTATCTACTCGGTAAATGTTTAAGACTCGTTATATATATATATATATATATATATATATATATATATATATTTGCGTAGCTTTCGTCAAGTATTTATATATTCAATGCTTTATAAAAATAATACATTAGGTTAATGTTAAATTTTAAAATGAAACTGTTGTTTTGTTTAGGCACTGATTAAATATTTCCTAAACGTAATGTATATTCCGTGTAAAATCGTATTGCCCTAAAAAAAACCACACTGGGCCTACATTTACTTTTAAGACCATCCGGAATGTCTGTACTTAATAGAACTGTTTTATGTTTTGGTACGACATTATTGTTATGTTTTAAAGATTCGGTACGAGTATCGTTTGAAGTTATTTATTTTTAATGGATTTTTTCTTCAATTGGGGTCTCATTAGCTTTTATAATTGAAAACAAAGTCGAATATGTGCAAAACTTGTACTGTAAATTTGTCACGAGTAGTAACACGTAAGTGTAAATGCGTGATATTATGCCCAGTCTCAAATTCAATCAAAGTAATCATATGTTTTTTACATATCGTACATATAGGCATAATGTAGACACATTTTCGTCGTAAAATTGACGCAGTGTAGAGAAGGCAAACATTTTTTCATTCATTAAAAATACTTCCGTAGCTTGTGCGTACTCAATAAAATCATATTTTATCAATCAGCTACCTGCTTTTGCACACAATTTTCTATATACATATTGGTTGTGCCTCTTGTAAATAAGTGGAAAATGCACATAAACTAATACGTGCCCGCCACGAGTTTTATTCTCGACCATCGTCATAGGTTATTTCAGCAAATAAGGACTTGCACCCAGACGCAATAACTTTGATACACAATAATTTCTTATTTTTATTTATAAAAAAAATTAAATTATAGAACGAAATACTTTATAACACATTTGGGGTTATCTACACACAATTTTTTTCAGTAGCAGCCATTTTCCTTTTAATTTGTTTACAATGATTTAAGCAGAGCTTAAACAGCTGGGCACCCGATTTCAGCTGGCTAAATTAAGAGTTGCTCAAAGCAATTTAAGAAGAGCTTAAAGTTGGTGAAACGGTACAAGGCGCTTGGGACAGCTTATTCAGTGTTTAAGTGGTGCTTAAATTTTAAGATGTGTTGGTGAAATAGGCCATAAATGACAACATTACTTGCACTTTTACTATTTTCAATGTTGTCTTTAATTGTTCAATTTTCATGCAGACTAACTAACTGAAAAATTAAATTAATATTACCAAAATCGATTTTGGTTAATTTTTGCTGAAATTTTTTTATTTTTTTTTCGAGTATAAACGTGAAATTTTTGTCAATTCAACCTAAGTTGGAGTAAACATGTTGTTAGGATACATTAAGTCATTTAAGTGTGGTTCCGCGTAGCAACACGAACTAAACATCATTCAAGTATAAATTATTTTTTTACATCTTAGAAAATAATATTAATGTTTTCAAAGCGTGTGAAATTCTTACTATTTCTTGAACCAAACGAAATTGGGGGCTGAGGTAATTGGGAAAAATATGTTCACAATCCTTAACGTTAGGCATTTAGTTTGTAATTCAATGCGTGTTTTTTTATTTCACTAAAAGAAACTTAACACCTAAAACTACACAAAAGTAAATGCTTTTGGTCAATTACGTTTTTAAAAGATAATAACAGGCATAAGTTAGTGTGATTTAATTTTTGGATTCATAGTACAATATAAAAGTCACAGATGTGTGGATTTACTTCATTAAAAAATTTGTGGAAATTATTTTTAAACTGTGCTTGGCATTTTGGAAAAAAAAAAAAAAAAAAAAAAAAATGAAAGCTGGACGGCTGGGTGTTCGGCGAGTGCGACATGTCGAGTTCTTGCCTTGCGTCGCGAACAAAGATTATACCCACGTGACAATCGCGTTTCACAGCAGACAGACCACATCCCCCCCCCCCTCCGACACCACGACACGTATCCCTGTATTGCCAACTTTTCCTCCGCACCTGTCCCTCTCTCGTGCGTCCGGCGTCCCCTTCCAATCCCTCTCAACCTCGGCATGTGTGAAGCGTAGATGATATGGAAGATAAAACACAATAAAACCGCGCGGCCCCTCCCCCACCCCGCGCGTAACAAGTAAGGCTCGAGGTGGCGGCAGGGAAGAATAAGCCGGTGGGTTGGCAGCTCCCAGCCGTCGTGACGGCCAGCCGCGACGCCTGCCAGGGGATTTTCAGCACCTCTCGCCGTGGGAGTTGGCGCACCTGTTCCCGCCATTGTGTCGCCCTCGCTTCTCGCGCCGCGATTTTTCGCTCTCTCTCTCTCTCTCTCTTCCCTCCTCCCCTTCTCGTATTCTTTCCCTTTTGGCTTTTCTATAGAGCGTGGAAAATCGATTGCCAGGCCGCAAGAGGCGCTATTGACATCGAGACACGGCGATATAAAAAAACGCATTAAATTGCAAATTGCCCTTGTTTGATATGGGCGATATTTTCTTTTCGCGCTGACTTTCCATGTCTCGCGGGTATGCAAATATGGCCCAAAGGTATTTCAGCCTTTCGAGACGCACATAACCCAGTTTTTTTTTTTTTTTTTTTACAGTTTCTTCCCCATGCTTAATGGCTGGCCATTTTCTAACCATGATATCACTTACCCTCATGCATTAGTGTGTATTCGTTCGCGTGGACTTCTATTTATTTCATATATGATTATTAAAAAACCTATTCTTGTTTCGAAAGTTATTTTTGACAATAACCATTTTGTAGGAAAAACAGAAAGGAAATGAAAAATATTAAATAACTTCAGAACCATCTGTGATATTGATATGGAAAAAAATCAGATTTTAAACATAAATATTCTCTATGATATCAGAAAGTTTAATCGAAATCGAGTCAGCCGTTTCGAAGTTTATTCTGAACAAACATCCAGACAAACAGACAGACAGACAAAACTTCTAAAACCAGTTATTTATGCTTCAAAATCGTTTAAATTGCACATTACGCTTAGATATTGGTATCTATTTTGACAGAATAGACAGACGCTTCAATTTAATTTATTAGTCTAGATGTAGATTTGATTCATGATTATTAATATTATGTTGTTTTTAAACACAGAAAATAGAGAAAAATCTGGTACATTGACGACACTGGCGCTTTCCTAGTGGCGAAAATTTTGGTCGCTAAACTTTTAGCATTAAGTTTCGCAACCTGAGTAGACATAATCTTACTTGTAATAACGTAAGCCGAAGTCTTACCAACATTACAAGCTAGGACGCCATCAGTCTTGGTTAAACCTGACTTCTATTAGCGTTACTATTTTCCACGTAAATAATTAATATTTCTCTTGATAAAAATAATTTACAGTGAAAATGTATTTGAAATTTCCTGCTCCTAGTTTTTTTTAAAGGTGTTTTTACGATTTTTAGTTCGCAGTCACAAGTGGTTAAATATTTTTCACTGTCCTAACAAAAATAACTTCATATATTCTATATATAAGTTTAGCGAATTTGAGAGTAACATAAGAAATGTAATTGAGCATTAGTCGAACACAGCGGTAGGGTTGATGGTTCCTGCAGTTACAGTTTCAGACTATTGCACGTATGCCAACTGCAGTTACATGCATAAGGTCTGCGTCTTGTATGTGTGACTCAATTAAGTTCACAGTAGCGTCGCCTTTATGGGCTGTTCCTACATATTTGGCGACTGCCTACTGCCTCAGACATGCTGCCCAAGTAAAGGCTGTTCACGATAAAATGAGCACTTTTGAAATCAACCTTAGAAAAAAGTCACTGCTCTTAGCTGCATATATTTTAACGGGCTCACTGAGTGACATCCGCCCAGTAAAGTTGGTGAACGATGAATGAGAAGTAGTTCCGTAACTTAGCGTCGAATAAAAAGTGTTAGGTAACCATTTCTGATAACTTAAATTATTTCTTTAGCTTTCAATTTTTTTGAGCATCGAAGTGTATATATGGGCAGATTTGTAAAATATTAACGTTTTTAATTATTTTACAGTTCCATTTGACCGCCGCATGAATAAAGTGATGCGGCCCATGGCAATGTTAGTTTTACACAAGGCGGAAGAATACACAACGTGCATACAAGTAGACCTTAAGCAGGGCTTTCAAAAGTGCTAATCTTATCGTGAATAGCCTATAGTACAGATTCCATTCACTGCATTTCCCGGTACCTGCTCTTGCGTCACTGTTATGCTCTCGCTACTGAAATGCCAGAATAGTTTCCGTTGCATTCAAGTGTTATGTAATCCCTACAAGATGTACAGATGATTATCACAATAATCACACCTATGTTATGGATCACAGCATCTTTGTGAGGTGGTAACACTGAACACTCGTGCGCTGCACTGGCTTACTATAGCCTGATGAAATTATATTTCACAGACTTCTTGGTTTTATTTTTGATGAACGGTAACACAGAAAACATTTGTAGACTCTACTGTTGCTGCAGTATTAGAGATTTTGGAGAAGTGATAAGCGACAGGAAATTTACAAAGATCTCAAGATTAAGTAAAATATGGCCATAGCTGAAAGTCATTTGCGAAGCTGTTAGAACGGCCGAGCAGTCGAATGAATTCGGAACAAGTTGTTGGGTTATTGTTAACTAGGGGACCCAGCCCGTGACTTTTTTTGTATTATTACGGGGCTTGAACAGTTACCATGTTAAAAAATTTGGTTATCATACAAAGACTGGAAAAAATATTGCATACATATATGTTGGTAATAACGAAATGATGTGAAATTAACTCAACATTGAAGCGTCTGCGGTCCCATTTAATATTTATCTACCCACTTGACCACTACGGCCCCACTTAACATAGTTCTGTCCACTGAGTCACTGAGGCCCCACTAGGAATCGCTCTATCCACTGAGCCACTGTGGCCCCACTTGGAAATTAACTCGACATTGAAGCGAGAAATTTAAAGTAAACAAAAATTATATTCCATTACCTTCATATCTCTATGCAATATTCTCAATGCATTAATACAAAACTTTTCACAGGAAAAAAGTAATTAAAAATGAGTTTTTAGGGCAAAAGTTAATGACTGCGTAATCTGATCTTGCTGAAATTCGAACTTGACCTGTATTTGACCCTGAGGATTCGCTCTGCAAAATTTGAGAACTTCTGATGAGTTTCAAGGGACTTGGAGGTATTAGAAACGAACAGGCACACAGGCAGAGATTGTCTACTTATTATATAGGGGGATATGTATAGTAGTGTCTGTATAGGCACGACTGAAGATGTGTATTATTCCCATATTCTCGGGAAATACTTCGATTTTCTCTATAAGCCTAATATAAATTTTATAAAAGAGATGTCTGTATCAGTATTAGTAAAATTAATTTAGTTCATTATTTGTAATAATAATAAGAAGAAGAAATTGAAAGATTTGGGGTCCAATCTTCGCCCAAATTATGTCTATACCAGCATTCGTAAACCAGCCACGCTAATTACGTTCTGTAAAAACATTTTGTTCCTCAGAAATAAGTACATGTAAAAAAATTCTATAATTTTTGGAGACGTTAACAGGGGTTTTCAATTTACTGCGACATGTCTGATCACAAGTAGCAACAATTTTTTTTATAAAATTATTAAGCTGGGAAGGAAAGTGAATTTGTAAATCAGTTTATTTCAACCACCGTAATAATTTTAAGCAAGCTCTCACCTTTTCAGTAGATATATTTTACGCGAAGTGTATATTTTGATTTTAATGATATTTTTTCTCCAGAGTGGGTTCTGTGTGCTAAAAGAATGCGCTAATAATGTCGCTTGTGTGAGTTTTCCACAGATTTGTAATCAGAGGTTCGATGTTGAAAAAAAAAAAAAAATTACGCAAAGATCCCGAGTTTGGAAAGGGTACTTAGAAATTACGGTTGGAATAAAAGCGACAATATTCGACAATTTGGAATAAACTCGTAATAATTCAAGAATCGACACCTTTGAGGATACACATTGAGTACATTAGACCTAATTGGTTAATGCAGAGAAAACGAAGCATTTAATATACGAATAACTCACCTTAGCACTACCTTGTGTCTGATACACAAATCAGCTCCTGTTAATGAGGATAACTGAGTGTTACACGATGAAGATTTCCGTTTTCTTGTAACACAATGTTTCCCAGAGTTATTTGGTACGGAAAATGTATTCTTTTAGGGCCTACTGCAAATGTATTTATTTAAAAAGCTATAATTGCAATTACTTTTTATTTAGTTTCGACCTATATTACAGTGAAAAAAAAAAACGGAAATCATTCAACACTGAATTTGAGATAGCACTTAATGACGATTTCATTAGTACTTTATTTTTTCAAAACTAAACACTCGACAACAAGATAACGCTTTAGATGTCGATGTTGCGTATTTTGCAGTGGACACACAAATATGCCAGTCATCCGTCTGATTACGCCAAAATACAGCTGCAAATATCTCTGAACAATTTTTTAATGAACCAGAATCGGACCTCTGCAGTTAATTAATTAATCTCCGAGTCACGCCCTCGATTTGCTCGAGGTGGTATACCATGAATAAATGAATGATAACATCGTGATTTTGTAGCTGTGTTGCGTTATTTGTATGCAGCGCCAACAAAGCACAGACGCGGTTCGTTATCGCATATTATTTTGGAATTACGCGCTTATCGTTGCAGTAAAAATTTGGATAAGCGGAAATGAAAGCAAGCCACTGAAAATAAACATTTTGGGGGGGGGGGGGGGGGTAATTTTTTAGCACCTGAAGATGTAGTAAGTTTGTGGATAACTTCAGCAAACAAGTTCCATACGTTTTCGGGTGGTATGTTACACTGAGAAAAAAATATGGCTGTAGGAACCTTCTAGACTGTTAAAATAGGGACAGCCATCATATAGGTTTAGGTACCATCTAAATATTGTTAACATGATACCAACAGAACTGTGTTTTGTGTTGTGTCTTATGATTGTATTTGCTACTGTACATAATACACAGAGCACTTCGTTCCTACTACAAAATAGATAGTACATACAACAGAATAACGTTAACAATATTTCGATATTTCTCACAACAATCTGTACTGTAATAACTTATCGTAATATTCTTTTGCTGCTACCTTCAAACCCTGATTACAGAACTGTTCAGTACTAGCAACAGAGAGCATTCTGTTAGGCTATTATAATACCGATTGCTGTGGGAACAATCCACATATTAAAAGAGTTTCGCGGCCATTGAGGTCAATTTCTAGGCTTGCGGGTTTGAGCCGCGCAGTGGATTTCTTCTCCAACGTTTCGGCAGTCATTGCAGCTGCCATCATCAGGGAACGATACCTGGCCAATTGAGGACACTCTCATCACTGCCGAAGCTCAGAGCGGGGGGTGTGCTCGGCCCTTATACCACCCATACGGTTGCAGCAGTTGTATCTCTCTGCGGGCTGAGGAAGTTTCCCTCACCAGACCGCAAAGAACACACAGCCCAGAGGTCAGGACGCCCTGCACGTCCCGGCGCAACTCAGACAGCCCGCCAGTCAGACCAGCAAAGCCGCGGTTCCCTAACCCTGTCCTTCCCTGCCTGCGGGGGGTAGGTGGGTGGCAAACATTTAACTGAGTGCCCAAGTTTGTATTTCAGTAACGGTTTCAATTTTGAAAATACAGGTCTTGTGGAATTAAATATTAACAAGGCTGGCATATGGTTTCGAAGAATCCATATGCCTGCAGTAGTTTATATATATATATATATATATATATATATATATATATATAAAGTTATTAATTAAGCCAAGATTCCCGTGAAGTTAATTTCAAGGTTCGTGAGTTCTGCTTGCCATGAATTGCGAAACGGTAGGGTGAAGTGTGAGATGGTAATTAGTGATTTTAAATTTATATTTCCATTATGGAGAAAAATTATTAAGTTAATTATAATAATCAGCGCGAAATAGGCTCAAATTGCAGCTGAATGAGAGGGAGTAAATGCTGGAGGCGTGTTGTTATGTTTTGGTGGGGTGGGGAGATGTGCGCAGCTCCGATGAGGACTGATAAGTGCACTGGAAACAGCCACAGGGAAGTAGTTTTATTAAAAGTTTGCGAATTTCCGTCCCGGACTGATCAGAGAATTTCCTCGCTCTGCCGAGGTTTTAATGTGTTATTTGCAGTTTCTTTTACTGTGTTAATTTCGGCATTTTAGGTCTTTTTAAGTGATTACGCGTGTCTGGTTGGTACTGCCCTATCCTTTTGCGTACGGGGTTTGGGTGTGTTAATAATTTATCATAGAATTTATTGTTTTGAGAATGGAATGTATTGCCTATATAAGGTACTTTAAGTGCGTCGTGAATGTCGCAAATGCGTGTACGCGGCGGTGCATTTGTTATTATTTTTAAATATTTATTCTGGACGATTTGAAGTGATTTAATTCATGTTTTAGATGCGGTTCCCCATACTTCATTTCCATACATCATGGCTGAGCGGATTTGAGAGGTATATATTAAAAGTTTTAGCCGTTTAGGAAGCCGAGGCGATTTTAGTAGAGGGTAAATTAAGGGGATTTTTCCTAGAGCTTTTTTCCTTGTTTCGTTTATGTGTGCGGACCATTTTAATTTATTATCTATTGTTAAGCCTAAATATTTAGCTGTGTCTGAGTAGGGAATGTCTACATTATTGTATTTTAATGGTTTAATTTCTGGCTGTGTCCTGCGCGTGATAATGAGTGCTTGACTTTTTTCTGCATTAATTTTAATTTTCCATCGGTTATACCACTGACTCAGCTCGTCTAGTTGACACTGTGCAAACAAATGTGCATATTTTATATGCTTATCTTTTGAATAGAAGAGGGTGTCGTCAGCATACATCTGTAGAGTGCAGTAAGTGCTGGGGATATCGGCAGTGTAAATATTATATAAAAATGGGGATATTGCGGAGCCTTGAGGTACTCCTGCAGTTAGGGGACGGTGGGAGGAGTTTGCGCCTTCTAAATTTACGAAGAATTTTCTGTTGGTGAAGTAGTTATTTATGAGGTGGATGTAGCAATCGGGAAATTTAAAATTTATGAGTTTTTGAATCAGGCCAGGTATCCAAACCTTGTCGAAAGCTTTAGCCACATCCAGGAATACAGCTATTGAATATTGTTTATTTATGTGTGAAGTTTTTATTACTTCTGTAACAGTGGTTAGAGCGTGAGTTGTGGAGTGGCCTGCCCTAAAACCGAACTGCCTTTGCGGAATAATGCGTTTTTTAATAGCATGTGAGTTTAATCTAGCTAAGAGAATTCTTTCAAAAACTTTGCTTAGAGAGCTGAGTAGCGATATGGGCCTCCGGTTTGCAGGTAATTGTGGGTCTTTGCCTGGTTTAGGGATAGTGATCACTTTTGCCAATTTCCATGCAGGTGGGAAGTGGTTGAATTTTAGTATGGCGTTTAGGATATCCAGTATAAGACAGAGGGCTTCGTATGGGAGGTTTTTAATAGTTTGGTTGTTTATTTTGTCTGGGCCTGGCGCTTTTTTAGGGTGTAGGTTTTTAATGGTAGCTATTAATTCTGGCATGGTTATTAATTCCGGTTCCTTTTTTGGTTTTCTATTTAGAAATTTCTGTGTGGTTGTTATTACATCTCTGGTAAAATTTATGTCTCCGAGGTCCTCATTCGGAGTGAATTGGTTTTCCAAAGAATTTGCTATAGTTTCTGCTTTAGTTTGGGGGTCGTAAGCTAGTCCTGTTGGGGAGAGGATAGTTGTAGATTGAGTTTTATTGTTAGAACCTCGGAGCACTCTGGATATCCGCCAGAATTGGTTTATGTTGTCTGAAAGTTCGGTAACAAAATTTTCCCGTTTTGTTATTTTTTGTGTTTCTAATTTGATTTTTAATTGTTTTTTCAGCTTGTTGTATTTAGCTTTGTTTGCTTCTGTCCTGTTGCGTTGGAATACATGTCTAGCTTGTCGTTTTTCGCCAAGTAGCATGTCTATGTCTGGGAAATTTTGCTTTAAAAATTCTCGCCTGTTTAAAAATTGTGTGTGTTTTGCTAATTGGGTTTTTAAAGTATTTTCCAGGATTTCTATAGCTGGATCGATATCAATTTTGTCGCGAATCGTTAGGTGTTGTTCTGAAAATATTTCCGCCAGTTCACTTTTAAAACCTTCCCAGTTAGTTACCGGGATTTTTGCTAAGATGGTTTCTGGGTGTTGAAGTGATTTTGTGCTGATTTTGCATAGAACTGGCATGTGATCTGAGTCTAGTTCGGTTAGGGTTGTGAGTTCTGTAAATAAATTTGGTAGGTTAGTAATAACTATGTCAAGCACATCCGGATTATGTCTGTGATTTGCAGGAAAGAAGGTAGGTGAGTCGGGGGCCTGAATAATATAGCTGTGGATCTGCGCGTGGTTTTGTAATATGTTACCACTAGTATTATTAATTCTACTGTGCCAATCAGTATGTTTTGCGTTTAAGTCGCCTGCAATAATGAAGTGGTAGGGCTGGTTTATTAATTTATCGAGATCCGTGGTTAATAGTTTCGCTCGGGGCGCTAGGTAGGCAGAGATGACGGTTATATGGCCGGAGTTTGTGTTTATATTGATTGTGGTGGTTTCTATGTTTTCACAGTCGGGGTCCTTATTTACGTGATGTTGGATTTTGTTATGAACTAGTATTAAGGTACCTCCGCCTGCTCGTACTCTGTCCGTACGGTATGTAGTGTAGTTTTTAATGGCAAAACGACGACGTGGTTTCAGTCTGGTTTCTTGTATTAACGCGATTTCTATCCCGTACGTCTCCAGCACTCGCTCCAACTCGTAAAGCTGTGTGAAAATACCGTTACTGTTCCAGTACAACAGGGATAGGGATCCGGAAGCTTGCAGGGATTGTGGGTCCACTTAGGGCATCTGCTCCGCAAAAGTCATGAGCGCCTCCATGAGGAGAATGGACTTGGTTTGTGGGTCTGGGTGGGTGTTTGCTACTATCATGTAGCCGCGGAAATGGCTCATGATGGCCCGGAAATTTGCCTCTTTTAGGAACCTCATGAGGTCCATGAGGTCCTTCATGGTGCTTCCCAGGTCTCCAGGAGCCGATGGGGCGGAGCTGGGGACAGGTGCGGGGGTTTGCCGGCTGGGTGGGGCGGTTGGCATCTGTAAGGTTTCGTGGTCTAGGGGCACCTGCGTGGCGTGTGTTGGGATTGAAAGGTGGCGGACGGGGCCTCTGGCTGCCTGTGCGTAGGAGGCTTGCGGGGGAAGAGATTTTGCGTCAAGGAGTTTAGGATATTGCGAGATATCCCTAGCTGGAACTTGTGGGGCAGACGTCGTTGCCATTGGTGTATTCATTCTTGATTGCATTTTTTTAAATGCCGTTTGCTGTCGCTGCTGCACGATTGCTAGTAATTTAGGACAGTCTTTTGAGTTGGCAAGGTGGTCGCCATTGCAGTTTACACATTTTGGTGCAGCAGCTATCTGGGGACAGGCATCCAGAGTGTGTGACCCGGTGCAGTGTGGGCAGACTACTTTCAGTTTGCAGTAGTTTTTTGTGTGGTCCAGGGCCTGGCAGAGCTTGCATTGAGCAACGTCACTGAGCTTCCTCTGGTACTGGCGGGGATGAACAACTGTCATGTTAAGCCGGGTTACTGATATAAGAGGGTCGAGAGTGTCATTTTTAGCTGCAGTGACGCAGAAGCGGTTCTGTGGTACGAGCTGGAATTGGGAAGGGTCTAGATCGTTGTGTTTTTTGTACTTAAACTGGTACACTTCAGTTACCTGGTACCCGCGCAGTGTGAGCTCCTCTGCGATGGTATTTGGGTCCGTGTCTGCCGGCAGATCAAACACGACCTTCTGGGGTGGATCGATGTTTGTGCTGTATGTGAAATAAGGAATGCCAGTGTTTTTGGGCATGTTTGTCGCTGCCTCATATTTTTGCAGGTCGGTTGCAACAATGTGCAGACCGTTCCTGGCCATGCTGATGGTAAAACCAGAGGGATGGATGGTTCGGAGCTGCCGAACGAGGAAAGAGTACCTGCCTGTGTCACGCACCACGAGGCGGAAAGTAGGCTTTCTGTGATGCGCATTGTTGCGCAGGTTCAGGTTAACGTTTGGTGGTTGGCTTGAAGAGCCGGGGGTCGAGGTGGAAGCCACTTGCTCCCTCAAAATTGCGTACCGGTTTCGAACCGGAATGTTCGGCTGCACGTCCAGTGCCGTGCCAGGGGCACATTGTGCCTGTTGCCTGGACTCACCCAGGGTTTGCTGTTCGTACTCAATGTTTTCCTTTGCTTGGAGTTTACTCAATTGGGTTCGAAGAGCGGCTCTGGCATCCTCCGAGTTCTCATAAGAGTTGCGCCTTTTCAGGTTGCTACCCTGAAGCTCGAATTCAAATTCCATTTCTGCGGAAGAGAGGGGAAAAACTGGAATTAACTTCCCGGCTCGAAAAAACAGAAGACCTATTGTTCAGGTTGGGTTCATATAATTCTGCACCAGGTGCTGTGTTTTTCACATGACGATGATTATCGTCGGATTCATTGGGGGGCCCAACCCCCTCCACAGAGCTACGCCCGTCCAGGACCAGGAGAATTTAATTAAAAAAAAGGGGGGGAAGTGCACTAGGAAAGCAACGGTAAGAAGAAAGAATTAAGTATGCCTATTCGCTGCAAGAGAGTCTGTCGCCGCTGACCCCCAAGGGGCTAGGCTCGAGATGACTGTTAGGTTTTTAGACCCAACAGCCGACGAGCAGACACTCAAAAGTCGCGAAAGCTATACAAACCTACAGTGGCAGGCCCAACTCCTTACTCCTTGAAGACAGGTCCTCACTCGTCGATACCAGGATCTCGAGTGTCTGCTCTGCGGCCCAATTGAGGACAGTCGAAGGAAGAGGCCCTTATATATTCTGATTTCTGGAGGGCTGCTTCCTGATTAGCTGGGCTCTTCGACCAATCACAGGCTGTCTTCTTCCTGATTGGCTGAGGTGGTCGGCCAATCCTGGCGATTCTGTGTTCTCTGCTCTCTCATAGACGACCCGAAATCCTGTGATGCGAGAGCAGAGAACACAGACTCACCAGGATTGGCCGACCACCTCAGCCAATCAGGAGGAAGACAGGCTTCAATTGGTCGAAGAGCCCAGCTAATCATGAAACAGACCTCCAGAAATTAGAATATAGAAGGGTAATACATAGAAGGGAAAAATATATCAGTGGCAACCATACAACACTTTGCAAGTAGGTAATACGGTGTGGAGATCTATTTTCAAAAGCCACAACTGAAACGGGGCCGCAGGGGTGAAGTGATTCAGACTATTCGCCTCCCATCAAGGCGAACCGAGTTCGATTTATATATATATAATGTTCGGAAATTAAACACCCAAACTGCGGAAGGTGATTCCTCATGAAAAATAAACGTACTTTCGCTGAATGCATTGTACTTTCTGCCTACGACAGGGATGGCGTCGATTTACCCACAGTACCTCCCACGCGGTTGAAGGGGTCGCGTCCATTCTGCGCGCTATGGAGCGTGTACTAGTTGGGGACATGTCGTTGATGTGCTGATGTATCACTTCCTCAAGCCTAACAGACTGAGGACGGCCAGCATTACGCATGTGTCTCTGCAAAATGGGAAGCATAAGTCACCTGTTTTCTGCGGACTTTGTGCAAGGCATTCGGGGAAAAAAATATGTTTTCAAAACCAAATTTTCATAGGATCATATCTCCTTTGATATCCCGTCTAGGTATACGTTGTCCTGCATATTTTAGACTTAATTTTTCATAAGGAATCACCTCCCGTAGTTTGGGCATTTAAATTTCCGAACTTTTTGTAAATTGAGACGCCCTGCGTCTTTCGATTTCCCCGTCCCTATAGATCGTTGCAATGCCTAAAATATCAAGTACGTTTATCTTGACGAAAAGAGTTAGATAACCACGAGCAAACTATGCCGTCATGTTCGCAAATAAACGGGACATCACTTCATGAATTCGAAACGGAGGAAAATCTTGTCGGGTAGAGAAAAATTCTTTCCACGAGAGATCATAGTTGTGGTACACCGTTTGTCATTTTCCGCGCATGTACAGAACACTCACTTGCCCATCGCTAGGGCAACTATCGAAGTCACATAGTCAACAGAAGAAGAGTGTTTTTTTTTTTTTTTTTACTTTTGAATTTCTAAAATACCGGCCGTTCTTATAAAAATAAAATAGTTGTGACTAACTCTGATGAATACTAGTTGAGTTATAACTGAGTTAAATTAAGTGTGCAAATATCTCAAAGCAATTGCTTACATTGAAAATAGTGTCCTGAACCCAAGATCCAACCACGATCTTTTTTACAGTGCTATCGACATAAATCCAACCCATTGTTTGAACACGCGAAGTGGTTATGGCGCAGTTAATATGCGCACTCAATCCCGTTTCCCCTCTGCGGTAGTGTGTGTTCTATGTAATGTTAAGATCTTTCGCCATATCTCACACACTTCGCAACTTTAGTTACTACGTTTACAGCAGCGCAGAACAATTACCTCTTGGTGGCATTTAGGTACTTTTTCCATTATTAATTTTTTTTGCCAGGAGAAAAAATAACGCTGTTATTTACCAACTCAGACTAAGTTACATCTTTAAAATCTAACGTGCCGTGCAAAGTCGATGCGATCTTGGACCCGAGGAAACACTACCCCAGTTCCACCTCTGGGCGAAATGAAACGATTTGGCATGACAAGGAATGCAAGTACATCAACACCGCAAAAAAAAAAATAACATCTGCACGTAACATAAAAACCCCTTTCCGTGCATATACCGTGTGAAATGTACCATCTCGTAACGGAGGGCTTTGGATGCGATGAAAAAATTAACGAGTGCGAATAAACGCAGCCAGCTAAACACAAACTTTTTGGATGCAACTCAGAAGCTTTATTTAAAAAAATGAGAGAGTGAGCAAGAGAGAGAGAGAGAGAGAGAGAGAGAGCTAGACGTGCGAACCCAGGAAAAAACAATGCGTGGCATGAATTACAATGGGGTGCATTATTCGTAACGACGCGTAATAACCCTACTTTGTGAACACTTGGCGCAGGAGCCCGTGAATGACGACGTAAAACGCACAGAGCGACCTTCAAACGTTTTGAGGCGAAACTTAGCGTTGTGCGTAATTTTCCGGCGCTTACGGAACGAAGTGGGAGTGCGGCGAGTTTGAGGTCGTGGCCGACTAGGGCCGTGTCTCAAGTTAAAGAATATTCTCTCTCTCTCTCTCTCTCTCTCGATAGAGAGAGAGAGTATTCCTTCGCACAACCTGGCGAGAGCACTGCTTCGGGCTCTCTCGTTTCTCTCCGACTTCAGGCGAACTGCTGATGCCAGTAGGCGGGAAATAATGTTAATCTAAAACCGCAGTCATCGTTATAGTAAGTAATTTATGTGTGTTCTAAATAACTCACAAATAATTACTACCAGAATAATCATAAGCGCACAAAATACTTTTTTTTTTTGTTTAAATTTTACCGTCATGTTGCAGCAAAGTGACAAACAAAACGAGACGTAATCAGAAACCCGCATTTATATTTTTATAAATACGAGTTGCGTATGCTATTTCGCTGTTTAAAAGAGTTGAAATTACTCACTTACAGTTGAAATGCAAAGTGTTTTTTGGCCCAGAAAGCTACTATAACCTTATTCAAACACGGAAATAATGTAAACAAACATTGCGCCTGCGAGAGAGCGCCATCAAGTATACGACTTCGTGTTATCTCTGTGCTCTCACTCTTTCGCACTCTCTCCAGCGAATTAAGACGACCAGAGAGCGTTCTCTCTGACATCATAATGACGCCGCCGTGAGCGCGAGAGTACAACAGAGCGCTCTCTGGGACAATTGAGACACGGCCAATGTTGCGATAGTATTTCGCTCCTCGCATTTTCCCATAAACTTTCGAATCGGACTATGACCCTTACGATTCGTCCGTGGACCCTTGGTTTACGCTGCGCTCGTACGAATCGCCCAGAAAATCGTAACGTTGTGTCTGTTAGGTCTTTTTAGTGGCATTGCTGATCCAAAAGTTGTTTTGGCTTTCAGTCTGCATGCTGCAGGTTCCGGTAAGGGTGTCTGTGGCATGTGGCGTGGTGAAGTGTTACGAGGTAAGGTGATGCTTGCGCAGTGCTGTACACGCTCGAGGCACGCAGCAGGGACCAGTAACCAGAGTGGAGCCGGGATGAAGTGAATGTACTGCGGCCACTAACGAGAGAGCGGCAAGGCACCCCATTACACACGTGCTGTGATGTCAATGACACGATCAACGTTTAAGTAGCCGATGTGTAAACTGTCCATTTATTAGGTATATATAATAGAGCAAAATACAGCTTACCTTGCAACCGTTCACTACACGCCGCTGAATCAGGTGGAAAATAAATTTAGGACTTTTGGCTTAACGTGTCTGTTAAGGGCGTTCTTTGCCCTCTAAATTAAGGAAATTGATATGTATTTGATTTTAAGAATTTTATGAAACGGTTGTAATAGTTATACGTTATACAAGAACACGCAGAAGTCGGTTTTTGCGTTGTTCAACGTGCACTCTCTACGCATTATATTCCTATATACGTAACAAAACGTAAGAACATTTCGGAGAAGTGTATTGTATTGTATAGGGCTTATTAACATCCCCTGGTATTATGCCTGAAGGCTTAGCAGGGGACGGCTTACAAACTAACTTATGAACTGGCAAGGAGAAATTTGTGGGAGGTTAAGATAAACGGGACAATCTGTATGAGGATGAAGATATAAAATACTCCATCAAAGTTTTGAGAAGGCATTTTGGTCCAAAACGCCATAGTTCGATAATACATGTAGTCCATCTGCCCGTGGCACCATCGTACGACGAGGCAAGTAACTTGTAGTATAGCCACCCCCTTTTTTCTTCCAGTTTCCAATGGCGCATCAGTATAGTGCATTTTTAAATACAAGAACGTTCGCGAGTGGAAAACACTTTCCTAAATTTCTAGCATACGAAATGCGTACTAAATCTGAACGAGTGATTTCAATAAGTGGCATTATTCTTGCCGGAACTTGATGTGATGAGATGTAAGCTACCTGTGAATCAGTGTAATGCACTGTGGTTTAGCCAGGCCAGTGCAATTCATTAGGAATCAGTATAAAACACTGTTAAATCAGTATAAATGAATGTTACGTCAATGAATACTGGCAAATAAAATAATCTACAGAATTTTACTGGTTCCAGTGAATCAGTTTTCGAAGGAGTCTCGTATGTTAACGTTAATCAAGAGCCCTAGGAAAATATTTGTGAACACTGGTATGATTTCCTTGCCTTATACATTTAATGCACTTACTTGTAAGACTTAAGAAATTTGTAAAATATTTACTTTTCTAATTATTTTACAGTTTCACTTGCCAGACGTATGAATAAGGTGATGAGGCTCTTGGCAATAATAATTTTACCTAGGGTAGAATAATGTACATGTATATGCTGTTCACGATAATATGAGCACTTTTGAAAGCCCTGCTTAATATATACTTGTATACACGTTGTATATTCCTCCGCCTTATGTGACATTAACATTGATATGTGCCTCACTACTTTATTCATGTGTTTGTCAAATGAAACGGTGAAATTATTAAGAAAGCATATAGGGGCCTACTTTATAAATCAGCTCATTTACTTCGATGCATTGAAAAAATACAGAAAGTGAAAGAATTAATTTTAAGTTATCACAAATGGTTGCCTTACACTTTTTATTCTACATGGAACTACTTTCCATCCATCGTTACCAACTTTACTGGGTGAATGTCACTCAATGCGCGCATTAGAATATATGCAAGCAGGAGCAGTGAGTAAAGTGTTCACTTTATCGCGAAGAGCCTTTATGAAAGTATAGCTTGAGCAGGGCATTAAAAACTGCTAAATTTACTGCGAACAGCAAATATATAATTCATTTTTGGTCACTTCGAACTTTTCTGAACCGCTGCTGAAGTTCTACTTTCGGGCTCTTCCTCCACCTCCTGCAAGAAGATCTTAATTAAGTCTAGGAGATTACACCACAGGGATAGCGCACCACATCTGTCCACGTTTAATTTAACATATTGAGGTCTGCACACATTTACTGGCACTTAAGACAAATTAGAAGTGAGTCACCTATATCCACTACTACAAGAACGCCGGTCCTGTTGGTGTCTGTGTTAGAACTCACCATCATCCTATTGGTCCATACCACACCAAACACTCCCTCTACTTTACAGCATTCACTATTGGCCGGTCACCAACCAATGAAGAGCTGATCTGATATTAACCCAATCAAATGTCCTTTATCGTATAAAAGGATTCTCAATCAATCTTGTCCCTTTGAGTGACTATAAAAAATTAATTCTATCGTTAGCAGTATCATTGTTACTGCGCTGTGGTGTTCTTGTGAGGTCGTGTCAAACACTAGCTGTACAAAGACTGCACACCCATATGAGTTTTGTTCTGAAAAACAAAGAAATTTTCAAATTGGCTTTGCTCGAGCAACACTAGAACATAATCTACAAAGTGTTAATATTTTGCATGAGAAGAATTTTTACCATGTATTACGAACACGCCTATTTTCTCACTGATTTTGATCATATTAATCAGGAATTATATTTTTAAAATTACAGGTAAAATATCATAAGTTTATTTTAACGGAAAATGAAATCATTTTATGTTGACACAAGTATGATAGCGTGTGATACGTGACATGTTTATGAAACAAACCAAATACTTCATGCGTGGGGTGATTTTTCAAAGGTTTGATTCGAAAAGTGTAAAAATACTGGAAGTAGGCTATATAGGCTGTTAACGATAAAGTGAGCACTTTTTAAGGCCCTCCTAACAGCCATTAACCGCTCATAAATATATATTATTGCTGCCTCAGGCATTCCATTTTGATGGCGGGGAAATGTATACACTGTGTTTATTGGTCACATTGCAATGTTTATATTAAAAGGCAGCAGGAAGGTGGAAATTGGACGAAAGGAAAAATTTATAAGGGCCTTAAAAAGTGCTCACTTTACCGTGAACGGGCTATACCACTAATGGTGAGGTATAGCGTGGAGGTGAAACGGAACGCGGAATGGTAGATAGGGCGTCCCTCTTCCGTCTGGTACAATTTCCATCCCCCGCGCGCGGCCGCGGAGTCGGCGCAGTGGCGGGTGCAGGAAAAGGGGGTTTCCGATCCCCAACAGGCGTCATCGGCGCCCAAGTACGCATGCGCAGTCGAATCCCCTTTTCCAAACCACCGACCAATAGCAGCGGTTCGCGTCGGACCCTTCGCCTGAAGCTCTGTTTTGTCGCAGGGGGGAAAAATAGCACTGGCACATCCCTGGTCTTCAGGGCCGAGTAAACGTGCATTTAGTAAACGCTGTTACGAACTACAATGTGATAATGATCCTGTTGTATACTCTTAAGTAGACGTTCGCAAGTTGACCTTGCCGTCATGTAACCGTATTGAGGAAGCAAGAATGGTAAAACAATTTTTTGGGGCAATTAAGAAGGCGCTGGTTCACAAAGTTAGTTTCAAAAGCGGCGGGTTGAATGAAAATTTGGACTACATGATGGTGACATAGATTGCAGTTATTATGGAGGCTGTTCACGATAGTGAGCACTTTAGAAAAAACCTCAGAATAACTCACTGCCCCTGCATGCATATATTTTAATGGGCGCACTGAGTGACATTCGCCCAGTAAAGTTGGTAACTATGGATGGAAAGTAGTTCCATGTCTTAACTTCGAATAAAAAGTGTTACTTAACACTTTGATAACTTAACATTAATGATTTCACTTTCTGTTTTTTTTTTTGCACCGAAGTGTAAAAATTAGCAGATTTGCAAAGTATTTACTTACTTAAAAATGTCACTGTTTCATTTGACCGACGCATGAATAAAGCAATGTGGCCCATAGCAATGTTAATATTTTACATAAAGCAAAAGAATACACAACGTGTATACAAGTATATCTTAAGCAGGTATTTCGAAAGTGTTCATTTTACCGCGAACAGCCTATAGCTAAGAAGCGCGAAGGTAAAATAGTTATTACAAATTTAATCGTAAGTTCCAGAATATTCCTCCCTCTTTTATGCTGCGCATTTGCCGCTGTAGCGAGAGCTTGTCATACAATTTCGCTTTGCAGGGTTGTACGGCCTGTTCGTCGTGCAGCCCGACACGACGAAAATATAAATCATTTTTAAAGATAATGGAAAATCGCGAAAATTGTCGAGCCTACATATTTTCGATAGCGCTCTAGCTAGTTTATTATTTTATAAGTGGTTGAACAGGTTTTGGCTCTGTTTTGTGGTTTGCATACCAATCAGGCACGTTCTGCCTTACGGTACCAGAATCCTCATTGGCCCAGTGAAATGGGATAGTAGCTTCATACATGCGCGAGAGCTAATAAGAAAAGAAAACTGTTGGACATGTGTACAGTACGTTTGATCCTGGCAAACAGTCAACTTTCCCCGTGATTAACCATAATCTCTAATCATTTCTCATCCAGAACTGCTGGTCGGACGACATCATTTGTCTGGCCTATGCCAGATATATCGTGTATTTGATTTGCTGTTCAATTTCAACTGTCGTGTCATTCTTGCCGAGGCTATATGATTCCGGTATTAGAGCTAAGTTACTGCGATACTAAACATATCTAACTCGCTGGAAGACACCTAAGACGCGTAAAAAACTTAAAACCATCCTATCACGAAAGTGGATCTGAACTCAAGTGTTTTGGAATTGGCCTACATCTAGACGCGAAACCTTTCCGCAGAAACAGGTGATCCAAATATGATTGTGATAAAAAAAAAACTCTTTCAGACATTTTCACTTTTGGAAAAGTATACTTAAGGAAATAAAGCGACTGGCACTTTTATAAAAACCCGTCCCTTTTTTTCATTCTATTCGTAAGTAGACGTCATTCTACAATATTAAAATGGTTTTTTGTAAAGCATTTTCACCTGATGCTTTTTGCACCATTTTACTGCCCAGTGAAGTTGCCTATTTATAGCCTATAACTAAAGCGACGAATATTTCGCGAATTCATTCGGAGGCGAGGTAGACTCCAAACAAACATTTATTTAGCCTACTGATGTGATTGGATGACAGTTTTTTTTAGACACGCCCCGTTAAACTGTCCTGTACAGAGGTCTCGCTTGATCACAGCAATTAATAAGGAAACGATCATTACTCACTTGTATACGGGACTGTCCAGCTTAACTTGCTGCCAACTCAATCCGCGAAATACTCGGGGCTCTACCAATTAAGCAAACGATATTGTCTCGAGTGTACAGAGGACTGTCCAGCCTAGCTTGCTGCCAACTCAATCCACGAAATACTCGGGGCTCTACCTATAACCCTGTACATGTTATGGAAATATTTCAAAATATTGGTAATATGTACCGAGAAAACTAATAAATAGCCTACATTTTAAGGGGGAAATCACCATATCAATGAAACCTACAGGTCAGAAGATGGTATATAGCTCTCTCTATATTACATTCGCTTACAACCCTCAAATTTTTTCCAAACAAGCCCAAACTGTGGACTTTACGCCAGAGCAACTAACAAGTCACCGGGACAAGAGTTGAGATCTACATGAACAAAAAATTTGTTTGCCTGGGCAAAATATTGTTTTCCGTACAACAAACCTGCAAACATGTACAGGCCATTTTGTGTTCGGTTTTGTAGACCCTTCGAAAAGATTTCTTAAGCACAGGTTTCTTTTTTACGCCTTTGTTTTGTTGCACTTACATTTATTTCGTCGATGAAATATCTCGTAGTAAGATGGCTGCTGTACCTTTGTGCGGCCTTGAATAAATTAGTATTTCGTTAGCTGAAACAAACATTTATTTCAGTATCATCGAGTGTCAAAATTATTTCTCCAAAGGAAAGGTTTCAGTCTCCCATCAGTTTGTGTGGCATGTAGTTTTGAACACTATAGAGTGGAATTAAAATGTTGTGTCATAACATTATTCGCCCAGATTTCTTTGCGGTCCCTTAAAATAAACGTACTGTTTTATTCCTCAGAAAATTGTAGAATGACTTTTTATAGCTATATTAAGAAACATTTTACCTATGCATGAGATTCAAAATCATTCTGGATTGTTATTCGGTAGGATGCCATCTATACTGAAGCTGGGTTGACAATAATTTATCGGTGGTTCACAGTATAAAGTGAGCAATTTTGAAATCGACCTCTGAAAAAAATTTCAATGTCCGTTACTGCAGATATTCTAACGTAAGCAATGGCCGCGAAACTCAAAGTTATGTTGGCAGCCAACTACGAGAACTAACTCCATTTTTTTACGTCTTACTAGTCCTAAAGTTATAAAAACAATTTCACCTGCATTTCGGTTTCTTTTAGTTGTACGCAAAAAATAATAAAATTTGGTGTGATAGTAAGACATCTGTGTTTCCAACTCTTTCACATTACTTGGCTGAGGCAACGTGCAAGTTACCTGGTTCATTGTTTTGTTTTGGGTGTTTATTTTTTCCTTCGGTGTTCCCGTGTCAACAAGACAGTGCATCACTATCAACGTTGCAGTTCGTAACTACTAAAATAAAGCATTCATTGACATATCAGATAGAATATTTGTACACGTGTTCCAAGTACAGTGCAGTGTTTCCGCTGATTATTACCCAGAAGTTCTTGAAAGTTTACATAATATGCCAACCTGGAATGTGTTGCTTACACGCAATTGAGGTCGGGGTAAATTATAAACCGGGAATAATCTTAAATAAACTTCGGATTAGTAGTGGTTTGCTGTACTTGCAGTGTGTTTTGAAACAATAGCGTTAAAAAAAATAGCCAATATATCAAACAGTAAGTACTAGCTTCGAGGTAAGTTATTTGGGAGAAAAAAAATCTGGTTCTGCATTAAATGTTTGGATGCAGTTTCATTAAATACACAGTAATCACCTAATCACCTAGGTATTGTATTGTTAGTATTCTGTTGAATCAGCGTATAAATTGAAATTTTATGAGCGAAAAGTAATTTTTTTCATAAGCAAAGCAAATGTTAGTGTTGCATGCTTTAGAAACTGTGTGCTCTCGAAACTTGCATCGAGAGATAAATATTACCATGGCAGTATTTTGTAAAAATTTGTATCAATTATATTCTGCCATTGGTTTTCATGACAGTTATTTTCGTTACTTATAATGCTATAGCAACGTCCACCATAGCCCGTGTTAAGGAGTAGTCTTGTGTTAAAATATTAGTTTGTGACATATCGATGCAATGAGTGGTAGTATACTTAAGAAGTAACTTCGGTACGCCTGTAACTATCTTAACAATGTCAGTGCATACCTATTAAACATAAGACATTACAATATTCTACAAAAAATAATTATTATTATTATTTGAACGAACTGTACTTCAAAGCATTTAAACTAGCAAAATATCTCCCTTAATTCTACCCGGACATGTTGTTAAACATAATTGTCAGGCCATTTAACGATGGTTTAAACACATGTTGTATTCCGTATGAAGGTACAAATACGCCGTATTTCCAAAAAAAAAAAAAAAAAAAAAAAAAAAAAAAAAAAGCCTTTGTTTGTGAGTATGACGCGTATAAGAGGTGAGCATTTCAGCTATTCGCATTTTTTAAATATGAATGATCGAAACAGATTGGCGTTTTGACAACAGGAGGAATAATTATGTTTAATTCTTCTGCAATTATTTTGACAGCTTAAACCAAATCGTACGTAGTTCCTTATTTTTATGACCTCGGAAGAGTTAACAGAGATAAAAGCATTCGATTTACATATACAGTAATATACATATATACACTCAGAAACGAATGTTATTTACTTAAATCAACGTGTACGTGTTTACATTGTTGATAACATTTTTGTATTTTATTTAATGAGTATACAGTGAGCATATGAGACAAGTGATGTAAGCATCAGCTGAAATCCACATGGCAGTGTTTATTTTGAGTTACACAATCAAAGGGGGGGAAAGTAGAAACTTAGCAGAGCTTTCAAACGTGCTCACTTTACCACAAACGGCTTACATCAGCGTGCCATCCGTGTGCACTATATAGTTCATATAGTACTATAGGCTGTTCACGGTAGAGTGAGAACTTTTGATGTCATTTACTTTTTACAATCCGCCTTTTATTATCCTTTAACCACCTTATTAAATAAAATACTGTCATGTGATTAATAAACATAGTGTGTGTATTCTACCGTATTCGGAAGTTAACGTCTAAGGCTGAAATAAATTTCTTATTCACTCTTATTCCAAATAAACAGGGCTTTCAAAAGTGCTCAGTTTACCGTGAGTAGATTATAGAGGACACTGCAATAAGTGATCGGCTCACCGAATGAGGTTCGAAAAATTGCGACTATTCCATGTTATAGGCAGGCGTTTGTGCTAATCCGGTACAAACCGTTCCGGTAAGCGATTTTTTTTTTTTTTTTTTCCCTCCAGAAATGGTTTGCTATATGTGTGATTCTCATTACCGGAACCGACACGGCGGATTATCTCACTAACGTTTCCATTCCGATTGTTTCTGGAACTAGGCCGTCGTTCTACTCCAGTTGTCTCTGGATATAGTTCATGACGCTTGTGCGTCCGTTTCTCTAACTTCTTGGTTCGCTATCGTAATTTTACTCCGCTGTATACTTCCGATTCTTGAAGAGATTTACCCGAAAGTTTACTTCCTGATAAATCATCAGCTGAACCGAACTTTTCAGGTAACCTAACATTTGCCAAGTCCCACTTTTACGAACATACAAATAACAATAAGATACTCGGTTATGCAGCAAGCTAAACCACGTGCTATGTTTGACAACAACAATTTTTCACAAAGTATAGCTTCTAAGTTGGCGGTTTTCTGAATAATAAAACATTTATTCAGTGTCATAGCTTTGAATTGTAGTGTAATCGTATCTTAAAAATTTCGTAAATACATAACTAATACTCTAATGTCATTTTACTTCACACATGTCACGATACTGTCTCCAATGTCCATAAATGTAGCCAATGAGTGTCTACAAGTTGTTAATCTGGTATTCGGACAATTTATACCACATTCATATTCTCGTACATCGCAGCATTTTTTTTGACAGCAAGTGGTAACTTGGGATTTATAATTGTGTCGAGAGTTTTTCATTTTGAAATGATAAATAGTGCAACGAAGTGTATGAATAAATTCTTCTTCATTTCATTTCTTTTGCAAACAACTTCTGTCCCAAAATGTTTTCACACAGCAGCGTAACAGTTTACAAAATAAAAATGCTTTATTTCGAAGATATTGGCGTCCTTCAGTTCTTTATGTCAGCGTACAGGTTTAAGAAAACAATTTCAAATATTTGCGTGTTATTGCTGGTATTGGACAGGCTGCACTTAAAAGTTAAGTTTTTCATTAATAATTTTTACTGACGTCTATTATAAACTAATTTATAGTTATAAAATGTAACTTTCTTCATCCTTCTTCCAGATGATAAATGAAAAATTTTTCGTAAGGGCTGAATATGTCGCAAAAAGCAGCATTTTATTTTTAAAAAAATCGAGATCGTGTAAACAACTTTACAGACTATTTTTTATTCTAAACAAACGCACTGCTGCCTCAAATAAACTTATTTGTAATACATATATATAATGTACTGAAAATTCCAAATATTAGATAAAAGGTGAACTACAGTAGCCCCAGAATTGTTTCTTTGTTGCAGCTTCAAAACTGTGCCGAAAAAGCTATTTTTTAGCGATTGTGTATAATTTCAAAATTAACTTTTTGCACAGACACAAAAATGTTCTGCGAAATAATTTAGTCCCTAATAAAAATATTTAGCATGATTTAAAGCGAAAATATTAATAATAATATATTCATTGTTTAAATCACAGTGAATAAAGGTCTGTGCCAGTCCACAATTGTTATAAAAACACTTCAGCAAGACAATCTGTCGAAATAGTCTAATTATCTTGCAGTTTTTTATCTTTGAAGTTTGATGGCAAAATTGAGTTCATGTTATTGTTATGGTTTGATTGGACTGTGTACATTGTCGATCATGGGACTAAATAAACATACACAGACTCAGCAAGACAAAAACCAAAATTAGTTTTAGAACACCACAGACGTATAAGGAAAAGCTGTTTCCTTGTCAGTAGAAAATTAAAGCGGCAAAAAGACGGAATAACATCTTATTATTACAAAACAGGACACACGAAAAAAGAAAACAAAAAGAAAAGAACACGACGACGAAAACAAATCACCACAAATGTGAACAAAAAAGCAATATAAACACAATATCAATGGTGCTCTGTTTTGTTCACTCTTGTGGTGTTTTGTTTTGGTCATCGTGTTGTCTTTTCTTTTAGTTTTCTTTTTGTCTGCCACGTTTTGTAATAATAAGATCTTCTTCCGCTTTTTTGTCGTTTCAATATTCTATTGGCAAGGAAACAACTTTTCCCAATTATCTGTCTTTGATGTTGTAAAATGTATTTTGGTTTATGTGATGCTGAGTCCGTGTATGTTTATTTAGTCACATGGTCACCACTGGGCACAGTCCAATCAAACCATCATAATAATATTTGGGAGTTATTTGAAAACTGGTGGTCACTGATTTAAATACACCCTCTCTTTTTTGTTAGTGACATCCGAATAATTTTTTTAATAAAACACGACTTTTGGGGACGGTTTCTTTTAAATATGTTATTACGATGCAAGGGACCACGATGGCTGAGCGTTTAGCACGCTCGCCTCCCACCAAGGCGAACCGGGTTCAATACCCTGCCGGGGCACCGGATTTCGCAAGTGGGAATAGTACCGTACGATGCCGTTGGTCGGGGGGTTTTCTCGGGATCTCCCATTTTCCCCGCCCCTTCATTCCGGCACGCCGCTCCATACTCACTTCAACCACCGTCATCGGCTCTCAAGACCTCGCTGTTAGGAGCCGCCCAAATCTCTTCACTCAATCACTTATTCTGAAGCAGCAAAAACCTACAACTGAATATCCTGCTAGAGGAAAGACTAGGGACAGATGGTTATAGAAGGTCACCAATGAGTTCTGTTGTATGTTGTTTCGGATACAGTATTCTTCGCAGTTATTCAGCTTCATCGCCGGCTTGCGGACAGAAGCGATGAGTTCCAAGTAACTGTTTGTTCCTTTCGGAGTGTATCGACAACATGGCCCATGGCTGCCGACTTTCCGCCGCCGCACCTGGAATCGTCCTTGCTCAAGGACTAGTTCCAGACGAAGAAGCTTGGAAACTGTGGGCTCTGAAGGAAGGGGGTGGGTAGATGATTGTCTGTGCTTTCACCGAGCATTTTTGCTTTTCGACCAGGAGCATATTATATTTCCTCCCCGAGGGGGTAAAAGTAAGGGGTAGGTTAGTTGCGGGTGGAGGGGCAGGCCAGGGGAGAGAGGGTTCGCAGCGAAATGAAATCTTTTCCAGCGCACAGTTGCACAGCCAGGCGCCCCACTGCTGCTGCCGCTACTTCTGCTGCTGATGTAAAATTATTTTTCATTTTCAAACGCCGGGAATTGGATTTAATCTGTGTCCCGTTTCGCGCTCTGCCGAGCGGAAGCTTTCGCTCGTCATGCAGATTAACGCAGAATTACAAAAAGCCGACAAGCACTACAGTCATAGGGACTTTATACCCACCCCCTTCCTCCCCCTTCGTTCGTCGCCCCTACACCCCCTCTACCTCTCCCCTTACTTCCCCTTACACACCCTCCTATGTATACATATATTTATGTACGCGTACATATATACATTGTCCCGCCGACACCCCTATCCACATAAACCTACGCGTGCTATATTTTTACCCACCCCCTATCTCTCTCTCTCTCTCTCTTTCTGGTTCTCCTCTCCTGTGAACGATTCTCTCTCTCTCTCTCTCTCTGTTCCCATCCCTTCTCCTCCTCCTCTTTCTCTCCTGCCCGGCAGCGGAAAATCGCGCATTTTCCGACTTCACCTGAGTGTTGGTAAAACGTCTTTTCTCCGCTTCTTTCACAGATGTACACTGGCGGCGCTGCTGGCTTTTCCCCGACACAATAGCACTCTTTTCCGCCCCTCACTTTTAATTTTTATTTATTTATTTATCCCCCCCCCCCGGCACTCTTCCGCTGCATTTCTTTCTTTTTAACGATATTCACCGCGATTCTAAATATAAAAAAAATATTTTTTTGATCCTTAATTGAGTTTTTCACGTTCTTTTATTCCCTCGCACACACAATTGTGAATTTATCATATTCAGAAACGCACAATGGTTCTAGCAGCGTTTTTAGAGGAATGATTTTTCCCACAGAAGGATTTTTCTGAACATAAAGTATGCATGGCCAATTTCGTGGTATGGAATAAATGGGAATAACAATTGAATGCGGTGTACATCAACTTATTCGTAAATTTTTATTGTGTTATCGGATCTAGTCGGATACGGCGATGTCCGTGAAAAGAGAAATCGGGAGACATGGGTAGGAACCAACCGGGAGGCAATTGTAACACTCTTTATGACGTATTTAAACTAGCCAAGGCTTTGTTACTTTATATTCGATAGGTATTAATCACTCGTAAGAGCGAATCGGCACAAAATATGGTAGGCTTTAAATAACTCTTCAGGCATATTACGTAGAAACACGCTGAAAAGAGGTCACGTGTTAAGAACAGAACTTCCTTCAACATTAAAATATAAATTAACAATAACCAGGGACAGATTCAGGCTATTCTTGTCTCAAAAACAATGGAGTAGGAGGGAGAGGTACGTACAGAATAACATGCTCATATTCACAGCATTTTGAAATGTCTCTGGTATTGTTTGGTTAGTTTCACAATAAAACATATTAAATATTGTAGAAAATACTCTACATTCTAAGAAATTTACGTCAACTTATATGGTCGCTATCACTTTCCATTGTTAACTATGCTGATTATTTGTCCGATTTCTTAACATTTCCATTTGAAAATAAAGCCGACATCACTGTACATCTAATTTTGGGGCATATAAAGCAATTCGCCATCTATCCGCCCATTGGGGGGAAAAAAATACGGCTCTCAGTATTAGCAAGGTATTACGTGAGTGACTTATCATTATCTAATAAACCCATTACTACAGAAAAAGGAGATCCATAAGTGGGCTGCGAACCATGAAAAGTGATGCTAGCATAGCAAGCGCGCAGTTCTCGACACTTTTTAACACTTTGGGTGCAACCGTCAACTGAATTTAACTGAGTTGTGCGGAGTGTGCCGTAACATACGCATCCATTAAAAACACGCACTATATATATATATATATATATATATATATATATATATATATATATATATATATATATATATATATATATATATATATATAGCACTATATATATATACTTTTGTGTTTTAGCAGTTTTCAAAGGATTATCTTCAACTTAATAATACGTCAGCGACACCCAAAGTGTAGATTACTCGTGTGAACATAATGGATTGTATCTTATTTTACGGAGGAAAGGACATTCGATTATGACAATTTCAACTCGCCCGTCCACTGCAGCGAACCACCCAGCAGGTAATCGACGTTGTATGGTACGCAGGCTGTTCAACGGTAAGACGGGCACTTTTGAAAGCCCTGCTTAAGATCTACTTGCGTGCACATTGTGTGTTCTTCCGCCATATGAAAAAAATTAACGCTGTCATGGGTCTCGCCACTCTATTCACGCGTCGGTTAAGCGAAACTGTGAAATTATTAGAAAAGTTAATGTTTTAAGATGTGCTCATTTTTACACATAGATGCTTTAAAATTCACAGAAAGCGAAAGAAATAATTTAAGTTATCACAAACGTATCACAAACACTTTTTATTCGACTATAAGATATGGAACTAGTTTCCCTCCGTCGTTACCAACTTTACTGGACGCATGTCACTGAGTGCACCCATTAAAATATATGCAAGCAGGGGCAGTGAATTTCTCCTAAGGCTTATTTCAGAAGTTCTCACTTTATCGTGAACAGCTTTTAGAAAGGGTGTCTGGTGTTGTGTGATCCAATAGAACGTTTACAAATGGCAATACGAACCAACAGAACTGATTGTCATGTGATCGTGAACATATAGTTGACTCGCATCTATAGTCCATGCACTGCTACTTCCAACTTTTCTGAAGCCACGCTAAAGTTATGCTTTCAGTGTATTCCTCCGCCTCACGCAAACAAGGCTGAACCGTGTCTAGACAATTACGCGAAAGGAACAACGCACCGCATTCGTACTTACTCAGTGCGATAGTTTGCATAAGAACTATTTCTTACTGAGCATTACCAACGCATCTAATTTCTCCCTGTTCTGTTCATGTTAATTATTGGCCTAAATGAAATAATATAATTTGTAGATAAAATAGAAGTAAAAGTTGAATTTAAATAATAGGAGGTATTTTTATGTTAACGTTAGTATAACCAACAGGCTTGTGATACATGACATATTCAGGAAACTAACCAAGCACGTCATACATGGGATGATTGCTCAAAGGTTAGATTCAAAGAAGTATAAGAAAACTGGCAGCTGACTATAGCTTGTATTAACCATCGGTAAATCTGTACAGCACTCAAATTGTTAATAGATGTTGATTACTCAGTTACCCTTAACTTTTTTTTACAGTCGAGCATTTGATAATTAGGTACAATATATATATATATATTTTTCAGTTAATATTTCATGGCCTAGGTGGGCCACCCTTTCGGATTCGTCCACGTGTGGGCAGAATGATTTAGTCACAATTCTGAAAAGAATTTTCTTCTGGCTGTTTCTGTTCGAAAACCTGAAATTTGTTTCTTGTTTGCCGTACTGCCAGCTCTGTGCGTCTGTTACAAATGACTTTTTTTTTGTCTCTGCTTCGGCGATGACAAAAAATACCTTATTCTGAGATATTTTGCTGACAAAATAGCCACGTGTCCCGAACTTGTATACAAAAATTATGACGTGTTTTGTACATAAATATATTTTATTTCGTGTCCAACAAAAACTTACAAAACAACGAGTTTACCAAAACGAAATCACCAAATCGCCGCGCATTGGTTTTTGCCTTCAAAATACAGTAATGATTACACTGAATGTTCAAGTTGCAAGTAAATGTTTTCTTTTCTTATGCTGATTGTAATCGTTATTTCCTTGAGCAGTTTGTGGCTGAAGTAGGCCTAATATTTTTCAAATATGATAACAGGAATTGCTGTGATGGTTAAATCCCCATTTATACGCGTATGTAATGATTCGCTTATATTCAATAAATTTTATTTATTGTATGAAAGTTAAAACTGTATCGGCTTGCGTCATGAGTGCGAAAACAACTGACTGCCTATCCGCATCTAAGCAAGCCAAAACGCCAATTATTAATTCTAAAATGTGAAATTTAACCCTGTTCTTAGGAACGAAATATCGGGTTGCAAGATAAACGTTCTAATTTTAAATGGCTATATAGTGTTGCGAAATAATTTTAAATTACAAAACTACGGCGGAGAGAGTTTTAAAATAATTCCTGTGCACAACGATCCAAACGATAGACATAACCTGCATTGTAGTGATTGGGCTTTGATATCGTGGGGTGACCTAACGAAAGGAACTGAATTTAACTTATTCCAAGTAATCTCACGAATTGGTCGTGTATGTATATATATATATACACACACACACACACATATATATATATATATATGTATATGTATTAAGATTGAAACAATTTCCGCACTGCGAGATGAATAACTAAAGTAAATTTGTGAGTGAGTGAAGAGGTTTGGATGGCTCTTCATATCGAATTTTTGAGAGTAGAAAAGTAAATTTGTACTTGAAAAAAAAGTTACACAATTTCGGAACCTCGACCTCAACATCAACAACAACCGTACCAAGGTGATTAATCTGAAAACATACAAATTAATAATTTATTAGGGAGGCCACGACGATCGTTGGGGTAAATTACGATTCTAGCGGTATAAATGATGTATTTAAGACGAATGAAATGTGTCATTTTGCGAAACGCACTAAATAATAAAAAAAATAAAGTACGAAACCATTTAACAGAGAGTTTGGCGACTAGAAACGGTTAATTATTACAAACAAGGCCGGGAAGAGGACCTAGACTTAATGGCAGACGACAAACGACAGGCATACAAAACAATAACAAATACAAACGTCGACCATGAGAAATTCAGGACAGTTCAGAAAAAAATATGGAAAGGATAGATACCAACGTTTAAATGTGTAGCACCTATTTTTCTCTTAACCAGAAAGGAATATGACGTCATTGAGAGTGTGGTAGAACAATAATTTTATTTACAGTACAACATTATATTCTGGTATTTACTTGCCTCGTATTAATTTCTCTTGACTGGAGATTTGGTGACAAGTAAAATCGTCGAGAAATTTCATCGAAACCGATTCTTGATTCCATTAGTAAAAAAATTGTATCGCTCTCTGCAAAGTCGAAGCACTCTATACTACTCTAATGCGCTACCCAGCTCGGTTTTTGCGGGTTTTAACTTGAGCACGCTTACACCGCATCAAATATGATAAGTGTCGGGCACCATTCCTGAAAACTTGACTTCACAAGAAAGATTATTTTCTGTAAACATTTACTAATAATACATGGATACGTAACCCATCCCTAACTTTCTTAAGCCTATCCTTCACAAATATAGCCTATACTGGAAAACAACAGCAACTATAAAAATGGAAAACAATGTAAAATAAAAACCAAAAACAAGAACAATATAAATTCAATAAATTATTATCTTCACAGACGAGGAACGACATAAATAATGGAGGACAACACAATTACAAACGAAGTAAAATTGTAGCTTATTAAGGGAAGTGCAGTATAAACAAGATGCTGTATGTAAGTATAGGGAATTTTAAGTTAATTTTGGTTGTGCGTTTGGTACGGTTTAATAGGTTACAAATAGCAATCCTCGTGCTACGTATTTATTTCCTTGGTTTTGTTGTCAGCATTGACAGTGCAAAATGTTCATTTCAATTCGAAATGTCAATAAAATAAGTATGTTATCACACTTAAAATATTAACTTTTCTTTAATAACATTGCATGGGCAGCTGAAATGGAATAAATGGTTTGCTTACAAAATGGTTAAAATAGTTAGTTTCCTTTTAAGTTCGTGTTTCACTTCAAGTAGACGAAATACAACTACGCATGCGGCCAGCCCTTAAGAGTTGAATTGAGCTGATTATTATGTTGGCGCCAAAAAAAACCCTGCTTTCAGCCAAGTTGATAGGTTGGCATAGCTGTTCTGCACCTTGACTCTGTTCGTAGGATACTTCTTCACACTTGCAAAAATCTTCCTGAGAGTGCAAGTCTGTGAAAGCGATAACAAAAACATCCAACACCACACGAGTAATTTTCTTGTAATAGCAACTCTGTCCCAAACTGTGAGCTCTGAAGTCTGAGCAGTGGGAGTTGTTCCAAAGGAGCGAAACTTTCTGTAGACCCCGTGCCGTTATTTAAGAAAAGTTTCCAATATATCACGGAAAACTTATCACAGAAGATTATCTGGAAATCCTCGTGAAAAATGGGCACGTAGTTTCCTCAATAACTGAGTTTCGGTGAATTCAACACAACTTTATGTGAATCCACGACAGTTTACGTAAATTTTCTCATTCGTTTCTCTGTATCGGGGGGCTTATGAAGTGAGATAAACCAAACAGAAAGATTTACGACACGCTCGGACACCTTGACGTTTTATTTGACGTTCCCGGCACCGCTTCACTCAACCATGTGGTGTTTTATGGGCATCTCTGGATTTCCTTTGGAGATGCTCTTTCCAACCGTGTACGATTTACGTATTTCGACTTGGCTTTTTGACGAGTACAAGCCGACATTATGTTAGGTTTTCTTGATTGTTTTACATTAGACTCATGCGTTTTCACCACCACCACGCCACCCAAATGTTTTTATACACGCAACGGATTGATGTTGACGAGTGCTGTCGATTGAAACCTAAACGAGCGTAGTAGCTTCTCCTAGTCAAAAGTTATACTACGCGGAAGATATGAGACGCGATGAAGTGAACACAAAATTGCCCCATCCCCCCCCCCCTCCTTGCAGAGGGCGACGCTTCGCAATCCTCATTCAAAGTAACACATTCTTTGATACTTTGGCAGTCGAGTGGTGTAATTGAATTTTGAATGTTGACGATATATTAGGAGCTGCAATGCCAAACTGTTTCCCACCGATTTGATCATCGGATTTTCTGGATTGCCTCCCACTATGGTTGCAAAAGTAAAGACGTATTCGGGGCCAATAATGTTATTTTTTTGTAAGTAAGAGGGATTTATATCTTATATGTTTATGGACTTTGAGAAACTTCAAACCAACGTTACCAACGCATGTAACTTTTCGGTTTCTCGTAATTTTGGAATTTTTTAATTATTGACATCTGGCGAATGAGATACGTCTTACTTTTCCGATGTACGACGGTAAAGGTGAAAGTGGTTTGGATTTCCCAACGTCTACTAGGAACGGCGATTATCTGGTTTCAAAGACGAAGAACGCTAGGAATTTTACGTTTCCTGAAAACTTAAATCAATAGAGAATACGAAGAAATTCCACATTTTGTGCGTGTAGCGCTGCTCAGTTCAGTTTATTGTGTCATCACACACAGCGTTTCCATTTATAAACTGTACACATTTTCATAGGAATTCCCGCGAATGTTAAGAAATTCCAAACAAAAAAAAAATCCAAAATCCACCAAATTAACTGGGATTTATAGACTAGTGATAGACGAAGGTTTCCTCGACGAAAGCAAAATATTTTTTAGTGGTTACAATAACTGTTTGACCAATGCTTTCCAGAGCGAAATTTTGTTGGTAGCAAAAAATGTTTATGGTGTACAATAACACACAGAGTGGCAACTACTAAGGCCAATTTAGTGCGCACCAACACATTTCTTTATTGAAAAGATGTGTATTTGCAGCCACGAAATATTTAGTTGGCAGCAATAGCGTTCATTGATTGTCGTCCAGAGTAAAACACTGTGCTGCTACTGCGAAACTATATCCTTCAAATTCTGCACGTGCGTGATAGCCTATTGTAAGTGGTCTGGTAACCAAGCAGTTAAATGTAGCAGGCAACTGTAGGTCTTTAAAATATAGCAGGCAACTGTAGGTCTTTAAAATATAGCAGGCAACTGTAGGTCTTTAAAATATAGCAGGCAACTGTAGGTCTTTAAAATATAGCAGGCAACTGTAGGTCTTTAAAATATAGCAGGCAACTGTAGGTCTTTAAAATTGTCATTTTACGATAGCACGAGAAATACTTGCACTATTATCGTGTAAAAAAAAAACGCTATTGACATTCTAATTCCCTCTTGTTTTATTTCCTCGGCATGAAAAGGCATGTTTCATTTGGAAAAAATAATAATTTGTCCAAGAAATACACATTCTAATAATTTTTTTAATCTGTTCCCGGGCTGCAATTATGAGCCCTTGTCTGAACTTCAATCCTGTGAAACCAGTACATTAATAGCACCTTAGCACAGTCCTCATTCATGCCTGAAAAAAAAATCCCACTGCTTACACAATTTTACCCGGAATAAAAGAGAAGTTTAATTATTTTTTACGTCGTTTCCACCGTGAATGTGCATAGTTAAGGGTGTGCAGTGAATGGTTTCCTCGTGACTTGAATTTAAATCCTGGCTGAAAGGAAATGGAAGCCTGCGCCCTGCATGTCCCCTCGGCACGTCCCACGAACCTCTTCTCAGCGAACCTAATCCTTAGAAGGCAGGCGTTTAAATCAAGCCGTGATAAATAAAGAAGTTTAAACGTATTTCCTCCCTCCCCCAAGTTCGTCTGCTGGTAAACCACACTTAGCGTCATCTTCTTCACTTTGCAATTCACACTACTGCAAGCTGCCGTGCACAAAATGCTAAATCGTATTATGGGCTGGTCACGATAAAGTGAGCACTATCGAGGCCCTAGTTACTTTTTTTCTTCCAGCCACTATTATCCTTTAATCACCGTTAAAAATAACTATTGACATGTAAATAATAAGCAAAGCGTGTAGATTCCAACGTAATCGCAAGTTAACGTCTAACGCTGAAATAAAATATATTTATAGACTATTATTCCAGATGAGAAGGCGTTTAAAACTGCTCACTTTACCTTGAACAGCCTTTAAATATCAAAACATCGTCATCCTGGCATCTTGAGGCCCTTGCCTCGTCCTACGCTGTAGGGCGACGCAAGGTCTGTTTTCCAAACGAACTACGACCCAACCGGCGTACATCAAAAACACCTCAAATTGAAGCAGCATTGGTTTAGTTGCACAAGTCTACAAAACACTCACACACACACACACACACACACACACACACATGTTCTTTGAAATATTTCATTATATTCCATGCTCAAAACTAAGCGTTATGGCTCACGCAAAATAACAAATAAATACTTAAACACATCGAACAATACTACATTCTACACCAAAAATTAAGGGAGTAATCTTGAATTCACATAAATCAGGTACATAATTAGTAGAAATACTGATATAATATATGTCCGTAAAGGACACACTATGATTCGCAATTTCCTTTAAAAATGTGTAAAATAGCAATCTTTACATTTTCTAACATTTAGCTTAAAAGACTGACATTTTTTAAAAATCTACATTTCTGAGCAGAACAGCTTTAAAATATGACATTTATAAAACTGTCTTTGCAACTATCCTTTTATAGTAAAAAAGCTCAATGGCATTATAACGTGAATTTATCTTGGCATTTTGAGACACATTAAAACATGCTATCTGATGATGCGTATGGTTTTACACTGCGTCAAAATTACAGGCTGTTAAAAACATGAAAAACTTTCTAACAGCCTTAAGTATACCATTTCTCATTTAAACATTTATTTCACATTTTGTTTATGTATAGGCTATTCACGGTAAAGCGAGCGCTTTTTAAAGCTCTGCTTACGATCTACTTGTATGCACGTTGTGTATTCCTCCGCCTTATGTAAAATTCACATTGCCATGGGCCTCATTACTTTATTCATGCGTCGGTCATGTGAGACAATATAATGATTAAAAAAATGGATATGTTACAAATGTGGTAATTTTTTACACTTTGCTGCATTAAAAAACCAGAAAGTGAAAAAAAATTAATTTATAACATATGGTTACCCAGCACTTTTTATTCGATTTTAAGTTCGGGAAATAATTTCCATCCATTACAGCCAACTTCACTGGGCGCTTGTCACTTAGTGCGCCCGTTTAAAATATATGCAATCAGGGGCAGTGATTTTTTTCTAAGGTTGATTTCAAAAGTGCTCACTTTATCGTGAACAACCTATCGTTTACTAACGTTTTTTACATGACGTCGCAAAAATTGGAAATTTTCTAACATTTTATGAGTTCTTTCATGAAAAAGCTAAATTGATGTTAATAGCCTTAACTGATTAAGAACCGACAATTTGGCAGTTTAATTTCCTATCTGGTTTAGCTTCGAAATCGAAATCTACATAAATTACTTCCACACAGGCAATTCTGGACCTCAAGGCCCACTTCTATATTACTGGCCGTATGGGCCCTACATTTTGAAATGCAAACCAATATCTTAGTCCTGTCTCGCCCCAGCAAGCGTAAGTGTCTGCCTACACTGAGAGAAAATCGAACAAAATGATTGTTTGTATAGGGGCAAATACATATTTGGTTGCCCTAAAAAATATGTATTCTTGAGCAAACAAAATTTGAAATTCAACAAAATTACTTTTGTTCGGCTAACAAAATTTAAGTTTGAATAAATAAAATCTCTATGTTAGACCAAAAAAAAATTAGACTGTCAACTGAATATTTTGTTGAATCAAATGTATATATTTGTTTCGCCACTCATTTGACTGCCTTCGTTCGAAAATACAGCTCGAGAGTTTGTTTGTATTTTTTTTGTGACAATTTGGATAGTAACCGTGTTTGATAGTGCACATATTAATACTTAACAGTAACTTAAACACATTAATAAAACAATGCAACAAGAAACTGACAAGTAAAGCAGTAAAACTTGAAATATTTGTTTGCACTCGTTGCCCACTATTTGCAGTAGGCCTATATCTTTCTAAAAGGTTTCCACCGTTATCAGTCGTCAAACTAGCTCGGCTTAGTAAGGCATACCGCTCGAATGCAGGTGATCTAGGTTCGAAGCTCGGTCGAACTTGTGAAGTTCTTTATATCGACCCAAACTGTGTAATGTACATGTAGCCAAACAAATATTTAGTTGAACCAACCAAATCTTACATTTTGGGGCAACCAAATGAGAACAACAAAATAACGTGGGTTCAGCACAAACATATTTCATTGCCCCTATACAAACCAATAATTTGGTTGCACCAAACAAATATTGTTTGATTCAACAAAACCTTCTTCTTAGTGTACCCAGGCTGCTGCGGGGACTTACATAAACATGGCGGTTAAGACATGAGAGGGGGTGACATTTTTTTTCCCCTTAATCAATCACAATTCATGGCATGTTCTGGACGTCGTTGTATTCTCCGAAATTTGTACATGAAGCGCTATATTTTCATATTAAAATTGCGGCGCGTGCTTCCCAAGCGCTCGGCGACAAGAGCGCTCCAAAGCGAGCACACGGCGAACTAGGAATGGCAGTCTGGTGCTAGCCTTCATGCTGCTCGCGCGTCCCTGTCCGGTCTCTGTAGAACGAACTAGGAATGGCAGTCTGGTGCTAGCCTTCATGCTGCTCGCGCGTCCCTGTCCGGTCTCTGCAGAACGAACTAGGAATGGCAGTCTGGTGCTAGCCTTCATGCTGCTCGCGCGTCCCTGTCCGGTCTCTGTAGAACGAACTAGGAATGGTAGTCTGGTGCTAGCCTTCATGCTGCTCGCGCGTCCCTGTCCGGTCTCTGCAGAACGAACTAGGAATGCTAGTTTGGTGCTAGCCTTCATGCTGCTCGCGCGTCCCTGTCCGGTCTCTGTAGAACGAACTAGGAATGGTAGTCTGGTGCTAGCCTTCATGCTGCTCGCGCGTCCCTGTCCGGTCTCTGTAGAACGAACTAGGAATGGCAGTCTGGTGCTAGCCTTCATGCTGCTCGCGCGTCCCTGTCCGGTCTCTGTAGAACGAACTAGGAATGGCAGTCTGGTGCTAGCCTTCATGCTGCTCGCGCGTCCCTGTCCGGTCTCTGCAGAACGAACTAGGTATGGTAGTCTGGTGCTAGCCTTCATGCTGCTCGCGCGTCCCTGTCCGGTCTCTGTAGAACGAACTAGGAATGGCAGTCTGGTGCTAGCCTTCATGCTGCTCGCGCGTCCCTGTCCGGTCTCTGTAGAAAGAACTAGGAATGGTAGTCTGGTGCTAGCCTTCATGCTGCTCGCGCGTCCCTGTCCGGTCTCTGTAGAACGAACTAGGAATGGTAGTCTGGTGCTAGCCTTCATGCTGCTCGCGCGTCCCTGTCCGGTCTCTGTAGAACGAACTAGGAATGGTAGTCTGGTGCTAGCCTTCATGCTGCTCGCGCGTCCCTGTCCGGTCTCTGTAGAACGAACTAGGAATGGTAGTCTGGTGCTAGCCTTCATGCTGCTCGCGCGTCCCTGTCCGGTCTCTGTAGAACGAACTAGGAATGGTAGTCTGGTGCTAGCCTTAATGCTGCTCGCGCGTCCCTGTCCGGTCTCTGTAGAACGAACTTTGCGTGACACCAGCAATTGTTACCGTTTGCTGATGTCACACTGCCAGCTCACGTACACGGTGAGAAACATCTATTCTTTAGTGTAGATTCTCCTGTAATTTCGCCGTGAAACGATTATTGCGTCGCACACTTGAGCAGGCCGACGTGACTTCACCGAAGCTAGGTCGGTCAAGCAGGAACGTGCGGACGTGCTGGGACTTTCCCGTTGCAAAAATTATAAAATAAAATTTAAAAAAAACCTCGAGTGGGGAGTGAACCCAGGGCGAGGCAACACTCACCGAGTGACGGGCTTTCCAACTGGGGCCCGTAGGTGCCCGTCATCCCCGGGCATGACATGAAGCGAGACCCTATGATGGGGGGGGGGGGGCTGGAACGCAGGGGCAGGGGAAGCGGGAGTAACCCGAGAGAGCCCGCGGCAAGCGGTATCGTCCAGCACGTTTCCTACATGCGAAAATCCGGGGTGTTGACCCGCCGGGTGTCGGGCCCGGATCGCCGTGGTGGGAGGCGAGCACCCTAACCACTGCTCCACCGCTGTCCCTTTTTGAAAAATGAAAGGTTAATATAATGAGGAATATGCCCAATTGTAATTCGAGGAAAGCTGGCATGAGAATTTCTCTGTCTTTGGAATCGTAATTATTGCGGACATAAATTGGAGTGTTTATAGCTAATTGTTAGCATACTACATTACACTTGACATCAATTTTGGTGAATAAAAAACTTTTCCCTGGGTACCTTAAACAAATACGAATAAGTGTATATCGTATTACAATAGACAGAGATGTCTGATTTTAGCCAAAAGAATTACCCGTATGCTAGAATAAAGGTAAATCCTTAGGTAACAATATTAAACGCTTCAAGGTAACATCCAGCCGTTATAAGCTGTTCACGGTAAAGTGAGCACTTTTGATACCCTAGTTACGTTTTCCTATCAGCCATTTTGTATACTTTAACCTCTTTTTCAAATAAATATTGACATGTAAGTAATAAGCATATTGTGTGTATTCCACCGCACTCGGAAATTAATGTCTAATGCTAAAGTAAAATATATTTATTAACTATTATTCCAATTGAGAGGGCTTTCAAAAGTCCTCACTCTACCGTGAAGAGCGTATAAGGCTGTTCACGATACAGTGAGCGCTTCAGAAATGAACCTTAGAAAAACATCACTGCCCCTCCATGTATATATTTTAACGGGCGCAGTGAGTGACATTCTCCCAGTAAAGTTGGTAACGATAGAGGGAAAGTAGTTCCATATCTTAACGTAGAATAAAAAGTGTTAGGTAACCACTTGTGGTAACTTAAAATTGTTATTTTCCTCTTTCTGTTTGTTTTTAATGCATCGAAGTGTAAAAATGAGCAGATTTGTGAAGTATTTACTTCCTTAATAATTTCACAGTTTAATTTGACCGTCGCATGAATAAAGTGATGAGGCCGATGCCAATGTTAATTTTACATAAGGCGGAGGAATACACAACGTGTATACAAGTAGATCTCAAGCACGACTTTCAAAAGTGCTCATTTTACCGTGAATAGCGAATAGAAAGCATTACTACGGCTATGGAAAGAAACATAAACCAGTTCCGCATGTGTTTAAGCGGTTACTATTGGGTTTTAAAACAGCAATCTGTTCAGGAAAGATACAGCATTGTCGCTATAATTTAATACGCGGTTTTACATAACAATAAATATCGTAAACAGAGGGCTATTTACAGAGAATTTCTTGACGACTTTAATACTTCTCAATGACCACATTAATGTTTTAATATCCAAATTCATGAACTGGCAACAACATATCTTGTGACCGCAAAAAAAAAATACTTTTAAATATTCCTTACCTAGTTTTTTCTTTTTTAAATTGAAATAGACACAACTGGTTACAATGAAACCGATATGACAACTAGGGATTCGCCTTATACATATGTCCTATGTTCACACCTTTATTTATCCTCTGGTAATTGACCCTGTGTCTTTGTGTGAACACACTCTGATATTCGACTGGGACAGCGGAATATAAAAAGGAAGTCTGGCGTAAGGGGATAGGAGCAGGCGCTGGTCGGCCGCCATGTTGTGACGTCACCCAACCGCCATCATAGATCTGACTGACATAGACCTTTAGCCTTGACCTTGAATAACTTTGAAAACCCAAAACATTCTAAAAAAAATAAATAAATAAAAAATCACCAAGAAATTTATGAAATAATATTCAAAAAATTGTTTTTAAAAAATTAAAAATTTCTAATGTATGGGCATAAAGGTGACTTGGGAAAGGGCCCAGGTGCCGTTCATTATCTGTCATTCTGGTCACCCCGCCACCATGTTGGTTCTAGATGACATCGACCTTGACATTTGACCTTGACCGTGACTCCGTGTCTATGACCTCAAATGACAGTGAAACCAAAAAATATATAAAAGATGCAGAAAAATTATAAAAGCCCCAAACATTATAAAAAATTTAAAAAAATTAAAAAAATCGGAAAATTATTTTAAGAAATTATTTAAATATGTACACGTAGGAGGTCCGAGGTTCGATTGCAGGTGGATCGAATAAACTCCCTACACTACCGACCTTCGCCAGTTCGGCCGGTGTCCATCTCGTCAACCATGTTAGATGTCGATGTTTATTTAAGTCATCACGTCCAACTGAACTGTCCGGAACATTTATAGCAGATAAGAAAATGATTATATGGGTTCTTCAAACAATCGCTATTCTCATGCCGCGCATGGCAAATTTTACTGAAGGACTTGGCACATTAACAGCATTGTTTTCCATGCAATTGTTAGGCAGTCGTTGAAGGTATGCACGCAGTCATACATGACATATTCGATTTCACATCGTCAGTGGCTTGCATCGTCTTCAAGCATACGTGAATTCACACACTTTACTCCTACCGACTGACTCTTGCAGACTGACTCCTGCCGTCTGAGTCCTGTAAAGTGACTAACGCCGAATGTCTCCTGTAGATTGACTCCTGCCGACTGACTCTTGCAGACTAACTCCTGCAGACTGACTCCAACAGACTGGCTCCTGCAGACTGTCTCCTGCAGACTGACTCCTGCAGACTGACTCCTGCCGTCTGAGTCCTGTAAAGTGACTAACGCCGAATGTCTCCTGTAGATTGACTCCTGCCGACTGACTCTTGCAGACTAACTCCTGCAGACTGACTCCAACAGACTGGCTCCTGCTAAGATGTTACTTATTTGCCAGCTTATAATAACAACCAACCTATGAGGCATAAAGGTTATATATGCAGATGACTCACCGCATTCATTAAATGTCGTGTCGGTTATCAGCCATTTGTCATATGGCGCACGACCGATGCTGTTTTAGAAGTTATTGTCCGACGAATTCTAGAGCTAAACTAACAGATGCGAGTTCTTACTACGAGTAGTCGTTACCAAGTCGATTTGCATTATAATTACAAGGTTAACAGGTATTCAACCATTTAGAAAGTTTTCTTACTTGGAGGAGAAGCTTTTACGGAACACACACACACATATATACATACATATGTGTGTATATAAATAATCAATATGTATGGAAAACGAGTTTTGGAAAAATTTAACAGCTTCCGAGAAGGCTCTCAGCTAGCTGAGCCTCGTTTCTCGTGGATTTGAAACATGGGCAAAAAAAAAAAACACTAATTTTTTATACACGGTTTTGTGAAATGTTGGAGGAATCAAAAATGATTGCGAAAATGAGGAATAAAGAGATTGTCCACAGTGAAGCACCTTGGATGTAAATGAAAAAGAAAAATTGGAGTGAGTTTGGAATATGAACAAACGTCAAGGAAATCATTACAACATTACAAGAGACTAAAATAGTTGGTCAGGACCGAGAAAAAAGAAGTTAGATCGTGAACTTGACACGTTTCACAAATCAAACTTCCCGAATCGAGCAAAAAATAAATTATAAATAGTATATTTTATACTATAAATATTTGTACTGCGTCCGAAAAATGTTTCTCTGTATTGAGAATTTCCACAGAGTCAGAAAAAAAAAACGCTTACATTTGCGAAGGCATGAAAATAATACATGTAATCTTCTCTGGGTGTGTGGGATGTCATAATACACGTCTGATTATTTTAAAAGATGCCGTTAATGAATATATAGGAAATGTCTATATCTATTACACTGTAATACACGAAGCATAAGCATGCAAGTAAAAACCGTCGTAAAACGTTTAGAAAAAAACGTATTTGAAGCAAGCAATTATTATAAAATTTAAAAATTAGTTTTGTATTTAATGTGGAAATATGAAATGTATTTCATTATTTGTCATAATAGGAACTACGTGAATACGTTCATCTTTCGGATATCGATTCTCGTGAACTGTAAGTCAGAAGTGCAGCCATGATTTAATAACTCGTCCAAAACAAGCTATGTAAATTAATAAAATTTATTTCTGACGTCGAAACTAATTTTCGCTCAAGTTTCACATACAACCAATTTAAAGCAAGAAGTTCTGTATGCCACATGCAAGGTAGTAATTGTTTACCTTGTAATTCCATTATTGCAACCAATCGAGAGCACGTTTCGACAACAACAGCAAAGAAATTACAAATTTGATCAGTGCTCGGCCATTAGCCATAACTGAACTCTATTATATTTTTAAAACTAAAGTTAATTAATGTACTTCCTATATAACGTTATTAATTTCTCTTATTGGGTAATAGCCTTAAAGGGGATCGTTGAACATCTTTTTAATCCCCCCTCCACATTGATCCCAATTAAAAGGCGTTAACCCAGTTACATAATCAGTTAAATTAAATAAAAATTATGTTTTATTTGAGGGGAGGGGGTTAAATTTTGAAGGAAGTTATTTATATATATATTTTTTTAATATATGAAAGAAAATAAATTTTTGATATAATTAAAATGATTGAGAAACAACGGTCAAGAGAACATTACTACAGAGCAGAGGATATTGGGATGCTGATTGATGGGTTAACATGTAAATGGGATATTATCGTTTGTGTGGGCTTCTAATGAATGGGTCCTGAACTCTGATGTTGTGATTTCAGGTAGGCGACTGTTCGTCCCGGCAGAGATTATTTTCGTTTCAACTATTTTCGAAACTGCTAGCAAATGTTTCTACCGAATCTCTGTAGCACTTTTCGACAAAAGACTATCGCGAGGCAACAGATGCGTGCGATACAAGAGCTCTGAATTCGATATAAATCGGAAGGGGAGCGTGAACCATGTCTGTGCGTGAAAGCCCCGGCGTGGCACCTCATCTGGTGGGCATTCCTCTGCTGTTTGTCCTCTTTCTCTCTCTCTCTCTCTCTCTCTCGCTCTCTGTCTCTCCGCCTCCCCGTCCGTCCTTCTCTTCCCGTCTCTCTCTCTCTCTCTCATTTGTTGACATGATAACCCTTTAGTTTCCAGCGCTCGCGCCTCAAATTGCATCAGCTTTAACATTACATGGGGAATTGAAGACTTACCGAGACGTGAAGGGCGCTGGAGAGGGCGCGGAAGGGAGGGGTGGAGGGGACAGAGAAGGCGATAGTTAAGGAAAGTAGAGGAGGAAGAGGAGGGGAAGACAGGGGTTGAAGTTCACATCAGTAAACAGTTCCGCAGACAGAGACAGCGAGCTCGACGATCGTGAGCGAGCTGCAGGGGAATTAGACTTCTAGCGATCACCGGCGTGCCTGTGTGTAAACTCATATCGTCGCCGGGGCCTCGCTCGCTGGCTCGAGTGGCCCCGGAGCGCTCATAATTTGAATCACTCCAGAAGACGGTCGGAGGTGTCTTTCAGGGAGAACGTGTCGCGCCCCCGGTTTGCAGGAATTACCGGATCCAGCATTTATGAATTCTCGTTTCCGATGTTACGCATTCCGAGTTAAGTTCACGTGTAAATTATACGTTTTCTTTTTGCAATCGCCTCGTTATGAATCAAAACGCTCAATCTTAAAATTCTTATTACTCGTTGTTCATAGCAAGAAAATATATGTCGCGCGTCATTGTTAACACACGAAATGTTTATTCAATTACCTTTATTCCTACACTTGCAAAGAAGCCAAATTCATTCACTGTGAAAAAAAGAACATGGAACTACATACTGCATTTCTCTTAAAACGCAACTTGAAAAGAAAGTCTTGTATAGCTCCATCTGTATTACGCGTATTTCATGTTTGTGTACCTGGATTTACGGTGGACACTACCAAGTCCTCATCTCTTACATTGCCCTAAAGAAGCAAAAGATATTAGTCTGCGAAGACAGTATTGGAGTACTTGGTCGGGCTCATCAAAATGGAAAGATTATTGCTTAGACTATCAAACCAACAAGATTCACAGGGAAAGTTCAGGCCAATTTTTAATACATTTATGATAACTGAAGTTTAAGGAAAAAAAATGCGTTGTTGTGTTTATGTGTTACACTTTCTCATGAGCTAGACTATTCCACGAATCACGACACAAAGTAATTGCCAGTTTCATCACATCGTTAATCTCGTAGCTAGATGACAGCTCTTCATAACATTTCAATTAATTGTTGGCTCTGGTTAACTCAAACTGTACGTATTGAGTACAGCTGCGTTAGTTATTAAATGACATTTTTTCTGTCTTCTTTACTGATGTCGAATGACCTTCAAGGGGTTGTCGATTGTAGCAACACGCATCAGAATAATAACCTGCTTTCACGTTATAAAAACTACCATCGCAAATACTGTACATTGCTACATAACTGCCAAAGACGATTACATATTTCTTAGTGTGTCTCGACGTGAATAAAATACATTGAATATAATATATTACAATCGTTTTTAGTCTCTCCTGATTATAGTTCAAATATAAAGTCAGGTAATAACTAATCAACACAGAGTTGAGTCATTTCCAAGAGATAATCTTTCTGCCATGCTCTGTCTTGAAGGCCTACAAGATTATTTTCTAAGACCAAACCTTCGTTCACCACGAAAATACATTACAAAAAAACCTCTAAATATTTCCGTTGCGCTACAATACTATTTCATGGTGACCACAGAAAATTGTTAGTGTTTATAAAAAGTATACTTTTTCACAACAACTAAATATTATTTCGGCAGTAACAAAAAATAATTTGTATTTAACCACAAAACATTTAACAAGGTTAAAATTAATAAAATAATATTTTATTAGCCAGAACTATTTTATTTGCAAAGCAAAGTTTACATTGTAATTAATATTTTTTTCCTCGGCCCGCTGAAATCTTCGTTGTTCGGACTTAGATTCTTCGGCTTGGCCCACTTATCAAGCATTTTCAGCTGATTCGCGGGAGAGGTCTTGCCAAACAGCCATGTTTTCGTTTGCAGTTCCTGCAATATATTTCGGCAATAATTACCTCACCTGACATGGTGGCCAAGTAATTTTGCCCACTGTAAATCTGAATCAGTGATTTAAATCCAATATATTATCATTCTAAATATTTAGTTAATGAGGTGTTATCTACTGGCGAGTCAGTGGACTGATCTGAGGTTTTAGTGCCAGGTAAGTGCAGTTCACTAGAATTTAGTAGATAGCAGTATTTACTTAGTGAATAGTAGCAACCAAATTTACCAGCAGAAATTTACCAATTCAAGCAGAGCTGTTTCAAAAGATCTGCAGTCGAATTCGCTGATCTAGTGCAATTTTAACGCTTTCGATTTTAGGGTGTAGTGTCTACCGATTCAGTTATTGTTTAAAAATAACATTTAATTCGAAGAGGTTAGAAATATATGGGCAAGAGCACCTATTCCGTATTTCCTGAGATAATTATTTTCCAACAGGCATTAAACTTACCTCTTTCAGAGTAGGATGGTTTCTACTTATTAAATCAGCTCATCTCATGTTGAACAACTGATCGTACTGTCTGGTGAGAACCCGAGAATGTAATGATACAGAGTGAGTGAATTCAACCGACAAGCCCTCGGGAGGTGATTCCTTAACGCAAAAGTACAACACTTTTGGCCTACGGTCAAAATGAAGGGTAGATAGCGAGTCCTCGAAAATTGGGATTTGAAACAGTTTAACATGCAAATTTCAGAAATCACGCTAGATTAAGCAACAAACATGTTGAATATGTTATATTGGCAGAAGACCTCAAGCCTCATCAAATCGTAAAAGCATCCCCCAGATCTAATAAAATATGAGTCACTACATTAATATCTTATAAAATTCTGTAACCCTGCATTAGTATGTTATTTTATTGAGTGATTATTATTCAGAACGTAGCCTTAGTGAAACGCCCAGTCAAATCGTTTTGGAGAAAACGGAGAACGAAATGTACAAGGGCGGTTTGTAACGCCTGTGGGAGACGGCAACACGTCTAGCACCTGTGCCACATCTAAAGTGTTTCGCAGGGGGAACCACACATAACTTAGAAAATCACTACTTACAACAGTCCTAACATAGAATTCTTGAAAAAATCCACACAAGTTAGAACTTTCATAACTTATAAATTCATAACTTAAAAATGTCGTAACTTACAAAATCACAACTTATAACAGTTGCAACTTAGAAAATCACAACTTAAAACAGTTGCAACTTAGAAAATCACAACTTAAAACAGTTGCAACTTAGAAAATCATAACTTAGAACTGTCATAACTTCGAAACACACAACTTAGAAATACGCTATGCAGAATCACATAACTTAGAAATATCACAACTTAGGAAACTTAACTTAGATTGATCATAACTTAGAAACATACAACTTAGAACAACATAACTTAGAAATATCGTAATTTAGAAAATCATAACTTAGAACGATCACGGCTTAGAAACACACAACTTAGAACTATCACAACTTATAAACATACAACTTAAAACCGTCATAAGTTAGAACCACATAACTTAGAAAATTATAACTTATGTGTTTCTAAGTTAGCTTTTTCTAAATTATGACAGCGCCCTTTTCGCAGGCCATTGTGATGTTTGGGGCTTCACATTGCAGTCAAGGTATTGACACATTATTTCGGAAATTGAGAATCATTGAGAATCATTGGAAATTGAGAATCATTGAGAATCATAAATATGATAATGACATGTCAGCAGAAAAGGCTCGATCAGTTGTATGACTCCTATGCACACCACAAATATCTCAACGACGCGCCAGTCATTGGTGGACACGTCCAAAAATACCGTGCATTACCCGAGACTTTATACCCCAGCCACTGCAACAATCCGCGCGACGAGATCCTCTCCCGACACCTGCTTTCGGGAATCCCTTGTGTATATTACAACATTCGTTGCACTGAATTAATTCCGGCAGGATTTAGGGACCTGTAAAAAAATTTTAAGCCTTAAAGAATACGCATGAAAGACAACATGAAAATGAAAATATTTGAACAAACTGCATAACAAACTGCCCCTCAAGACAATCATTACAGCAGCCACTCAACACTTTTTCCCGTCTCTTTAAACACAAGTATTCTGAACGTTTGTTATTTAATAACATTTATGTATTTTATAAGTGACAATAAGTAAATGGAGGTTCCAGTGCGAAAACGATATGGCTTCACCTTTGGTCAAACTGGATTTTATGCAGTAGTTCATATTCTAAAACAAATGCCAATTTAATGGGCTTCAAGAAAGAAGTATCTCCGATTTTTCACTCCAAAGTTACAATGTAAATGGAGCTGGCGCAATGAAAAGTTGAGAGCAAAAACGACATGGCTCCAGGAGCCACCTCTTTGTTTTTCTATCGAACATCTGAATTCTGCCACAAAGCAGCACTCTGCAGTAGCTCTATATTTCAGCACAACGCAGTACCACGTAACCTTTGCTATAGGCTGTTCAAGATAAAGTGAGCACATTTTAAGGCCCTTGCAACAGGCATTAACCGCTAATAAATATATCATATTGCAGCCTCAGGCATTAAATTTTGAGGGGGTGAAATGTATACACTGTGTCTATTGCTCACATTGCAATGTTTGTATTAAAAAGCAGCAGGAAGATGGAAATTGAATGAAAGGAAAAATTTATAAGGGCCTTAAAAGTGCTCGCTTTACCGTGAACAGTCTATATCAGAAACAGGCGATGGCAGCCAATTTTGTGACGTCTGCAACATAGTAGCAGCACAATGCGATAGCTACCCATGAAAAAAACGTTTATTTCTACCAAACGAACACTCGTTTTACAATGGCTTGATTTCGTCCGTACCCAAAGACACTACCACTTCAGACACTGACATTGAAAAAGGTGCATAAATATTAATTGTTGTTCAGATTTTTGCTTGTAAATTTTACATTTAATTAATTTTTATGATTCTGTAAACTTTATGCGAGAAGATAATTGAGCATATTGTTTACATGTGCTTCATATCCAGTGCTTCAAAAACTAAACTAACATTTGGGGATTATGTGTCCATTGTTTAACATTCAATACTAAGGAAATATAAATTTCAATATTAAACGTAAGTGAAAAAAGAAATAGTTTACGATGGAAGGTAAACAAATTTTATACGAATAACAAGTATAATCACACTTTAATTGTGTTGTTTGCTCTACTTGTAGTTCTCAGCATTAGCAGACTTATCTTTAAGCACATTTTGTAGCTCCAAATTTTACAATATAACTAATTTTTAATTAAAATGCAATTTGTAAAATCTGGCGAGATGTTCTAATGAAAGTTCATACTTATTTGAATTCACTGTAAAAATATTGTAAAATTTTAATAGTATTTTATATTTTACTTCCCCCCCCCCCCCTCAAAGCAGTAAAACTGGAGCCAAGTCCTTTTCGCTCTGGGCTCTTCAATTGCAGTTTAGTGAAATTAAGATTTTCGCACGAATTTTGTGCTATCCAATACATTTGTTTATTCCTCGAGACATTCATCAACCAATGATAAAGGCATATTGCATTACAATCGTTGTGAAAGTACATAATTAGTTAAACTTCATATTTCATATAAGAACGCATATTTACAAACATAGCTATCTACCGTTTAACATAAACAAAACACTAACAAACTGACTTGGAGATTTACAGGTTTTTATCAACCTTTAGTTTGCTAACATCTCAGACGAAAATGAGATCATGTTCTTCGAAGCATTCTATTCATTTATTTATTTGAAAATAAACAATAATCAGACGCTAGGAAATTTCATAGCATCATTCACCAAGAAGATGGACTTCAAAATTCCCTTCTGCATTCACTGTGGTCCAATAGAAGCACAAACACAAATGTACACGTGGTTGAAGTTCAACGTGTCATGAAAAATAAATATGCCAAATTTCCATGTCTCTAGTAATAATTTTGTAGTCACTACAGTCTACAGAAAATGTTAACCTTTTCAGGACTACTTTAAGGTACAGTTTCAGGTGTTGCAAACAACAAAATTTATGATGGATGCTGTACTTAAGTCGACACAGCACTTGTTACGTCGCTGTATGTACGGCTACAGTTAAATGAACCAATTATGACCTAGGCCAGTAAGATGGTTTACGAATCATTTACCCACAGGTAAGATCATTGGTCGTAGAGCCTCACAGAGTGCAGCGCACATCAAGAACTACCTACACGTGCGTAATGTACACAGCTGTGTACTCCGGGTGTGAATGGGTTAGGATTGGGTCTATATTCAGCAACTGACCTGTCTCCCATACGGGAACCAGCACGTGTGATGATGACCTCTCGTGCCACGTGTTTGCCATGTTGGAAGAGGGTGATAATCACGAGTAGGAGTGGGGGGGAGGGGGTGAAGCCTGTGAGTCTCGGAGCGGTAGATGGCTGTGTAAGCGATACGACTCGTGTTGCCACACGCACGCACACACACACACACACACACGATGCCTCAAGCTTTCCAACGGCTTCTCCGCCGTCGAAGGATTATCCTCCTAGCGAACGAGAAGGGTACGTAGCCGCGGGCCATACCCCGGCCCCATTCACTCCGCGCGGCGCGCCCGGGCCATTCAAACCCCTCTCTAACTAGGAGTTAATGTTCGGGGGTGGATAGCCGAGGCTCTCTCATAGATGATCCTGAGACGATTACTGCGGCGAACGTCAATATTTGCCGGCCCCTCTCACCCCCTCCCCCCCCTCCCTGCGTCACCAAATATTCTTAAATCCTCACCCGCAGGTATTCACAGCAAGCTGCGATCAAGAGTCTGCGAAGACGTGTTTTTTTTTTTGTCGACCCCCCAGTCGACGGAAATAAAGTCTGGAAATAGCTACAGGCGATTCTCGATAAATATTGTTAAGGGCGCCGTCTGGCTAAGAGGTATTTTGTGTGTCGGAAGTCAAGTAAAGTCTATCCACAGTATCTTTACACTTTTTAAATATAACATTCGAAAAATCACCCCATGCATGGCGAGTGTGGTTGTCTCCTATATATGTAACCTTTTGTTAACATAAAAGTAACTTATTTTATTTATAAATTATGTCTCATTTATAATTAATATGAATAAAAACGAGGAGATAATAGGCGTGTAGGCAGTGGCATAGGTAAGAAACAGTTCTCAGTTTCCATGGACGCTGATTGGCGAACGGCGTTCTGACTCATTACTGCCCAGTGACGTCATTAGGCGGTGGGTGCAGCTGGAGTTCTCAGTAAAAACGATTGTTCGATAGCTGTATTCTTACCTACTCTGTGTCCTCAGTGTGGCATAAATAAGAAACTGTTCTCAGTTTTCATGGACGCTGATTGGCGAACGGCGTTCTGACTCATTACTGCCCAGTGACGTCATTAGGCGGTGGGTGCAGCTGGAGTTCTCAGTAAAAACGATTGCTCGATAACTGTATTCTTACCTACTCTGTGTCCTCAGTGTGGTATATGGTTTTCACTTATATGGTTTTGAAACGTGTCGATTAGTTTCGATTTCGACATATATTCGTATTCGGAGTAAAGCGAAGTGTTTGCTTGCAAGGTTGGTAAAATTGCGTGCCTCTAAACCTATCACACTCAAATTTTTTTCCGTCAGAATGCTCCCAATAAGTTTGGTCAAATAAAGTTGGACATTTATGACATCCTCGAAACGCCATTAACGCCGCCGTATTGGTCTCAAAAAGTTGGACGGCTTGAGTTTCCATCCAATATTTGAAAATTGGACCTGTTATAAAAATTTATTTGAAGTTTGGCGGTCTCAGCCAATCAGAATCGTGCATGACAAATATGGACGTCAATAAACTTTGAAATAACGAACAATTGCTGGGAACGCAGTAGGTTATGTAGAAGCTGTCTGGACATGAATGCTATTTTAAGTGAATAGTGCACATAGCATTACGAATTCGGAGGCATTACATTTCATTGTGCGGGAAACATATATTATAAATAAAATTGCAATTAAGTAAAGAAGCGAAAATAAACTACAATACAACTTACATTTATTCCTGTAATGGATCACATGGAAAAAAAAAAAGCAATATCTCACTACGAAGACAATTTTTAAATAATAATTCAAATTAGATTCTCCCAGTGTAAAAATTTGACAGTGTGACATATTTTCAAACACATTCAAGATAATTTTATAGAATTTGCTGGAAGGAGAAATTCGATGGCCTGATTTTGTGTTCAAATTTTACTGTCGAATATTGTTGAAGACGAAAATTTGACGGCGTGACAGGGTCTTTATGACTACAGCTACTTCGCGGTTAACTGACCACGAACGAAATCACGCTCTCGAAAGATCGCTGCTGGCATCTGCATATATTTCTACGCGCACACTAACTATCATGCCTGCAGCAATGTTGGCAACAATGTAGGATAAAGCCGTGTCATATTTGAAAACCGCATAGAAATGATGATGTTAAAATTTGTAAAAAAGTGAATGTAGTTTATTTTCTGTTGATTTTTGCATGTAGAATTTAAAAGTGGCATATAACTAAAGTATTTAAGTTCTGAAAAATTCCACACATTTACTCTTGGCTGACGAGTGACTAAAGTCATCGGGCATGTGTGTGCGTGTGTGTGTGTGTATATATATATATACACACATATATATATATATATATATATATATATATATATATATATATATATATATATATATATATATATATATATATATATATATATATATGCCAGTGTTACTTCGGCATATGACGTGACGATACAAAATAGAAAGAAAAAACACCTCAGCATGGCTTTCGAAATTCCTCAGCAAAGTGCTAAAAGGCTATACTTATCGTGGACTCATTTATAATGTATTTATATCAGCAGCACGAATGTGAACAACTCTGTGACACTTGTTGGCTGGAAATAACGGGACAGCTACCTCGCTAAGTCTTTATCTATGTTAGGTTGGTGCTATGTGGACACTGGGGAATGTGGGTCAACTTATACAACAATGCGACAGTGGGAACAATTCAGATAGATACTAAATCAACTTAGTTATTTAAGTAACATACATTTTACTATTTAGATGTTTCTTCTAACAAGATGATGTAACGTATAGTGACTGTTTTATATGCTTCTGGTCGTGTTCTTTTTTTTTTTTTTAATTGGCGTAAACAAATTATTGAATAGGACGTTACAGGTTTTGCCTATTTTTTTTTTTTTTAATTCCTGCGCATTGAAGACAATGTTTTACGTAAATTTATCTCCCACGAAGTCTTAAGTCGCTGACGTGAAAAAGTACATCTAATATTATTCCGAAATGTTAGTTTCCGGTAGTGAGGAGGTGGTCACGTGCTCTGGACTTTGCGTGGTAACTCAGTCGCATGTTATTGATGTTGGTCTTCTGTTATAACTCCTGTGTGGCGTGAATTTTTGAAGGCGATGATATATGTTGTTCGCATAGTTTATTGAATGCTTGTAAAAGTAACACGCGAGAAATGATGTGTTCTGGTCTTATATTTCTGTTCGCGAACTCAGTGATTGAGCTTCACCTATATAATTGGGTATATTTTTAAACCGTGTGTTTGGTTTGGTGTTTTTGTTCGTTCAGGAGTGTTTACGTGAGTAATTGAGCTTGACGGGAAAGATACTAAGTCTTGATGAGTAAAAGTGTGTTATATTTGTTTGCGGCGTACCTGAAACTAAAAGCTGCTGATTGTTAGAAAGAACAATAAGTTAAAAGACAGGTAAAGAGAACATAAAGAAACATGATGTTACAAAATTATAATTCTTTGAGATAACTTGAATTTTATTTTATAATATTTGTTCGCCTTCGAACGAAATCGGTATTTACGTGTCTGATAGCCCTTACCGCTCTTCAACCACAGCGAATGTTTTTGAATCAGACTAAAGAAAAATGTTTGTGATATCTACATGAAAATGGCGCTATGATGTAATTTTATTTTAATTTCTTTCTCTGTTTTGTTGATGAACTTTAATTTTTGTACTTTTACAAGACAAATCCTTGGAAACCCAGTTGCCGAGAAAATCCTTTATAAAACTACAAACAGTTTTCTTGTAAAACCTGCAGATTATTTTTTTTGTAATATTAAAAATGATAGCCTTGTATTACATCTGATATCACTGAGAAGTGTAGGTAAGATTAATATTTTTTCTTCTGGAAAACAAATGTGATAAACTAATAACAGAGAAGAACAAAAAAATAATTCTGAACATAATTCACGAGAAACAGATGCACACTTTGCCCGCCCGGGGACCAAAACTCACACGCCTTGTGTTATTAACCAGTGCCCTTAGCTACAAGATCAACTTGACTTACGAGCTGAATACTTATTTTTAAAAGTAAATATTTGTGCAAGTACCTACAAAATATTAATGAAGTTATTTGGTTTAGGAGAATAGGTACATTTATTTCATTTTAAGATTTCCGTTGAGTTAAGAGATTAGTATGGCTCTTAAAAACGAGGCATTGCGAGCCAATTTAAGAGTTCTGTGTTGTTAAGAAACAATGACAATTAATTTAGTATTACAAACGAGTAGTTTTACAAAGGAAAACTTTGTACTGTTACAGGCATTTCTGAAATTACATACAATTTCTCAGTGAAAATTACTATTTTCCTTACATTGTACCAGCTTGTTCAGTCGTACTGCCCACGATTGTGGGCACGTTGTACGTGAACGATGTTTATGATCCGCACTGTACCGAACGATGCATCAGTATCCTGTCTTCCATGTGAATAATCTAATTTGTGGAAATATCTACAGTTATTTGACATGAATGGTCAACGCCAAAAATCATCGAGCTCACTTGTTGCCAGACGAGTGCTAAACACAAATACATAACATATAAAAAAAAATTACGTGATTGCAACGCACTAACTTAGTAATTGATGTTTGACGGGCGGGTTTTAAGGTTATGTTACTCGCGCGACTGTTCTGTCACACGGGTTGCGGCACCACAAAGGCGCTGCAATCGTGTCGGAAAAACTTCGCTGTTTGAGCAAGCATGTGGAAAATGTCAACATTATTGAACGCCATACCTTTGTGCGGTTTTTATGAAATTTTATGCAACTGAACATTTATTAGTTACTTCGCCCTTGTCTGGTATAGTCAACAGATAAATTAATTGTAATCTCCAATACTTGCTATCAATTTTTTTTTTTTTTTCAGAGGCAGAGGCAGAAATTTTTATTAAAATAGACGCCTATGTTTTGAGATCCTTCGTGAATTATATCTTTTTAAAAAGAACTTGAGTTTTATTTGGAGGTATATGATCTATAATTTTTTTTCACGTAATTTTTATGTATTATGATAGAAAAATAAATAAGAATTCTGTGTCTTGCTTCTTGTCATAGTATGTATCTATCACGGGATTTCTGAATAACAGAATATGGCACTCGTATTATGTTGTTTTTAGTTACTGTATTGAGTGCCGATGTTTAGCGATAAAGAGTAATATGAATAAAAATGAGCAGACACTAAGTTTCCCAGAGTAGAATTGGTGAATAGATGATTCGATGAAACGAATACAGAAAAAGGAAACGGCAGTTCTCTGAGTACATTTCCACCAAGTCAGGCTTGTCTACCATGTCATTTGCACCAGCACCTAGTGAACTTGGAATTCAGCTGCTATCTTATTACTGTATTAGCTAGTTTTCTGATGCAATGCATTTTGTAGTAAAATAACTGTTATTGAAGTATTTTATTAGCGCCTGAATATTGCTTTTATAAGTGCTCTTCACTTCCAGTCACAATGTCGACTACCGAGGAAATATTCTGAAGGTACTAAATATGCGACGTCAACTTATGCGCCACGAAGATACGTTAATTAAAGTATGCCTCTTTATATCGGCAAACAGATATCAGATTGTTAACTTAAAGCAGTGATGACAATTTTCCTAATATGAAACAAGGTTATTTAGTATTGTGTGAAATCCTTTATATTGGGGAAAAGTTAATTTGAACCAAAAAAATAAGATATTTGCAATATATTGAATTCTGAAAGCATTAGTGACTGGAAGGGTTGAATGTAAATTATAGTTATATTATTTTAATTAATAAAACTGTTGTTCGTAAAGGGCTCCTTGTTCTTACCCATATTTACGACATACGTTATTTAATTGCCAGCTTATAATTTTGTAGCATTCATTTAATTTGAATGGTGTCTATTTTCAACTTAAAAAAAATAAATTTAAATATATTTAAATAATTTAATTATGTTAATTTCTGCACCGGGTTACTTAATGCCGTAAAGTTGGGTAAGCTATGTTAGTTGTGTAAATAATTGTTGGTATGTATGAAATTGTTTTCTGTGTGAAGTGTTAACTTGATAGCATTTAGCTACTGTTAGTGAACTTCCATTGGGATGAAACTTTGTCCTTAGGGAGCATGCGAATTGTGTCCGTTTTTTCGTTATTACGTAGTAATTCATCAGCGTACCAAAACTCAGCACCCTTTGAAGTCACGGACTCAAAAATTACGAAAAAATAAGCAACTCGAATTTTCTTCAGCCGTTCTCAAAATTGTCGGATTTGCAAAATTATAGTGTTCGCCAAAGATGTTCAAATGTTGTGCTTATATACTACACGCATCGTTATATTACATTTCTAAAGGAAAAATGAATAAATAAATGTTTACCATCACTGGAGAGCCATTCTTTATTGTATTAAAAGTAATATCGTATTAAATTTGACTCATTGTCCTGTTAGAGGATGCTGTTAAAATATCCAATAATAAATTATTACGCAGATAAATTAATGCGACGAAAACTAGATAAAGCTGAAGCCAATATATTTACGCTTTGGTCATACTTCATAATCTAAAAAATCTAATATTAACACTTTTTTTTTTGCTGATTTATTTATTTTCATCGCAGTAGACGTATTATTTAGAACATCTAAAATATTTTTCTTAAAGATATTGAGTCATCAACAGCACACGTGAAATAAAAATACCTTAAAATAAATTACGAAGACATCTCAAATAAATCTTTGGATAAACATATGAGAAATTATCATTTTTTGTAATGTTAACTAGTTGCAGGCGAAGAACATTCTTTCTAAGGTTGGTTTTTGAAGTTCCAAGTATCTGTTTGACTGGAGGTTTAATGATTTATTTCTAACTACCTGAAAATGTGCGTGCGTCAGGAAAACTATACCTCCGGAACATTAATCAACATGAAATAGCGCACGTAAGGTAAATTTTTCCCTGCGGATTATATAGTTTTCCATAAAATAGCGAAAGTCTTCCAGTAATTACTTTCACTAGAGCACAGTAAGTCTTCGCAGACAACTGCAGGCTGCAAATTGAACTGAAATGTATCCTAGTTTCATTGCAACGTCTTATTAAATCTTCAACTACTTCCAGTCCATTGCGTGGACGCCCGCCAGATGTTAAAACCAGTATTGCCATAGATTTAACAACTAGAGTTTATGCATTTGTGAAGGGACACCACGAGGTTAATTACTAATTTTATTATTATTCTATTATAGGAAAATACACACGTTAAACCTACACCAAATATTACTCTATTGCGGATAAATAAAATTGAATCAGGTTTAATTTACGCCCATTTAAACTTTCCAGTTAATTAAGCTGACAGCGAAACTATTGGCTTTCCAGTCATTGTTTTCATAACTTAACATAACATTCCAGAGAGCATATACGTTTAAAAATAATTTTAAAACAATCATTTTCCAAAGTACTCAATTAAAAGCGAAACACGTACTCTATGTACGGTGGATCGAGGGGGTAAATCCAGCGTTCGAGTTGAAAAAAAAAATTTGCTCTTATAATTGCAGTGGTGATTTATTCGTTCTGCTTGCGGCTATTTCCTCCCCCCCCCCCCCCTCCTCAACCGACTCTTGCTAGCTATTAATTGTTAAAACACCTACACTTAATGGAACAAAAATAATAATTAATTCCACTTATACTTTTGGAATGAAAACTCAAAACCACACAGCGAGGTTTATATTTTTGTTCTGTCAGAGATATATTATATATATATATATATATATATATATTTGAACATTCAAGGACAGAAAGGCTTCGCCAAGAGAAAAATCTGCGTGGAAAGGAAAGAAAGTGTATTGTTTAAAACACTCGTATTTGCCACTCTAAAATAATTGAGTACGTTCCTTCTTTGTCCTAGCAAACATGTGTCGCTATTTCTTCGCATTAAATTTAGACCTGATATTTTTTTCGCATAATCTCGTGTCATAATCAAAATCTTGGTGCTTGACGGACGAACAAATAAAATATTGTAACTCACTTACCGAAATGAGATAATTCACATTGAAATAAAAACATCAGGAAATACATTAAGGCAATCTTCAAAATCAAGCTAAGATATCGCAAATTTTTAAAATTTGCCCTAAATAACCTTTTTTTTTTTTTATATTTTCTATTTATGTCTATAATTTTTTGTAAAATGAATTCTCGTAAGCATACTTTAGAATGAATAAAAACCTAATCTTTAAGTCACCCTTGTTAAAATTTCTTTAATAGATTTTTGTATATTTCATTTTTATGTATTAAAAACGTTAAAATTGTGATTTTGTTATTTCGTAACGCAAGCCAAATAATTCTTTTTAGCTAACGCCTTTAATTCTTTGTTAAAATTCAGAAGTCTTTGACCACTGAAATTGATTTATTTTTTAATAGGGGTTGAAACAAAAGTTAGGGTAAATAGTTAGGTATTTGCGTGTTGAAATGATATCGTAGCACGTGAGTAGGTTCTCGCGTGCAAGGAGAATGTTTATAAAGGCTGTTCACGGTAAAGTGAGGTTTTTTTTTGAAAGTCCTACTTACGATCTACTTGTATACACGTATGTGTTCTCTTCCTCTTTATGTAAAATTAACATTGTCACAAGCCTCATCACGTTATTTATACGTCGGTAAAGTAACACTGTCGAATAATTAGGAAAGGAAATATTTTACAAATCTGTTAATTTTTACACTTCTATTCATTTAAAAAAAAAACATTAAGGGAAATAATTAATTTAAGTTATCACAAATGGTCACCTTTTATTCGACGTTAAGATATGGAACTACTTTCCATCCATCGTTACCAACTTTACTGGGCAAATTTCGCTCACTGCGGCAGTTAAAATACATGCAGGCAGGGGCGATGACTTTTTTTTTCAAAAGGTTCATTTCAAAAGTGCTTACTTTATCGTGAACAGACTTTAAGGGTCCTATGTACTGAAACGACTTCTGTGAAATCGTTGTTTGCACGTAAACGTGTATCTCGGTAAATAATAGTTCTGGAAATTTGACATTTTGCCAGAAAGGATTTAAAAAACTGCTGTTTTTCCCTATATTTTTTCTTTTATAACATAAAGTGTAATAATGGAGAACAAATACCCGTGAACGTGGTCAAATAGAGCACTTTTAAAGTTTCCGTATGCAGTTTCTTATAACCGTCAGAGAAAAGTAGGTACGATTATACACAGGTAGTTTGATATGTGTACTATCAACGCGTACTGCCTACGGAGCACTGCACCCGACTATACAATCAAGAAATCATTTTTAAAAAAGTAGTACAGTCAGCATAAAAATGGTCAGAAAAGTGCCATTTATGCTGCATATGAAAAAAGAATGGATATATTTTGCAACAATATGAAATATTTTACTAAAATACACTTTTTAGATGTAAAAAATTAATCGCTCAAATTGGCCTAAATTTTTAACAAAATTTAAGCATATTTTCATTCTGGATGCTTTAGGAAGCAGAATTTGCAAGGAAATTTTCGTCATGGAATATAGTCATAATGTTTACTATGATTATGTGTAAGGAAACACTAATAATAATGTAGGAAATCACTTTTATAATTGATTTTATGTGTGTCCATTTGTCACAAATATTAATGGCTGAAACCGACGTAAATAAAGTTAATTATAAAATGGATATCATACATTATTACTACGATTTTCTTACATGCATATAATAAATATTATGACGATACTCCACGACGAAAATTTTCTTGTAAATTCTGCTTTCTGAAGTATCGATAGTGGAAATATGTTTAAATTTTGTTAAAAAATCAAACCATTATAATCGATTTTTTTAAATATAAAAAGTGTATGTTTGAAAAATATTTTATAACGTTGCAAAATATATACATTCTTATTTCATATACAGCATAAATGGAGCTTCTCTAACAATTTTGATGGTGACTGTACGAATTTTTAATGAATTATTCAGGTTGCATAGTCGGATGCAGTGCTCCATAGGCAGTTGCTTTACTTCAACCTTGATGGGACTATATAGCTGCGCGTCCAAGGTCAAGAAGCGAGGGAGCGTTACGGGCGACACTAACACGCATGCCTAGTGCCTTATCGCTCCTACGTGCAAGGCGTGCAGTGTTTCCGTCGTAGTCCTATACTGTGCAAATCAGATCTGTAACAGTGGGATTTAATTACATGCAATGAAATCCCACAGATCATACTACGCCCGCATGTTTGTACTTTTCTCTTGCCGTTTAAGGAAACTGCATAGGCAAGTTTCAAAAATGCGATATTTAACCATTTTCACGAATTTTATCTCCATGAACATACTTGATATGTTGAAAGTAAAAACATGGAATAATAGACGATAGTTTTTTTCAACCTTACCTAGCAAAAGGTCGTGTTTACAGAACATATATTTACCGAGGTACGCGAATATGCGCAAGCAACGATTTCACAAAAAAAAAGTTTCACTTCACAATCCTCTTAAGGCAGCGCCTACTTGGATGTTTTTAACGCGTTTCAGGAAGGGAAGCGCTAGACCGATAAGGACGACAATCGCACGTGCGCCTGATGCTCCTTCGCTCCTACGCGCAATGCGTGCAATATTTCAGTTGTGCTGCGTGTACCTATGGGACTTTCTGTGGTGACCCTCTCATTTTATTGGTGGAAAGTGTGTAGCAAGGTTCAGTGAAGGTCCCTATATTAGTTTCGCATGTTTAAAACCAGTATATTATGAGTTACAGCAGTATGAAAAACCCGTTTTTAGCTATGTTGGAGGACTCGGGGATAGCATTTATAATGTACGTGATGTATTGAGAGTATTATGCGTACCTCACCCGAAATGTTATTTATTTTCGTACATTGGTATCATGGGGACACGTTTAATGGTTTCATAAAATAAAAAAAAGCGCGGATTTGAAACGCACTGCAACGCGTTTCCACCGCCAGGTAGGCGGTTGTGTTGATAAAGGCGGCTCCCTGAGGATGTGAGTGGATGGCCCGGCGGAAGGGAGGAGTGTAATGCTCCGGCGCCCCGCGTGACCTTGGCTGTGTGTTCTTGTGTTTCTGTGTTCCGGCGCGCGGCGGGGCAGAGGACGAGCACCTAGCACACCACCACCACCACCACCACCACCATCCTCCCCCCCAGCACGTAGCCGCTAGTACGATATTTGGGTGCTCTGCTGCAGGCCACAGTGGGATCAACCAGCTGGGCGGGGTGTATGTGAATGGCCGGCCTCTGCCGGACAGCACCCGCCAGAAGATCGTCGAGCTAGCCCACTCCGGCGCCCGCCCCTGCGACATCTCGCGCATCCTCCAGGTCTCCAACGGCTGCGTCTCCAAGATTCTCGGCAGGTATACACCACACTCGCCACGCACCACGAGCGTCTTCAACTTCTGTTCAAATCTATTTTTTTTTTTTTGTTAACTCGTCCAGTCACTGTATCCACGGACGATGGACACATTGCTAGGGACCTGCAAAATTCGCGTTATTATTAGGGGTAGTGAAATTTCACGAAAAGATTCCAAGACAAGCTATATTTCAAAACACTGTAGGGTCGTTTACCTAACTTTAGAGCCGCCTGTTTTTCGAGGAATGATTCACGCACATGCTAGACTTCAATATCTTATGTGCACACTTGCAGTCTCCATTTGTCTATTGGGCGCTTGTCGTTGTGTGAAGAGAGTATATAACACGAGTGAGCCAACCCGAATTTGGTTTCTTCCACACTGACCGTCCGTGATTCGCGGGTAGACGGATAAGACGCCTAGCAATTCAAATGATTCAATCACAGAAGCTGTTCTGATCCAAAGTGTTTTGGAACACAACTTTTCCTGAAATTTTTTCGCGAAAAACAGGCGCCCCTATGCATAGAGACCCGGAAATTTCAAGGATTCATCTGAGGACAAGTTAAACTGCATTCATTTGTACTTATGTGATTGTGCTTCCATTGGACAATAGTTGGTTTGGCACGACCCGAACAACTTTCAACCGATAACGAGCCAGGAAGGAAAATACGAGCCAAATCCCGTGCTACCTGGTATGGGGGTTAAACTGAAGCAACAGCCAGTAAACTACTAACTGATGCTCGTATGCACAAAGGACTGAGAAGTCTAGCTTGTTGCCGAATGAATACGCGAAATTTCCAGGTCTCTAGATGCTTCACGAGCGTGTTAAACTTCTGTTCAAATAAAAAAATATCTAACCCGTTCAGTCCATGGACTAAGGATGTAGACCGATCTCGCTGGCTGCGCACAACCAATCTCCGTGTCCCAACATTGACCCGCTTTTCTACCAACACGTCTAGCGAAAATTGGATTTTAGGCAACAAAATTGATTCGTAAACAAATGCTTTGAGATGTACGTACACGTCATCTAACTGATTTGTGACGCAGTTTGGTTAAATCAAAATATGTTAAAGTAATTTATTCATATAATTGTGCTTGTCATTTAAAAAATAAGTTGTAAACAAAAACTTTCATCACTGTTGGCCATGCGACTTTGACAGTTGTGTATGATAGGGGTAGGCCAGTGTTGGGTACATGCGCAGAAGACTAAAAAGCGGTCTGCCTCATATTTTAGTATATGTTATGGTCACCATGTACACGACCAATGGACACATTGCGCACGAATGATTTTAAATTCCAGTGTTGTACTCGGCAAAGGCTCCAGTAAACAGTCTTGCTTGTGCAGGCTAACCTGATCTGTGGAATTTAAAACACATGTGGTATGAATGGGTAACACACAGTTTATGTTGTCCACTGGTTGGAACACAAGTGTTGAACATAAGTACAGTGCTACCCAAAAAAAAAAATATGTTATTGCAACATTTGTACTAAGAAATTAATATGTGGCCGAATGGGTTCAATCACGCTTTTCCTTATATTTAATCTATAAAAATATTATATCTAATTTATAATTAATACGAATAAAATAAAGAGAACATGTGTGTTGGTGATCCCTGGTATGGGAAATTCACGGTAAACTGAGCACTTTTGAAAGCCCTGCTTAAGATCCACTTGTATGCACGTTGTGTATTCTTCCGCAGTTCTTATGCACAATTTACACTGCCATGGGCAACATCACTCTCTTCGTGCGTTGGTGACGCGAAACTGTGAAAACTCTATAAAAGTATAAATATTTAACAAATCTGCTCATTTTTACACTAGGATGCATTAAAAATAAACAGAAGGCGAAATAAATAAATAAAGTTATCACGAATGGTTAACTACCGCTATTTGTTCGACTTTCATCGTTACCAACTTCGCGGGGAACATGTCACTCAGAGGGCCCGTTAAAATATATGCATGTATAGGTTGTTCACGGTAAAATGAGCACTTTTAAAAGCCCTGCTTGAGATCTATTTGTATGCACGTTGTGTGTTGTTCCGCCTTATATAAAATTATCATTGTTATGGGCCTCGTCGCTTTCTTCATGCGTCGGTTAGTTAAAACTGTTAAATTATTAGAAAAATAAGTATTTTAAAAATCTGATAATTTTTGCATTTCGACGCATTAAAAAAACAGAAAGCGATAGAATTATTTTTAAGTTTTCACAAATGGTTACCTAACATTTTTTATTCGACGTTAAGTTATGGAACTACTTTTTCCTCCATCGTCACCAACTTTAATGGGTGCATGTCTCTCAGTGCGCACGTTAAAATATATTCAGGCAAGGGCAGTGACTTTTTTATAACGTTGATTTCAAAAGTGTTCACTTTATCGTTAATAGCCTTTAGCAGTAGTAACTTTCTCCTGAGGTTGATTTCAAAAGTGCTCACTTTATCGTTAATAGCCTTTAAGAAATAGTTCTCGAGTAAAATATTATTTAACTGAGTGTGCGTGAATGCGGCACGTTGTCCCTTTGGTGTAATTTTCTAGACTTAGTTAATGTTTTCTCTACTTAGGTTAGGAACAAAACGAGATTTCTCCTGAGAGAGTTCGGCACAAGGAAAACTTTCACCGCTAGGTGCACAGTGTTCCAAAACGTAACTTTTAATTAAAAATTTTAAGCTACGTGAATAATAAATAATATTTATAGCGAAACATTTTACTTAGTTACGAAGTAATTTTATATTTGATTTGTGATTACTACAACTATGCCGTGTTTAACGTATTTAAAATAGATAAAACATGGTACATTGCCGAAAATAGCGCTTATCTAGATGCTATGGCAAGGTAGACTCCAAGAACTTAACATGTTTTTTTTTAATTATTGCACTGCAGTTCTGTAGACACGCCCTGCATAACTGACAGGTATAAAAAGTGTGAACGAGTGATGAACAACGAATTACTAAGGATTATACTGTGACAGAAACCAATAACAAACAGTAGCATTTCAATAATACATAAGACTTTGAAGTCAATCCTTGTGTTGAATCAAATCACGAAATACTCGTAGCTCATCCCATTTGTAGGGGCAGGAAAATCTCGCAAAATCATGTCAGGACAAGCTAGACTTTAAAACCACACGTATATTTCTGTTATGTTAATATTTGGACAACAGTTTATAACACACGCCCATGTGAAATCTGAGCCAATAACGGACCTACAAGGTAAAAAGCGCCGAATATCGTGCCATTTGGTCTGAGGTAAAACTGGCTACACACTGGGGCACCAAAAAGCTAAGGCTCGAAAATACATAGGACAGTGGAACATATAGCCTACCGGTAGAGCCCCAAGTATTTCGCGAATTGAGTTAACAGCAAGCTAGGCTGGACAGCCTTCTATACTCTCGAGATATTATCGTTTGCTTATTGGTTGCTGTGATAAAGCGAGGCCTCTGTACAGGACTGTTAAACACTCACTCACACTACTGCTTCCTGCCTATTAATGGCTCACAGTCAAACGGGGCGTGTCTAAACAACTGTCGTCCAATCACAACAGTAAGAGAAAAGTACACGTGTTTGGAGTCTACTTCGCCTCCGAATGAATTCGCGAAATACTCGTGGCCCTACCTACAGGTCGTTTAAAACGAGACATTTTCGTTTCCTTACCCCATAACGGTAAGATCGTTTAATGTTTGGTGTAACTGTGTGTTGTTAACAATATAACCCAGTTTAAGGTGGTGATGTGTGTCATGTATGTGTGGTTGCAGAGGAAACTGGAGAATGTCTAAGCAGTGTTTGTTTCTTTTCTCTACGTGCAGGTACTACGAAACAGGGTCGATAAAGCCCAGGGCAATAGGCGGCTCCAAGCCTCGGGTCGCGACCTCCAACGTAGTCAATAAGATCGCCGAATACAAGAGGGAGTGCCCTTCGATATTCGCGTGGGAGATACGGGACCGCCTGCTCTCCGAGGGCGTCTGCACCAACGACAATATTCCTAGCGTGAGTACCGCTTGAAACTACTTCGTAGCTGTAGGTGCAAGCTGTTCAAGGTTAAGTGAGCACTTTCGAAAGGCCTGCTTAGCCCTTTCAGCCACAGTATCCCCTATACGGGACATTGCTTATGAACTAGCCTTAATGGTCTGCACTGTACACAGTAGAACATGCCGTCCAATGATAAAGGTTCCCTACGCGTGAGAAATATCATTCACTCTCGTTACCGTATAGACCCTATGCTACCAGCAAGATAAACAACGTGCAGATTTTTAATGGTTCCGATGTATGACATAACGTCATGTTGATATTGGTACAGTTCCCAACAAAAAATTAATTTGCTGGAACGCCTAAAATTATAGATTTATCTGTGACTGAGAGGGTTAAGATCTACTTGTCTTTCTCATTTTATATCCTTCCGCCATGTGTAAAATCAATCCTTTTACGTACACATTAATTTTCCAGTTCAGGTGTTGGAAAGGAGGAAAATTCTGTAGTGAACAGTACCTATGAATTTCTTATAACTAGGGACCTGCAAATTTCGCGTTATTATTAGGCATCGGGCTAAACTTCGCAGTACTGTATATACTGGAGCCGGCATTGTTTCTCCATTGGCTGCTGAATAGTTGTGGAGTCACTCCCCTTCTGACTGAATTGCACGTGATTGGGACATACAATTGAATTGTGAAGTGTTCATTTACTGGCACAGAGGTGGGCAGGACGAGACGAATCAAGTATGGTCCAATGAAAAACGTATTGCAAAGGTAAAAGTGTTAAAAGTTTAACGTGTGCTAAAATAATAAAGCGAATTTTGCAGGTCTCTATATATAACAACTGACACTCTCTAGTCTATGGAAACAGTTTCAGTAGATCCATGCCACAAGAAGCAACCAATAGAGAAATATAATAGCTGGTGTGTCAACAGTAACCAATAGCATTGCTCAGGGACAGACGCCGTCTGTATTGCAGGTGCTAGCTTCTGAACGTGTACAGCACCGACCACGATTTCGCCTATTTTGCAACATGTCAGACGTGAACGAGTACACTCGGGTGAATATTTTAAGGGGTTGACATTGCTGTGGGCCTGGTGCTTTTATTCATGCGCCACTCTAAGCGGGACAGTGGAACTGTTAGAAAAAGAAATGCATTTCTAATATGCAAATACGTATTCTAACGTGCATTAAATACTAAATATCAAATTCAGTGGCCATAAAGTGAAACATTACTTAGCTGGGAGCATGCGTGTAAGTTTTTGAAACGTTTATTTTAAGAATTCTTACTTTACCGTAAACAGCCTGTAGCACCTGCTTGCGAATATAAGGCGAAACAGTTGCTTGTATCCAGCCGCACGCGCCAGGAACATGACGTCACTCACCAGAAGCATCTCGGAGTGCCTTTCGCTAATCAGCGCTTGGTGGTCTGCTCTCCAGCCGGTAGCGTAACCAATGGTGAACATTCCGCTGGGTGCAGTAGCCAATGAGACACAAGGCATGTCCCCAGCGGCTCGCACAGCTTGTCGGAGGATGGGTACGCTTCAATCAAAGGAAATTGCCACGCCATTTCGACTCAATACACTTACTCGCTCTGTGACTGCACGCTTCGGAAACTAGTGGCCAAGATTATTTTTGTGACGGCACCAGTAAACGAGATTAAAGTTTATAACACTTTTTTTGTGGAATGTGCAAAACTATTTTTGAATTTTATCACACAACTACTGTAGCCTTCCGGTTTATTATAAACTTGAAGATACATAAATATTGTTGAACGCTTCCTAAAAACAATGTGCTGTACAGATACAATAAGTCACGTGTAATTTTACAAGAAAAATGTGACAACTTGTTTTCTAAAGAGTTGTTTCCAAAACTTACAAAACCTTTTTCACTGTGTAGATGTTGTTCACTTGTGTAGTTTTTTTTTTCCAGAGTTCAATTTCAAAAGTACTCACATTACCGCGAATATCCTATATTCCATTTTAATGCTTGTAAGCATTCCAGTGCTTAATAAGACAATATTGTCGTAATACTCCATCACTGAAAATAGAGGGAGTACCAAGCCCATTTGTGCGGTAAATGGTTTTAAATTTTAACGCTTTGAGATCAGCACAGTTTTACCAGCTTTAAAGACAATCTAGACGTTAGGCATCAAACCGCTTCAGGGACACCGTGTTCTATCGGTCCCTATTGTCACTTAACACCATTCTACTGGTCAAAACGACACCAGACTTTCCGCATTGGCCGGCTGCCAACCAATGGAGTGCCGAGTTTACAAATGGTCTTTCGTATGTAACAGGATGTACATCACATCGTGTTGATTTCCGCAATTATATGGAGTCTGTTGTTGATGTTGTATTAGTTCATATTTTTAATCCTTATGAAATAGTGAATTAATGTAAGTTCACCCGGACCAGTTTTGTTTCTTATGTGGAATGAAATATCCAAACAGGTTTTGCCCGAACCACACTCGAGTATAGTCCTCAAAGTGTTAACTATTGATATCAATGTCGTATTTCAAATCGCCTTCGTGGGTCACCTTCAGCCATGCCGCTTGAAAGAAATATGGACGTAAAAATTACGCGCGTGTTTTGCAAACGAGTACAGAGCATGTCCCGCAAGACGACGCGGTTTGTAGGAGCGGCGTGGTCCATTTCCTCGTGGAATGAAAGTCATGGCACGTGCTGCAAATCGACCACTTGTGTTTCTCATGTTGCTGGAGCTGCGTGTTGTATAAAGAGTGAAGTGGAGAGATTTGCACTGAGAAAAAACGTTTTGTTGAATCAAACAAGATTTGTTTGTGGCAACAGAATTATTTGTTTGTACAGGGGCAATGAAGTATTTTGTTGCTGAATTCAAATTACTTTGTTCTCGTTTGGTTGCCCCCGAACTGTAAGATTCGGTCGGCGCAACTAAAGATTTCTTTGGCCACACGCACATTAAACAGTCTGGGCCGATATACAATATTATACAAGTTCGACCAAGTTACGAACCTATATCACCTGCGTCCGAGCGCTACGCCATAGTAATCCCAGCTAATGTGACAACTGATGGCGCAGAAAAATTTTCAAATAGATATAGTCCAAATATTGGGCAACGAGTTCAAAAAAATATTTCAAGTGTTACAGCTTTACTTGCCAGTTTCTTGTTGCGTTGTTTTATTAAAGTGTTTATACGATTGTCAAGCAACAATAGAATCACTAACAAACACGGTTACTATCCTAATTGTCACAACAAATACAAACATACTCTCGAGCTGTATTCTCGAACGAAGGCAGTCAAATGAGTGGCCAAACAATATTCAAACATGTATTTTGCTAGACGAACAAAAATAACTTTGTTGCTTATCAAATTTTGTTTGCTCAGCAAAATATTTTGTTAGGGGAACTCTCTCTCTCTCTCTCTCTCTCTCTCTCTCTCTCTCTCTCTCTCTCTCTCTCTCTCTCTCTCTCTCTCTCTCTCTCTCTCTCTCTCTCTCTCTCTCTCTCTCTCGATATATATATAATATTTGGCCCTATACAAAAAAATATTTTGTTCGATTTTCACCTCAGTGTGGGCAGCTCTTAACAACGGGGTCTTGAGAGCCGATGAGGGCGAAGCAAGGTGGGGAAAGAGCAGTGCTGGAATGCACGATCGAGGGGAACGGGATATCCCATGGGAAAACCCGTGGACCTGTGGCAGTGTCCGGCACGATTCCCACTTGCGAAAACTCGGGTAGCGACCCCGCCGATGATTGAGCTCGGTTCGCTTTGGTAGGAATCGAGATCTCTAGCCCCTATACCACCAAGGCCCCATAACACGTAGAGAAATTGATATCAGTTGCTACAAAATCAAACGTTGCATTTTTTTAATGACACGTTAATATAAGGATCAATTTTTTTCGTTTGTTCCAACACTGTTGTCCGGTTTAGCCTAATCACGTTCAGGCGAGTCATCGACGGAAAGAATGGACGCCAGTTGAATAAGACGTAGAGGCGATGAGGCTAGGGGTGAGTGAGCAAGTGTCGCCTTTAGAGCTCGGGCGTTTGGGGGACTCGAACGCTCTAAATAGTGGCAGGCAGGTATAGTAAGACGGAACACTTAAGAAATAGTTCGTGGCCATATTAAATACATATACTAAAGATGAGTAGACCAATTTCGGTGGCTACGCACAGCCAATCTCCGTGTCCCGACATTGAACTGCTTTTCTGCCAACACGTCTTGCAAAAATGACGTTAATTGGGTTTGAGGTTAGAACACTGTTTAGTAAACAAGTGCTTTCGAGATGTTTCTATAATTCCTCTAATCAATTTCTAATGCTTTCTGATTGCATTCAAATTGGTAAAAAAAAATATATTTTATTAATATAATAGTGCTTGTCATTAAAAAATTTATGTGTAAACAAACACTTTCAACACTGTTGACCATGTGACTTTGACAGTTGTGTAGTATTGAGGTAGGTCAATGTTGGGTACATGCGCAGAAGACGAATAAGCGGACTACCTCATCTTAAGCCTATGATTAAAACACTAAAGAAAAATTTTAACTGTTCTTTTTTTTAATCTGCTTTTATTTCATAGCAGTAAGTTAATCGGGCGGAGAGAATGTATTTTCATGTACCAAACTAACATAACCTCATTAAAAGAAAGTGCACGAGCACACGGGACTCGAACCAGCCACTTCTTTGGGGGAAGTTAACCCTTTCACTCACAGCGTCCTATATCTGGGACGTTGCACTGGAAGTGGCCTTCAATGATCTGACCTGTACACAGCGGACGACAGCATCCAACGACGTGCGGGAGGCGTCATTCGTGGAGGGTGGATAGTTTTGGGCGGCTCTTAACGTCAAAGTCTTGAGAGCCGATGAGGGTGAAGCGAGGCGAGTATGGAGCAGCGCGGGAATACAAGGGCGGGAGAAATGGTAGTTTCCCGAGAAACCCCGACGACCGACCAGCGGAATCGTCCTTCACGATTCCCACGTGTGAAAATCACCCTCCGTGGAATCGAATCCTCTTGATATGGGTTGAGCAGTCTGGCCACTGCACCGCCGCTGTCCCAGGCATCATTCGTTATTTCAGACTATATTCCATGGTGTCATAAACAGCTGCTGCAATTTACACGAAGCGCTCACACACATTTTTATTGCTTGAGATGTATGAGAGATCTCCACGCCAACAGAAGTACAGTTCCAAACGAACATGTTAGTTTGTTAGAACTCCTGAAAGTATATACTTATCCGTGACTTAAGTAATTGACGATGACGTGACACAGTGGCGTTTATTCCATAGAGGCGAGGCGAGGCGAGGTAAGGCAAACAGTGCTTACCCTATACATTTTGGAAATGTTTCACTCTATATAGCTTTCGCCGTAACTTTGAACACATTTAATTCTGAGTTTCCCGTTTCCGATTCGACAAGCAGAGTTTTCATAACTCCGGTACTGTACACACGCAGTGCTGATATCTAGTATCTAGTTCCGCAAACGGGAGCGAACTCGAACTCTTGCAAGCTACAACACGCGACCGCGTTCCTCCGGAAGGGTAAGCAGTCGTTCTGTTTGCGTCCTCCAGTTCTGCATTTTTCCTCACAAAGTAGATGGTAGTGTTCGGGAAAACGGGAGTCTTCCTATAATTTGTAATATGCTCTCTAAATAATATTCAGTATAATTATTAATGCATTCATTTCGTTCCCGTTTATACAACTAATGTTAGGTATTATAAAACGGTAAATACATGTGGAGGTTAATTACAGTTGGAAGTTGCGTTTGTTAGTAGAAATTGCTTACCCTGTAAAAAAAAAAACTCACTACACGCCACTGGTGCAACGTATTTGGCCCGTTCGCGGCAGGCACGGGCAGTGCAATTTCGGTCTCGCCCCCACACCGCGGAGTTCTGCACGCAGTTCGTCGGCGAAGCGTACGACGGACCCGTCCTGGGACCACCTCTCCGGTAAGTTCCCAAGGCTCCGGCAGCTGCTACCCAGGTGTCGTCGGGAGGCCTTCGCCCCCCACCCCCCTTTTTTTCTCACTCTCTCCCACTACCCCAGACGTCCTGCGACATGAACCACCCCATTGTTGCCCCCGTTAGACAAACGGCTGGCGCGAATTACCGCCACTTGACCGACTCCTCATGTCTCCAGCTTCACGTCCGATTGCCCCTCAATCGCCCGACCCAAAACATCAACCTCTGGAAGGAGTCGGACGGGAAGTAAAGAGAAACCCCCTCAGCCGGGTCTAGTGAAAGAAGGTGGTGTGGGGACTCGGGTAACCCTCCTCCCAGGAGCCATTTATGCCAATGAATGACCCTGGCGGAGTAGGGTGAGAGGCCAGAGGTCCATTTAGACCCCGAGTGTTGACAGAGCAAGGGGGCGGGGCGCGCCCTGGACGTGACATTGAGAGGCTTTGTGTACTGTATACAGTGGCCAAGTGCCTCTGCGCTGTAAGATATGTCACGAGCCCATTACCACCCCCCCCCCAGGGGGGGCGGGTCTGTACACAGATGCGGCTTTGAGAGCCACTCTTGGTCCTTTGGCGGGGGGGGGGGGGGTCGGAGGGTGAGACTTAGTGCACGGAAACAATTTGCCGTCCTCGCACGAGCGTGGAGGAGTGAATCCGTCACGGCGCTTCGCGTCTGTCCTGGACGACCGCAGCCCCTTCTGCTCAGACGCTAATCGCAGGTGAAAAACACACTCGTGTTACGTCACCTGCCATACTGAATTTTCTTATTTTTATTTCTTCCTGATTAAAATTTAGGGGGATTTATTGAAAAATACAACAGAAACCTTGCCCCTTACCCATCAGTACGGACATAATATATGAACTACTAACGCATATTTATTTAACAATTAATTTTATACTACATTTTTATAATATAATATTATAATTTATTTTCACCTTTTAATTACAACCAGTGAACACCTATCGAAGATGAGGTACAAAAATTTGCGCAGAACTATGAAATGTAAAGCCTCTATAATGAAACAACTTCAGTTAAAACACACGGGTGATATACCCGGGATTCGAATTCTGAAAAACTCGTAAAATTAAGCTAGCTTGCAATCAACTGCATCACGGAGGTAGTATTCGGAGCATCACCTTCGGATGTAATCAGTCTAATGTTTTCAATAATATGGGTTCACTAACCAGAAATATTTACGCGGCCATCGTTTGGAAATAAGTGTTTGGGCCACTAAAAACACATAAGTTTGTATGTCTTATCATAACTCTATTTGTGTGAAATTTTTTGGTGGTGATCGGTTTATTGGTACCCGAGATAGTGCATAAAAGCCATATTTTCTTATTCGGTGCTATCTCAGAAAACTGCCTAAAAACATATTCTTTATACTTTGCGTCTAGTAGATACAATCAGCATAAATGTTTGGTTGAATTTGGCTAAATTGTTAAATAGATAGGATATGCCAAATATATCGAATTAGTTATGTCGGCGCCATTTTGAAAATCGATCTCTGACCCCATTTCAACCATGTCACTTAACATGGCCTTCTGTATATGTGCCAAATTGTATGGAAATTAGTTTAATTATTCTGGAAAAATTACAAAATGATCATTTTATTCACCTGACAATACTTTGGAAAAAATCGGCAAAATATTTTTGTATGCATAAATTATGTTTCTAATTAATTAAGTTTCCATACAAAATCCGTTTGAATTTTGTTTAAACGTTTCGTTGATATTACTAATTAATATAATTATTTATATAAATCCCATTAAGACGCGCTTGCCTCGCATAGTATGTGTTAAATTACATACACTAATGTAGCAATACTTCCGTGAAATTTTGGTATAAATTGGTATATTGATTCTCGATATATGGCATAAAAACTCTACTGTTTATGTGACGATCTTCATAAATGGAAGACACAAGGTTTATGTATTAGCACATTCGATGATTGTCACAGATACAATATAAAAAGTTAAAATTAAATCTGTTACTTAGTAGATACAGAACACTAAGCTAAAATGTTAGTGTAGGCACCATCCAGAAAATAAGAGACTGACGCACTTAAAACATATGAATTAATATGACCTACTCCACTACAAATTCTCTGCCAAATTTGAAAGAAATCGGCTGATTGATTTCCGAGATCCGGCATAAAAACTGTATTATTTCATGTAGGGCTATCTTACAAAATGGTGGAGAAATGAGGCTTTGCATAGTCAATTTGTTTGGATATAATTCATAATACTGTCAGCACACAAAGTTAAGCTGAAATTAGTTTAGTGATTTCATAGAAAAAAATTCTGAGCTAAAATGATTTGTGGTCGCCATTTAAAAAATGTATGTTTCTGGCCCCCTCAAAGTTTATATGCTTACATGGGCTGTCATAGTGTTACTTGATCGACAAATTTAGTAGAAATCGGTTGTTTATTCGGATATATCGTGTAATACTATTTTACAAAATGGCAGACAAGAGAGTTTGTGGGGACACATTTGATGGTTGTAATGTATATCTACAGCCAACATAGAAAGTTTTATTGGAATTAAATGCATGGTTTTGACGATTTAACGTATGAAACTAAAAAAGCTATCTGACCGCCATTTTGAAAATATGTGTCGTATATACCTAATACATGTCAGTTAACATAACCTAACGCAGCACTACTTGTTTGCCGAATTTGATAGAAATCTATCAATTGTTCCCCTAGATATTTCACAAAAATTTTATTTATTCATTTAGCGTTACCTTACAAAATGGTTGTTTTTGGCTCATATGATGGTTGTAACAGGTACTGTCAGCGCACAAAATTTGATTGGAATTGGTCAAACTAAAAATATTTGTACGGACACCATTTTGAAAATGAGTATCTAATTAAGACCAATTACTTACGTTTACCTAGCCTATCATAGTATTACGCACGTGTCAAATTTGGCGAAAATTGGTTTAGTGTTTTCCGAGATTGAACGTAAAATCATTATTTATTCATGTAGCGCTTTCTTCCAAAACGGCCGACCAACAACATTACTCACCTCTGAATTCAATCCTTACACCTAGTGCTGCCAGGATACAAATTTTGCTTTAAATCGGTTGAATGGTTTCCGAGATACGACATATAGCCTACTAAATGTTTTAATAGCCGCCATTTTGAAAGTAAGTCCCTGACGTGGTCTAAAACTATAAACATCAGGTTTCCTTACTCAGGATTATATGAGTACCGAGTTTGGTGAAATACTGTTCACACGTTCGAAAATTGAAGGGGACACACATACACATGAACAGACACACACACAGGGCCTACACACACACACACACACACACACAGACAAGAAAGTGATATCAAAAGTCTTTTTTTCTCTCCAAAAAGTAGGTTTAAAAATGCTTAATAAATCAAGAAACACTACACTAAAGGGACAGCGCACCGCATTTGTGCGCTCAGTATAATAATATTTTACATGAGTACTTTCTCTTAGTAGGCTTAGCCGACACCCCTATTTACTCTCTTTGTCTCTCATATTGATTTACAAATTATATATTGTAATGTATAGTTCAAATATAAGTAAACAATCAATTTAGCCAAAAAAATATGATACTTTTATGTTGACAGAAGTGTAAAACGCTGGTGAACCGTGGCATACACAGGAAACGACCAAACACGTCATACATTGGGTGGTTTTCTAAAGCATACGTTCTACTCATAAAAGTGTGGAGATATTGCAAATGAACTATCTCCGAATGTTGGGCGCATTTGTGTGGGACGCTGACAATAATGAATTATAGTCTATTCGCGGTTACTTCAAACTTTTTTTATCAAACCTTTCAAAAATCACCGCGTGTACGCTATGGCGTGTATGGTTCTTTCCAAGATCCGTCACCTGTCACAAGCATTGTATACATGTTTTATTAAAAATTTAACATTTATTTATATTTTATTTATAAAGTATAATTTTAGACATAATTAACAGGAATAAAACGGAATACTGTGTGTTTGTAGCTTTATCTTAATAGTGCTAGTTAAAATAACATATTCATTATTAAATCGGACATTGTGATTGGTTGAGAATTCAGTCATACCCAAGTACGTAGAAGTTAATACCATTTGAGCTACTCTGCGCCTCTTTTCTACATACGTAAGTACGCTAAGTACCGATGTGAATGTGTATATGAAAATATATGTACACTGTTTAACTTTTATTCGTACGTACGTATGCCAAGTGTGAATGTGAACTGATGCATGAATATATACATAATGTTATTCGTACTTACCCTAAGTGTGGATATGAATGGACGAATGCGTAACGTTAAGGGTCCTATGTAGCTACGCGCCCAAGGTGAAGAAGCGAGGGAGCGATACGGGCGACACTAACACGCACGCCATATCCGGCTCCGGCCCCCGTGGCGGACGGTCGTGTTCGTCGGCAACCTGGGTGGCTCAGTTGAAGATGGCTTCGCGCGTCTGCCGGGGCGGTCCAACGATCAAGGCGGATGATGTTGGGCGTATACCGACGTGCTGAAACATGCCAAGTGTGGCGAACCACTCCACTGCTGGATTCTGCGGGCTGTCAACAGTACATGCGTGCGGAATGAAGTGGAACAGCATCGGATCTCGGACGACCTCCCCCCTAATCAGTGACCCATGGGCCATCACGCCACATCCCTCCCCCTCCCCCTCTCCAGAGCTGGTTAGACACTGTAAGCTCCCGCAGGAGGATTCTTTTGAGGATGGAGGGGTGGCCACCAGGAGCAGTTCTCTTCGCCTTTCACCTGGACTCACCGCTTCCGGGCCAGCGGATTCGCCACCTTGGATAGCCCCTGGAAGTCCCACCAGAGGGATGGTTTTGTAGGATGAGGAGAGCTGCCCTCCGTCTTCAACCATGGTAGATTTCGGGCCGAAGAGAGAAGATGGAGCAGATGCCATGACTGAGCTGCCAGGATTTCTTGCGCCCTCGGCCGGAAGCTTAAGGACCCTGCCTGAAGTTACTGCTGTCGATGTTGCTGTGCGGGTAGTCAGGAGGGCCCGCGCAGGAACACGGATGGCAGTTCCACCTCAAGGGCACATGTGCATTTAACATGCTGGCCCAAAGCCCCGCCACCTCTCTACTAGATTCTTCACTCTCATATTAAACAGCATGGACTCCAAACCTGCTATCTCCTTTAGCATTTTCACTAGTGCTCCCACGAGTTTAACTCCTTTCCTGTCGGGATGGGTTTTACCGTGTCTATGCGGATTTTACCATGCTCCTTCTTAATGTAGCTTTAATACACGTACATTTATAGAGATAGGCATGGCCCCAAAGTGCAGGCCATTCTTATCCAATCCCTCTCGGCCGCGATGCCCGCCTACTTTGCATGAAATCCCCTCTCCTTTAGGCGCAAGGGGCGCAGCCCTGAGATGCAATTAGAACCCGAACCTACCTTCGGACTTACACTGAACACTTAGAATGAGGTAGTTTAGAAAAAACACGCACGCCTAGCTTCTTATCGCTCCTACGCGTGTTTCCGTCCTAACGGTTTACTGTGTAAACTTGAACAGTAACTGTGGGGTTTTATTACACGCGATGGAAGTACACAGATCAAACTATCTGCGTATAATCGTCCTTTTCTCTTACCGCTCAGCGGAACTTCATAGGCAAGCTTTAAAAATGCGATATTTGACCACATTCACGATTTTGTTTTCTCCATTAATACACTTAATATGATAAAAGTAAAAAAATATCGACATAGCCAATAGTTTTTTAATCCTTTCTGGTAAAACCTCGTATTTCAAGAACATTTTTTTTTGCCGAGACACGCGTTTAGGCGCAACCAACGATTTCACAGAGAACGTTTCAGTACATATGACCCTTAAGGCGTTAAAGAGAGCGCTTCGCGCTCGGCCTGGATGCGGTCGCCATTTTCTGCTCTGCCACGCGTGCAAGTAAACGCCGGCGCCCTACGCCACCCCTGCCTCCTCTTAATACCCCTTCCCCTCCGCTATAACCCTTAGCCCTCACCCCCTTGTCTACCCTTCCACTCTTTCTTTCTTGGCAAGGGGCGCCTCGCCCCCGCATATCGTGTTGGAAATATCGAATGATGTTGGTTAGCTAAAGGGCGCGCGAGGGGCGAGTGCGGAAGACAGGGTAGGGGTAAGGAAAAAAAAATAGTAGGGAGAAGAGAGAAAATGCCAGAGGGCGAGGGTTGAGCTTGTGGGAGGGGTTGGGGGCGGGTGGTCGGAAAATTGGAAAACCCTGATGCGCACGCCCACACCAACCCCCTCTGGTTCTGTCGCTGAGGGGTTGGCTGTGTGTGTGTTTTACGGGGGATGGAAGAAGATGGCAGAATGTGCCCCGCGACAATGCCACGTTCTGGTTTTGTTTACCGTAAATGTGTTCTCTACTTTACGTACGAGAAATGAATTAAGGGCCGTCTATACGTGCAAGTGTTCTAGTCGTGTTGTCATACCTATGGAGGAAAACCAGTTTCTTGAGCCAGAAACATGTAGGCTTATTAATCATTCATTATTGAAATTTCATCTTGAACCAAGGCATATTATATCGCTCAGATGTTAGAATAACTACGATATCAATACAGCAAATTTATTGGTTTACCATGTGGGATAAATTTGAATTAATTATTGATCACCTTCTGAGAATGACTACAATAGCTACAGTAGTTCAAGAAGCGAAACTATTACAAAGTAATATATTTGAAAATTAATATCAAACACAAGTAATGTGAAAAAAAAATTAAACCAAGATGGCGTCACACTCTCCTCTTTAAACGGCGACCCTATCATTTTATTGGTGGAAAGTCCTTGAGTCCTTGAGAATATTTTTGGATAGGGACGCATACATTTTGAGATACAGCTCTTTCGAAATAGCGATTTTTTAAAGCAATGTTAGAGTGCTCTAAAATGGCGTTTCTAATATGCGTGACGTCTTGTAACACTCAGCAGGCCTTGAGTGAAGTGTATTTGTGATATTTTCGTAGATCATCACATTGGACTGGACGCACGTTTGATACTGTAGTTTCGTGGCAAAACACTCTGCGATGCAGTTCAATTACTCGGTAGGCGGGCCCCTTAAGCATTTACATATTCTGCACGTTCGAGTACTAGAAACGCGTGGGCTATAAGGCCGACTTTTGCTCACTTGCCACGTGCCTCATCGTCTCTACGCACAAGGAGAGCAATCTCTTCTGAACGTGACTTTAAGCGGCGACGCTATATTATTTTCTGGCACGCTAATAAATATAAAAGTTTGATAAGTGATCTGGGGTGCGGGAGGCTCTGGGTTCAAATCCCGGGTAAGGCATGTGTGTTAATTTAAATTAGGTTATAAGTTTAGTCTGTAGGCTGTCCCCTGCTAATCTTTCAAGCATGAAACCGGGGTACGTTAAAAAGGCTTTTGCAATGCAATACAATACATTCTCACCTTATTTAACCCTCATCGGCTCTCAATACCTCGATGTTAAGAGCCGCCCAGATCTCTTCACTCACTCTCCGAAACCTCTACTAAGCCTTTCATGTGCCAGCCAGGCGGAGTCCTAAGGGCTGCTGCCTGGTTGAAAATTCAGGCATAGGGGAATTCATGTTAATGGAATCCGGTTTTTTGGCGTTCTTGTTAAAGATAGATAGATACTTTCCACCAGCATCTTTTTTTGAGAAGAAAAGTGCATATTTCTTTGCTATCGAGACCTTTTGTAACATATTGGCGTATGGCTTGTTTCCTAGAAAGATCAGGAAAGTTAATAATTAAGTTAAAAATTAATGAAAAACAAATTGGTATGTTTGTCTCGATACATAGCTGGAGGCTATCATTTATCACACTTACGTACTATTTTTCAGATTCATGTGTTCACAATTGGCTTCAAAAAAACCGCATTTCATTTGTATTTCCCTTCAGCAAATTCTCAACGAGGCAGCGGTTTAAAAAACGTCTCTCTTCAAGATGGCGCACGCGTGTTTTTTTATATTAATATAAATCATCCTCCACTCGGGCAGAGCTTCGTTCTCGCTGCAGCGGGAATTCATGTAAATGAGTTTTAAAGGAGCACATCTGTACGAGGCGTTCTGTTTGCGTTGCCGGCAGCCGCCCCGCCATCCCTCGAAACGAAACTTGGAAACAGTTCCGCGAAGAGAGAGAGAGAGAGAGAAAGAGAAAGAAGAGACGGAGAGAGTGAAAAAAAAAAAAGGGGGTGGAGGTGTAGCGAGCGTCAGAGCGCACGGCCAGATCGTGTTTGTTTGTTTAAATAATTCCGCTGTTAGCCATCGACCCGCCATCGCCCGCGGCAATATTACAACCCAGCAGCGAAACTTGGCGAGGGCACGGCAAACCCCCCCCCCCCCCCCCCCCAAACCACCTACCCTTATATATGCCAATCCTTCACCCGCGCGATACCGGGGGAGAAAAAAGATGGAGAAATGGTCGCAGATCAAATAATTTTCATGCCTGCGCTGAGAAAACAATAATATGGTTGTAGGAGGCAAATTCCTGTACCAATAACCTACCTAAAGTGTTCATCACATTGGTTTTGGGTGCCATCTAAATATTGTTATAATGCTGTTCACGGTAAACTGGTCAATATTTACTTGTTTGCACAGTGTGTATTTTTCCACGAAGTGAAAAAATTAAAACTTCCGTGGGCTGGATCACCTGGTCACTATTCATTCGTTCGGTCAAGTGAAACTGTGAAATTATTAGAAAAGTGAATATTTTGCAAATTTGCTCATATAAGCATTTTAAAAACCGGAAAGCTGAAGAATCCATTTCAGTATTCGCAAGTGTTAGCCCGACGGTTTATAGTTAGGGATAGGAAAAATTCGCGAGTTCAAAGACCTGTAGGCTAGACTCCACAGGCATGTGTAAACTCGAGACTCAGATGTTTGTTCATTGGCTTCTGCCCCATGGTGTAGACAGTGTTACTCCACACCTGGCAGTATGTCGCTCGCTACTTGTTTCCCTGCAAGTCTGCTATTGGCTCACAGTCGTCCAGGGGCGTGTCTAATAAACTGCGATCCAATTACAAAGTCAACTTCAGTGTACACGTGTTTGACGTCTATCTTGTCGTGAAATGAACTCGCGAAATGTTCCTATCCCTATTTACAGTTGACTGTTAAAAACATGGAACAACTTCCCAACAGTTACTTTAAACAATGTGATTAGTGCACACATTTTTGTTAACGCAGGAGTTGTGTTATTTAAGTACATTAATTTTCTACAGTACCACATACGTTTACTCATTTGTCAGTTACAGTACACCCTCGGGGACGCACAATACTTCAACATGCCACACCATTCGTCAATGAAGCTCACCCGGACTCCACGCCTAACAGACGCCTCCGCACGTTTATATAGGCCGTTCTCGCTAAAGTGAGCACTTCAAAGGTCCTATTTTCTTTTTTCTCTCAGCCATTATTATCATTCCATCACTTTTTAAAATATATATATTGCCATATTAAGTAATAAAGCACCGTGCAAATATTTCCCCTGAATCGAAAATTAACGTATAATGCTACGATAAAATATATTTATTGGCTATTATTCCAAATGAGAGGGCTTCAAAAAATGCTCACTTTACCGCCAGTGGCCTATAATACAGTTCATTTTGCGCTCGCGTATCGTTCAGGCACTAGTCCTGAGGAGTTGTGTGTTGCCTACATATCAGGCAACTATGCACGTGCATAAAGACAGTTTCTGTTAGTCTCATGAGAGTAGAGGAATACTGAACGGAAGTTAGTCAGAATTTTTTACATTAGGTTTAACGGTATTTGCAAGTACTGGCTATATTATATTCTCTAGAATGTTAAAAACACGCTGAGATATTATTGAAATGAATATAATCTGAACAGATGTGGTAGGGTGACATAATGGTTGATAGAATATAGGGTAAAGAAAGAAACGAGAAAACCCAGCGAATAATTCCCTCGCCACTACAATGGCTGTTCACGGTAAAATGAGCACATTTAAAAGCCCTGCTTACGATCTACTTGTATGCACGTTATGTATTTTCCCGCCTTATGTAAAATTAAAATTGCCATGGACCTCACAAGTTTAGTCATACTTCGGTCGAGTTAAACTATGAAATTATTACACAAGAAAATATTTTACTAACCCGCTAACTTTTACACTTCGATGCATTAAAAAAAAACAGAAAGCAAAAGAAATAATTTTGATTATCACAAATGGTTAGCTAACATATTTTATTCAATGTTAAGATATGGAACTATTTTCCCTCCATTGTTACGAACTTTGCTAGGCGTATGTCACTCAGTGCGCCCGTTTCAATATTATACAGGTAGGAGCACTGACATTTTCCTAAGGTTGATTTCAAAAGTGCTCACTTTATCGTGAACAGCCTTAAGCATATTTGCAGGCGTCACGGGAGCAGATAAATGTTTTCGGCGGCGCCGACTGTGTTGCACGCGTTTTCGACCAGAACTGTCCCGCACGTCGGCGTGCGTTGTTTATGTAATCGGCGAGTGGGGGTGACCGTGGTGGGATAGGGGTGGGTGGCTGTTGGGAGCGGAAGCGAAGAATAGGGCACGATATCCGGGTAACGCTGGGCAGGGGGGGGGGGGCTCCTCCCTTATTTCCCTCCGAGCCACCGATCCGCTCGACGCAGCGCGCGAGGGTGCAGGAATTCTTGCTCCCCTAGCAGCCATGCAATCCGCACTACAGCCGCGCCCCGAGTAGGGGAGAAAATGAGCAGATTTACACCGCTTCGGTGCAAAAAACGTACAACTCTTCTTTATCGAACATGCAGTTTCACTAGCACCGTGTCAGGAGCTATTGAAGCGAGTTTTGAGAGCCGACAAGGGTGAAGCGAGGTGAGTATGGAGAAGCGTCGGAATGCAAGGACGGGGAAAATTGAAGATCCCCGAGAAAATCCGCCGACCAGTGGCATCGCCCAGCACGATTCCCGCATGCGAAAATCAAGGGGTGACTTCACCGGGAATCGAGCTCGGTTCGCCTATGTGGGAGGCAAGCAGTTTAACCATGACACCATCGCGGTCCCTCCCTAGTAAAAAAATGTTAACCCCTTAACTTATGCGATAATTTTCTGCTGCAGGTATTGCAAAAGAGGGGATCTTTGGTCAGAAAAGTACTTACGAATTCCTTGTAATAAGCAACACGATGGAACCAATGCAAATAATTTCTTATGGTTTGCGTCACCCGGTTTTATGCTTAGAAGCTTAGCAAGGGACGGCTTACAGATTAACGTATAACCTAACTTAAATTTAACACCCATGCCTTACCCGGGATTCGAACACAGAACAGAATGTAAAAACCACTGTAGCTATAAAGCTTATATTGTTCTGTAAAAATAATCGTTGCCTTTAAATAATCATACGTGATAGTAATGTTAAGAAATCCAACTTGTTTTGAAGAGCACGTGTGACTAGTTATGTGGTAGCAAGCATGACTCGCGTTTGGAGGGTCGTGAGGCATAAACCCCCTTTCCAGGGAAACGTTGGCGACGTTCCTTGTTATGAACTTTTCCGAGTTCTCGTATATCAGGTAAAGACCCCGACCTGCCTGGATCCACAACAACAAACTAACATTCTCATTGAAGATTTTTCGTAGAAACAAAACTTTCAGAACTAAACTCGAATTTTGATAGGTCTCCATTGCCTTCAATGATTACGAAAATGCAACAAAAAAAAAACGAAGAACACAATATATGGATGGGAAACACAGGTGTGATAAAAATGTAATAATATAAATACGTGCATACAGTATATGGAACTATAGGCTGTTCACGGTAAAGGGAGCACTTTTTAAGGCCCTTCTAAATTTTTCCTTGCAAGCAATCTCCATCTTCCTGCTGCTTTTTAATATAAATGTGGCAATGTGACCAATAAATAGAGTGTATACGTTTCACCACCCTCAAAATTTAGTGCCTGAGGCGGCAATTAGGTATATTTATTAGTGGATAAAGCCTGTTGGAAGGAAAAGTGCTCAGTTGACCGTGAATAGCCTAAAGAAACAACTATCCAGTTATACAACGAGTGATGCAGAAACAACGAGGAGAGCGCAATTATGACAATACGAAAACAATCAAAATCACAAGCGAAGTACGCATTGTATGTGCTCGAATTCAGTTATACCATACCATTGTTATTAAACTTCAGGCACGACAAAAAAAAAATTAGAATGATGCAAGCAGAGTCGACTAGTAAAGCAAAGTTTTTACTTTTGCCACCAAGTTCTGCCAGGTTCAAGGGAAACTAGAGATTTATAGCGTGGTCGAACCCAGATCTTTGCACGTGGAAATCGTACCAAACGATGCCGCTGGTCGTGGTCGGCGGGTTTTCTCGGATATCTCCCGTTTTTTAGCGCCCTTGCATTCCTGCGCTGCTCCACTCACCTCCGTTCGCTCTATTCAACTGTCAAGATCCCGATGTTAATATTTGTCCAAATATCGTCGCTTCGCCTCTGCCTGGTTAAACCGCGGAACGGTGAATTACGTGCGGAGATTTTGGAATAGTTCTGAGGACAAGGTAGACCAAACACACAAACATGTAAGCTACTTTTTCTCTTAGATCGCGGTTTATAAGACATTCCCTGGAAGATTGGAGTCAGTGACAGGTTTGGTAGTAAAATAGGATCAGAACCGGTGAAGTCTGGTCGAGGGAAAATTTGACTAGACACGGTGGCCGCAGTCAGATGACAAAAATAGTCCATTCAAGGTTAATTCCAACTTTACTGAAGCCCTGCTGAAGTTCTACTTCCAGGGTATTCCTCCGCCTCATGCAAACAAAGCTTAGTTGAGTCTAGAAAATTACACCAAAGGAACTACACCTGTTTTTTTCATGTTAATATGTCATAATTTATTGTTAAAATATAGTTAAAATTTTTAATTAACCAAGAATTACGAATTTTCCGCTAACAAAAGTGTAAAACGTTTATGGTACATGACTTCGTTGAGAAGTGACAAAACACGACATAGATAGGATGATATTTCAAAGATTATATTCAAAAAGTGTGAAGTTACCGCGATCGAGCTCGCAGTGGCTCACCAAACTCTTGGAATTTTCCTGTCCCTGTTTATAGTTCCATGAAGCGAGAAACGCTCTGCAGTAATCTGAGGAGACGCTGCTTTCGTCATCAGTGTTCCTTTTATTCCTCTCTCTGCCCGCGGTTTTATCTCCCGTTAGCCGTACAACCCGATCTCGAAACCGAGGTACAGCTATCTTTAGCAAGAAACGAGGTACAGATGGTCAGTTGGTGGTTCTAGCTGGGAAGGAGATGTTGAACAGAATAGTTCGCCTGCAAGTAGTCAGACGCAACACGTAGTACATGTATATGCAATCCGCGAAAACTAAAATACATCTGCAGGGAAACCAACCATTTTCAGGGAAAAAAACTTTATTAAGTTTGGTATTTACATCACACGGTTGTGCATATATAGGTACCCGTTTGCAGTGGGCTGCGAGCCATCCTGCATACGACTAGGTGCTGTTAAATTTAATTACACTAAGGCAGGGTCCACCTAAGATTAAAGGTTGGAAAACCTACAAAATTTTTTTCTATTTTAAACTATGTTACTCGCCCATCAGGAAACTCTTTTCAGCGTCTAGGCAAAACGAATTTTGGCGAAATTACTTTAGGCAAATCAACTTTCTGGGAAGTTAAGTGAGGAGCTAGAATTTTAGGCGAAACTATCTTATAAAAAACTACTGTCTGTAAAATTAAGAGAGGAGCAAATATTTTAGGTAGGGTTAATTTTATTTAGGTGAAACGACTTCTAGGCAAACTGACTTCAGGCAAAACGAAGCGCTCCCTTGCAAATCGCCCTGACAGGCTCATTACCCGAGTTATTAGTGTACTCGTGTTGTTTTTCAAGGCGAACGCCTTTGAGAATCAGTAAACCTCTTGAAGCCTGTAAGTGGTTCTTACACACTCCGCTAACGAGTCATATCATGGATGATTTGAGTTGACCTTTTCAGTCGACGGCTGTATGAGGTATTACATAAGAACAAAGAAAACATCAATAAACTACAATAAATAAAGGTCACGTCTGTTCGGACAGGGCAGTCTTACGGTTGGTTGAATATCAATCGTCCGCCTGCCACGTATAGAACTTCTTTCGTTGGGCTTGAGTTAAGGAGAAAGTATTTTCTTTAGTTAGCTTTCTGGATGCAGTCCAGTGCTTTCGCTAGCGGTACTTGTAGGTAAATAATTAACCTTTATTTTTATCTCTCCCGAACCATGTTTAACACGTTGACGTGCCACTTAATCCATTCAATCCCATTATCCACAACAACAACAACAACACAGAAGAAATTTTATATTTGATCAGTGCTTGGCCATTGGCCATAACTAAACACTATTATATTTCTAAAATTAAAGTTAATTAATGTACTTCCTATATAACGTTATTCATTTCTCTTGTCGGGTAGTAGTCAGAAAGGAGACTGTTGGGCATATTTTTAATCCCCCCTGCCCCACATTGATCCCAATAAAACGTTATGAACTATGTTATATAATCAGTTAAATTAAATGATAATTTTGTTTTATTTGTGGGGAGAGGGTTTAATTTTGAAGTAAGTTAATTAAAATCATTTTTTTTAAGATATATGAAAGAAAATACATTTTTGATATAATTAAAATGATTGAGAAACCACTGTAAAGAGCACATTACTACAGAGGGTATTGGGATGATGATTTATGGGTTAACATTTAAATGGGTCCCATTATCCACACCATAGTGTTCCACTGGAAGGTCAATTAAGGCCGGCATTGTGCACAGAAAGTGAGTGAAGAGATTTGGGCTGTTCTTAAGGCCCCCGCCTACCGGGAGATTTTTCCCGCGTTTGAGACATAGAGGCGAGGGAGCGATAAGGGCGATACTGCAAAGCGCATCAAGTGCCCCATCGCCGCTAAGAGCAAGGCTCTGAACTGATGTGCAGTATTTTGGTCTCACTGCGCGTACCTATGGGACTTTCAGAGGTGGCCCTATTATATTATTGATGGAAGGTCAGTAGGAAGGTTCAATGAAGGGACCTTGAGTTGTTTTGTACGTATCTGATGCGTATATTCAGAGATACGGCGCTATGAAAAGCAGTTTCGAGCCATTATTGAGTACTCTAGAAAAGTGTTTTTAATGTGCGTGACGTGTTGAAAGTACTCGACAGCCCTCGTCTGAAGTGGGTGTTGTTTCCGTAGATTAACACGTTGGACACACGTTTAATAGTTCCGTGAGAAAAACGAGTAGTTAGAACACTCTGCAACACAGGCGACGAGGGTGAAGCGAGGCGAGTACGGAGCAGAGCCGAAATGCAAGGGGGCGTGGGAATCGGGAGATCCGCGAGAAAACCCGCCGACCAGCTGCCCCGCCCGGCACGATTCCCACCTGCGAAAATACGGGAGCGACCCCGACAGGATTCGGACCCGGTTCGCCTAGGTGGGAGGCGAGAAGTTTATAGCCATTACACGCCCGCGGCCCCTGCTCACAGGAAGAATCAGTGACGAATACCTTGATACTGCTGCAAGCCGGAAACTCCCCGTATCACCGTCGACTGTCGTCGAACACCGAGCACGCGTGTCATTGGTCGCGATGACGAACACTTCAAGGGTTCCCTTCTGCCTGGCGCTTGAATCGCGTTGCAGGGGAGTGTTTGAAATCCTGGGTTCCTGACGAAACTGCTAAACGTGTCCCCGGTATGTTTAGCTACGGAAAAGCCGCCACACCCCAGACAAGGAAGGAATGGCACTTTGCCGCGTATGCTATAATCGTTATTTTGGAACCCTCCAATATAGTTAAATACTTTCCAGATTGTCGTATCTTCAAACATACTAGCCGGACACGGGCTGAGCCTGTATTGAACTTTGCTACAGACTTATCATCAATAAATTAATGGGACCACCGCTGAAAGTCCCAGAGTTTCACGCAACACTACACGCCAATTCAAAGTCCTGCGAGTATAGAAACGCGCAGGGCGTAGGCTGTTCACGGTAAAGTGATCACTTTTTGAAGCAGTCTCATCAGACATAACAATGAATGAATACATTCATCGTGGCCTCTGACGTTTGGTTTTTGATTATGATAAAATTTATGAACTGTGTTTATTACTCACATAACTATGTTTACATTAACAAGTGACGGAAGGACATAAATTGGCTGAAAGAAAAAAAGTGACCAGGGTTTCAAAAGTGCTCACTTTACCGTGAACAGTCTATATCAGTATATACAATATCGCGAGGGTATGCATAGACACACTCGCAACACTCACTCTGCCATATGGAACAGCACCCCGTGACGTCACTTCCGAGTGAGAGTGCGCGAGTGTGAATATCCTGACTGTTTCAGACACAGCCAGAACGAATTTCAAACCAGAGCGACTGAATCTTTGATGTCATTGGGAAATAAGTTCCAGCTACTAATGCTGATATATTCGTGCTGGGAACACCTCGCCAGACCTCAAGTGCATCCGTCTGTAAGCGGACGAGGCTCGTGACTCACTGTTGCCCGGATGTTGCACGGACGCGCGCATGCCCTGCCGGAAGGGGTGGCTGGTGGGGGTGGTTTGCCTGTTTGCCGGGTGCGGGAATGCCGAGGGGTTGAAGCAAGGGCAAAGAGCAGTGCGAGGGGGAGGGAACGGATGTTTTGCCACAACGCCCGCGGGAGGCAGCACCGGTGTCCTCCTGGCCTCCGTCGACACCTCGCGGAGATATCGCTGGAACGTAACAAGATCCCCTCGCATAGTCCAATCACTGTTTATTACAACTTTCCCTGAAGCCCTGGCGAAGTTCTCCTTCCAGGATATTCCTCCGCCTCGTTATATGGACCTGCACGTTTTCTGTGAAAAAGTTCTTTGCGCGAACACGCATATCTCGGAAAATAAATTTTCTTCAAATACGAATTTTTGTCGGAAAATATATAAAACAATTATCTATGTCCCTATTATTTTACTTTTATCATATTTAGTATAGTCTTGGAGAAAAAAAAATTGTGAAGATGGTCAAATATCGAATTTTTAAAGCCTGCCTGTGCAGTTTCCTTAAGCGGCAAGAGAAAAGTACAAATATACGGACGTAGTTTAATCTGTGGGCTTTCATCACGTGGAATAAAACCTCCTATGTTACAGACCTGAACTGCACAGTACAGCGTTAGGACGGAAACACGCGCAGTATAGAAAATCACGCCAAAATGACAACACACCGTATTCGTGCGCACTCAGCGTAGTAATATTTTACATAAGAACTATTTCATATTGGGCATTGACAATACAACCAATTCCTCACTGTCTTCAGTTAAGGGGAATGGTGTATGAAAGTCACGTGTTTACCTTAATTATGGTCAAAAGTTGCTTTTCAGAGAATTTTTTAAAATTTTTGGCATGACGACATAAAAAATAATTTCGAACACAGTGTTACATTGGTACATATTCACTACCGTTACTAATATCTGAGCACTGATGGACGATAAGAAAGAATTTCTTATCTCTCATCTCCCGTTAGTGCTCACAGAGTAATAAATGTAGCGTGTATTTAACAATGCAAGAAGTTGTTACAAATTAATATTTATGTCTTTTCGTGCCAAAAATTTCCATAAACCCTCTGAAAAACATGTTAAAACGAAAGTCGGGTAAATATACTGCTTTCGTGCACCATTGGCCTTAAATAAAATGCAAATGAAATATTGTAGTTTATAAATGAGCCTACATTTATTGAGAGATATTCTTGGCGTATCTGATCAGCGGATATCCAATGGCGAGCGTGAGAATGATAGGCCTATGTAGTGTATAACCCCTAGCATAGAACCAAATTGTAACGCATAAATATTAGTGTCTCTAGAAATAGAACAGATAGGGTAGTAATGAACTTACGAAGACGTCCAGAGTAGTGCAATAGATCACAGCTCTGAAAACGACCTCGCTTTTCACTTAGTGAAATTTGCCTTAAGCCCTATATCTTTACAGTGGTATGTTAATTGGAGCTTATCAACTCAGTAAACCAAAAACAAATACCAAATCCATAAACCAAGAACAAAAGAGAAACAGTAACATCCGCACATTTAAACTAATTTCCTGAGAAGTAATTATATTTATTGTTACATAAAACAGCATACTCATCCGACATATCACACACCTTGTCTCTACAAGTTTATGCACACGAGAAAAGAATCGTCCTTCTGTGTCATTGCAATATTACGCACCCAGAGCTCACTCAGTACTCACTCTACCGGACGACATCCTGTAGTAGGGAATGAATAGGCTATGTTTTTGGTTCACATTTAACTAAGCTCGTAAGTCCTGCTTTGAATTTCTGCCAACTTTGTATCCTCCCGCGGCATATAAACCTGTTTAGCATTGCCGTGCTCCCGTTGATCTTATTCATGCGCCAATTAACTCCATGTCGATGAAATTGTCAAGTAACTATTTGAAATATGTTAAATGCGACAATTCTTACCCGTATGCAAATAATACATCCAACCGAAAATAAAATAAATATGTTCAGTGGGCACCATTTCAATTATGAAATTTTCAGTGCAGCCTTCAGACACAGAACTAATTCTGTTTCCTCACTGCCAACCCCACATCAACTTCACTGACAGCATACTAGTCCTACGTCTACCGAGTTGTTGGGAGATTTGTGCGGCTCTTAACAACGAGGCCTTGAGAGCCGATGATGTTGAAATGAGGTGAGAATGGAGCAGAGCTGGAACGCAAGGGCGAGGGAAACGGGAGATCTCCGAGAAAACCCGCCGACAAGTGGCATCGTCCGGCACGATTCCCGCGTGCAAAAATCTGGAGTGAACCGGGCGGGGGTTTAAACCCGGTTCACCCTGGCGGGAGGCGAGCAGTCTAACCGCTCAGCCGCCGCGGTCTTTACGTCTGTCGAAATACATGCAATCAGTGACCGGTGTTTTTAAAAAACATTGTTTTCAAAACCTCACAGTTAATGACGAGCCAGTTTTACTTTCTTCTTCGGTTACTAGGCTACCATTACCGTCATAGGCTGTTCACGGTAAAGTGCGCGCTTTCAAGCCCCTTGTAAATTTTTCCTGCCATCCAATTTCCATCTTCCTGCCGCTTTTTAATATAAACATTGCAATGTGACCAACTAACACAGCGTATACATTTAACCACCCTCAGATTGGAATTCCTGAGGCTGCAATAACATAGATTTATTCATGATTAATGCCTGTTGGGAGGGCCTTAGTGCTCACTTTACCGTGAACAGCCTAGATAGTGCTTCAGCCTGACGTTAAACGTGTAAGCAATTACGGGCAGAAAAAGCGCTCGATCAACCACAAACAGAATAATGCATTTCCTAAGTATGGCAGTCTCAGATCAGAAAGTGTTAGTTACTCCTTTCAATATTTCCTTTTTTTTTTTTTTTTTTTTTTTTTTTCCTTCCAATTAACGACGTTCTAGAAGACAACAGGTTATGTTATATCATCGATAGTTCCCAGCTGCCTTTCCAATCTTTAAATACACAAGCTTCATGTCCCGCCCAATTAGTTTTTTTTTTTAATTCAGCTTTTGACATTAGGACTGTACATTTAACCAAGAAAAGTTTGTCACAAACACAATTCACAGAATAAGAGCGCGGTCACATTAAGGGATAAATTTGTTAATGAGAATGTGTGCGGCACCCATATTAAATACTTTCGAATAAACGGTTACCAAAGTGAGTGTGTTCAGGTGTGTGCACCTCTGTCGACAAAAATAAATCCTAACCTGAAGAAATATGTTGCCACTGATAGCTTGGGTTTTTAATTTCCACACATATAACCCACGATGACTGTAATAGGACACAGTATGCAGTTATTTGACCTGGATTTGTGTTTATTTCAACGAATTCTGACAACCCCGCCAGTTCCCGCTATCTTCATTACACTTCCGAAATTTCAGATTGAATTTATCTGCCTATTCAATGTTTTATTGTGCGTCATTAGTAGAGCCACGGGTATTTCGCGAATTCATTCGCGAGGTAGACTCCAAACACTTGTTATTTTCTCCTACTGTTTCGGATGGACGAAAGTTCTTTCGATACGCCCCGTCTAACCGCGAACCAGTAATAATCAGGAAGCAGTAGTGTGAGTGAGTGTTTTTAACAGTCCTCTACAGAGGCCTCGCTTGATCAAAGCGACCAAAAAGCAAACGATAATGTCTCGAGTGTATAGAGGGCAGTCCAGCCGAGCTTGTTGCCAACTTAATCCGCGAAATACTCGGGGGGGGGGGGCTCTAGTCATTAGGAACACATCGAGGTTGGTAGGGTATGTGCTCTCAGTCCACAGACTAATTCTCGTATCGGTGGTGTCACTTTGTACACAGTTCAGTTCCGGGCGTGTGCTGCTTCATGTGAAGGTTATGCGCCCTGTAATGACGTGGTTGAGATTATATCCATGGACGCGAATGGCGTGAAACTCGATACTGTGGCGTTTTCGTGCCGGGTCAGTTACTTCTAGCGTTGGGTGAGTTACGTTTTAAAAATAACTTCATTTAAGTTAAGTTACTTCACAAAAAAAATCAGCTTCAAATACTTTTCGTTACTACGGATAAAATGTAACTGGGCGTTAGTTTAAAATTAACTTAACTGAACTTCGTTACTCAGTAGGTGACCTATATATGTACAAGTCTACTTTGCTGTTGAAGATAAAAAAGTGATAATAATACAATATTGGTTAGAGTAGTCTGTAAATGGCATTATTATAAGAATAAATCTAACAGGTATGCCATAAAGTAACGTGGGAATCTTATATAACTATAAAACTACCGAATCGGCATAAATATGATTTCTCCCTGATAATTCGTACAGTTAGTGACGTAGTAAGGGTGGTGTTTTTTTCCCACTAGGGGAATTACTTTTCAGTACTTCGATATTTGAGGTGTGACATATTATCATAACTTATTTCGTATTACCATAAACCTAACATCTCACTACACAAAACTTCTGCAGTACTTTATTGAACAAACTGTCTGCAGATGAAGCCGTTGAGCAGAAATAGTGTCACTAGTATAAGAAGAGTAATTAATGTAGTGTGGCTTAGAATACGGAAAATTTAACTCTCAGTCTTAGTAATACACTGAACAAACTGGAAACATAAAATAAGACAAGTTTTTTTTCCAGTAAATATATCAACTGGAATATTTACACTGAAAAAAAAAAAAAGGAAATATTTTGAACCAGGCAAAATTGAAATTGCATCATTAACACAGGCTTTTTAAAAGATTTCTATTTAACAGTCCAAATAGGCACAAGAAAAATTTTATTTCAAAACCGAAATTACTTTTCAATGGTTAATTATAACATTCATGGTTTTTGCTTTTCTTTCGAAACGCCGAAATACAAAACTTTACCAAAAAAACCGTTTCATACTGTCGATAACATTAAAAGTTCCATGTTTTTTTATTTGGATGAATCTTACACACACGCATACGTATTTCTACAGCCCTATACTAATTTCGTAGTCAATTTGAATTAAAATCACTGAGTAAATTGCTGTGTTGGCAATAATTTTCGTGTTAAATGTTTATCATAATGTTTTCTGGTAGGCTATTTGTAAAACAAATAAAACTAAAGCGATATCTTAATTTTTACATATGAATCATAACAAAAGTATCGTAGTGTTAAGTAGTTTTTTAAACATATGTTTACATTAAAATAGTACCAGTGGTCACAATCAGTAGAAAACCACTGATTGTTTCAGTGAAGCAATTTCACTGATTGAGTAAGTGACGGACAACTGCAGCGGCAAGTTAAACATAGTTTTAATTGAATTTAGCCAAATAATTACGGGAAATAAACATACCTACGACAGTTTGCTGCAATTTACCGTAATTAAAAAATGCAATAACATTTCCGTAAGTGGCCGGGATTGAACTTACACAAGTTTACCTGCCCACATTAGACCCTCATCGTAGCGGCTAAGCTACCAAGACAAGTTAAAAATAGAGTGAAAAACAAATGTCTTACGTTTTCTCATCGAAAACGTGTTGTTTAAAATTGTATGAGGTTTCTTTTAATTTTTGCTCATTGTGTGCAGTTTAAACCTTCAACCGAACAGGGCGCTTTGACGATTACATGACATCAACGAAATTAAAGACGTAGAAACCGAATGAAAGACTGACTGTTCATGTTACTCCATAAAATGGTGTTATGAAATACAAAACACATTTTAGAATATATCTTGTATTTGTTTAATTAGTTTCTACGCTGTTATTTCACTTCATACACAGTGTTCAACGGCCATTTTTACACGTTGTTTGATGGCCATTTTTGTACGCTGTTTAACTGATTCATCAATCAAAAAAAATCTCTGAGAAACAGTGAAGAATATGACTGATGAACCAACGGAAAATTTCACTGAATCAATAAGCGAATGAAACTGGCATTTTTCCACTGATTCATCGGTTAAATTCACTGAAAGAACTGCTGAATCAGTAAGATACTGTTAAATGATTGAAACAGTGAAATTCTCACTAATTCAAATTTAGAGTGCACATAGCGTACGAAATAACATTATAGGCCTATGCATTTATTAAATTAAAGCGAAACAAAAAAAAAAAAACTGATTTGCCAAATACGTACGGAAATTATAGCACAGCATCGATATTTTGCAGATTCTCAAAATATGTTTTTGTTTTAACCGTAAATACACATATAACCTTTTATTATAGTAACAGCTACAACATTTGCGTCAGTTTTTGTACAAAATTCAAGATAAGAAACATGTTGGGTGTATCTAAGCGCCTGGTAACTAACTTGACAGCTGGCAGCCCAGCTATTAGGGAAAATTTCGTAGCATGCAGCAGCCAATGCGACGCCCGTTTTCAGAGAGTCGCACGACCAATCAACGAATGGGTTCTCCCACATCAGTGGAACGAACCCGTCATTTCGTTTCCGCGCATTTTTCCACCCTGTGCTTCGACTGTGTTTGAATTTATCCAATTCATAATTTAGTAATTTGTGATTTTGTAGCTTTCTGTCCAGCTACCCCCAGTACGCATTTCTTTAGCAATTGTGTAAAAACTCATTACAGGCCAATATTATGTATATACGTTATATATAAAAGGGACTAATGCGTAGTAATGAACGTAACTTGTGACGTATTTAAATAGTTCGTGTAATACTGCATAGATGTTACAATATTTCAAAATTGAATTAAGGCAAATCCCTACTAGCCTATACTTAAAAAAATTATTAATAAAAGTACATAACCACTTGGTTGAATAATTCTGTCAATTAGAACTACATCTTATTGTCTGTATGATATACAAACACACCCACGCAAATTATGGTAATTTTCTTATATTTAGCTGTTTCCTCAGGTTAGAATGTCTTCTTGATGAAGATAAATCTTTCATAGGGCATAATAAACATTTACCTTTAACATTTACGTCATCGTCATGGTAAATACTAAGACCGAAATAACCTATACGTTTCGGAAATGACAAACTATTTTCTTCCCTGTCCGTGTCCATTTTAGCGTTTCGAAAGCACTGGTCACTATGCATGATTCACACGCAAGCGAAAATAAATATGAAGCGGCCAGTGCAGGTGCCAGCGTGGGTAAACGCTGTTCACGATAAAGTGAGCACTTTTGAAATCAACCTTAGAAAAATGTTACTGCCCCTACCTGCATACATTTTAACGGGCGCACTGAGTGGCATGCGTCCAGTAAAGTTGGTAACGATGGAGGGGAAAGTAGTTCCGTATCTTAACGTCGAATAACAAAATGTTAGGTAACCATTTGTGATCACTTAAATTATTTATTTTGCTTTCTGTTTTTTTAATGGATCGAAGTGTAAAAAATGAGCAGATTTTTAAGGTATATACTTTCCTAATAATTTCACAGTTTCACTTAACCGACGCATGAATAAAGTAATGAGACCCCATGGTAATGTAAATTTTATATAAGGCAGAAGAACACACAACACGTATACAAGAGTAGATCTTAAGCAGCGCTTTCAAAAGTGATCATTTTACCGTGAACGGCCTATGGCGGAACTAATTCTAGAAACGTAGACCGACGAAAAGCGAATATACCCTGCTTATTTAACTAGAAACTCATGAGGTACCCGCTAGCTACTTCGCAAATTCTCGCTGCACATGAGATGAAACTACCGCATTCTGAAGCGGAAACTACCGTGAAAGAAAATTAATAAGTAACTTAGTTGAGAAACAAGTTAACTTGCAAGAACTGTAACTAGTTACCCCAGAAAAGTTACTTTAAAGTAACTCGTTACTTTCGTTAAGTTACTACCGAACACTAGTTAGTTCACATGCATCAGGTGGGAAATTTCAGCCTAAAACTCGTAACGCGCAGATGTTAAAGATTGTCAGAAGTTAAAGAGCAATGAGAAATCCGGAAAAGACCTGATTCATTTTGACTACACTTGAAACGCTTTCACCTCGCCACTCGAAAACGAGTTTTCAAGGATTGTTCCTAAATATATCAACTACGTCAGGTTTTATGATGTTTTTTCCAGTTGTTGTATTATTCTGAACAACTCGACAAAAATTAAGACAAGGCATACACATATAGCCGAAACATTTCTGCTCCAACCTTGTGTAAAATATGAATAAAAAAAATTAATTAATTAAGTGGACACCAAACAATATATGTCTTAATACTTTTTACATGTGTGTTGTGGCCAAATAGAGAAAAATGTTGTTTGAAACAAATATAAATTTTTTGTATAGTTCTAACCAAATATAGACCTAAATAATTCTTTAACTTTAAATAGATGTCTGAGTGAAATTCGGTTTTTCTTGCAAAACTGAGATAATTTGACTACCCACCCAGGTCGATCATCTGTGTAATTTGTTCTGCTTTACAAAATGTATCTTGTTTACTCGTCATAATTTATTCAATCAGCAGCAGATGTTCGATTGGCCACAGCAACATACGCTTGTTTACAGCTACACAAAGAAATATTTTTTTTTGTTTAAGTATTAATTTTTCTCTATAAATTCATCACTTCCAGTGTTTGCTTTTCTTCCAGCATGTAGGCCCAAAGCGTATGTTAAATTGGTATCTAGAACAGCGAATGCATCTTTGCAAAGATTCCTTGATTGCTAACTGAGATTATTGTGTTTCCGGTCATGCACTACAATTTCCTGAGAAAACGTTTTACTTAAAAACTTGCTGAGCTATGGTTTACATTACTTGAATTTTCATTAGCAATAGTTAATTTGTTATAACTATGAGGCTGTTAACGTGCATGTTATTATCTGATTTTATCTATAACCCAGTGTTGAATATCGCAGGATTGATTAAACTGATGCTGTGTGTACATATCTACTGCTGTGGGAAAATTTCAGATGAGAAATTTGGAGAAAGATGGGTTCAGTGGTTAGAGAGTTTAGGCTGGTGTCACGAAGAATGTGCTGATAACGAAACTTTGAACTTTGAACTTTGTATGTAATATTTACAAATCCTAATCAATCTCTATTTTACGCATATTTATAGATAATGTGTTCGGTGCGCCTTAGTCTTGATTCAGTAGAATATTTTCATGTGTGCCAATAACACGTTCTGAAATATTTTAGTAATAGACTACGTTCATTTTCGTAATGTAATTATGACCATTTATAACTGTAATATGTGCCAAACATGTACCGACTCCACACTTGCATACAACAGATTACAATTGGGATTTACACTTCACTCGAACAGTGCGGGTAAAGTGGACATTTACAGACTTGTACGAATATCAAGATATCGGGTACAAATATTTGATTAAATATGTAAGTCATATGTATACCCCATACCAAGCTGGGATATACCATAGACGAATGTAAAATTTCTATCATTGTTTCCGAAAAAAATTTGAAAAACCAAAGTGGGGTCCACAATAGACTTACCCGAACTTCATTTCTATGTACAGCTGAATAGGTATTTATGATTTTTCCTGCCTTTTCCCATCAGCTCCGGATAAACGCATTATTCTTAATATTGAGAGTTATTCAGGAACTAGGTACTTTTTAATGTTCGTATCACGAACTTATATTCTATGGTCGGAATTATAAGGTCACAGTGGACCATTTTCCATCGGAATTATTGTATAGCTCCACTGTTTAAGAATTTGCCAAATACAGCACCCCATTTTCTCAGACTGGCGTGCATTTACGCATGTAGAAATACACTAATCGTCGTGGATTCATTCCCGCATTAAAGCATACATTAAAAAAAAAAAAAGTAGTTTCGCTGTACTCGATAAAGTGACTTGGTAAATATTTGCGCGGGTGATTTATTTTCTATTTGTACAGTTGTCGCTCCATTCACGCAGCGAGGTTTGAAGTTCGGCCAAGTCATCAAGCGATAGCGATGGACGCCGCAAGGGGAGTGTAGAGAACGCCTATGCGGTTGGTAGCTGCCCGGGTCCCGAAAGCTAGAGCGTTGTTCGACATCAATCGCGATCGCGTTTTCGCGCCGATTGATCCCCCTCGCACACGCGCGACCACGCGACGCGACAGCCAGCGGCGCGCTAGTCATAGCGGTTTTCCAGCACTGGAGAACCGTGGCGCGCATTGTTTCGTTCCATTCGAGCCGGGACAAAGGCCGCTGGAAGAGGTGGTCTGGAGCCAGGGGGCTGGCGGGAGAGAGGGAGATACGAGTTGTTTGTTGCGCAAACTGCGCTCGCCGGCGACCATTTCAAACTGTTATCGCGGGGCCAGGGACTCGAAACTCCGGGGCTTTCACCGATGACGAGTGGCTATAATGGCGGTTTGAAGTGGCCATTGTGGCGCTATAAAGAAGTCCCGCCCCTACATACCCCCTCTTCCCTTTCCCCTCCTCCGTCACTCACCCCTCTTCCGCTAACAATTGAAGCCGCCAGACCAGCGGGTTGTCGCAGTAAACATACCGACACAAAGTTTTGATCGAGGGGAAGGCAGATAAAAGGACGATCTCTCGTTTGCCCCCACCACTCCTCTCTATCTCTCTCGCTCTGTCGGAGGGGAGAGGCCGTGGTAATGGACTGGCTGGAGGTAGGCAAGAGTTCTCCTCACCCCCTCCTCGCTGCCCCGAAAACCTTACCCCCTCTATGCCTACAGCAATTTCTTTTACGGCGGGGGGACCCTCTTTTCATTACGCGGCTGCAGCTTAAAGCGCTAAAACTTTACGGTAAGTACCCCGCGGCCCCCGAAGGGCAGAGTCTCGGGAAACTTGCCCTGTTTGCCAGCGCCCCGGGAGCCGTTGGAACGACTCGCCGGGGTGGGGGGGGGGGGAGGGGGGTGTGTTGCGTAGCTGGAGGAACTAGCAGCGCCTCACCGCGGAGAGCTTCTCAACTACTTGGCCGGTGATAAGCTGGCTTCACAATAAAATAAATTGTGCAGTAAGCGCTGATCTGATATACGGAAAAACACGCCTTCTGTAGTTGCAGTTTCCAGTTAATGTTTCAGTTATTAATTCCAGCCCGTGGAAACAGGCGACAAGCCTGCCATTGTTTATTTTTGTTCTTAATCTAACCTCGTATATCACAACCATATATAAACAGACCATATTTAAAGCTGGCATTTTCTATCAGAGAAGCAGAAGCATTTTTTTGTGAACGAACGCATAAAATTTTTTTTGTTTTACTTTCATTACAGCAAATAACAGTTTCCCGTCAAAAACACTGACTCTGTTCTGATTGGTCGCCGTCTTACAAGTTTCAATTAAGATGTAAAGTATGACTATTTCTTTAAATTCCAAGAAAGCACACGCCCTACTAAGTTCGATTGGAAACAGTAGGCCTACATAAGATAACACACTTTCAGTTCTTCGCCACGTAAAATAACGTATAATTCAAACGCTTAATTTTTCTATTGTAATCCCAGCTTCAACCTTCAAGTAAATATAATAATAAACGTGCCCAATAAGAGAGCACACCAAACTATCTGTTCAACTGCTAAAAAGGACTTTACCCAAATACCGTATTGTAACATGTCACCAAGCACCACCCAGGATATACATGTATAGTCCATTCCCCACTGGAAGCTACTTTCTCGGAGCCCTGCTAAATATCTACTTGCAGACCCGTTTCGTATCCTTCCGCCAAACATAAACAAACATTGCCATGTGACTGCCATGTAGCACCTGTCAAAATCAATGTTTACATTCCATTGTGTGTGTACATATGTTCGTATACTTTCGCTACACCTAAAAATAAACATTGAAATGTGATTTCTACTTTTATACCTGTCAAATGTGTTGTTTACTGTTTACAGCTTTTCAAAGAATTTTGTCATATTCCAAAAACCACTCCGTATGAATGTTCACAGTTTAGGCCTCTAACATTATTTAGGCCATCTTTATGACGTTTTAAAAATGTCTGAATTGAAGACAGTTCTTGAGGTTATTTTACATTAACATATTTGTTTTCCACTACGTAGCACAATACATGTAGTGCACGTTAGTATTTTGCCGCGAATGTGTTTAACACTATTACAAGTGCGAGGGGAAGGGCTGTAGTAATTGTAATTATCCTTTTGTTATTGATATGTGTTGGGTCATTTCTCCAAAAGGACGGCCTCAGTTGGAATAAATATTAAAACTAAGGAACAACCAGTGAAAAAGCACACAACTCGTGTTGCTCATTTTTATCATACAAACTTTAAAAGATAGCGGTGAACAAACACACAAATAAGCCTACGATAACTTGTATTCCACTCATATTTCTATGTATTTGCTACTTACTGTTTATTAGGTTTATTGAAATTTATCGGGCTCGGCTTAGTATTTTTGTTCTGGGATTGTGGCAAATTATGTTACACGATTGTGTTTCAAACCCCTTAGGGTAAAGGTACAACGTTGTGATAAATAAACAGGCGTGGATGTAAATTAATAACTTCGTCATAAAAACAGTTCACATTTAAAACGTATAAACAGTGCTAATCAAATATTTGAAATCACACACACACACAGGGCCAGCGTATCGACCACGATGCACAAAGGCACGCCATTTCACAGACGCAATTATTAACAAAACACACGTCACAGTATATTTATTACTGCCGTGGAAACGCAGATTTATCACAACATCGTAACTTGCCTAGGTAGGTTTAAAAAAACACAACGTCTACAAACGTGATGCATTAATTTGAAGTATTTTTCGGAGTAAGAATAATTTACGTTTCGTTAGACAAAAGCAACACGCCATGTCATGGCTCGCCCCGTCTGCCAACTCCACTAGGTAACTGCCCCGCCATCATATATAAATATATTAAAATACGTATTCAAACATTAAAATCTCTTTTCAGTTGTAAATTACAAATTCAAAACTCATTATTTTGCTGTAATAAGTATGAAATATGCTACAATTGAAAAGGTATATAATTCCCTTGATTACTAGCGAAGTGAAATTTCCCGAGTGTGAAAGAGACGAAGAAAGAGAACGAGGGCGACAAGCCTCGCCAGCAGACAGTTTTTTAATTGCTTTCTCACTCGATAAAACAATACCGTATCATTACTGCATACTCACAATATTTTCCGCTGTTATTTTAAACTGTACAAATGAGATATGTTGCCATCGGGGCTACTTAAATATTTAAATATTTCGATAGGCACCGTTTAATTTACAAATAGTAAACTAAAAAACGAGGTTAAAATAATATTTTTACTGTGAACTATTTCTTACCGGTCGTTGCAACACGTCGCTGCACTCGCTGTTGTTAATTCATATTTTAAAAGGAAATAAATATTGCAAGTTATAGAAGATATATAGGCAAAGGTTCATTTATTCAATAATACAGTACTCTAAGTATATTTGTGAAATACAGGTTATTGAAAAAACAGGTGACAAATTTTGCCTTGAGTGTTTTTTCAAAGGTTGATTTTCATAAGTCGCTCCCAATCGGGAATGGACTATATGTATATAATAGTTATTTACCAACAGCACTCTATTCCCACTATTCAAATTTACCATTTATATCCGTGAGCCCAATTTTCGAGTTGATCTCAGCTCTCAGCTATAGTCGATACACAGTTACCATTTTTCTGGGGTCCTACTAAAGTGCTTCTTCCAGGATATCCCTGCGCCTCATGCAAACAAAGCTTAACCGTGTCTATAAAATTACACCGAAAGGACAACGCGCCGCATTCGTGCGCAATCATTGTGATGATATTTTGCCTAAGAAGTATTTCTTACTAGGCGTTGCCAACACATCCAGTTTCTCGGTTTTATTTCGTATTAATTATAAATGAAATATTATAATGTAAATATACTTTATAAGTTATAGTTAAAGTTAACTAAAAATAAGGTACTTTTAAGTTAACGCGTGTAGGTATAAAACGCTTGAAACCATGCTCTCTTCATTGTGTATTGGAAATAATTTTTTTTTTCATTTATAGCAATTATTTTATTTTCTGGCGAGAGATATAAAACCAACAAAAGTTAAGAAAGTGGAAAATTAAATTCTAAAACTATGATTAACGGAATTAGAGGAATTCTAATTTTATACCACGTGCCGAAAAAATTTCAATAAGACATACAGGTGAATGAATTTTTTCGTTAGGTAGGTTGGTTAAAAATTACTTTGATGTCAACAAAATGCCATTAATGTACTTACTGGATATGATATATTTGAGACATTTTTATTATTCCAAGTAACATTTAGCTGAGACCAAACCATTGAGTTAATTTAACTTTTCGAACTTTGTTTGGCATAACACTTTTTTTTTAAATTCAAATAATCAATTTTTTTTAAATGTGGCTAAAGTTACAATTCCATTGTTTTCTCATCATGTTACAAAAACGCACAATTTTTTTCTGTACATAAAAAACATTTCTGACACACACACACGCATACACCCACACACACGTATTCAATCAGCCATGCGCGCAATTGTGATAATTTTTCGGCATTACAAGAAGAAACATCTTTTTTTTTTTAAATTACTCATTTATTTGCGCGAGAAAGTCTTGAAGATTGCACGTGTTTCGAGACACTGTTTGCGGCAACTGGTAGCACAAGTAAACCCCAGAACGCTAAAACGAAGTGTATAAATAAATAAGTTCTTTAATGTTGCTCACTTATACCTCGCTTTGTGTCAGAAGACTTCAAGCTTAGCGTCACTCATTGCATCTATCAGTTTAATTTATTTCCTGCTGATTTTAATTTTCGTTAAGTTAATCAAAACTTTATAAGAAAAATTGCCAGAACTATGTAGAAGAGTAGCTATTTGCCTTACTCTGCAATACACACATGGCGTCCGTATTAGGCCTATCTATTAAAAACGTCACACATATCATAATATGAACTTTGAAACATCAATACGATCCTTCCTGTTTACCACTACAAATAGTACGTATTAAAAATTAAGTACAAAAACATTAAAACACTCGTAAAATACCTCCCTCTTATATAATCATACATTTCCAATCAATTCTATGAAACTGAAATTATGACAGAAAAATGGAGTATTTGTGCATAAGATGAAGCTCACTTTGCGTTAAAAAAAATGGCAAAAAAAAACATTAATTGCTATTTAACAGTTTAACTTTGGAACTTCGTGTGTGTCTTTATTCATACTGGAATACTGAAACAAATACATGTTTATACTATTTCCTGTTAAACCGTCTTAGGAAACGAATAGATTAATCGAGGCGTTAGTTAATTCTGGTTTTAAGTGAAAGTACGGCAAAGGATAAAACGATGAGAGAGCAGATGGAAGGAGAGAAAAGCACAAAAACTGTATTATAGATGTATTTTATTGGTAAGATTTAGTTTGTGTCAGGCACGCTCATTTAGTGGGTTTTAGGTCTAGCTAACCATAAGGCTACTTTCAAGGTATATAAAATTATAGCTAGAGATTTTTGTATGCATATATATATGTTATTCCTAGCGATATATATAATATGTTATTCCTAGAGTTAGGAGAATAGTTAAAACTCTTAGGGTGCAATATTGTATTTTAAATCCATATCATGTACTTAAAAGTACAGGCTGAAAGTTTTCACAAAAAATAACATTAAAAGTGAATATCGAGGAAAATAATTAATTACATTCCAATTCAATGGTAGTAAAAGGAAAAAGTTAGAGGGAGATGTTGTCTAACGACAGTGGTGTGAGATCATTCACTGGGAAGTTTTCCTTGGAAACAAGTCTGGTTTGTAAACAATAACAAAGTGTACATACTAGCTAACGAGGCTCGCCCCTTATCAACTTGTTCATTTAGTTAGTTAACCTGGAGAAACTTACCAAGATTTGGAAGCTTGCTGTTATGAAGTGATATGTTCGATGAATGCACACACGAGTGTCGTTGCTGCAGTTTTATTCGAAGGTAATGCGAGGGCACGTCTTCACGTTTGCCAGTTAAAGGAGGTTTTTAAAACTCTGTATGCCCTTGTAACTTCATGAATGTCAATCGCATTTCTGAATGTAGGCCTACGTTACTACAAACAAAGTGAAAACGCGTGGCATTAGTAAAAATAATATCCACGCCTTCCTTTTCAGTAAATCATTTAGTTAACTTTCTAACTCTGAAACAGCTTTTTGAGAAGAGAAAAAAAATGTCAGGTGCACATATTTTGAAAATTTCATTTTTATAAGGAAAATCATTTTACGTAACTGATTACCCCAAATTAAGTGAAATTTTGTAATGCAACGTAACAGAAAATTCTGATTTATTTTTGTATTGTTCCAGACGGGCTTTGGGAAAAAAAAAATTATTTGCCGCATGAGAAAATTAAATGCAATCGTGACTGCAGAGTTGTTTGTTGGATTTAATCAGATGAGTCAGATTCATATGCTTGTGTCCAAATCTGCCGTCAGATGGTGATGGTCTGAAATGCGGATCTCACAACTTAAAAGAAGGGGGATGGGAGTCCGTCGGACTCCGAACCTAGTGAATGCACGGTCACATTGAACAGTTTTTCGAATAGCCCACCCGGTTAATATATCAACTACATGGTCAAGCACACATATGACCTTCAATTACACACATGACCTTCAATTTTACACTACTAGTTAAAATCGAACATGCAGAAGTCGGTCTTATTCAGATTTCATTTTGTCCTCTATTTTTCTCCCAGAATCTTTCAGCGTCTCCGATGGTTAAACGAGGAAGGTTCGATTGCACAATTATACTATTTCTTCTATTTATATATAGAGAATTCAGCATATCATTTTAATAGCTTTTACATACGAGATACAGTTCGCACATACTTTAATAACTAAACTAAACTGTTACGCAAACTAAAGATATAAAATTTGCGTATGACTTTTGGGTGTATTTCAAATGTAAGTCATCGGATCAAATTAATGAGAAAATGTCTAGTTACCACGAAGGCATTATGCTAGCAGAAATGGAAGTATTCAAAGACATAGGCCCCAGATAACTTAAGAAACGTGGTAGGCTATTCACGGTAAAGTAAGCACTCTTTAAGACCCTGCTAAATTTTTTCTATCAGTTTATTTCTATCTTCCTTTCAATTTTTTATATTAACATTGCCACGTGTCTAATAAAATCAGTGTATATATTTCACCACACAAAATTTAATGACTGTAACTCAGTAAAAAAAAAAATTAATTTTTAATGCCTGTTGGGAGGGCCTTAAGAAGTGCTCACTTTACCATGAATAGCTTATATTAATTGGGAAGGTGTATCATGAAACAGTTAGTTACTGTTTAGACATGTGTATTCTGTGTGTTGTGTTGTAGACAAACTTTCAAATTTGTTCTCCCGCCCAGTATTTTGTGAACGACATCTTGCCCGCCATATTGACTAAACAGGCAGATGAACAACGAGTTCGTTTGCGAAATATGGCGTCGGCGCGTTTTGTTTCGAAGTGCGCAATCATTTTATCACTGTCGTAATAAATTATACGTGTTATACAGTCCATTCTCGTAATCTTATACCCAGGCAGTGTGACCCTCGCCCACAACGCGCGAAAATTATGAACCTGAAGTATTAGCTTACGGTTAACACGTTAAAACGACAGAAAAGTTAATTCGAAATATCAGTAAGGGTGATCCCGGTAGCATTAATCCCAACTAAAAAAATCATATTATGAAAATGAAATTATATGTTTTCGTTTTGTTTCAGTGTCACTGAAAAGAAAGACTATAAATTTAATATAGCACTGATTTATTTCCAATTTCAACTCGTGTGTCACCTTTCGTCTTAAGTAAAATTGACAATGTTGGCCATGAAACTAACTGGGCAGCAATTGAAATTAAATAATACATTTAAGTAGTAGGATTACTAAAGAACCCATTATTTACATCCCCAGATTTTACACATATTTTACACATATTTTACATATATTTTACACATATTTTACACATATTTTACATATATTTTACACATATTTTACACATATTTTACATATATTTTACACATATTTTACACATATTTTACACATATTTTACATATATTTTACACATATTTTACACATATTTTACACATATTTTACACATATTTTACACATATTTTACACATATTTTACACATATTTTACACATATTTTACATATATTTTACACATATTTTACACATATTTTACACATATTTTACATATATTTTTCTTGGACCCACGTAATGCACTTGGAGCATAAATTTCCCTGTCTCTCCCTGCTACATTTTGCAACTTTTTACCTTGTTACCTTTAGACGTGCAAAAAAGGAATTAAACTGTTATACTTTTCATTATTCGCTGCAATCATTATTTCAGTAGATGCGCGCGTTAAATATGTGCGCTTCGAACAGGGAATTCCGTTTCGAAAGATGATTTTGAAAATGCTCTTTCATACTCTGTGATCCGGACTTAACCCGGTTTACCAGTTACGAGAGAGAAAAAAAAGATATAACAACAAACAATGCATTTACATTGGGAACATTTTTTGTATGTGTCTTGCTACTTCTTCTGTTTGTCATTATGACGGTAATGTTAATATTTCATATTGTTTATCTCACATATTATTGTAGTATCTGAGTATCAACCATTCGTATATGAGATTCCATAGGTTACAAAATCAATTAATTGGGATTGTAAAATTACGGTACTCTCGAAACTGTCAGTTTTTAAAGTTTTTGGTTGAATGCTTTTTTTTAAATATAATTAGTTCAACCGTGGCCAAATAATGACTCTATTTTGATAAAGAACAACAAATGTCCAGTTATATACACGCCCCAAGGGGTGTGACGGTAAGACACCGTAGAACTCACTATTTTACGAAAGTATACATATATGCTAGTTTTCCGTGTGTATCATATTGACAATGCCGGTGCTCTACCATGACGGTAAAAAATTCTATTGCGCGATGTGTGAAATAATTTTTTGTTTGCTCATTGATATTACAAGGCTTGTTATTTTTGGGTCGAAAAAAAACTGTTTACTTTTCCCAGCATACTTTTTTGTTTTCAATTACCTTAAACTGGGTATAGAAGTGACTCTGGCCTTTTAAAAAAACCGAGTTATTAGTTTTTAAACGCTTCACATTAATGAAGTGGGTAGATGGTAAACACAACGAAAAATAGTTCTTTGCCGTGAGCCGTAAAATTATAATGAGACTTTTTCCCCCCAGCGGCGAATTCAATTAAGTGCAAGCTTTAGCCCGCAACAAGCACACACAGAGTCAACAAATTGCCCCCATCACCGGATATGTGGTGCGTGTAACAGTCGTTTTATTGGTAAACAAAATTGTAATATGTCGAATAAAAAGCGAAGCGTCCACGATAACCCAATAAATTAAAATCGTAGTTCAATTTTTATGCGATGAGTCGTGCAAAAATTGTTTCACAGAGTCATTTCAGCTGATGGGGGAGTCAACCAGAAATCATTTCGAAATTTCGAAATTGTTTTTGAAGGTGTAAATACGCATTCCAAATTTACCTGATACGTATTTTAATGTTTGTCGTACTGGGTTAAATCTATAGACCTTGAAATAAATAACAAATTTAAGCAAAGCTATAGGTCTGACGGTATGTAGCTAGCTTATTTTATACTCTTAACACGTTCGTTATTTTATAAATTTAAAGTTTGTTAGTTTTAAATAAAGTTGTTAATTTTGTGAAACGCATAGGCTAAGTTACAATCTTATAGTAGGAATTTATTTTATTTTATTATATGATTCTTTATTTCTATTTAGATTTTAATATTCCTTAAGGTTTTGGCCAGTATGCGCAGTTATAAAATATGTGGTAATATTTGTCTATGTTAGATGAAAATTTTAATGATTTTACTCAGTTTTTATTTTGCTTAAAATTGATGTTTTGAGAGATCCAAATTTTTGATTCGAGTCATAAATGTTGAAAATAAATACGCCGAAATCTACTATGTTACCGATGTTGTAAAAGATCTGTTCAGGGCCCCATAAGATGTTGCAAAGTATATATATATATATATATTAGTTAGAACGGTAGTCTTGCTACCACATTGCCCCATAGTTTATATTAGTAATGTAACACTGTGTTAGGGGTTCCACAATTGTTATGTAACGACAGGACGGGGTGTTACACGTTCCGCGTACGAGTGCCAGATTATTTATGTAGCACCACTGTAATGTCATACGTTAGAGCACCTATTTGATCTTTGTGTAATGTGCATGGCACAACTCAAATATCTTACTGTTTATGGGCTATACAAAAAGTTTGCCTCGGCTATTGCCTAACTTCAATAGGAACAGGCGAAAAACATAAACCGCACCTTACCAGTAGAATAATCCAATCTCATAAACTCTGCTGATGTTTGAATAGTAACTGAAGACAAGCATCACACACACAGATAAACAAGAAAGTCTTTTCTAGCAACTACCACAATATTGCCAATAGAAAAACATCGGCAGATTTTGTGATTTCATATTTTAATAGAATAACGTTGTTTCTCTAGTGGGATCTCAACATAATAATAAAAACAATTATCTCATATATTAAATAATATTAAAAAACAAAAATCTGACCAACTGTATAGTTACTTGAAATAGTTATAAGAAAACACAATTATGGCCAACTTGGCGAAATGATTCACGCACACGCTAGACTTCAATATCTTATGTGCACACTTGCAGCCTCCATTTGTCTATTGGGCGCTTGCCGTTGTGTGAAGAGCGTATATAACATGAGTGGGGCAATCAGAATTTGGTTTCTTCCACACTGACCGCCCGTGATTCGCGGGCAGACAGATAAGACGCCTAAAAATCCAAACGATTCAATCACAGAAGCTGTTCTGATACAAAGTGTTTTGGAACACAACTTGTCCTGAAATTTTTTCGCGAAAAACAGGTGCCCCTACTCATTTGTGAATGGTTGATTTTTACATTGATCAACGTGCAGTACCTACGTAGTTATAGGCTATTCATTGTAAAGTGAGCACTTTTTAAGGCCCTTCCAACAGACATTAACCACTAATAAATATATTTAATTTCACCCTCAGACGTTTACATTTCAGGGTGGTGAAATGTATACACTGTGTTCGTTAGCCACATACGTATATTCATATTAAAATGTGGTGGCAAGGGAGAAATTGACTGGAAGGAAAAATTTAGCAGGGCCTTAAAAAGTGCTCACTTTTACCGTGAAAAGCCTGTAATTATGTTAATTGGCTGCAAGAAGCACGATCAATACAGGTACAGTGTCCACCAATAAAAATTAACGATTGCAACACATTGGCTTGCAAATGAACTAGGGACTGAAGGGGTTAGTTTACAACCAAGCGGTCCTTTGTCTCACGATATGAAGCTCGTGTTCCATGCGGATAGGAACTCTGCGGGGAACGCCCAGCCCTGGAGTATGGGGTGACGTGGCCTTGCGCCACGCTGGTTCGTTAATGGGAGGACGTGCTCGGTAAGGGGGTTGTGGTAGGAAGGGGCGGTGTTCCCAGCTCCCCGCATACCACATGGTGGGCTAACAAACCACCCCCATCATCCCCTTCACCCCCGCCAGTCATCCCGCGAGAGCTCCCGCGGGAGAAGCGGTTGCGAGCTGGTCGGCCACGCTGCGAGAGATCGGCCCTACCCTTGCCAGCCCAACATCGCCCTTGTGTGCAACAACGGTGTAACTACACTCCACACCTGCAGTTAGTAGACATTCTAAGCACGCTAGAAGTGAACCAGCTATATTCATCACAGGGGCCAACTGCTCTTTCTCGAGAAGATTTACGCGGAGGGTAGACTTCAATATCAGACGTGCTCACCTGCAAACCTTCCATTGGCTATTGGCAGAGCCAGGAGTATTTCGCGATTTCGTTCGGTGGCAGGGCAGATTTCAAATAATTGTTCATTTCTACTGCGTTGTGATTGTACAGCAGTTATTAAGCCACGCCCTTTTTAACTGCAAGCCAGTAAGAAGCAGGAAACAGTAGCGGGAGTGTGCGTTGAACAATCCGGCACAAAGACCTCTCTTGTTCTCAGCAACCAATAAGCAAACGATAGTGTCTCGGGTGTATACAGGTCTGTGAAGTCTAGCTTGCTGCCAAATCAATCCGCGAAATACTCGTGGCTCTAGCTAGTCTTTGTTTCATGGCTGCTACATTAGTGAGCCAATCAGGATTAAGTATCTACGATACTGACAGTTCTTGATTAGCGGGCAGACAGATAAGACGCGTAACAGTTCAAATAATCCAATCAGGAAAGTGGTTCTGAACTGAAATGGTTTTGGAACACAGCTTGTCCTGAAATCCTTACGCGAAAAACTGGTGCCCCTATCCATTACTTCAGAGAACACCAGTTCTGTTGGTCCCTGCATTCCTACCTACCGCTGTTCTGTTCGTTCACACGGACACCAGACATGCCTACTATAATCTACAGGATCCATTACTGGCTGGCTCTCTGCCAACATAACGCCGAGTTGACAGCGTCCCAGTTAGTGGCGTTTATTCCATAGAGGCAAAGTAAGCAATGCTTACCCCATACATATTGGAAATGATTGACACTTTATAGATTCCGCCGTAACTTTGAACACATTAAATTCTGAGTTTCCCGTTTCCGATTCTAGAGGCAGAGGTTTCATAACTCTGGTACTGTACACACACAGTGTTGCTATCTAGTATTTGTTTCCACGAACGGGAGCGATCTTAAACTCTCGCAAGCAACAACGCGTCACTACGTTCCTTCGGTAGGGTAAGCAGTCGTTCTGTTTGCGTCCTCCAGTCCTACATTTTCCCTTGCAAAGTGGATGAATGTGTTTGGGAAAACGGGAGTTTTCTTATAATTTGTAATATGCTCTCTATATAATATTTAGTTTAATTATCATTATATGGATTTCGTTTCTGATTTTATTACTAAGGTCAGGTACTAAACAACGGTAAATACACCTGGAGGGTAAGCAAAATTTGGAAGTTGCGTTTGTTAGTAGAAATTGCTTACCCTATAAAAAATAACTCACTACACGCCACTGGAACAGTGATTTGTTACTTTCTAGGTAGGGCGACATTCAATCCGTTCTAATCATTCGAGTAATTTTACACATCCAGTGCCGCCAACGTAAATTTACGTTGCAGTGAACTCGATAAAAACTGCTGGTGAAGTAATATTAGGGCGACAATGTGTGGGGCCGCGGTGGCTGAGCGGTTAGCCTGCTCGCCTCCCACCAAGGCGATCCGGGTTCAATCCCCGGCCGGGTCACTCCAGATTTTCGCATGTGGGAATCGTGGAGGACGATGCCGTTGGGCAACGGGCCTTCTCGGGGACCTCCTGTTTCCCCCGCCCCCCCATTACGGTGCCGCTCCATACTCACTTCAATCGTCCTCATCGGCTCTCAAGACCTTGATGTTAAAAGCCGTCCAAATCTCTTCAGTCAGTCAAACAATGTGTTTAAAGAATGCAGGAAGAGGTAATGTTAAAGCAAACTCCACAAAACTGTGTTGTAATCAGGTAACGTCATACGATGTCAATAACACTTGTTGTGTTAAGGGTCCTGCCCGCCTGCCTGCATCATTTTCCTCCTTTTTTTGCCTAGAAGCGTAGGAGCTATAAGGGCGCTGGCACACTGGCACGCGCTGCAAGATCGCCATCAGCTCTACGCGTAGAGCACTTAACTGGTATGCAGTATTCTCGTATTGTTGCGTATACCTATGCTATGTGCTTTCAGCGGTGTCCCTATCATTTTGTTGATGAGACGTCTGTAGCAAACTTCAATACAGGCTCCTATCGTAGTTTTGCTCGTGTCCGTCTAGTGTGGTTTAAAATACGGCAGTTTGAAAAAAAAAAACCGTCTTTAACTCTAGGTAGAGACCTCAAAAATTCGCGAGGTCAATATCCTGTAGCATAGACGCTACAGTTTTATGTACAAATAAACCGCTATTAACTGTGCATTGGTTATCTGCTGTCACAATAGAAGGTGACAATTGGGCCAGCGTTCTCCAGGAGGTGTGAAACACCGTATGGACCAATAGCTATGGTTATGTTTTGAATTCCAACTTATCTCAAAATGAATTCGGAATTTTTCAGGTCTCTAGCTATATGGGAGGGCTCCAGAATTATATATATATATATATATATATATATATATATATATATATATATATATATATATATATATATATGTGTATATATATATATACCATGCGTGGTAACTTTAGAGTAACATTCCTTCCTAGTCTGGGGTATATCTTTTCATAGGTAAACATACTGGGGGTAGGTTTAATATTTTTGTCAAAAACTCAAGATTTCAAACACCCGTAATACCTGGAACAGTCATTATGCCGGAGTGTAATTCGCTTACTTGGGCTACAATGGGAAAAAAAAATTTCCCAGCAACTACAACCGAAATTAGCTTGTATGTACAGTACATACATTCATTATTTTCTTAACGCTTGTCGCGATTCTAAAATATCAATGCAACACGGTTAGAGTAATTATCGTGCATTTATACATGCAATCTTTCCATAAGAACTAATGGGGCGGGTTTTCTAGGAGATTCTCCGTTTTCACCCGCTCTTGCATTCTGGTGCTGCTCCATACTCACCTCGCTTCACCCTCATCGATTTACAAGACGTCGAATCTTAAGAGCCGCGTTAATCTCTCCACTCCGCCATAAGAGCTGGAGAGAGCAGTATGTATTTTATCATCTGTTATTCAAGTAAACTACATGTTGAAATAAAAAACCACGACATCTATGGACTAACATAAACAAATCCTAATAGCAAGATGTTTGAAAAATTCACCTAGCATTTTTAAATCGAAATTGAAGTCAGAAAAACAGCGCCGGGTGACAAGCAACTTCCTGTACCTGAGTGCACAACACGTTGCATACCACAAAGGCGCCATGCTAAGAACGTTTGCGCTTAAGACACCATACACTCACGTACTAGGGCGCCGCTAGTGAGTGCTTGTTGGTGCACGTGTGTCAAACTTCATGGACAGTGGGAGATAAACAATTCAGTAGTACAGGCTGCGAGAAGTGATTTCAATTTATTTCCCGCATGGCATGTTAATTCCGTGTGCCTTCGAGATATGCAACTTGTACTGCATGCAGGTATGTAAAGTTGCGGACTCGCAGCACGCTGTTCTGCTGACTTCAATTAAAATATATAAATACTAGATGAACGTTCCAAACATTCTGCAGTAGTCTATTCAAGGTAAAGTGGGCACTTTTGAAGCCCTCTCATTTGGAATAATAGTCAATAAATATATTTTATTGCCGCCTTATAAGTTAACTATTGAGTCTGGTGAAATATATAGAGAGTGTTTATTACTTAAAAGGCAATATTACTTTTGAAAAATGATAGAAGGATAAACGTAACTAAGACCTCAAATGTGCTCAGTTTACCATGAACAGCCTATACAATGATGCATTGTTTATATATATGCCCATAGCTGAGGTGGTTTGAATTTCAGCATGTCATTTAAAAACGCCTTGTATACGAAAGGATATTTGATTGGTGGATAATCAACTCGACATATCACTGGTTGACTGCCATCCAGTAATGAACTTCATTCATTTAAGTAGGCGTGTCGAATGTGGCGCGAACCAAAATTATGGTGGTAAATGGGAAAGCAAAGACCAACAGAAATGGCGTTCCCATAATTTAGGATACGGGTGACACAATTCTAACTTGTTTTTGAATTCCAGTAAGTTTGTTCAGAGTGCCAAGTGTTAAAAAACTGAACTGCCCTTGCATCTCCTTGCCGTCACCCCACATTCGGTTGAATGGTAATTTCATTAACTTTTCCAACACTGGGCGAAATTTTGTACTGAAGTTATCAATTCGAACAGGCTTGGTGTGAAGCGCCTGTGAGGAGCCGACCATCTCATTGACTGCGACTGTTGCACTTTGGTTAAGTCATGTCTTCGTATTTGTTGCCCACTCAGATTTTAACTGCTGTACCTACACTCTCAAAAGTAATTCGCAAATCTACCACATCGGTGTATACATACAGTGAGAAACAGTGAGTGGCAATTTTTTTTTTCCATAAATCCATGGTAGCGTAACGGCATTTGCTTAGGAAAGGATCATATGTGTAGGCGAGTTACCAAATTTGTATTGTAGCACGCATTCCTATAATTTTAGGCTGGTGTGTGTGGTGTTATAGCCGTACAGCGTATGGGTTAAAAACTTCCATTAGAGTTTAGGAAGTTTACAAGAAATATTTTTACAGTGTATGAATGTCTGTTAATGGCCAGCTGTGCTGGAAGAAGTAGAGAGCGAATAGTGGAGAGATTTGGGGGCTCTTAACATTAAGATATTGAGAGACGATGAAGTTGACGTGAGGTGAGTATGAAGCAGCGGATGCATCCAAGGACGGGGGAACAGAAGATCCCCGAGAAAACCCGCCGACCAGTGACATCGTCCGGCACAATTCCTCCATGCGGAAATCCTGGAGCAACCCCACCGGGAATCGAACCCGGATTTCGGAGACGAGTAGTCTGACCTCCACAACACCAAAGCCTCCACTAGTTTGTTTTGGCGTATTTCACATCCTTAGCTAAAATTGACTTCTACTATGCCTTGCATACACCTTCTTGCTATTCGGTGCCTCGTGTTCATTATCGCGAGTTTCTCAGTGCGACCACACGATGCCAAATAGCCCACTGGAGAGATTTCTGATCTCAGACTGAGGTAATCTCAGCAATGTTTCAATGAACGATAAGCTCTAAAAGAAGTATATCGCACGCCAAAATTTTCCAGCTGAAGAACCAGGTACGAAGCGTGTGTATTTCAGATATCGTGATACAATTGGGGGCCGCTGTGGCTTAGCGGTCAGACTGCCGGCTGCCCACCAAGGCGAACCGGGTTCAATCCCCGGCCGGGTCGCTCGATATTTTTGCTCGTGGGAATCGTGCCTGACGATGCCGCTGGTTGGCGGGTTTTCTCGGGGATCTGCTGCCGTTTCCTTAGCCCTTGCATTCCGACGCTGCCTCATACTCACCTCACTTCAACTTCATCGGCTCTCGAGGCCTCGATATTAAGGGCGACCCAAATATATCCACTCCATTCCACACCACTCGAGTCATCACAAGTAGCTATAATCTATTCGCGGTAAAGTGAGAACTTTTGAAAGCCATATCATTAGGAATAATAGTCAATAAATATATTTTATTTTAGCCTTATATGTTAACTTCCAAGTGCAGTGGATTAGACGCACTGTGTTTATTACTTAAATAGCAATATCTATTTTTAAATGTGGAAAAAAGGGGGGGGGGGAATGTCTGAAATGAAACAAGTAACTAGGGCTTGACTGTGATCAGCATTTACAAACTGAAAAGTTTTTTCTCCCTTCTGGGTTATATATATATTTTTTTTTCATTTCAGTTGTTTTCTAGAGCATAATATATATTAGATAGCGAGTTTGTTATAACGGTTATAAGTAACTGGAAGCAATTAGGAGCTGAGTTTGTCGGCAATCAACTGTAGTTAGAGTAGGCCTCAACAACCCACGCGCTAATGCGTGAGACCAGCGGCCTAACGTAAACGCGCAGGCCGAGAAAGGAAGAAAGATCTGATGGCCTGGCGTACATTCAGGGAAGAACTGGGGGGAGTCTGGGGGGAGGGGGACACAGGGGGGTGGCGAGGTGAAGCGATGGGGTGGTTTTAGCGACATAGGGGGGCGGGATGAGAGAAGTGCACGCATGGCTGGAGCGAAATTTTCAATGGGATCAGTTAAGCGTGTTGCACAATTCATGGCCGGTCATATGTGAAATAACGTTCATGGGGAGGCTGTAGAAAATGGGGGGAGGGGAAGAGCGGGGGTAGTTTTCGGGGGGATGAGAGAGGGATTTGAGCGGGCAAGGAGAGCACACAGTAAGGTCCGCCAGCCTCTCGTCTTGTGAGGGCATAAGCCATCTACATCCATCACTGTTCGACCGCTGGGGCTGATTGCTAAGTCTCCGATAACAGAGAGCTCAGCATCACAGGCATACAGATCACAAAAGTTACGAGAATTTCGTATTCAAGGAGTGTAACTCGACGGATGTGTTTGAAATTTTTGAAAAGTTCTGTATGGATATATGTGTATTGTTTTTCTGGTCTTTACCGAGACCTTTAAAAATGAACTACATCTAGTCAACAATCAAATTCGTGCATAAAAATTATTTTGCATAGTAAATAAAATTAGTACAGCTGACTGTATACCATGTTTTGAGACCTACAAAACGCACAGAGTTTGTCGTTGGACCATACTTTATTCTTCAAGTCCTGGGTAACTATGGGCGAATGAATAAACACTTGTAAAGAGTGTGCAGGAATCACTGTGTTTAGTCCAGTCACAAGGGGACTAGATAGTAAGATAGATACATATTATTTTTTTTTTTAGGAGTCAGGAGATCCTAACATTGTCGGGCTACCTTTATTTGTTAGTCCATTTTGCATTACCCAGGGTGCACTACGAGAAGGCGGAATAAAGTTGCACTCCTGATAAGAAAATTGTTTATCACGTTGCCCAAGAATGTGCATTGACTGCGTTGAATGCGAACCCTGACGATTTCCTCTGCGTGACTTCAACACTGGGGGAATAAATTAATAACCCGGATGCTTGCTTGTAATATGTATCATACGATTTGTTTTGATTGCTTTGTATGATTACCAATATCAGTCGTAATGCACCAACTAACGTGCTGATATCACAATATGCTTGTGTCATACACTAAATAAATAAACAAACAGAGTAGCTTTACGTCTAGGCAGCCACCAATGAACACATGGTATTGGCTGAAGTAACCTGTGTACAGGAATGTTGCTTTTCCCAAAATTTCGCGTTTTTACCTGACCTATAACTAGAATCCACGGTCCTATATAATTCTGAACCTCAGCTTTCTGTTGCCCCAGCGTGCAGCCAGTTTTACCCCAGACTGAGTGGCACAGCGTTCGGCACTTGCTTCCTTGCAGGTCGGTTATAGTCTCAGAGTTCACCTGGGCGTGTCTAATTTATCTGTGATATAAATGTAAACACAACAGAATTTACACGTGTTTGAGGACCAGCTTGTTCTAAAATGAATTTACGAGTATTTTCACTCCCTATTTATATATTAAATGACATTTTAACCCGTTCAGACTCGGTTTACATAGTCGCGTACATTACGCACGCGTAGGTATAATCCATTAACGGTTGCTTCACACTTTCTGAAGTCCTGCTAAAGTTCTACTTCCAGGGTATTCCTCCGCCTCGTGCAAACTAAGGCTAACTAAGACTATAGATTACACCAAAAGAACAGCGCACTGAATTTGTGCGCACACAGTTGCATTCATTTTTTGCATGAGAACTACATCTTACTAGGCGCTACCAACGCTGTTTTTATTGACATTTATTATTACTGAAATATGACTCATAATTAAAATATAGCTAAAACTTCAATTTAACGAAAAATAAGATACCTAATTTTATGTTGACAGAGGTATAAAACGCTTGTGATACATGCCAACGTGGGGTAGTTTTTCAAAGGTTTGATTCAAAAAGCGTGAAGAATCCGCGAGTAGACTATAATTTCTGGTCTGCACTGCTCACTATGAAGCGTAATGGCAAATAATCTTTCCTGTGGATCCTACATTATTCGCAAATCGTCCTACTGGTCTAGGTCATAGTTGGTTCACACAACAAATCCAACAAATAGTCTACAGCTCATTAGCTATGACAACGAAACAAGTGTTATGTCGACTCACGCACAGCACGCATAATGAAATGTTTGGTTTGCAACACCAAAAACCGTATACCAAAAGGGGTCTGCAAGGTTTAAACGGAGCGCAGTCAGTTGACCTGTGCCAGGTAATGCAGTTCGTACAGTGCAGTTAGCGTGTCTGGCGTATTGCAGACCAATAGAAATGAGGTAAGTGGGGAAACATAGTCTTATGATCCTTTATGGGGGCCACGCAAAGTACGTGGGGGTACATATCTCAGAAAGAGAATACAATATTATGTCCCTACGTCATATAATTAAAATTGATACTTGTACAACGTTTACATTATACAACACAGCACTTTTCATTATGTTAACTGCCTTCAGTAACGTCGGGGGAGTTCAATATAAAAGTTACTATTTAGCTGCAGGTATTTATAGATTAGTTAATAAAGTATTGTCACGTGCCTCTAATTAAGTGTCTCTTTTGGATCCACTGGAACTACCGGATGACGTTACCTTCATGATGCCGGAGGCTGATCTTTATAACGGCTATGACGGACGAAACCACCTGTCGAAGGTCTTTAGGAGATTGTGTACGGGAACATTTTTTGTGAAATCGTCCTTTGCGCGCAAACGCGTATCTCGGTAAATAAAAGTCATCGAAATGCGACTTTTTGACAGGAAAAATAAAAAGCTATCGTCTATATCCCTATCGTTTTACTTTTGTCATATTTAGTGTATTCTTGGAGAAAAAAATAGCGAAAGTGGTCAAATAACGCATTTTTAAAGCTTGCCTGTGCAGTTTCCTTAAGCGGCAAGAGAAAAGTACAAATATACGGACGGTTCAGCGTTACGACGGCAACACTGCACGCCTTGCGCGTAGGAGCGATGAGGCACTAGGCGTGCGTGTTAGTGTCGCCCGTATCGCTCCCTCGCTCCTTGACCTTGGACGCGCAGGTACATAATACCCTTAAATATGACGTCTGTTTGATAAACTGTGTCTGCTTGTTGTTCAAACTCCGGCGGCTCGTGTACTCGTTCTCTTTAGAGGTGGGTTGGTGCGTTCAGGCAAGCGACATAGCTAGGGCTTGTCCACACCATTACAATAGCCAACATAATTGGTGCTCCTTGCTTCGTGGAAAAAGGCCACTCGCTTCTAGTTCGTCTTGAATACAGTAAACGTGCACGACGCTGAAATTATAGAAATCTATAAATCACTTACCGGCAAAATTCGAAGTTTTGGCATGATTTTGCAAACTGCACAACAAATTGTTTTGTACATTTTTTATTACAAAGTTTGAAAAAGAGATGCCGAAACATGAACACGGCGCTTTACAGGGAAAATTACATAAATCAATTAACTAACTATTAACCAATCATTTATACCGAAAAAAAAAAAAAAAGAATACCAACTGTTAACATTATTCAAAACCATTTTCGTGATACAAAATAAAATCCTTTTAAAAACATTTATAGCTAGTAGGTTTCTAGTGACTCTCGGATCGGATGGAATTCCCAGAAATGACTGACACGATACCTGCCAGCTGTTTAGTTAACTTCCTGAAAACACAAACTGGCATTCACTAGCTACACAACTGCTACACTTACATAAATAAATACCGTATTGTTCAACAAGGAAAATAATTTTTAAACTAAAGTAGTATTTAATTATAGGAGAATTGTTCAAGTTAAGCTACATGTGCTATTGCCGTGTAAGTTTGGCTACATAACCATACTGATGGGCTACATGAATATTTTTCAGTATTTTTTTTTTAGCATGGTCAGCAATTATTAGGGACGTGCAAAATTCGCGTTATTTTGCGACTGACATTGGCCCACAACTCGTGTGGTACGTATCGAGAACGCGTCTACCCAACAGTTGAGTCTGGATGGTTGAGCAACCAATCAACAGTATAGCAATCACGCACGTAAATTACGCCTTATAGTAGCCAGTAGTCAATGAGATCACTAACTGTGCGCTCATGTAGTTATAATAAAATTAAGTCTAGCATGTTACCAAATAATAACGCGAATTTTATAAGCCCCTAGCAATTATATATTGTACTTATTAGCTATAGGGTCTTACATTATTTCGTTTCCGCCTGGGCTACTGAAGCTGTAAGATCCAGCGTAGGATAGTGTGTGGGGCACCGCAACAGTGACCAGTGGCGTGTGGTGAAGTGTTGCAAGATAAGCTGGTGCTTGCTCAGTGCTGTACACACTCGGCGCACGCAGAAGGAACCAGTAACCAGAGTGGAGCCGTGGAGAAACTCAATGCATTGCGGCCACTCACGAGAGAGCGGCAACGCGCCTATTACACGCGAACTGTGACGTCAACTGCACTGCTCTGTCCAAGTGACCGACGTGTAAACTAGCAAAAGATTAGGTATAGCACAGAGCAAAACACAGCTTACCTTGCAACAGTTCACTGCACGCCGCTACCAGCTACACAGCAGTGCTGCGATAAAGTCAGTAAATTATGAATTCCATATGTGTAGGGATAAGAAAATTTATCTAGTTCAATAACCTGTAAGCTAGATTCCACAATCCTCTGTATAGTCGAACCTCAGATGTTTGTTCATTGGCTGCTAACCAAGTGTCACCCCGCATCTGACAGTACGAAATTCGCGTCTTGATTCCTTGCAAGTCGACTATTGGCGCGGAGTCGTCCAGGGCTTGTCTAATAAACTCTGATCATGTTGCAAAGGCGACATTCAGTCTACACGTGTTTAAAATCTATCTTGTCCTTCAATCAATTCCCGAATTTTTCCTATCCCTACATATGTGATACATAAGGACAGATGTTTTTCGCTAAAAGTTTTCAACACCAGTTGTACTCCAAAACACTTTTGTTCATATGCACTTTCGTGGTTGGATGATTTTAGATGTCACTTGCCTCAAATGTCTGTCCGCGAATCATGAACGTTCAGTATTGGAGTACTTTATTGCAATTGGCCCAGTTAAATTGGAACATGTCTTCTCGTGTAGAGACGCAGAGAGTAACCAAAGGAAGTTGTGGATGTGGTTGTAGGATATTGAAGTCTAGCGTGGCCTTAAATAATTTTGCGATATACACCTGTCCCTAGTGATACATCATGTAATGACAGTACACATTTTACACACCCCTTTACAGTACAAACGTAAAAACCAAACTAGCGGTCCACATTAGGGGTTCACGACACTTTGGTTGACAGGCGGAATTCACGTCACATGTTCAAAGTGCCTCCGTCCATTCCTTTGCATGCGGCCGTACGCAGCAGAATATTACTAGATACCGGGTATTTCACGGATTAATCTGAGGACAAGTTAAACTGCATTCATGTGTACATATGTGTTTGTGCTTCCATTGGTCCATAGCTTGTCAGACACGCCGCGAACTACTTTCAACTAGTATCGAACCTGCAAAGGAAAATAAGAACCGAATACCGAATAAATATTTAACAAACATGCTCATTTTTAGATGTATATCGATGAATAAAAAAAAAACGAAAGAAGAAATTTAACTTATAATAAATGGTTAATCAACACTTTTTATTCGACATTGAGATGTGGAACCACTTTCCCCTCCATCTTTACCAACTTCACTGAACGCATGTCACTCAGTGCTCCAGTTAAAATATACGCAGGTAGGGGTAGTGACTTTTTTCTAAGGTTGATTTGAAAAGTACTCACTCTATCGTGAACAGCCTTTAATTTCATCATGTAGCCTACGTGTGAAGAGCTCCTTACGGTATGTTCATTATCAGCCTGTATGCTGGACTCTGGGAAGTAGCTGTCTACACTCTACACTCTCTTTATATATATATATATATATATCAAACATACTCGCTTTCAAATACGAGCAATCTGCTAATCCACAACAGCTGCCAAAAATCCATCTACGACCAAAGCATTTATATATCAATTTAAGTACAAGAATAAGTTAAAAGAAAGTGTTGCAGTTTTGCACGGACATAGACAAAAGGTTGAAGACAGTGGAGCGAGCTGTTTAAGGGGATTCCGAACCACGGAACACGCCGTAAAAAAAAAGGTTTCGTTAACCCATTCTAACACAGTGTACACAATTGTGTACATTAGGGACGTGCAGGCAATTTTTTGTCTGTACTACACACTGCGTAACTCAGTGACCAATGATCTCACCTATGATTAAATACTCTCTTGAGCTGTACTTTTGAACGAAGGAAATCAATTGAGGCTCCTACAGTTAATTTATCAAAAAAAAAAAAAAAACGTTATATTGGCAGTCTATTTCTTTGACTTGACACAGAGATTTTGTTTATTCACATGTGCATTTGTTTCACGAACAAAATTAATTTTGTCGCTTTTCAAGTATTGTTTACGCAATGAAATATTTTGCTGGTCCTAATAAATATGTGTTTGCCCTTTAACAGACAAGTATTTTGTTGGCTCTGAGTGACATTTATACTAAATCCTGCCGGGACTGTGTGTTATACAGTCGACCGTTTGGTTTCCTCACAAAAAAACAGGCTTAACACCATAGAAATCGCTTGTCACTTATAGACCCTTCTTGAAGAACAGACAGTTTACATTTTCTCCCGCCGTATTCCATAGCGACTTATGCTGTTATTGCAGTAAAAAATATCTTTCGCTAAAAAAAAAAAACACGGGGGTAAAAAAAGCCCACCGCGTCTTCCACGCTGGACTCTCGATCACAAACAGAAGAGGAAGAGCCAAATTCAGTCACAAAATACAAACCAAATAAAAGGAGGGGGGAAATATTTTATTGTGAAATTAATTGAATTTCAGGGGAGAAAGAAAAACGGAAATTTCACATCAGATAAAAAGTTCGGAGGGGGAAGGGAAGACGCGTGATTGAAATACGCTGATAGAACATTTCTCGGTAACTTTTTCTGGAAAATTGGTAGGAAAATATAGCTGTTCCTTAGGAACATCGGCAGGATTTATTTTCCAGGATGACCTATTAAAACTTTGGCTCAAAAGCTGAAACGGCTCATAACGGCTAATATTTTTATACAAGAATGAGCTGTTCATACGTTTAGAGGCTGTACACGATAAAGTGAGCACTATTGAAACCAAATTACCAGATTCGTATTATATTTCACAAATGTATGTGGTGTTTCAAAGCGAATACATGGGAAATGAAGTAAAACACACTTACAGAGAGGAAAATTTCGTAACTGTTATGAACGTTGGTTGAAGCAGCAGACCTGTTATGAACGTTGGTTGAGGCAGCAGACCTGTAATGAACGTTGGTTGAGGCAGCAGACCTGTTATGAACGTTGGTTGAGGCAGCAGACCTGTTATGAACGTTGATTGAGGCAGCAGACCTGTAATTGCTGGATCATCAGCTTCAGTAATTATAGTGTAATCGCGGTTTCTTCACACTTTTTGCATTAAACTGTTAACATAAAAGTATCATATTTTTCTTTAAAGTGAAGTTTCAGCTATATTGTTATTGTATATAATAAATATGAATAAGAACAGTGTGTTGGTAGCGCCTAGTCAGAAATAGTTCTCACGCAAAATATTATTACAACTGAGTGCGCACGAATTCAGTGCGTTGTCCTTTGGTGTAATTTCTCGAAATAGATCTGATTTGTTTGCACGAGGCGGAAGAATATTGTGAAAGTAGAACTGCAGCAGGACTTCAGAAATGAATGAAGTAACAGTGAATGGATTATAACCAGGATTATCCCAAGACTAGGTGGCACTGTATTAAGTCATTTTTTTTGGCATATTTGCTATCGATTCAAGGTGCGTATTATAATTTATGATCCAGTTACTCTGAACTCGTGTTTAAAGTCTAACTTGTTTTAAAATACATTCGCGAAACTTTGTTTGTCACTATTTACTCCACTGAGTAGGCTTGCCGCGTCGTATATAATAAAATATTTCAGTAGATTTGCAAATTGCAGTTGGTAAATTCATTGTAGCGAGAAGTGACACCGACAAAAATTCTCATTCATAGTGTTGCAAAAATATTCCTTTTATGCTACGCTATTTGTCATCATAACTTAATTTATTTTACGTTTATGGGGTGGAAAACTTTCTAATCGCAGCACAGAAATACCAACGAAAAACATGTTTACGAACTACCCGGTTCCTGGCCATGTCGAGGGATGCACAACAGCCTAAATTGGATTATGAAGATCAGTCGTTGGGGAAATTCCTTTGGAAAATGTCGCCCTTTTGTCCCCATGCAACTTTACTTTCAAGAGGTTCCCTGTTGGATGGAAGTTCTCGGAGGTGGGGCAAAGCCCCGAGATATCTTTGGAACGAGATCTGGGATTTTACTTTGGTGGAGTCTAGAAATCAATGTGTCCCCTCCGTGCCATAGAGTTGCAGCGAGCCGAACAGTCTGTGAAGGGACAAAGTTTCTTTTTCCTGCGACCTACACTTCTGGCATTGTGCACCGACCACATTGACGGCCTGTAGACTACTTCAGCTGTGGAGAGGCGTGTTTAAGTAAAGGACAAGAATTTCATCTCCGCACTACACAGAAAATATTTTCCTACTCCTACAAGAATTCTTTTTACTAGGTTACTTGACAAAAAAAATTAACCCATTAGTAGATATGATGGAAAATCGGGATAATTTTTTGAGCCAACATATCTTTGATAACACTGTATCTGGTTTATCCTTTTATTATTGGATGATCACGGTTTTGACTCGGCTAAGTTCTTTGCAGGCCAATCACAAACGTTCTCCTTAAGTGTATCAGATTCCTCATTGGCCCAGTTAAATGGGACAGTAGCGTCATACATGCACGACGGCCAATAATAAAATAAAACTGTCGGAAATATGTACAGTAAAATCCTAGCAAACAGTCAACTTTTCCCGAGATAAACCGTTATCTCTACTCATTAATAGAGATGGCGGAAAATTGCGAAAATATTTTGAGCCAACATATCTTCCATAACACTCGTAAGTAGTTTATTATTTCAAGAGTGAATGGACAAGGGTTTGACTCGGCTAAGTTGTTGACAGACAAATCACAATCGTTCTGCCTTATAGTTAGGGATAGGAACATTTCGCGAGTTCATTTCAGGACAAGATATACGTCAAACATGTGCACACCGAAGTTAACTTTGTAATTGGTTCGCAGTTTATAAGACACGCTCTGGACAACTCTGAGCCAATAGTGGACTGGAAAGGAAACAAGTAACGAATCCCATACTGCCAGGTGTGGAGTAACACTGGTCACTCTCTGGGGATGCGACCAATGGGCACACAACTGAGGCAAGAGTATACCCAGAACTGTGGAGTCTAGCATACAGGTCATTGAACTCACGAATTTTTCCTATCCCTAATTATAGTATCAGAATCCTCATTGGTCCAGCAAAAAAGGGTTAAATCTTCATACATGCATAACAACCAATAAGGAAAGAAAACTGTTGGATATGTGTACAGCGCTCTATATCCTAGCAAACAGTCAACTTTTCCTGAGATAAACCAACATTTCTGCCCATTAAGAAGGCAAACAGATTTACTGTCACTGAATACAACGTTGAAGTGAACTGCCTGTATTCACCACTACACCAATATAAGTTGTGTTGGTCTCTGTATTTCTACTTGCCTGCTTCCTATTGGTCCTGGTCACACAAGACACGCCTACTGTACTCTGCTACGTTTATTATTGACTGTTCATCGGCCAATGGGATTGCTTGTTCACTATGTGCCAATCAATGTGTTGTGACTGATGTAACATGTTTCATAATCCATCGTGTTAATTTGAGAAATTATTAAAATTAACCGTTTTAATCTTACTAATTGAAATTGTGACTAGTAATAATTTTTTACTTACATCCCCATAAAGTCCAGTGAAACAGCAAAACCATAGACGTGTGAGATTTGTCTTCAAGAGCAAAGAAATCTCCATATAAATGAAGCCCCGAGTATATACGTGCATACTCCTCAAAGGGTTAGCAACAATACGATCAATATTTTGTAATATTTTTTAATTGTGCAAGTAATGTTCCGGTAAGTTTTATCAAACAAACTATCAAGATTTTATTGATTAATTTTTTTCTGCGAGTGTACATATCAATAATATTTGCACAAATACAGGTTTTTTAACATAAAGCGCAGTAATTTCAAGCAGCAGTCAGAATTAATTCACATCACAAGCGACTCTCCAAGAAAGCGAAAATGTGAAGAGCGAGAATCTCTCATTGCCTCTAATTTAATTCCAGCAGTTTATTGCCATCATTTTCGTTTCACGGTGCACTTAAACTGAATTTACTCTGAAGGTAAAATGTGAACATCCACAAAGATATATCGTGCTGAAAATATAGGAATGTAGAGCGTCGTTAATATACAAAGTAAGGAAATTCCGTACAGATTTAAGGAGAGCTGGGTTCGATTCTTAGTGGAGCAGCTTCCGAATATTCGCATGTGGGAATCATGCCGGACGATGCCGCTGGTCGACTGGTTTTCTCGGGGAACTCCTGTTTCCCCCCACGCATTGCATTCCGGCGCTGCTCCGCTCAACTTGCTTCACCCTCGTCGGCTCTCCATACCTCGAAGTTAAGAGCTGTCCAAATATCTCCACTCCCTTCTGCATTTGACTCTCCTGAGCAGATGCAGAAACACTACCATGGATACGTGGCGAAAAAACTTCACCACTCACGGATGGTCAATATAGGCTGTTCACGGTAAAATGAGCACTTAAAAGAAAAACCCTGCTTAAGATCTACTTGTATGCACTTTGTGTATTTATCCCCCTTATGAAAAATTAACATTACCATGGACCTCATCACTTTATTCAAGCGTCGGTCATGTGAAACTGTGAAATTATTAGAAAAATAAATATTTATACACTTTGATGCTTTAAAAAAGCATAAAGCGAAATAACTAACTTTAAGTTATCACGAATGTTTACCTAACACATTTTATTCGATTATAAGTTATGAAACTACTTTCCTTCCATCGTTACCTACTTTACCGGGCACGTGTCACTCATTGCGCCAGTTAAAATATATACACGCATAGACAGTGACTTTTTTATAAGATTGATTTCAAAAGTGCTCACTTTATCGTGAACAGCCTTTATACGTATTCAATGATAAGTAAAATTTTCAAATAATCTCTTACAGGATTTTTTTGTGATGTCTCAAACGTCTGTATTAGTACTAATACAAAATATTGCAGTTTCGATTTGCAAAACAAAACACTATCGATGTACGCATAAATACTCAAGTAGAGCTACACTCTGTTCGCTGCACTCAACTTGCGCCCATTGTTTGTACTGTGAGTCGTGGAGACTTGAGATATGTTTATTAAGACACGCGGGTAATACCGAAAACAATAAACACTACATTCATCACATCCAGTTACAACGTCCACCACGGTTGTGGACATGTTGCACATATATGATATTCATGGCAGGTATTGTACACAACAAGGTATAGGTAGGGGATAGGAAAATTTCGCGAGTTCAATGACCTGTAGGCTAGGCTCCTCAGTACTCTGCATGCTGGAGCCTCAGTTGTGTGTTCACTGGCTGTTGCCCCACACCTGGCAATTATGGGATTCGCAAGGTGTTTCCTTGCAAGTCCGCTATTGGCTCAGAGGCGCGCAGGGCGGGTCTAATAAAATATGACCCAATTTTGAAGGTTACTTCACTGGATATGTGTGTATTGACGTCTATCTTGTCCCGAAATGAATTCGCGAAATTTTCCTATCCCTAGGTACAGGTAGAGACCCCGAGTATTCCGGCAGCAAGCTAGGCTGGACAGGAGTCTATACAGTCGAGACATTATCGTTTGCGTATTGGTTGCTGTGATCGAGCGAGGCCTCTGTACAGGACTGTTAAACACTCACTCACACTACTGCTTCCTGCATATTACTGGCTCACAGTTGTACGGGGCGTGTCTAAACAACTGTCGTCCAATCACAACAGTAGGAGAAAAGAACAACTGTTTGGAGTCTACCTCGCCTCCGAATAAATTCGCGAAATACTCGTGGCTCTAGGTAGGCTACTCACGGTAAAATTAATAATTTTGAAAGTCCTGCTTAAGATCTACTTCCATGTACGTTGTGTATTCTTCCACCTCATGTAAGATTAACACTGTCATGGGTCTCATCACTTTATTCTTGCGTCGATCAGGTGAAACTGTGAAATTATTAGAAAACTAAATATTTTACAAATCTGCTCATCCTTACATTTCGATGCATTAAAAAAAAAACAGAAAGCGAAATAAATAATATATATTATCAGAAAAGGTTACCTAACACTTTTTATTCGACGTTAAGAAACGTAACTACTTCCCATCCATCGTTATCAACTTTACCAGGCGTGTGTCACTCAGGGCACCCGTTAAAATATATGCAGGCAGGGGCAGTGATTTTTTTCTAAGGTTGATTTCAAAAGTGTTCACTTTATCGTGAACGGCCTTTACCAGTGTCCAGCCACACTTGTGGCTAATCTGTTGAGACCTGCAAAATTCGCGTTATTATTTGAGGACACGTTAAACTTTAAACCCATTTACGTTTGCAATACGTTTGTCATTTGACCATAGTTTATTTGACAGGCCCTGGCCAACTCTGCGCCAGTAGATGAACACTTCAAAATTGTGTGCCCCAATCACGTGCTATTCAGTCAGAAAGAGAGTGACTTCACAACTATGCAGCAGCCAATGGAGAAACGATGCCAACACCATACTGTGAAGTTTAGCCCGATGACTAATAATAACGCAAATTTTGCTGGTCCGTACTAATCTGATTTTATAGACATCTTCGACATGAATGGTTAGTGTCGATATCATTGAGAACTCAGCGAGTCATCCACTGGTTGCAAGACAGGCGGTGAACACAAGTACATCTCACACAAAAATATTACGTGATTGCAACAACTGAATTCAGGAATTAACCCATTCTGACCCGGTGTACGCAATTGTGTACATTACACACGTGTAAGTGATTTTAGGCCAGTATTGCACACTGCGAAGCTCAATTACCAATTATCTTACCCCGTCGCAGGTATAGCAGGACATAATTGGTTCGTATAACTGTAGCCGAACATGTAGCCTATAGCTCATTGGCTGTGACAACAAACCGTGTGTTGTATCGACTTAAGTATGCACACATCATGAAATATTTTGTTTGCAACACCTGAAATCGTTAATTAAAGTGGGTATGAAAGGGTTAATGAGTTGTCGAATGGGTCAAACAGCCTGTCGAATACCTGTTGCATAACACATATGATCTGCCAAAAGCCTATTCTTCCGAACGTCAAGAGTCAAAAATTCTATTTAACTCATGTGTAGAGACCTAGAAATTTCACGTTATAATTTGGCGGCAGACTAATCTCCAAGATGATGTATGTTCTATCGAGTGTTACCATTGGCAGACAACCTTGTGTAGCTCGTCCCAAGGACATTTTGAGCCAATAGGCAGGGATAGGAAAATTTCGCGAATTTATTTCGGGACGAGATTGACGTCAAACGCATATGCAGTGAAGTAACCTTCGCAATTGGATTATATTTCATTAGACCCGCCCTGAACGCATTTGAACCAATAGCAGATTTGCAAGGAAACACCTTGCGAATCCCATAATTGCCAGGTGTGGGGCAACAGCCAATGAACACACAGCTGAGGCTCCAGTATGCAGAAGTCTAGAATACAGGTCATTGAACTCGCGAAATTTTCCCATCCCTGCCAATGGGAAAGGTTCAAACGTTGAGCAGCCAATCTCCACTAAAACGGTCACACAGGTAAATTACGTCGATTGATCGCCAGTAACCAATGAAATGACGAATTTCTCTCAAATAGGCACAGGGAAGTGGAGTCCAGCACGTCACCAAATAATAAGGCGAATTTTGCATATCTCTACTCAAGAGCAGTTTACCTTACAGCTACTTACTGTGTTGGTGGAATGGCGCCGTATGGTCTTCCCGTATACTGGAACAGTGACTGCGATGTTGTCAGACCTAATTATTACAGCCTGGGTAACAGTCAAGCAGCGCATTTGATAGTGACCAGATCGTTGGGGTGTTGGGGGGGGGGGACTGAGATCTCCACGGGCCACCATGTCGAGAATGTACCCGCGAGTTCATAAGTTCGGGTAAAAACACCACGGCCACGGACAACTGAGATGGTGCACGACATATCGTTATGAAGTAATCAGGCCTTAGTTGAACGGCCTGCCTGAACACCTCTTCAAACATCGAACCAGGGCACGAGCGTGATTGCACTTATACCTTCCGAAAGACAGTTGCAGAAACCCCCGCCACCGGCCAGTAAACGGGGCCGAAAATATTAAACAACGCGCCCGATGTATGCTTACTGAACACTGGGAGCGGTGTCTTTTGTCATCAGGGAAGCGGACCAAGAAGACGACGGAGATGGGTATGTCCGGCCGTCGTTAACCGCCTACTAGAATCAGTCTCCGGCAACATGAACAAGGTGGGGACTTTCCAATTAGAATGAAATAGTAGTGGAGTGTGGTAATAAAATTTATTATAATTAATTTGCATTTTGGTATTCCATTTAAGCTCCTCCGATCACTAGTCACGTAAATAGTTATCGTATAATCCTTACGCTCAATAAACCCGATCTTATACTGCCGTACTCTACCTAATCATGACTAATTATTTAGCTACGCCGAAGTCCCTTTCAGATATGTATTGACTTAAAAGCTAATTTGTAACAGTATTGATGACAGGGATCGCAGTCAGCTAGCTCGGTTGGTAACAGCGGGCAGAGTGCAGCTGATCACTCATCATTTCAGTACTGGACCACAATGAGCTGAGAGCAGCCAGGCCGTCCAGAATCATCATCAGGCCAAGAAGGGGCTGCTAAACGCTGCTAGGCCGGTATCTCTACACTGTAAAAAAAAAAAAAAATTCTTCCTTCATTTTGCGGAAAGGAAAAGGGCTGGTAAAAATTTATCCAGAGGTGTCCGTAAACTCTCCGTAAAATTACGGACACATTGATTTTCAGAAACGGACTTACCGTAAAATTCACGGAACCTTTCCGTTAATTCGCTAGTTAGTTTTATGTACTTCTAGTTTAAATGAATATTGTCATCTATTTTATCCTAATTTTAATTATGCGGGTGTTCTACTGTGTATAAAAAGATATTTAAAAAAAGTTAACATTTTTTATACTTAAGCAAGATCTGAACCAGAGTCAAAAAGTTACGTCACGACCCTAAACACTTACCTACAATACTCGCCGGTTGAAGTTGGTATAACTTTGGAGTTTTTATATTAGTCACATAAGCAACTTTTTTAGTTTCTATTAAAGTTAGTGTATTTTAAGTGTTGCTAAGTGTTACATACGCCTGTTGCTACTTTTTAATGTTTGAAAGAACAGGTGTTAGTGACATGGATAACCGTAACTGCCGCAGAAGCGATAATTTTTTCTGGTTACAGCGGCGAAGAAAGTTTCGCGTGGACTCGGCATTGCTCGTGCCCGAAACACGAAGTTATAGAAAATACGGAGATTTATCCCGTATTTTGTATTTACGAACTTAAACCCGTTTTTCGTCATTGCGTATTGCATTTCCGTATATTTGCTGCGCATTTTCGTAGAAATTTCCGTAAACATACGGAAAATTTTAACAGTGTAATTTTAATTGCCCACTAGTGTCTACAGTTGATTCGCCTTAACTTCCAACTTTTCTGAAGCCCTGCTAAAGTTCTACTTCGAATACGCTCATCCGGGTCGTGCAACCAAAGCTTAACCAAGTCTACAAATTCACATCAAATGAACAACGTACCGTACTCGTGGGCACTAAGATAAACACTATTTTGCACGAGAACTATTTATTACTAGGCATTACCAACACACCTATTTCTCTCCTTTTTTGTTTTTGTCACAGTAGTTATAAATTAAATATTATAACTTTAAAATGAAACGCGAGTGAAAGTTTGGGTACACGCGAAGTTAGGTGCTTTTATGTCAACACGGTATATTTCGGAAACAACCAAACACTTCATACAGGGGTGATTTTTTCCTCAAAGGTTTGAATTTTAAAAAAATGCGTGAAGAAACTGCGAATAGACTATGTTAGCCCAGTCGCGGTTAATTCTAACTTTTCTGAAGCCCTGCAAAAGTTCTATTTCCAGGCTATTCCTCCGCCTCGTGCAAGCAAAGCTTATGTGAGACTAGAAAATTCCAGTGAAGAGAAAACGCGCCGCATCGTGCGTCCGCAGTGTAATGACATTTTGCAAAAGAACCATTTCTCTTTAAGCGTTACCAACATACATGTTTTCTCGCGGTTTTAATTGATATTATTTATAAACAAAATATTGCAATTTATAGATAATATATTTACAGAATTTAAATTTACCCAAAAATATGAGACCTTAATATCAACACAATTATAAAACGCTTGTGATACATAGCATAATTAAACGCTGTTCACGATAAAGTGAACACTTTTGAAATCAACCTTATAAAAATGTCACTGCCCATACCTTCATATATTTTAACGGGCGCCCTGGGTGACATGCGCCCAGTAAAGTTGGCAACGATGGGTGGGAACTAGTTCCGTGTCTTAAATCGAATAAAAAGTGTTAGGTAACCATTTATGATAACTTAAATTACTTCTTTTCCCCCCTGTTTTTAGTGCACTCAAGTGTAAAAATGAGCTGATTTGTTAAATGTTTACTTTTGTAATAATTTCCCAGTTTCACTTGCCTGACGCATGAATGCAGTGATGAGGCCCATGACACTGTTATTCTTACATAAGAAGGAAGAATACATAACGTGTATACAAGTAGATCTTTAGCAGGGCTTTCAAAAGTGCTCATTTTAACGTGAACAACCTATAGGAAGCAAACAAACGCCTCATATATGGCGTGACTTTTCAAACCGCGAATAGACTATACGTAGGGCCACCTGTTCTTCGCGAAAAGATTTAAAGTTAAGTTGTGTTCCAAAACACGTCAGTTCAGAATCACTTTCGTGAGTGGATCATTTGAATTGTTACTCGTCTTATCCGTCTAGCCGCGAATCACGAACGGTCAGTATCGGAGAATCTTAATTCTGATTGGCTCACTCGTGTAACCGGTTCACTCCACACAAAGGCAAGCGGCCAGTAGGCAAATGACTTCTGTATTTCCTATTGGCCTCCACAACAACCACACGGTTTAAAAATCAATCCTTTTGTGGTGGAGGATCATTAAAAATAAACCGAATAGGTTTCTTCCAATTAATTACATTACCCAAGCCACCTTTCACTGGGAGGCGAATTGACAGACCTTCGCATAATGTTTTAATAAAACTATCACAATGGTATGCGTGGCTATACTCTTCAAATACTATAACGTCATAATATCTTTCATCGAGGTCTTGGAACGCAAACTTCCCAACATCAGGATAAAAAATTCGTTCTCCTTGGAAAATCCTATTGCAACAACTAGTCTTGCCCAGACTCGATGAACCCCACAAATATAATTGTTTATTTTTATGAATATAGCCACGCTGCATCCAGTCATTATGCCATTCAACCACTTGATTGTACCAAAACATATACGTGGTATCAGCACACATTATAGAACCAACTTTTACAGAACTAATGTATTCATTAAATGCTGCTTGAATGAATTTATGGTACGTCTTATTTCTGACAACAAAACGGTCAAGAAAACTAAAGCGTCTTGTATGACGCAGTTAGTGGTTCAGTTCAAATCAGAGATACTTACACTGTGGAGTGCTGCAAAGTCTTCCTTCGTAATGTCTCTGAGCGTCTCTCTCATCTTCCTCTTGGGCGGGAAAGACGTTCCGTCGGCTGGGTTGCAGGGCGGAGGGCTGCACTTCTTGTGCAAGGCCGCGTGTGTGAAATACCGCAGGCGACGGGAGAAGCGGCGAGTAGCAACATCCCCCGGGTGCCCACGTCGTGCCATGACCCAGCACATCGACGAGGGGGTAGGTCTCGACGTGGGAAGGAGACAGGGGTTCCGACGCGGGAGGTCCGGCAGGTGAAGGCAGATACATCATCATCGTCGCAGGCATCCTTCGTTGTGTCCCCGAACCTGCTGTTCTGTTCTACTAACAAACCAACACCCCCTTCCTCTAGATACCGCGGACAACGCAGCACGACCCGCACCGGCGTGTGTGTGTGTGCGTGTGTGGCCCTGTCCCTTCTGGCCGAGCGATCAACGAGTCCATTATAATTAACTCTCGTACTGACAAAAAAAATCGGTTTCATTTCCCCCCCCCCCCCCCCCCCACCACTTATTTTATGATCTGAAAACAGTTCATAACGAACCAAAAAAACAACACCCTCAACCCATTCAGTCTCGAATTCCATTTACGAGTTCAAGTATTTGTACACTATAAAAAAATGGAAATTTTTACTGAAAAATTCTTTGTAATTTTACAAATGCTTGTAACAGAACAACGATTTTTTTTTGTAAAACTACAAGGTCCGTGTTTGTAACAGACTTTAGGGAATGTTTGTACTATACTGACTCTTTTCGACGAGCTTCAGCAATATGGCGGGCACTCGACAAGGTAAAACCGTACATAGATGTTTGTGCAAAAAATATTGGTGATGTAAAGTGTAGCTGCGTGCAAAAAGAAATGTATTGCAAGTCTTAATTACGTAAAACACTTAAGACAACCGTATTAGTCATTATTCGTTAGTGTTTCCTAGCTAGACAGAACTCTTAAATCGGCTCTTCATACGCCGTTGTTAAGAGTCGTCCAAATCTCTTAACTCAACAACAGAACTCTTAACGAGAAATAAATGTACCTATCCTTCCTAACCGTATAAGTTCAATATAATTTTGAATGCTCTTGAACGTATATTTACAGTAAAAATAATAGTTAGCGTTGTAAGTCAAGTTGGTCTTGTGTTTAAAGGTGCGGGCTAATAATGCAAGTGGTGTGGTTTCCAATCCCTGTGTTGGTGGGGTGTAATTTTTTTTTCTCGTAAATTACTTATATTTTAATCATCATTTTTAGTTGTTTTCTGTTATTAATTCATCACATTTTTTTTCTATACGAAAAAAAAGCATTTTTATTTACACTTCTCAATAACGTCAGTTGTAATATAAAGCTGTAATTCATAATATTAAAAAGAAATGCTTTGCAGATTTTACAAAAAAACTCTTTGTACTTTTACAAAGGATTTTCTTGGAAACTGAGTTTGCAAGAAATTTTCCTTGTAAAAGCACAATTTTTTTTTAGTATATTTATACAGTCTATTCACGGTTTCTTCATGCTATTTTTTAGACAAGCGTGTTTGCTGGTTTCCTTATATTTTATTTTTAAATTATAATACTTTATTTGTTATCGATAGCGACCAGAGAAATTGTCGAGTTCAATGACCTATAGGCTAGACTTCACAGTGTTATATACTCGCACACAGATATCAACTGTTTATTGGTTGACTGCTGTGATAGTAAAAGGCGGTGGTTGGGCGCACAATTTGCTGCATGTTTATTATTGGCTCATTCATCTCCAGGAGGTATCAAACAACACGTCGACCAATTACAGACGCAACGTAAACGTACATGTGCGTGGATCCAGCCAGTCCGGAAATGAACCCGCGAAAATCTCGGGTCTCTAATTGCCAATATGAATAAAAACGGGAAGAAAATAGGTGTGTTGGCAATGCCTAGTAAGAAATGGTTCTCATGGCAAATATTATTACACCGAGTGCGCACGAATACGGTGCGTTGTCCTCCTTGTGTAATTTTCTAGACTCGCTGAAACTTTATTCGCATGAGGCGGAGGAATATCCTGAAAGCAGAAGTTTAGTAGGGCTTCAGAAAAGTTGTAAGTAACCATGATTTTGGATATACCGTACGGGCAACGATCCATTAATGATACCCGAGTTTTTAAAAGCCAAGCACCAACCTCTTAAATTTTGGTATTTGCTTTGGTAAGCAGGGACCATGAAATGAAATATGTGTCGTTCATCTAGCAGTAGCTTCAGAACTGCGACCTTTCTGGCAGTGTTCGCAGTGGGCTAAATGAACGGACCGCGATCTCTAGCACGCGTGACATTACGGAGGTTTGCTGTATGTCGCATAAAATCCAGAATATGGCATAAATACAACGACAGTAAAAAAAAAAAGAACAATGTAAGTTTGGCTGTCGTTAACAGGTAAACACGGAAAACTTTCCCCCCAAGTGCAATTACATTAAAATATAAGGGAAAGCGTGGCTTAGCACGATATTGCTACTACTGTAATTTCCCATTAATTATTCGTCCCTCCACGATACGTAAAAATTTCTTCTTAACTTTAAATAATAATAATAATATTATAATAATAAATCCGAGCGCTTCGAATAGTTCACAAAGTCCAAGGTTTGGAAAGCGCTAACTTTTCTACTTCAAATCTATTGGCTGAAGGCCTTACGTACAAGACACGAAATTAAGAGGAGCGTGCATTGAAACATTTTTTGTGAAATCGTTGTTTGCGCGTATTCGAGTATCTCAGTAAATATATATTCTGTAAATAAGACTTCTTGCTGAAAAAAAAAATTATCTATGACCCTTATTTTTTACTTTTAACACATTATGTATTAAATATATTCACGGAGAAAAAATTCGTGGAAATGGTCAAATACCGCATTTTTAAAGCTTGCCTATGCAGTTTCCTCGAGCGGCAAGAGAAAAGTACTAAGATACGGGCGTAGTTTAATCTGTGGGCTTTCATCGCGTGTAATAAAACCCCACTGTTACAGATCTAATTTGCACAGTACAGTGTTACGACGGCAACACTGCACGCCATGGCGCGTAGGAGCGATGATGCGCTAGGCGTGCGTGTAAGTGTCGCCCGTATCGCTCCCTCGCTTCTTGACCTTGAATTCGCAGGTGCACACTCCTCCTAACCCATTCCGACCCAGTGTACACAATGGTGTACATCACGCACGTGTAGGTAATTCCTGGTGTGCACTGCACACTGTGAGGCTCAACGACCAATGATCTTACCCGTGGGTGAATTATTCGTAAACCGTCTTGCCGGTCTACATCATGATTGGTTCATATAACTGTAGCCGTACGTACAACCTACAGCTCATTGGCTATAACGATGAAACAAGTGTTGTGTCGACTTAAGTACAGCATGCAACATAATTTTTGTTGTTTCTAACACTTGAAACTGTACATTAAAGTAGTCCTGAAAGGGTTAAGTATCTCCCTACACGTCGAGAAGGCTCCTATAGGACACGTACGGGATCAACACGAACCGTTTTGTAGAAATACCTTCCTTCAATCTGATACTCTCATTTCGTCAAGTACACGTTTTTAATCGTAAACCGAACTTAGCAATGTTAGGGTACCCGTAGATGGAGCGGCGACGGAATGCAAGAGCAGGTGGCAGGGGCACCTTCGGACCCCCCCCCCCCAATCAGTGAACAGAAACTTTCACCAACGTTCGTCAAACGTGAAAATTCGTGTGCGGCCCCCGCCAACAAATTTCAACAAATTCGAGACACCACATCAAATGCGAAGAACGCTACGTTGAATTCGTTCACCGGAGTAGCGAATTATAAAAGCAAAGTGAGCGTTCTGCTAAATCAATTTCTTTCCTTTAGAGTTACCTGGGCGGGTGACAGATTACGTGAGTTCATGTCGTGATACTGTAACTATTTCCTTCAACAAAAGCCACTAGAGGACATTTGAAAACTCAATATCCACGTCAATGCATTGCCGTCGTGTGGGTGGGTAGCTATTAAATGAGCGCTTTTGAAAGTTAAAATTAATTTATAATGTTTTAAACATTTTTTTTTTCTTCCACCATACGCAAAAACTTAAATCCCGAACCCGATCATTAGTGTCTATGCATTGATCAAGGGCTCTTGCAATATTGTTAGAGCTACTGACATTTCGCGAAAAAAATTCGAGTACAGGGTAGACTTCAACACTATAAGCACCCAACAACAGTTTGTCAGTTGCTATTTATAGCTGCCTGCTTGAGAAGCAATTTTCATATTTGACCCGGCCAGCCAGCATTCGGAAACATCGGCACGGCTTCTACGTGATTCGTGTGCAGACAGTTAACTAGTGTCAAATAGTAATTCAGCAAATCAAGACAGGTAAGCTACCCTACAGTGTTTTGAAGTATAACTTATCTTGAAATCTTTTCGCTAAATTTCACTACCCCTTAAGGTTGTTAATTACATAAGTGTATTCATATGTCTCCAATTAACGCCCGAAAGTGTAAAACAATTAATAATAAGTATAGAGTTGCAACAATTAAAATATTTTTTAAAAGTTTAATGCTAATAGAGACAGACATCACGTTGGTTAGATTCATGTTTCCCTAGACTTTTGTTTCAGATTAGTTTTTAAAACTAATCCTTACTAACGCAAGTGAGTGAAGATATTTGGGTGGCTCTTAACATCAAGGTCTTGAGAGTCGATGAGGGTGAAGCGAGGTGAGTGTGGAGCAGCGCCGTAACGAAGGAGCGGATGAAACGGGAGATCCCCAAGAAAATCCGCCAACCAGGGTCTTCGTCTGGTACGGTTCCGACGTGCCAAAATTTGGGAGAGACCCTGCCGGGAACCGAACCCGGTTCGAATAGGTGGGAGGCGAGTTGTCTAACCACTACACCACTGCGTAAAACAAGTTTTAGTATATTTTCAGAAACTGTTATAATTGGACAGCTGGTACTATTACCGCACATGTATGCATCTAATGTAAGGTCCAGGCAATTAATACGCTCACAAATCTTATACGGCGAATAAATTAAAGCTTTCAATTTAAACCAACTCAAGCGTATCAAACGAGTAATATACTATGCTTCTACCCAGCCTCATTTTAAGAACGCCTCTCATTTGCATTTTATATCTCGATGGCAGATAAATCAGGATGGTTTCTAAAAAAAGACACTAATTTTCTTAGTTCAATGCAAATGTCACTTCAAGCACTGTTGCATAAGCTTGCCTTAAAATTTGTCCAGTTATGTGTAGTGATTCTTTTTATTCCTAATTTCAGAGGTGTTAAATTAAGTGTTAATAAGATATGGTGCCGATTGTACTTTTATTCAATCCAAAGTTGAAAGAAATTCAATAACATTTCTGGTGGGGGCAGGCTTGCAGTTCAGAATATATAACCAGCACAGAAGTAGATTCTGAAAAATTTGCATGACCCATGTTTGTTGGCTGGGACGTGAATTGCAACAGCAGTCAACCCTCCCCCCCCCCCCCTCCATGACATCCACTAATATAACACCGCGAAAAAAAAAAAAAAAACCAAATGATACAAGTGTGGACGGATTTCAGTTTGGTGGGAAAACTAGGGTTGGCCGACACAAAGGCTGCCAGATGCAGAACCCCTCGACGAGAGCTTGCCACCCTCACAACCCCCCCCCCCTTCCTTTGCCTGAATAACTAGCTTTACCGCGCCTGCGCTTGATTATTGCGATATTCTTCAGGAGTAATCAAGCGGAATACCCGGGGTCCGTCGGCCGCGTGGAACCCCTAGCGAATCTTCTCCCCTCCCCTAACCCTGCTTCTCCGCAGACCAGCAAGACCGTCAGGGCTGACACCACTCCACCACCGCGGTCGATGTCGCCTGCACGTAGAGGGGGCGATCGTCGAGCGTGTCTCGTCTGCAGAGTCTCCAGGGATAGGAAAATTTCGCGAATTCATTTCGGGGCAAGATAGACGTCAAACGCATATACAGGATGATTCTCAATTAGACCGACAAACTTCGAGAGGTTATTCTTCATGAATAGAGACATGCAAAATTAGCGTTATTATTCGGTAACGTGCTAAACTTCACTTTCCTGTGCCTGCTTGAGAGCAATTAGTCATTTCATTGGTTACTGGCTATCATACGACGTCATTTACCTGTATGAACGATTTGCCGGAGATTGATTGCTCAGCTTTTGAACCTTTCCTATTGGTTCAAATTGCCCTTGGGACGAGCCACACAAGTTGTCTGCCAATGGCAATGGTTGGTAGAACATACAGCATCTTGGAGTTTAGTCTGCCGCCATATAATAACGCGAAATTTGCAGGTGTCTATTCATGAAAAAGTAAAAGGAAAACATATGTGACACTTTATACCTAAACCGAATATTAAGGGAGGTATGAAACCTTTAAAAAAACGTGATTTTAAGCCGTATTTGTGCAAAATATCGGTTCTTACGTCGAAGGTCCCGATAACATACAATAATAATAATGTTCCGAGAGTTGTCGTTGTATTTTACTTAGTTACCGGTGTTTTACACAAATACGGTTTGAAACCTCGTTTTTAAGGGCTCGCACCTCCCTTAATATTCGGTTTGGGTATAAAGTGTCACATGTGTTTTCCTTTTACTTTCTCATGAAGAATCACCTCCCGAAGTTTGTCGGTCTAATTGCAAATCATCCTGTGTAGTGAAGTCAACTTCGCAATTGGATCACAGATTATTATACCCGCCCTGCACGCCTCTGAGCCAATAGCAGACTTGCAAGGAAACCCCCTGCGAATCCCATAACTGCCAGGTGTGGGGCAACAGCCAATGAACACGCAGCTGAGGCTCCAGAATGCAGAGGAGTTAGGAGTCGAGCCTACAGGTAATTGAACTCCCGAAACTTTCCTATTCCTCTCTGTAGAGTGAGCGAGTGAAGGAGTCTTGTGCGGCCCGTAACGTCGAAGTCTTGAAAGCTGGCGAATGTGAAGCGAGGCGAGTGTGGAGCAGCGCCGGAATGAAAGGACGGGGGGAAACGGGAGATCCCGGAGAAAACCCGCTGACCGGCGGTCATCGTACATTCCCACTTTCGAAAACCCGGTAACCCGGCCGGTGATTGAACCCGGTTCGCCTTGGTGTAAGGCGAGCAGTCCTCGAGCAAGAGAAAATCGTCCAAATAGGCGGCGTCCTTTGGGGCATTCAAGATGTTAAAATTATTTTCTACATTTTTAACGTGTGACATTCTTCTTTGTTGTAATATCAAATGATCATCTGCAAAAGTATGAACATGGGGGGGGGGGAACCTTTAAAAAAACGAAACGATTAATATGAATTTAAAATTTATGTCTTTTTACTTCATATTTCAAAATGGTACAAACGTAATGCCCTAAGCTACAGCAAAAAATTATTTATTATGTTATTAGAATGTTATGAAGATTATTTCTTCGAAATCTTTATATATGTACAGCAGTATTTCAGTTTTATCTTTTGAGGTAAAATTTAAAATCAAAGTAGCCACTATTTAAAGCCTTACGGTAGTTGAACGAAGCACCGTATTTCAAAGAAATTGCGAAATGCCACTCTTGTAACTTCAAATACCACTTTAGCTGAAACCAAACTTTAAGTTTAGATAACTTTTGTGAGATTTGTACAGTTCAAGATTATCAGTTTCATTTATCATATTTAAAATATAAAAAAAAAGAAACGTGATGAACGTCATTTTTCAAATGATTTAGCAGTTTTACCAAGTGACCATCAATATGTCACGAAACTATCAAATATCTTCCAAATCTAGGGTATAAGCTTTTGGCATTTGAACAACCTTTAACCCTTTCATTCCTGCATTAATGTATGGTTTATGGTGTTGCAAGTAAGAACATTTTTGTTGCAAGCTGTACTTAGCTGATAAAGAGCTTGTTTCGTCATCGCAACCGATAAGTAGAGACCTGCAAAATTCGCGTTATTATTTGAGGACACGTAAACTTCAAACACATGTACTTTGGCAATACGTTTTTGATTGGACCATACTTTCGCTTACACGCTCTACGTAACTCGACGCCAATAAATGAACCCTTAATAATCGCGTGTGCCAATCACGCGCAGTCCAGACAGAAAGGGAGTGACGTCACATATATGCAGCAGCCAATGGCGAACGACGCTCTTTCGAGTATATACAGTGCTGTGAAGTTTAGCCTGATGCTAAATAATAAGGGGATTTTTTTCAGGCGTCTACCGATAAGTAACTTAGAGATATGCAACATTCGGGCAAATATATGGTAACATGCTAGACTTCGCTGTTATATACATTCTTGAGCGAGGTTCATGATTTCACTGGCTATTGGCAACTATACTACGTCATTTACCCATGTGACCGCTTTACAGGAGATTGGTCGCTCAACCGTTGAGGCTTTACTATAGCCTGAAAGCGTCCATGGGGCGTGCCACACAAGTTGTTGGCCAATGGGAGAAGTCGCACGAACCTACGATATCTTGGAGTTTAGTCTGCGGCCCCAAAATAACGCGAATTTTGTAGGCCTCTGCCGATTAATTGTAGGCTTTGTGCTCGGCGATCAGTGATATGAACCAGTCATAACGTACAGTAGTAGCATGATAGTAGAAAGAGCGGGAGGGTTCTGGCTCAAATGTGACCTTGACCTTGAGAAATTCAACTACCCTGGTCTACTTTTGAAAAAATTGATCCACTTTTAAGAATTTGAAAGGTCTTTTTAAAAAAATAAGGTCAAGGTCATTCAAATGTTCAAGGTAAAACTCATGACGTCACATTTGGGCCACAACCCTCCTGCTCCTTCTACTGACGACTTACGAAACAGAGGATATAATTGGCACTGAACCTCGCAGATTACAGTTCGGCCAAATGTAACCTTCCCTTGCAACATATAGACAATTGTCTGCAACGGGCATGAAATGATTGAGATGAACGCACCTATTCGCGAGGTGAACGTGGAGCCAGTTGGCTTATCGGGAGTGATCGCATGGGCCTCTTTGTCGTGGGACGCCATCTCCCGACGACACCGCGCGATGGATTGCTTCGTTTGCCGAAGAGCGTTTCCGCGCGTGACCAATGGGGTTAGTGCGCCGTGCTGATGTAATCAGCTAATCCGTCTTGCTATTGTGTCCTCCCCTCTACCCCTCCCCCTCCCAAGCGATGCAGGGTGGTGGTGGGGCAGTCCGCAAGAACAAGCCCCACATCCAGCGGATTATCCGCCCGGCGACAACCTCTTCGGCGGGAAAATCGCCGCGTGCGCGGAGAGAAAACACCCCCGAGAGGAGCAGCACGTCGTCTAATTACACCACAGAGCAGGTAAGCACACAGAGGCGAAACGGCGAGGCGATCCCTTTGACGTGTGAGCACCCATTCTCTGATTGGCTGCGCGAAGCTCTGGGAACGGGACTTGTGTCTTATCGATATGTCGGTCGATGATATATTTCAAATATATTTTTATCCAAATCAATATTTTTTCAGGTATCGGAAATAAATATTTTTAAAATGCTTATTTAAAAAGCCGTGTTTTGAATATTGATTTAAAAAATTACTATGATTATTTTGGCAACGTGCACCAAAAACAGGCACCACATTTTTCTGCAGTGCCTCGTGTCTTCAATATGTAGAATTTTAAGCAATTTTAAAATTGTCAGGTCCTTTAGAATGCATAAAATATCGGATTCCAATGTACCGGAAATCGATATTTTCCTCATTTGATGTATCGTTTTGTAAAACTATACTTTTATAAATAACCGATATAAATAATATCGACATCCCTACTGGCAAGTAAATTGCCAGGCGCTGACGTATTGGCGAATTGTGTTTCGACACGTAGCTGACAAGGTGACGCCATTTTTGCTGGCGCGTGTATAATGCATTTCATGGAATAAGCTGCTGTTCCACCTCTGTATTCTTATGTATTCTGTGACTGCACAGCTCGCCACACAAGAGCACCTGACAGTACACGGGGAAAACGGTAGCGTCTCTCTCAAACTCCAGAAGCTATCACCCCACGGCAATACTGTTTAAAGTCGTTCAGCCAATCAGCAGCTATTGCAGACTACTTTACCAGAAAGCAGCCCTATTGGTAGATAATCTTGTGTGCGATACCTTCGTGGTTTTAAGGCCATTTTAAAGAGCTCTGCTTGCAATCTATAATTTTTCCCACTTGGTATACTTCCGACATAGGCAAAACTAACATTTAAATTGGCCCAATGATTTCGTTTATGCGTCGCGAACCGAACTCGGTTCGCCGTGGTCAAAGGCAAATGGTCTGACCCCCACACAACCTTCCGTGGAAGGCCAAATGCCGTATCTCTTCGTTTTTTAACGAGTCTCGGACTTGTTTGTAAAATTTAAGGAGCCTCTTGTAATGGGTAACTAGTGTGTCTGCCAACTGTTCGTAGTGTTTTCGGACGATTTGTATTGGAAAACGTCAAAGCTGCGGTTTCCCACCACTAAGTTACGAAATAATGTTAAAGACCACGGAACCAACTGATTATGTTGATGCCCAGATCACTTGTCCGTTGTCTCGGTGTTCGTATATATTGTTTCATGTATCTGGGCATGGATAGGTTCGTGAGGGATGGAAGTCATAATTTTAAAGAATTAAGTTTAAATTACTCTTTTGATTCCAACACTACAACAAAATCTGTAAAGCTAAGTCTTCAGCAATTTACCAATGGTCGTACGAAAGTTCTCAGTGGAAAAAAAAAATGCAGTGTGGCTGTGTTGGGGACACGGCCGTTTGTTTTGCTTGAATACGTCTACGTTGACGCGCTCGGACGCCTTGATGTTTTTATTTTTAACGTTCCCGGCACCGCTTAACTCGATCATATGGGGTTTTATGGGTATCACTGGATTGCTTTTGAGATGTTCTTTCCAACCATATACTATTTCTGTATTTAGACTTGGCTTTCTGACGAGTATAGGCCGAAATTGTGATAAGTTTTCTTAATTTTTTAACATTAAACTCGTATAATTTCACCATGACCACGCGACACAAATTTTTTTTATACACGCAATCGATTTATCTTGACGAGAGCTGTTGAGTAAAACTCAAACGAGCGTCGTAGCTTCTCCTAGTCAACAGTTATACTACGCGGAAGTTATGAGAAGTGGTGAAACGAACTCAAAATTTGCCCCCCCCCCCCCCCTTCTCCAACCAAAGGCCGAGCGCGATGTTTCGCAGTCCTCACTCACCGTAACATATTCTTTGATAATTTTGAAATCGAGTGGTGTAATTGAATTTTGAATGTAGACGATAGATTCGGAGCTGCAATGCCAAACTGGATCCCCCGATGTTATCATCGGATTTTCTGGGTTGTCTCCAACTATGGTTGCAATTTTAAAGACGTATTCGCGTCAATGAGCTATTACTTGTCTTTTTGTAACATTAATAATGCAAATAAATCATAATTTCGTTCCTGCACTAATTTAAGGTTTCATTTGATATATATCAAATGAAACCTTAAATTAGTTTATATATTTATATTATTAATAAATATATTATAAATATATTATAAATTAGTTTATATATATATTAATGTGCGCAGTACTTAAGTGGACAAACAACTTTATTTTTTATCATGACCAATAAGCTGTAGGCTTTTTGCTTCGTGGTCTAGTCCATTCGTTGTCATTTCCAACTTTTCTGAAGCCTGGCTGAAGTTCTGCTTTCAGGGGATATTCCAACGCCTCAAGCTGACAAAACTTAACTAAGGACAACTCACTACATTCGTGCGCACACAGCTTAATAATGCATGAGAACTTTCCCTACTAGGCAATGCTAACACATATTTTTTCTCTCTGGTCTTAATGCATATAAATTATGAATGAAATATTGCAATTTACTGATACAATTATATTTCAATTTAACAAAAAAATAAGATGATGTTATTTAAACATAAGCATAAAATGTTTGTGAGATACGAGATATTTTGGAGACAACCAAACACGTAATATATGGGGTGATTTTTCAACGGTTTGAATAGAAAAGTGTGAAGAAACCGCAAATATATGTATAGGCCATTCACGGTAAAGTGAGCACTTTTGAAAGCCGTCTCATTTTTAATAATAGTGTTTATTACTTACATGGCAATATTATTTTTAAACTATGGTTAAAGGATAAGGAATGACTGAAAGAAAAAAGTAACTAGGGCCTCATAAGTGCTCACTTTACCGTGAACAGCCTGTAGTGGTGTGAACCAGAGGTTGACGAATCAACTACCCCACAGCAGAGTACAGTACTGGTTAAATACGACCTTTCTGTGCAACATGACATGAAGAAAACTTTCTGCACTGGGTGTGAAAGAGCTAAATTAGTCCTAGTAGCACAAATAATGCCGTTCAAGACTCTAGGCTCATCAGAGTATACACCACTGCGTCAGTTTCTCGTGAATTATATCCACTTGAGCTCCGGAGCTTCAGTGGATTGCCAACACCGTAGCACTCGTCCGGGAGCATCCCAATAACTCCCCGCAGTCACTTCCTGCTTACAGGTCGCTGTCTCCGCTGTCACGCACAGGGGTACACGTCAGTCACTGTGGCCCACACACTCGTCAGTCACGGTGGCCCACACACTCGCCTGTCACCGTGGCCCACACACTCGCCTGTCACCTTGGCCCACACACTCGCCAGTCACCGTGGCCCACACACTCGCCTGTCACCGTGGCCCACTCACTCGCCAGCCACCGTGGCCCACACACTCGCCAGTCACCGTGGCCCACACACTCGCCAGTCACCGTGGCCCACTCACTCGCATGTCACCGTGGCCCATACACTCGCCTGTCACCGTGGCCCACACACTCGCCTGTCACCGTGGCCCACTCACTCGCCAGTCACTGTTGCCCACTCACTCGTCAGTCACCGTGGCCCACACACTCACCAGTCACCTTGGCCCACTCACTCGCCAGTCACTGTGGCCCACTTACTCGTCAGTCACCGTGGCCCACACAATCGCCAGTCACCGTGGCCCACTCACTCGCCAGCCACCATGGCCCACACACTCGCCAGTCACGGTGGCCCACACACTCGCCTGTCACCGTGGCCCACACACTCGCCAGTCACCGTGGCCCATACACTCGCCTGTCACCGTGGCCCACTCACTCGTCAGTCACCGTGGCCCATACACTCGCCTGTCACCGTGGCCCACTCACTCGCCAGTCACCGTGGCCCACACACTCACCAGCCACCGTGGCCCACTCACTCGTCAGTCACCGTGGCCCATACACTCGCCTGTCACCGTGGCCCACTCACTCGCCAGTCACTGTTGCCCACTCACTCGCCAGTCACCGTGGCCCACACACTCACCAGTCACCGTGGCCCACTCACTCGTCAGTCACCGTGGCCCACTCACTCGTCTGTCACCGTGGCCCACACACTCACCAGTCACTGTGGCCCACTCACTCGTCAGTCACCGTGGCCCATACACTCGCCAGTCACTGTTGCCCACTCACTCGCCAGTCACCGTGGCCCACACACTCGCCAGTCACCGTGGCCCACTCACTCGCCAGTCACCGTGGCCCACACACTCACCAGTCACTGAGGCCCACTCACTCGTCAGTCACCGTGGCCCACTCACTCGTCAGTCACTGTTGCCCACTCACTCGCCAGTCACCGTGGCCCACTCACTCGCCAGTCACCGTGGCCCACTCACTCGCCAGTCACCGTGGCCCACACACTCGCCAGAACTCCTGCAGGTCCTTCCTGGATTATTCCCTCAGTTACGAATGTTCACACTGAAAAAACTTTTCGTTGAATCGAACAAAATTTGTTTGCCACAAAGAAATAAATTGTTTCTGCAGTATAGGAGCAATGCAATATTTTGTTGTTCTTATTCTGTTCCCCCAAAATAAGAATTAGTTTGTGCAACTATAGATTTGGCTGGGCAACTAAATATTTATTTCGTTCTTCGGACAACAAACGGTTTCGGTTAGAAAAGGATGTTCACGATAACATGAGCACTTTTGAAATCAACCTTAGAAAAAAGCCACTGCCCCTGCCTGCGTATATTATAACGGGCGCACTTGATGACATACGCCCGGTAATGTTGGTAACGATGGATGGAAAATAGTCCCATATCTTAACGTCAAATTAAAAGTGTTAGGTAACCGTTTGTAACAACTTAAATAATGTATTTCGCTTTGTACTTTTTTTATGTATCGAAGTGTAAAAAAGAGCCGATTTTTTTATTATTGACTTTTCTAAGAAATTCAAAGTTTTACTTGAGCGACGCATGCATAAATTTATAAGTCCCATGGTAGTGTTAATTTTACATAAGGCGGGAGAATACACAATTTGCATACATGTAGATCTTAAGCAGGGCTTTCAAAAGTGCTCGTTTTACCGAGAACAGCATATATAAAAAAAATTGATGACCCACCGAGGTTCGAACCTACGTTGTTGGAGGCCGACCGCTGCGCCCTGGCAATATTAGCTGAAATGACTAATGATGAGATTGGCATGCCAATAAATAAGTATAGTTCAAATATTGGACTACATGATTGAACAATATTTTTTCGAGTTTTACAGTTTTACTTCTTAGTTTCCTGTTGAACTTGTATTATTAGGATGTTGCCATTATTAAACATCAATAAATGCACCAACAAACATATTGTAACAAAAAATACAATCAAACTTTCCAACTGTAATTCGAACGAAGATAATCAAGTGAGCGACCCAACAAATATACAGAGTTGATTCAACAAAATAGTTTGCCGTCAGTCTTATTTATTTTTGCCCAACACAGAGTTTTGCTTATTCAAACATGTATTTATTTTTAGATTAACAAAATAAATTTAGTTGGTTTTAAAGTCCTGCTTAGGCCACCAAATATTATCTTGGGGCAACTTATATTTTTTATCCTGTACAAAAATATTTTGTGGACTTTTCTCTGAGTGCAGAAATCACTAAATCCGCCATCGAGGCTTTTCTAATAAAAAAAAAGGTAAGCTGATTCCCACCACGTGGAAGGTGTTTTATCGCCGCCAGGTGTCAGTTGCCACTCACAGGCGCCGTTGCAGCTACGTCACTTCTCCCTCACCCGCATCATCACACATCACCTCACAATTCTCACCTCCTCGCACAGTCGGATGAGTTAATTATTTATGTTTGAATTATTGATTTTAATAAAGGAGTTAAAACTGACGTTTATTAAAAAACGTATTTTTAAAAGTTTTAGTAGAATAATTGTTATACCTATATAAAAATTTTATTTACCAATTGCCATATTTTGTTCATCACAACTACTAACTTTCTATAAAAATATTATATATGTATATTTTACATAACGTTAGAAAAATATTTTTCTAGAATCAGGACATCTTCTATATATAGGCCTAGAAAATATAAACAACCTATGGTGTAACAAGACGAACTCCACTACCATATGTATAAGTGAGCACATTTAGTAGTTTTATTGGTCGCTTACCTTTAAGGGGACTCACCACCTGTTTGACTTCCTTAAAGAAGAGTGACCAGTCCGGCACTGAAGTTATGTTATTATATTCCCGCGAGGCATATGTCAGACACACTGCCGGCCTGTGGCAGAAGTCGGCCAAACACACAGTAACTTGGAGTTCAGTCTGCTGCTCAATTATAACGCGAATTTTGCAGGCCTCTACCTATAGCGCAAGTCCATTCCGGAAAGGCGTAACCTCCCTTGAAATTGTAGCTCAAGCAGGCGTTTATTGAGTGTAACACATCCGGAATGAGGAACAGATCTCTGAATTTCTGGACAATGCATTATTGAACAACGAAGTTTAGTTCATAAATAAATCGTGTGCTTTTATCAATCCACCTTCCGCAAAAGCGGATGGGCTGGAATCCTCCGGCTTAGTTAGTAATTTACCAAATACGGAGAATGAAAAAGCCGTCTTGCGTTTTTACACTAAACACCACAGTTTTCTAGAATTAATACATTACGATCTAACATTGCAAATGCTGCGATTTATTATGCATTAATTTCTAGAAAACGGTAGTGTTAAGCGCAAAAAACACAAAACTGTTTTTTTTTTTTTCATTCACCGTGTACGGTAGATTACAAAGCTGCAGGAACAGCCTAAATAAAAATTATACGCCACTTAAATTTGTAAATGCACACATGGGATTCCAACCCATCCGTTTTTACGGAAGGTGGCTGATAACCGTATCCAATATTTTATGGTTTACACTTCGTCGTTAAATAATGTGTTATCCATAAACTCTAGATTTGTCTCTCATCCCGGGCGTGTTAACTCAATAATTTATATATATATAATGTTAACGTCAAATAAAAACTGTTAGTTAACCATTTATGATAATTTTAATTATTTCAAAGTAGCAGATTTATCTTTTTAGCTTTTTTCGACTGCAATGTGAAATGTGGCGGTGAGAGTATTAATATGACATACACTCGAAATTCGAATCAGTGGGAAATCACTGATTCGCAGTGAAATTCAACTACTCTAATCAGTGAAAATGGCTCCACTTTGAATCAGTGAAACACCACTGATTGTCATAGTGAAACATTTTCTGTGATTGAATTAGTGATATGATACAATTTCACTGATTTGATAAGTGACGACCGACGGCAGCGCCGAATTAAATAATGCTGTTATTGAATGTCGGCGAATAATTACGCGAAATAAATATATATATTTACGATAGTTTACTATTTATATTGTGCAATTTACGGTAATTTAAAAAGGTAAAATAATTTCCGCAGTTGGCCGGGATGGAACTCGGGCACTCTTCGACTCTTTGCCTTTCCATCTGATCTACCACGCGACGTTGAAATTACGAGAGGAAAATATATGTATTTTACTTCCGCTGTAAAATCGTGTAGTTTGAAGTTGTATGTTCATACTTTTCGTGTTTGGTTTGATTGGCACCGTTATGAAACGTTAAAAAGATTAGTATATATGAGTGAGACTCTTTTCACCACATTAGTTGCAGTTGAAGCCTTCAAACAGAGCGCTGTGATGATGACATGAAAACCAAATGAAAGATGTATGAACGGAATGAAAGGTATTGGTGTCATTCGTATATGCGTTGTAATTTCACTTGATACGCGTTGTTTGGCGGCCATTTTTACACGCCGTTTAACTGATTCATCAGTCGAAAAACAAACCACTGGAAAACAGTGAAAAAAGTTACTGGCGAGTCAGTGGAATGTGTCACTAAATCAATAAGTGAAGGGAATCTAGCTTTTTTTTCCCTCAGATTCATCAGTTAAATTCACTGCCGTGACTGTTGAATCAATCAGGAACTGCTGACTGATTGAAATAGTGAAATTATCACTGATTCGGATTTAGAGTGTAGCTACGTGATTTAGCAGGCTCGTACCATCTCCCAAGCTTTTCACACTTCCCTCAGTGTACACTTGGCAAGCACGGGCAGAAAGGAGAGCTTTCATAGTAGGTTTCAAGCCAGTTCTACGGCCCCCTCCCGCCTCTCTTCAGTCTACAGCCATAGCCTAACCCCCCCCCCCCTTTTTTTTTTTGCAACTCCCTCTCAACACTCATACTTCATCTGCCATATTATTTACATTTCTTTCACTTGCGAATCGACAATAGCCCTCCACATCTGCTCACAATAGATGTAATGTCATATAAATATTAGCTCTTATTCCCGTTCTGTGTCCACACTCGAAAACCCGAGTGGCTCGTTCTAAAAGGACATATGGCGTCGTGATACATGGCCTTTGGTACGCTACGCGAACGACGAAAAGTTATGGCATCGCGTGTAAAGATAAAAGTGAGGCGGACCAACAATTAAACTTGTCTCATAAAACGCTTTGCATGACAGGAGCTGAGAAATTTTCATTACAATGAAAAGCCGACATAGTAAAATACTTTAAATAATTTAATGCAAAATAAAGTAAAGAAACTGAAAAATTACGTCTTTCAATTTATCAAACCTTACATTCTTCTAAAAATGTCTTTTGTTAAACGCACGATTTCTTTTGTCTGTACAACAGCTACAAGTTATTTTTTTTTTTTTTCGTATTAATTTCCGCGATTTAATTTTTACATGTGAAGCAAGAAAACGTCGGTGACTTAATGTGATCAAATTATACGTGTAAGTTAATTATACCACTCTGAGTAACGTAATAAACAATATTTGGTTCCAAAATGAACAAAACGTTTCATTTAAATAATAGTATGTTACCACATCAGTCTCAACATATACATATATATTTTTTATGATTTTTTTGCTTCTGGGATGTCTGTAGAATATTTTGGCTGAATAATTCTAGTTAGATTTTATCAGTAGGAAAGGCCTACGAAAGCAGATATTGTAACATTTGTATCAAATGAGAAAGAATCGAACGATTTGGAAATGTTCTCTGCTGTGTATTTTTATAACTGAAGCGAAGAAGTTGCTGCAATAAAAAATCATCACAGCTTCATAACTCATTTTCAAATATGCATTTGGCTAACAAAATGTCCTCTAGGGCATTTTTCGCGAGAAGATTTGCACTCCAAAACACTACAGCTCAGATTTACTTTCATGATTGGATGTTTCAACTCCTTGCAGGTGTCTGCCCGCGAATCGCGGACACTCAGCGTCGGAGTTACTTAACTCTGATTGGCCCAGTCAGGTAAGGAACTGTTTCCCGACAAAGACGCATGGCCAATAACCAAAGGAAAACTGCACGTATGCCATAGGACATTGGAGTCTAGCTTTCGCGTGAATCTTTTCGCTAAAAACAGGCTGGCGCTAGTTGTAGGGGTTAATCATATATTACAGTCTTATAGAAACCAATAGAGAAAAGCCAAAAACAGGAGAATCATTAGAACTCTCTTTACTATGAAAGCAAATATTTTACTACAGTTATGTATTTCTGCAGAGTTAGTTTAGATAATGTAAATTTTATATGCTAACGCATCGCAAGATATTATGAGAAATAAATGCACCAAAATTGCAAAATAGTTGCCCACAGAGCTAGAAATAAACTTAACATAAGACTGTGTTTTTTTTTTTTTTGTTGTCCTATATCGGCTTTCAATTATACACTCATTTGCCAAAAAAAAACTTATCACCCTGAAGGTGTAAAGCAGGGGCGCGTACGTAGGTACGGGATATGGCAGTATGTATACAGAATACATAAAATACTGTATCACACCAAACATGTATTGCAGGGGACCAACACTTGCATGACGCACTTTTGTATAGTGTTGAACTGCACCCGTAGCGCGGAAACACGCAGCGATACGATCGGGTATGAAGTGATACAGGCGTCGGATGTTCTCCTGAGGAATATTTTGCCACAGCTTATGAAACTAAGCCTCCAAATCCGTACCGAGATGAATGTTAGTTTCCGCCAACAAGATACTTGTTTGAATATTTTGTATAGTGTTGAACTGCACCCGTAGCGCGGAAACACGCAGCGATACGATCGGGTATGAAGTCATACAGGCGTCGGATGTTCTCCTGAGGAATATTTTGCCACAGCTTATGAAACTAAGCCTCCAAATCCGTACCGAGAGGAATGTTAGTTTCCGCCAACAAGATTCTTGTTTGGATATTTTGCTGTTGAAACCAAATTATTTTGTAGTTCATATTTGGCTGCCCAAACAAATATTTGGCTGGGGCAACTAAATGTTTGTTTGGCTTTGCGTGCATTAAGAAGATTCGGTTAGTATGAAAAGATTCGTAGTCCGACCGATATTCGAACCTAAATGGTCTGCGCTGGAACGCTACCCCCTAAACAGCTTCAGCTAAAGCGATTACTGATTGAACTGGAACGTGCTTGGATATGTACAGTTGAAGAACTGGACAAAGTACGCAAATAAATATTACAGATTTTAAAGCTTTACTTTTTGGGTTTGTGTTGAACTTGTTTTATTAGGATGTTTATACAATTATCAAGCATAAATAAATCCACCAGCATTCATTGTTACAATCCTAATTGTCACAAAAAATGCAAACGAATTCTCGAGCTGTATTTGCGAACGAAGACAACCAAATAAGCGGCCAAACAAATATGTACAGCTGATTTAACTAAATATTTTGTTGAAAATCTAATTTCTTTTGGCCGAACAGAGAGGTTTTGTTAAACCAAACGTGCGTATTTTTTTTTTAGACGAAGAAAATTAATTTGGTTTCTTTTCAAGTTTTGTTTACTCATGCAACATATTTTGTTGGGGTAACTGAATATATTTTTGGCCTTACATCAAGAAACACCCTGTTGGCTGTAACAAACCTTTCCCTCATTGCGCAGTACATAGTTGCCTCTGGCCGAAGTTGCAGTTCTCTCCAGCCGCAAACCTTCTTGAAGGGCGAGAGGTCTGCGGACCTTGCTAGCCAAGGAAGCGTGCTGACGTCACAAAGGCAGGGCAGATATACCCGTGCTGTGTGAGGCCGGGCAATATCCTGCAGGAAAATGGGGTTGTCAAGCTGCACCATCAGTGGGAAACCCCTGATTCGCAGTGAAATTCAACTACTCTGATCAGTGAAAATGGTTCCACTTAGAATCAGTGGAAAACCACTAATCAGTGAAGTTTTTTCACTGATTGAATTAGTGACGTGAAACAATTTCACTGATTGAATAAGTGACGGCCGACAGCAGTGGCGAATTAAATATTGCTTTTATTGAATGTAGCTAAATAGTTACGTGAAATAAACATATTTGCGATAGTATATGCTATTTATATTGTGTAATTTACCGCAATTTAAAAAGGTACAAAAAGTTTCACAGATGACCGAGAGTGATCTCGCGTACCCTTCAACTCAAGGCTATTGCCTTGCCATCTGAGCTACAACGCCAAACGAATTTCTGGGAGGAAAATATATGTTTTAAATTGCCGCTGAGAAATTGTGTAGTTTGAAGTTGCATGCTCATACTTTTAGTGTTTGGTTTGATTGGTATCGTTAGGATTGTTAAAACGAATAGTATATATGAGAGCACTCTCTTCAGCACATTAAATACAGTTTAAACTCTCAAACATAGCGCTGTGACGATTGCGTGGAATCGAAATGAAAGACGTAAAAACGGATTGAAAGGCTGTGTGTTCATGTTTCTTCGTAAAATGGCGTCTTGAAAGACGAAACACATTTTAGAAAGTATTTTGTATTAGTTTTATTCGTTTATTCGTTGTTACTTCACTTGATACACGTTGTTTAGCGGCCATTTTTAAACGATGTTCGGCGGCCATTTTTACTGGGAGTTTCACTGATACATCAGTCAAAAATAATTAGAGACGGAGCAAGTTGCTCAGATGTTTCACTGGTCCATCAATCAAAAAATAAACCACTGAGAAAACAGTGGAAAAAATGACTGACGAATCAGCGGGAATTGTCACTGAATCAATCAGGGAAGGAAATATGGAATTTTTTCCCCTGTTTCATCAGTTAAATTCATTGAAGTGACTGTTGTATCAGTCAGATACGTTGGACTGATTGAAACAGTCCAATTCTCACTGATTCGGATTCAGAGTGTAGGAAGGAGAGTATACATAGTCGCAGAATACTCTGTACGTATTGCCACACTGTTATCATTACACTGTAAAATGAAATGTAACTTTTACTGAGAAATTGTTTGTAATTTTACAAATGCTTGTTACAGTACAAAGATTTCTGTTGTACAACTATTCGTTTGTAAAACTACAAGGGTTGTGTTTGCAACGGACCTCATGAAATGATTGTACTTTATTGACCCATATCCACGAACTTCAGCATAATAGCGGACACTCAACAACGTAAAACCGCATATAGCTGTTTGTGCAAAAATAATGGGCGATGTATAAGTGTAGTTGCGTGAAAGACGAAGTGTATTGCAAGTTTGAATAACGCAAAACATTTAAAACAATCCGAATAATCATAATAAAACCACAATTTCAATAAAACTTGACCGTATTACTCATTAACTGTAAATGTTTCCTAGCTGCACAGAACCCTTAAATCGGTTCTCCACCAAATGCTGTGGCCCTCCTTTAAGAGGAGGGACCACGCACTCAAAAAGGGGTAATGAGTTGACAGATGTAAAGCACTCTTGATAACAAAACACTACTTTATTCAAGACTAAAGTGGTACAATTGCAGCCGTGCAAGGTGCGGCTTAGTTAAGGTAATACTCAAGTTAGTGGCGGACATATACTGATTTATATCAAAGAGATTAATACGCTATCTTAAGGCGCTCTTGCTCATAAGGAGCCTGCTTGATGGCCTTCGCGTGTCCCGTCGCCTCACGCAACCGAGTTCGCCCAAACGGGAAGGATATTTACCCTGGGGTACGACGATGGCTGCGTGGAGTCTGGAGCTGGCCACAGGACCACACGGTATAGGGGTCCTCTTTCAGCGGATATTGCACGATACTTGCTGCCGTACTTGGTTCTTGTACAAGCTTCTATAAGCCCTGGTGTTCGAGCCGGTATACCAGCCGCTATATGAGCCGCCACGGAAGGTCCATATTACACGACAGCAGTTCGCGTACTAGCATTTGGCATCCTCGGTGGGTGCGCAGTGTATGTGTTTGTAGCATAGGCGAACCCCATTCGTAGAACTGCTACCAGTTAGTAACTTGCGTAGGCCTATAAAGATACTAGTTAGCATATATTATTACTGCTATATTATTGTTCGCCTTTTACATAAATTTATTGCTTACTAGTATAGTTTCATTCATTTTCTTGAAAATGTCGTGAATTCACTAAGAGTAGGAATGTGATATTTTTAATATTGACGAAAATTACTGACCGGTTGAAAAATATAGTTTTATCATTACGTACCGGTATATTATCCGCATGTAAAATTTAATGATAAAAAAAGTTTGGGTCTGGCAAATTTTGAAAGTTTATATACGACAGATATCGTAAGAGTTTGAATTAATTTTTTCGTACAGTAGGCAATGTTTTAAGTTTTTAGAACGGTTTGAAGTAGTAATTGAAAGTTGTCGCAATTAGTCACTGAGATAAACAGCATATTTAAGTGATTTCAGGAAAAAAAAATTGCAGTGTTTGGCAGTAATTTTTTTTGGAAAACTATGGAAATTTTAAATCTTGTCTGATACACGTTTTATTACGGGAATGGTACCATCTTACTACGCATGGCGATTCGTTGCAAATTTATCATTGTTATGGTTTAATCACTGACATGCTAACGACTAAGTAAACGGATGAGGAACCGAGTTTTTTGTGTCACAATGTGGCATTCACTGTCATGCCTGGAGATACGAATTAAGACGTGCTTTAATTTTTATTTTTTCTTCTATTCACTTTTTCTCTCGTGTTTAAGATGAAGTATTCAATATTCTGAACACAATAAATTACATGAAAAGTAAGTCGTTTGTCAATATCAAAACGCACATATCTTCTCAAAACGTATATATATATATATATATATATATATATATATATATATATATATATATTACCTCGGCAATACATGTGTATAGTGCTATTAAATCGCCATGCAAATAAAAAAAAATACTTGTTCATGTATACCCACTATTATAAAATGTCACAAAGCGACCATTATATCAATGATGTCCAGCCACCGGAATAACCAGTATTTTTCAAGTAATTTCACGTGGAGCCATTTTCACTATTCCTTTTCTGTTCAAGATAGGTTAGTGTTTAATTTATAGTGATTTGTAAAAGCAGATGTTTCATTTTTTAGAGTAAGATATAGTACATTCACGGTTGCTTCGAACTGTTCTGAAGTGCTGCTAGAGTTCTACTTTCAGGATATTCCTCCGACTCATGCAAACAAAGGTTAACCGATCTAGAAAATTTCACCAAAGTGACAAAGCACCGCATTCGTGCGCTCTCAGTGTAATAATATTTTTTCTTAAGAACTATTTATTACTAGGCATTACCAACACACCTATTTTTTCCTGGTTTTTATTCAGAATAATTGTAAATGCAATATTGAAATCGTAGATAAAATATAATTAGAAGTTGAATTTAATCAAATAATGTGTTTTTTGTGTTAACTCATGTGTAAAACTATTTTGACACACGACATATTTAGTAAACAAACAAACACGTCATACATGGGGTGATTTTTCAAAGGTTTGATTTTTAAAAAAAGTGTGCCAAAACAGTAATTAGAGAATAAAAAGAACAGGTGTTGAGTTACCAGTCAGTTTTGTGTTTTATAGGCCGTTCACGGTAAAGTGAGCACTTTTGAGGACCTAGTTACTTTTTACTTTCAACCATTGTTTATCCTTTGACCACCATTTAAAATAAATATTGGCATGTAAGTAATGAACACAGTGTGTATAGTCCACCACACTCGGAAGTTAACGTCTAAAGCTGGAATAATATATATTTATTGACTATTATTTCAAATGGCAGGGCTTTCAAAAGTGTCACTTTACCGAGAATGGCCTATACACTGATGTAGAATTGAAATCCACGATTTGTTTTTTTACCTCGAGCTCCTTGTCTTCCCGGAGTTGTCTTTGGGAGTGACCTCTGCAGATTCCGCCAAGAAGGCAGGAAGACATCGGGGAAGGTACATCTTCTCTCTCTCTCTCTCTCTCTCTCTCTCTCTCTCTCTCTCTCTCTCTCTCTCTCTCTCTCGGGAGATGTGGCGGTCTTGTCCCGAGAGGAGCAGACGCGAGACTAATCTACCTCCAGACTGATGGATAAACAAACAAGCCACTCGACGTCTCGCCAGGCTCCCCCCCCCCCCTCCAGACCCCCTTGCCAAGTCTAGCAGCCGCCCTCGGCTCCAAACTTAACCTGCTGTAAGAGGCATTGTTGCCGATCAAGGACCTCTCGACGCCGGCGAGTGCATTAGCTCCCCGAGCTGACCCGGAACTGTAACTCGGCCTCCCACTTCCGGCATTGTGTTACGTCGGATCCCTGCGGGAATATTTGTCGTCGACAATGAACTCTACCGGGACGTGAACGAGGGGTTCTGAGTAGCACAACTCGCAAGATCGCCCTCCTACACGACCGCGATAAAACTGCGAGCCACATATCACTTAGAAAGTCACAACTTACAACAGTCATAACTTAGAATCCTTGCAAAAATCCACACAAGTTAGAACTAACATAACTTAAACTGTCATTACTTAGAACAGTTACAACTTAGAAAGTCATAACTTAGAACTATCATAGCCTAGAAATACACAATTGAGAACTATCATAACTTCGAAACACACAACTTAGAACCACATAACATAGAAACATCGTAACTTAGAAAATCATAACTTAGAACGATCACAACTTAAAAACACACAACTTAGAACTATCACAACTTAGAAACACACAGCTTAGAACTGTCATAACTTAGACCCACATAACTTAGAACAGGCATAACTTAGAAAATTCTAACTTATGTGTTTCTGAGTTATTTGTTTCTAAGTTACCTATTTCTAAGTTATGACAACACCTTGATAAAACTAAGCGCAAGTGGGGCCGCGGCGGTGCAGTGGTTAGACTACTCCCCGGCCGAGGCACTCCCGTATTTACGCAAGTGAGAATCGTGCCGGACGATGCCGTTGGTCGACGGGTTTCCTCGGGGATCTCCTCGTTTTCCCCGCCTTGCATTCCGGTGCTGCTCCATTCTCGCCTCATTTCACCCTCACCGGCTCTAAATTCCTCGTTACGAGTGGCCCAAATGTCTTCGCTACACCAAGCCCGAGTATGGGTCGGTTCACTGTCAACTGAGCAATTTTGAAATCAACTTTTGAAAAATGTTTCTAAACGTTGGTGCGTGTGTTTTAATGAACTGCATTCAGTGGCGTGCGCCCAGTAAAGTTGGCAACTACGCAGAAAATATAGCTCCATTTTTCAGTACCATATTAAAAAGGCACTAGTTAGATTTGTGAATAATAAAACAATTCCTTTTGATAAATTAAATTAAAATAATAAATTACTAACGTTTTTAACAATTTCACAGTTTCACTTCACCGATGAATGAATAAAATGACCAGACCCACGGAAATTCTGGTATTACACGTGCTTATGGAAGGATAAACAAGAGGTAGAAAAGTGTATTCTAAACTGGGATTTCAAAAGTGCACACTTTACCGTGAACAGCTTATAAACCTCGTAAAGTGACTGGATATTCAGTGAGACTAATAATGACAAAAGGAAACGCCAATATTAAAAATAATATGTATGGTCGCTACAAAGTAAACCCTCACTGTAAGTAAATTCTAAGTAAACTTCCTTACTGGCAATGGAAGGATTTTCACCCATAGTATAGAACATGTTTCATATAACAGGCTGAAATTTTTAGAAATCATGTGGAATGCAGAGGTTTGGATGACTCTTAACATCAAGTTCTTGGAAGCCGATGAGGGTGGAGTGAAGTGAGTATGGAGCAGCACCAAAATGCAAGGACGAGGAAAATGGGAGATCCCCGAGAAAACCCGCCAAACAGCGACATCATCCGGCACGAACCTTTTACAAATGTTACCATGCAACGTTGAGAACTTCAGCATGTATTTGACTATTTCTTGAACAAGTGTAGAAGAATCACCATGAGTGTACGAATAAAAACATTTACTTTGCAGCGCGTGTTCTTGTCGGTGTCAAACGTCTAGAATGGCGGATTCCCTAATCCTAGCTTGTACTCTCTTATCCGACGCGCGCCTCTTAGGTTGGCCTTCGGGTTTCCCCCACTACCTCGAAACATAACAGTTCTGGAACCTACTGCCCGTCCCGCAAATATTCGAATACCAACTCGGAACTGAAAAATACTCGCACGTCACCGAATGTTCTCGCGTTTCACATGGCATGCATCCCTGACTCATTTCAGTTCCAGAAACACCGGACTACCATCATGTATTCTGAAGCACGCATATGGCGCGAGTTACCGACTTCAAATGAAAACACAGCTATCCTCTTGTTCCACATAAGTAAGCCTGCATTCATTAGAGCCGATAAAAATAAGTACACTATTGTTACAACCATTAAATTAGTTTGACTAACATTCACGCCAAAAATGGAAAGTTTTACAAACTAGATATGTAGGAAAGACAGCGTATTTTACAAACTAGATATGTAGGAAAAACAGCGTATTTTTACACATAAACACATTTAATATAAGTAGTAAACATATCAAATTAATGAACAATAGATACAATTTAAATTGAAGATAATATGTAAACATCTTAAAATATGATTTATGTACAGAGTTGATATGAAAGTAAAAAAAACAGGGAGCGAAGAAAAATAACGGATTTCACTTTTTACCAAACACAAGAGATAATACTAATTGCAAACACTTTTGCAATGATTGTTCTACAAACACAATACTGCACAAAAGTGTATAGTAAAATTGTTTGTAATGATCGTAAATGCTACTCCACTATGTATATTTAAAAATCGTGATTCAATGTTTATGTACAAGTATGCAGGAAAATGAAACGAAACAAAAATATTGAAAGAACTAGTTGCGACCCCCCATACTAATGACGTTCAATGAAAGTACGCAGGATATATTACATCGGCTCCTATGAAAGTTTCTGCTGACACGCATGACATGTGTTTCAAGTACATCAGTCTGAAAAAGCAGTTTTCATCCATGTTTAAAAGTTCCAGAATAATATTTGTAATGAGCGAGATGTAGCCTATTTGAAATACTATTCCGCCCTAGTCTGAAGTGTCATTTCTTTCAAACATTCTGCTACGCAGTTCGTACTTAATGCAGTTAGGCGCCTTAAAGTATAAAAAATAATATAGGAATTAATGGTTTTAGTTCTAACTGCAGGAGTTCAATAAGTGGTTTTAGATATATAAAAATATCGTCAAGTGAGTGAACCCGTAGGCCGAGGTGTTATCCGCCATCTTTCAAACCTTTTGTTTTAAGCTAGCATTTAAGCAAGTTCCTTAACTTTCTTGTACTCGAATGAGTTGAGTTTTGCAAATAGAGAATCTAATATCGGCGTAACTGTAGTTAAGTTTCTTCAAAAACGTTTAGAATTGATGTCTTGATAAGCATTTCTACTACAATAAATTATGAAAGCAATTCACAAAAATAGTACATATTGTAAATTTTGTTCCGTAATAATAAGTGATAAAATGCGACAGCGAATTAAAGCAGATAATGAAGTGGGAAAAGCTTTACGACTATATTAAAACATTGACAGCCCTATATTACAGTTACCGACAGCGTTTGGTTACCAGCTGCGTCCCGTAGGTGGGTAATAAGATATTCGTGTAAATGCTAAATCAAAGGGTAGAAATTATCTCTGCCTTCGAAGTGGTTCGATAGAACACTTGCTCACGCCTGTATAATTAGCTACAATCTCTGTTGCTTTATTTAGAGAGACAAAGTAAGCATTTATTTTTCGCTTCTTCATCGCACACACCAATAACGCTAATAATAATTTCTCTTCCCTTGCTGTGCAAGACTTTGTTAAATCTTTTCGGTCACGTGTCACACCCCATTGTCAACTACCCCTGCTCCGAAGGAACCGTAACTAACATATTTTGAACTCACGTAGCCTAGGAAGAAGGGAGGGCAGCCTCCCCTGACACGGTGCTCACCTCATCCCCCCCCCCCTAACTAGGAACCTACACAACTTCTGGAAGCGACAGTAGGTGCACAGTAGTATGGTATAATGGCTACCAGTTTCTTAGTGCTGCAAAATGTACATAACTAGAGACCTGCAAATTTCGCGGCGTTATTATTTGGCAGTAGACCAAACTCCAAAGTGCTGTATGTTCTGTCGACTGTTGTCCTCGGCAGACAACTTCTGTGGCTCGTCCCAAGGACACTTTGAGCCAATAGGAAATGTTCAAAGGTTGAGTAACCAATCTCGAGTAAAGCGGTCACAGAGGTAAATGGCGTCGTATGATCGCCAGTGACCAATGAAATAACGAATTGCTCTCAAGTAGGCACAGGGAAGTGGAGTTCAGCAAGTTACCAAATAATAAAGTGAATATTGCATGTTTCTATGCATAACGTATTCGGGGGGGGGGGGATGGTCTGAACCTGAATACCTGCGATTACAAAAGAAGCGTTTTCTTTATCTATTTTACAAATGACATCAAAAAATTTATTTCCCTGAGCAATATAGCTGTTGACAAAATCGTAGCTTGAAGTTTAGGGCCTTATTTTGATCCCTAGACAGATTTACAATGAATACTTTATCAGTCGCTTCACTTATCAAATGTGGTGAGCTTATGATTGCTTTTACCCAGCCATATTTCGGAATATAGTCACAGTTTAATAAGAGTTTTTAATACTTCCCAGTACACTGAAAGTTTTTTAATATACTACTAATGCTCAAAACTGAAATAAGTGATATAAACGACACTTCCACGTTTGGAAACATTGATACTGCATCACTTTTGTGTTTACCAACTATTTATTTTTGCTACCACAGGCGGTAATGTTGTATTGATTTTCAGGCAATTATTTATTGAATGTGCTCTTTTCATAACATGTATTTTCATATAGTTCCTTCCAACCCTCCTACCGCCTTCCATATCTCGATAATTCAGTTTACGTATATCAAGTTAGAATTGACTCTCAATGTTTTTATAGTACCCAGGAAATTATGAATTTCTACAAAATTGTAGCTAATATGCATCACCAGAAAGATTTGTTTCTGTATATGTAGCCTAATGGTATATTTACCCATAGTTAATTTATGTTTTTTAAATTATGTTATTAATTAATGATTAATGTAATAAATTAATGCTGTATTCCATATTTTATATTATGTATTGTTGTAAACAGCATGTAAACGGTGTGTTGACTTAATTGTTATTGTTATATATGAAACACCTAATATCCAGAGAACATATGTTCACATTTCTGGAACAAGACGAGGAATAAAATAAATAAATACTTCACAGTACTGTAGACTATTTACTACTTCTAAGAAAGAAGGGATTTAACCCCTATACTTACCACACTCCAAAGGTTGTTTGCAATATATTTCTAGAGAAAGTTAAAAATATTTCAGTTCAAGAAAACTAACGCAGAACCAGCAATGTGATAACTCGTGCTGAAGTCATTCTATTACGTGTTACGTCAAAAAATGCCATTAACACTATTTTTATTTTTTAAATTATTGACTGATTGATTGGAAGTGATTGGAACAGGCTTATAGCTTCACCCCGCCTGAAAGCTTATCTGGGGGCGGCTTTCAAAATAAACTTATGTGCTAACTTAAATTAACACCCATACTTTACCGATGTGTGTGTGTATATATATGAGGGGGGGTAGGGGGTTAATTTTTTTTTGCCTCTAACACTGATTTATACTAAATGAGAATCCTACGCCCTTTCGGGCTGGTTCCATCTACGTTTGATCAGAACGCAGGTCGCTAGCAGATTATCAAAGTAATTATCTGTGACTGACGTTTCGCTAATTAATATCACTTGCGGTCCTTTAGTACATAAGTATATGTAACCTATATAATAATTGCTTTGATAGGCTTAAAAAGGCAGTTCGTGTTGTCTCTTTCGGAAAACCTCCTTGATCTGTGTTCGCACGCTTGCGGCTGCCGTCGGAGATATTCTGCCGTCTCCCATTTTCCACAAGATCAACCAAATGACTTCTGAAGCCTGTTTCACCCAGTCATAAAAGAAACGGGATAAGGTGCAGACACATAAGATAATAATAAAACCAGTTACATTTTTTCGTAAACTCTTTTATGCATGCAAGAAAGAGCGTAAGCCGTTTACACAAAACAAAATGAATGTTATTTATAATAAAATTTCGTTTCTGTGGGTAAGCAAAAGTTTTGTATATTACAGGACTTTTTTTTTTTTTGTGATATAATTCCTTTCTTTATTAAAGCAGCTGTTCAGTGAAAGTACACTTCCTTCTACCGTCTTGGTCTCGTGGAATAAAAAAGTCGAACGATACAGTTTTTAGAATTTTACTGAATGAAGTCGTGGAAGTCATAGCAAATGAGTAGATGAATATGGCAATAACTATACTGTATAAGCAAGAGAAATCTGCAATAGGCTATAGCGTTATTATTTTCGAAGCAAAATAAACAATATACGATTTAAGGTTTTTCTTTATCTCGGATGAATTAATATTATTAAATTAGGCACTCTTGCAGATTTAAAACGAAGATACAAGTTGTGCCAAAGAGTTAAATAAAACGTAATTGGGTTTGGTATAACATATTAGCCTACGCCCGTAAGGTACTGTACAATATGCATTATTTCACAAAGTAATATTGTTTAATGTAAAATTTGTACAGCCTTTATATCAAACGTGAAAATGAGAGTAAAAATTATATATTTCAAAAAGAATAGTGATAAAATTTGGAAACAGATCAGAACCCTTGTCATTATATGTTCGTCCAGTGCTATTGTGTTTACGTAAATATGTTTTGTGGTGATAAAAGTTTTATTCTAAGCAAATTATTACGATTAAAAATACGAAAAATTTAAAAACAGCGATAAGACTCCTGAATAGTCTTTGCACTAGCAGTATATTTTAAGAAGATATCTGAGACATAGAGGGGAGGTGTTTGGGAACATGATCTTACACAGACTCTGTGCAATGTTTAATAATTAAAATTTCTTTCCTGTTAGTACAAGGCGGCAATTACTGTAATTATGTGTTCGAATACAGTAGGCCACTTTACTTTTTAACACAGGGCAGCCACTGAATTTCTTACGAATACTTAATCACTTGACGATGTTTTTCTTACAGGTGTTTTGTTTTCTCCTTACCGCCATCAAATAACTACTCCGCACAGTTGGTACAACTGAGTCCTTGGATATGTGCCACACTTCGTGAACAGCAAAGGAATAGGGCGTCATGTGAATCAGATAGGGCGTATATCGACTCGGCAACCGGCGAGGAAACATGGATGCCCACTTAAGCTATCGTCTGCTAAGGTCAAGTGCGTATAATTCGGTTAAAGTGGAATAAATCTTCTATTTTTTTTTTCATTCGTATTTAATTCAAGAAGGCGTATAAAATTTTAATCCACGTCACAACATACGTGGCTTCCCGGACACTGTTTCGGATGCTGCATTATTATTAATTCCTATTTGACAACGTCCGAGAAGTAGGGATAGGAAAATTTCGCGAGTTCAATGACCTTTAAACTATACTCCACAGTCATGTGTACACTCGAGCCTTAGATGTTTGTTCATTGGCTGCTGCCTCGGAGATTAGCCAGAGTTTCTTCACACCTGACACATTGTGACACTCGATACTTGCTTCCTTGCCAATCTGCTATTGGTTCGGAGTCATCCAGGGCGTGTCTACTGAAATGAGATCCAATTGGAAAGCTGACTTCAATGTACCGAGAAGGAATAGGTAGAGCACAGAGTATTTCGCATATTAAGTTGGCAGCAAGCTAGGCTGGACAGCCCTCTATACACTCGTGGCATTATCGTTATGATCAAGCGAGGCCTCTGTACAGGACTGTTAAACACTCACTCACACTACTGCTTCCTGATTATGACTGGCTCACAGTTAAAGGGGCTTGTCTAAACAACTCTCGTCCAATCACAACAGTAGGAGAAAAGAACACGTGTTTGGAGTCCGCCTTCCAAATGAATTCGCGAAATACTCGTGGCTCTATGAAGACGTTAAGCGACAACTTAAAATTGGCGAAAATAAAAAAAAAAATGACGTTACCAGCAACAGCAGGCTCACAGTACCGAGTTAATAAAATACGCGAATCGATGTTTTGCACCCCGCGGATGCATAAGACGCAAAACAATGCCTGCACTTCCGGTCGAGTCGAAAGATCTTTGAATCGTAAGTAGCGTATGTCGATGACTATTAACGCCAACCTTCTTAATCGGCGAACTATTTTGTGGGACATCGTTACGCGCGGATGGTTCGCCTTCCTTCCCGCCACGGGTGATCCTAGTGCAGTTCTCCCCCAGGATCACATCACCGGTAGCCGGAGGAGCGGAAGCGGAACCACCACAGGGGCCGCGATATAACTAACGGCACTTTCCGAATGTACGTCACGTGGACTGGCAGCAGCAATTGGGCAAGTCAAAGGGCATGGCAAACCAGAAGGTTACAGTCTCATCAATGAAAACTCTGGGTGTCGGCTCCTCTAGTAATACAGTTCTATTCATAGAAGAATTTGAGCTGTCTGAAGAAATACTTATAACTAGGGATAGGAAAATTTCGCGAATTCATTTCGGGACAAGATAAATAAACGTCAAACACATATACAGTGAAGTCACCTACGCAATTGGATCATATTGTATTAGACCCGCCCTGCACGCCTCTGAGCCAATATCAGAATTGCAAGGAAACACCTTGCGAATCCCATAATTGCCAGGTGTGGGGCAACAGCCAATGAACACACAGCTGAGGCTCCGGTATGCAGAGGACTAAGGAGTCTTAGCCTACAGGTCACTGAACTCGCGAAATGTTCCTATCCGTACTTATAACCTCAGGCTCACCAAAACGATCTCGCTAGATCGACTTTAATTGTGATGGTTCTACTTTGGCAAACAAGATATGTGAATTACACTTCAGTAGAAGCTATGGGAAATTTTGAACCGTCACGCATACTTGCATACGAGTGTTTTAACGTTGGAGTTATTGCCAATGGTGAAAAAACAGTTTTTTCTATAAATCCACGTGCACTGTTGCTTGGGAAAATGAAAGTTCGTACGGAGGAATGAGATAAGATTATATTGAGTGTAAAATAGAATAGTTTGAAGCCTACTGTACATCAAATGACATTTGTAGCATAAATATGTGGAACTCTATTAATTTCAATTTAGTAACATATTTGTTGCAGGAATAAGTTAAACCTATTGACGGAGTTTATTGACAATGTTGGAGGATAAAAAAAAACTTTTACATTACACAAATTATATTTTGTAGTGAAAGTAATTATTTCGGTAGGACACTGCATGGAGCGCGAGTATTTTATCCTGACGTTGGGAAACTCGCTTTCTTTAAGACCTAGGTGATGGCTATTATGACGTGGTAGTGTTTGAAGCCAGCGCGCGAATTTTCTGGTCGTCAACTTCTTCGGCGTGACTCGAGTCGCGAAGAAGCTTCTGGGCCAGTCATCATCTCAGCTGCACGCAAGCCGCGACGCGCGCGCCTCTTTGTCGGCATGGCCAATAGCAGCGAGTGTGTGACGTCATCGGGATGACGGGCGACGACGCAGTGACCAGCGAGTGCAACGAAAAACGGAGTTAAGTACGTAAACACAGGATGTCCCAGCGTTCACCTACCACTGTGAAACCGTGCAGTGTGTTAAAACAGAGACAATATTTATCGACGTTACAGAAAACCGAAATATACATGTCTGCCATTTGCGACACAGACAACACAATCATTTCTTGAGCATTACTCCAGTGAGATGACGTCCGCCCAGTTTCACACATTCGCGCACTCGATGCTGTGTTGAGTGTGTTCAGATCTGGCGGGCGACTTCTGAGGAATCCCCATGGGACATAATCGCAAACCGACAGATCGGGCAGCGGGCAGGCCATGGAATGTCTCCGAAGGGCTAAATTATTCGATGCTGAAACATCGTTCGTAAAGTGTCCATTGACAGGCGAGCGGTGTGTGCTGTGGCTCCATCTTGATGGAAATAAACGTTTGCAAGGTCGATGTTGAGGTTACATAATGCGCGGCGTGCAGATCACAACCGCCCCCATGCTTAATGACAATGGAATCACTCGCCGGACAGGTCTAGACGTATCATGCCATCCCCACCCTAGGGACACACGAGTATTGGGCGAGTCAACATGGTGGGTGAACGCGGGGACATTCTGTACTAAATACGGAAAAGCTCCGCATTTTTTCTATAACTTCGGGTTTCGGGCACGAACAATGCCGAGTCCAAACGAAGCTTCCTTCGCCGCTGTAACCAGAAAATGATAGTTTCTGCGGCAGTTAAGGTTATCCATGTCACTTAAGACCTGTTCTTTCAAATATTAAGAAGAGCAGCAGGCGTCTCTAACACTTAGCAACACTTAAAATACACTAACTTTACCAGAAACTTAATAAGTTGATTATGTGACTAATATATAAATTCAAAAGTTGTACCAGATTCACCACGTGAGCATTGTAGGTAAGTGTATCCCTTCCCTCATAGCTCAGGGGTAGGGTAGCGGGCTCGCGTCCCGGTGCCTCCAACGCGGCTAATATTCAATGTATCACTTTTTTAATTTATGTCTATATGCAGTAGAACACCCACATAATGAAAATTAAAATAAAATAAATATTAAAAATGATTTAAACTAGAAGTACAGAAAACTAAGTAGGGAATTAACGGAGAGGTCCCGTGAATATTACGAAAAGTCCGTTTTTGAAAATCAATGTATCCGTAACTTTACGGAGAGTTTACGGACACCTCTGGATAAACTTTTACCAGCACTTTTCCGTAAAATGAAGTAAATATTTTTTTACAGTGTGCCATCGGGCGATATGAGACCGAGATTGACCAGCTGGGCTGTAATAAGCTGGGATTTGATGCGTCAGCTACAGACATTTGGTGTGGCGCAGATGTATGGCAGCAAAAGGCTGTTCACAATAAAGCCAGCACCTTTTGAAATCAACCTTAGAAAAAAGTCACTGCTCCTAGCTGCATATATTTTAACGGGCATACCGAGTGACTTGCTCCCAAGTAAAGTTGGTAACAATGGAGGGAACGTAGTTCCATATCTTAACGTCGAATAAAAAATGTCAGGTAGCCATTTACGATAGCTTTAATCTTTCTTTCGCTTTCGGTATTTTAAAAATGCACCGAAGTGTAAAATTGAGCAGATTTGTAAAATAATCCCTTTTCTAATAGTTTAACAGTTTCACTTGACCTACGCATGAATAAAATGAAGATGCCCATGGCAATGTTAATTTTTACTTAAGGCGGAAGAATTCACGACGTGCATACAAGTAGATCTCAAGCAGGGCTTTCAGAAGTGCTCACTTTACCGTGAACAGACTCTAGAATTTTTAAAGTATATTTATTAATGATAAGTGAAGATTAAGTGACTGTAACTACTATAAAGACAATGATAAGATTTATAATTTTAACTGAGGTTGACATAAGAATTTAGCGTACTGATAAGAACCACTAGTGTTAATAGTAGGTTCATGCAGTTGTATTTTGTAAATAAATTAATAAATTGAAATTATTTTTTAAATTATTTTATTGAAGCTTTTATTCGCCGTGGGGGATTTGTAACAATGTGCAGGGATTTTGCTGACTCACTGCTCAGCAAAACCTTATTCTGAAATATTGTGTGCCCGTGCCATTAGCCTTTAAAGTCCCCGTTTGAAAAAGTTGTTTATTTATTTAATCATTAATATAGGTAAAAACGCTGGCTGCGAAATGATTCTTAAGGCGCCCGTCTACCTGGCGCTTGAAGTGCGTTGCAGAGTGTTCGAAATACACGTTTTTCTACGAAACTATTCAACGTGCGTCCAGTGTACTGACCTACGCAAGAACACACATTTCAGGCGAGGGCTGTGAGTGTTTTCAAGAACTCACATTAATTAGAAACACCATTTCAGAGCACTCCAAAATGGCTAAAAACGGTTTTTTCAAAGCGCCGTATCTCAAAATGTACGTGTCAGATCCATACAAAACTAGTCAAGGGGCATGCATTGAACCTTCCTACACACTTTCCACCAATAAAATAATAGGGTCGCCGCTGAAAGTCCCATAGATACACGCAGCACGACGAGAACACTGTACGCCAGTTCAGAGCCTTGCGCTTAGTGGCGATGGGAGACTTGATGCGCGTGGCAGTGTCGCCTTTAACGCTCCCTCACTTCTCGGCTTCAAACGCGAAAAAAAAACTCTAGGTAGACAGGAGTCTTAAGCATAATGTGTAAAACCGATAAAGGCTATTCACGATAAAGTGAGCACTTTTGAAATGAACCTTAGAAAAAAGTTCACAATCCATGTATTTTAATGGGCGCACTGAATGAAATTTGCCCAGTAAAGTTGGTAACGATGGATGGAAAATAGTTCCATATATTAACGTCGAATAAAAAGTGTTAGGTAACGTTTTGTAATAACTTAAATTTGCATAATATTTGCTTTCCTAAGAATTTCAGTTTCACTTGACCGACGCATGAATAAAGTGACGAGGCCCATGGCAATATTAATGATGCATAAGGCGGAAGAATACATGACGTACACACAAGTAGATTTTAAGCAGGGCTTTCAAAAGTGCTCACTTTACATTGGGCAGCCTACAGCAGAAGGTATCGCCTGCAATGGTTACTGAAGAAAGGACAACGTTGTATAGAAATGTCAGTGGTAGGCGGTGGTGCTGCGATGGAAGGAGCGGGCGGGAAACAGCTGTCTCGTATTTCAGCGCCGACCCCGATCGTGTCCCACGTGGTTCGCCGAGTTTTCCCTCGCTACACGCGTGCCGCACGAAACACCGACGTCAACCCACCTCGGGCGGGATCCGACATGACAACGCTCGCGAGTTCTACCTGGGAACACCCCGGGGTCTTTATTCTCCCTCGCGGAACACAGGGCCCCGGCTACAAAGCCCCATTCGAGACCCCCACCACCCCTCGCCCCCCCCCCCAACCAAAGGTCTTCCGACCGCGTCTGCAAATTGGATGTGTAGTACACACCACGGTCCTCAGGGACGGGAACTTAAAAAGCAATCATCTACTTCGGGAACTCAGCCGTTCTAAAGCGTGTTTTCTAACCGTTACACACAATCGGCCAGCCTGTGGGTGGAGAGTTTGCACGCATGTTGCGACGTCTGGCGCATGCCTCTTTCAGGAGATACCCATCCTCTTTGCCGCCAGCTGCTTTTGTGAAGCTTGTAAAAAGAAAGTGCTTTTAAAAGCTGCGCCGTGAATAGCAACTGTTGCGCTCAGAATGCGGCCATGGGAGAACTGAATTGTCGAGGCTAGTATTAAATTTCTAGTGGCTGGCTGCACTAATATTATATACCTAAGGACAAGAAAGTTTCGCGAGTTCAATTACCTGTATGCTAGACTTCGCAATTCTTTGTATAGTCAAACCTCAGATGTTTGATCATTCGCTGCTAACCGAGTGTTACGCCACATTTGACAGTACGAGATTCGCTTCTTGTTTCCGTGCAAGTCGGCTATGCGCTGAGTCATCCAGGGTGTGCCTAATAAATTCTGATCCAATTGCAAAGGTGACTTCAGTGTACACGCGTTTGAAATCTATCTTGTCCTGGAATGAATGCGCGATTTTTTCCTATGCCTGTAAATACCTTGTGCCTCTCCACAAGAGAGATCTTCACACAAACTGAAATAATATTGTGTGTACAAAGAGACCTGAAAAAGTCGCGACTTCAATGACCCGCAGGCTAGAGTCTTACAGTCTTGTATACAAATTTTCTGATACCAACTGTGCAGTGATTGTCCGCTGTCACAGTGGAAGGCGACGATTGAACCAGTATTCACCGGGAGGTGTCAAACACCGTGTGGACCAATAACTAAAGTTATATAAACACACGTGTTTTGAATTCTAGCTTGTACCAAAAGTAATCCGCGAATTCTTTAGGTTTCTATGTATACCTAGGGACAAACATCGGCAGGCGATTCCTTACGAAAATGTAATACAAAAGATAAGCACAACTTATCCCTTAAAGTGATTACTAAGGGAGAGCTATGTGCACCCAAAATTTGAGTTTTAAACGTTTAGTTGAAAATATCATAAACCACTTGTGACTGAGCAACAAATTGGCGAATGGTGCTTTGTATAAAGAAGATCTTACACCTACAAAAATTCCGGCAGAATCCGCACCACAAGGAGCAATGACGATTGCTCCTACCAGTACCGAGCCCGTATACTGGCCTAGCTCTTATGTACAGATACACAGCATCGACCATTGATGGTGTACGGATGAATGCCATATGTTCATGAGTGGGCACATAAACAAGTAAAATATTAACTTGAGTTCCTTGGGTGGGAGAAGCCTGACGAAAACCTGCAGAGAACTCTACATTCAGAAAAGGTCACCTCGCGGGTGGCAGTTCCAGACGTTGTGTCAAAGAACCGAATTTCATTCAAGGTGATAACTGTCTGTCACTGTCACTACTACATACGGGGAGCAGGTATTTACCCACTTTCATGCCTGCCGATTTACTGACCGTTTGTGAGATTGGATTGTTTGGATTTCGATCAGTGTTCCAAAGGGACGGGGTCACTCGACTCATCGGCAATGGTACTAACAAAATTAATCGAGGAACGCTTTCCGAATAGAGTCGCGTTCAGGGAATCTGTCTTTCCTGAGCCCCACAGAACCCCCCCCCCCCCCCCCCCCCCCCCCCCCACCCCCGGATATCAAGGTTGTACGATACTTTTCCGTGAGGAATTTTGAAATAACAGTGTTTCAACAGATTGCCACGTACCATTCAGGACCTGCGAACAGACACTGAAACTGTGACAATTGATTAAGTCCAAATCAGTGTTACCATGGTTGCGTTGTACATGCTGACCGCAAAATACGCGACGGAACCTAACGAGAAGCGTTGTAGTTGTGTAAGGACGGCCAGAGAGCTAGACGAAGCTTCTGGTTAGCTCATGCACTTTCAGTTTATATGTATGTATGTATATATATATATATATATATATATATATATATATATATACATACATAAGTATAGACCTATACAGACGCTAAACTTGAATAAGTGAGAATTGATCCAAATCAGTGCAAACAGTGAAAATTGACTGACTGATAATCAGTGCCGGGTAACTAATTAATATAGTGACTGAATTTCACTGATTTATTTAAGAATTCCACTGCTATAAGGCACGTGTTCCCAGTTAATTTACTTGATTCACCAGTCGACAGTGGCTTATCAACTGACTTTCAGTGAATGCCATTTCACTGGTTTGTATCACCGATTCGGACTTAGAGTGTATATGCATATACAGGATGATTCTCAATTAGACCGACGAACTTCGGGAGGCGATTCTTCATCAATAAGTAAAGGGAAAACATATGTGACACTTTATAAGTAAACCGAATATTAGGGGAGCCATGAGCGCTTAAAAAAAAAAAAAAAAAGAGATTTTTAAGTCGTATTTGTGCAAAATATCGGTTCTTACGTTGAAGGTCCTGATAACACACAATAATGTTCCGAGAGTTGTCATTGTATTTTACTTCGCTATCGAAATTTTGCACAAATACGGTCTAAAACCTCGTTTTTGAAGGGCTCATGCCTCCCTTAATATTCGGTTAGGTATAAAGTGTCGCATATGATTTCCTTTTACTTTTCCATGAAGAATCGCCTCCCGAAGTTTGTCGGTCTAATTGCAAATCGTCCTGTTTATTTGAAAGGTCGATTTACAGGGTGCTTAACCATTTCAGAACCCATATTATTTTTTTCAGTCTGAGGTGTTGCAAAGAAGATATGCTATGATGCATGTTGTACTTAAAAAAGCCTATTCCAGCATCTCAGGTGCACTACACAACCCGCAATAATCACATTAATTTCAAGGAAAATTTCGTTATGGTTCTAGCAAAATGGGAAACAAAACGTTAGGCAATATCTTTACAGTTTATTCATAGTGCAGTCAGTATTGTTTCAAGTGAGTTCTCAGAAATCAGGTGTAAGGTATTATTATATTGCAATCTTTTTAATTGTCCTTATCAGATTAATTTGTCATGAAACCACGAATTATGCTTGATTTCGGAAAAAATCGTTTCAAACTAAAGCTACTGAACATCCAAAAAAAAAAAAAAAAAAAAAAAAAAGATCATTTGTAATAAGCAGACCCGAGAAATTCGCGAATTCAATGACCTGTAGGCTAGACTTTATAGTCTTATCTACTCTCAGACAGATCTCAACTATTTATTGGTTGATTGTTGTTGTAGTAAAAGGCTGTGGTTGGGCGCACAATTTATTGAATGTTTGTTATTGGCTCATTTATCTCCAGGAGGCGTAAAACAACACGTCGACCAATTACAAACGTAACATGAACGTACATGTGTGTGAATTCCAACTCGTCTGGTAATGAACCCGCGAAATTCTCGGGTTTCCAGTAATAACCGACAGTTTTCATTGCTAAAAATGATAGAAAAATTCCCCTTTCGTAGCTGGTGTTACTGCGGGCTGCAAGGTGCCCGTGAATTACTGCTTCGTTGTCGCGGCCAAACGAACTATAGGCTGGGAGAGAAATATGTCGCGTTTAAAAACGACCTGTAGGACAGACTCCAAGGTCCTGCGTTTTTTTTTTCAAGCTTCAACTTTCTGTTCATTGGCTGCTTCCCCAACGTGTAGACAGTATCACCTCAGATCAGGTGTCGAATTAATAGATGTTAGTGTTTCTTGCAGGTCTGTCACTGGCTCGGAGTTCACATTGGCGTGTCTAACAAACTATGGTCTTAATTGCAACTATAACAGAGTGCGTGTCCCAGGAATGAACTTGCGAAATTTTCTCGTCCATATGTGTGGGTTTCGTGTTCTGCAGTAGTAGTATCTATGTAAAGGCTGTTAACGATGAAGTGGGCACTTTTGAAATCAACCTTTGGAAAATGTCACTAACCCTATGGGCATCATTGGTAGAGCCACGAGCATTTCGCGATTTATTTCGGTGGCAGGGTAGACTTCAAACACTTGTTCATTTCTCCTACTTTGTGATTGGACAGCAGTTATTAAGCCACGCCCTTTTTAACTGTGAGCCAGTAAGAAGCAGGAAACAGCAGCGTGAGTGTGCGTTGAACAGTCCTGCACAAATGCCTCTCTTGCTCTCAGCAACCAATTAGCAAACAATAGTGTCTCGAGTGCGTACAGGTCTGTGAAGTCTAGCTTGCTGCCAAATCAATCCGCGAAATACTCGTGGCTCTATTTATTGGGAATACTGACTGGCATGCATCCAGTTAGGTTGGTAACGACAGAGGGAAATGAGTTCCCCGTTTTAACGTTGAATTAAAACTGTTAGATGAACATTTGTGAATATTAAAACTATTTCTTTTCATTGATTTTTTTTAATGCGTTTAAGTGGTTTAATGAGCTAATTTATAAAAAAAAAGAAAATTCTAATAATTTTACAGTCCTACTCAACCGACGCATGAATAAAGTTGTGAGGTCTATGGCTACGTTAATATTACCTATAATGGAAGAATACATAATTGTGCATACAATTAGATCGTCAACAAGGCTTTCAAAAGTGCTCACTTTACCATGAACATCCAATATCAGTCGTGACGTAGACCAGTAATGTGGTTTACAAATAAGCTGCCCGCAGAGAGAATGCTTGGCCACTCGGACTCGCAATTGTAGAAGTAGTCATTGTAATACGAGAATCACATATCTCCGATAAACCCAACACGAAACGACGAAAACAGCAACAACGACACGACAAGTAAAGTTTCACCGTGGCTGCTTAAATTACAGCACGACGCGACAGAACCGATACGACGCTCTCGGCTTTTCACCTAACTATTTAGAAGGCGCTGATAGGCTGTGCTAGTTTCAAGGCGACGGACAATAGGGAAATTTGGAATAAATGATGGTGACAAAGTGTTATCGCTATTGCATACAAAGGTAAAATTACTATTCTTAAGAGTTAAATTCAGTAATTTTCAAAATTTATTTTCTTTTAAGCTGCGTATTTGAAATCATTTCTAATCCCCCAAGTGCTGGTGGGACGAAATAATTTGCCGGGCTTGCAACAGCTCTATCTTGTATTTAATTGGGCGTTTAATTTTAAGTGTCGTGTCGGGACTGACGTGTCGTGTTTGTCGGGACTGTCGTGTCGTGCTTGCCGGGACTGACGTGTCGTGTTTGTCGGGGGCTGCCATGTCGTGCTTGCCGGGACTGTCGTGTCGTGTTCATCAGGGCTGTCGTGTCGCGCTTGTCGTGTCGCGCTTGTCGTGTCGTGCTTGTCGGGGATATGTGATTCCGGCATAAATATGATAGTGTGGAGTATCGCTGAAGGCAGGGGGGGTGCTGTTATGTGTGTCGCAGGTGTCTTCCATAAACCGGGTTCTGCGCAACCTGGCGGCGCAGAAGGAGCAGCAGGTGTCGGCGCAGAGCGAGTCGGTGTACGACAAGCTGAGGATGTTCAACGGGCAGGCTCCAGGGTGGGCGTGGTACCCCGGCACGCCCCCCACCCCGCATCTCAGCCTGCCCCCCAACCCTGCAGCCGCTGTGCTGCCCGGCCAGGTCTCCCGAGAAGACATCCACAAGCGAGGTGAGGCTCATCATGCTCCTCTAAAAGCCCCTTTCACACGATCAAGTTTATCCCTCAAACTGCTTCCAGTAAGTTCGGTCAGATAGAGTTGGACAGTCATGGCGTCATCTCAACGTCATAAACGCCGCCATTTTTATCTGAGAAAGTTTGATGACTTCAGTTTCCATCAAACATTTGAAAATTGGACCGGTTCTAAAATTTATTTGATGTTTGACGATTTCAGCCAATCAGAATCGTGCACGGCAAAAATGGACGTTATTAAACTAAAAATAACGTACAATTGCTGGAAACGAAGTAAGTTAAGAACGTAATTCATTTATGTAGAAGCTGTCTGGGCATGAATGCTATTTTTAGTGAATATTGTACTTAATATTACGAACTCAAAGGGATTTATTTCATTGTGCAGGAAACATGTCTTATAAATAGAATTTTAATTCAGTGAAGAAATGAAAATAAATTACAATATTACTTACATTTCTTCCTGTAATGGACCGCATGGAAAAACAAAAGAAATATCTCACTATGAAAATTATTTAATAATATTTCAAATTATATTCTCTCAACAAAAAAATTTGACAGTGTGGCATATTTTCAAACACATGCAAGATTATTTGATAAAATTTTTAGGAAGGAAAAATTTGATGGTCGTATTTTGTCTTCAAATTTGATTGTCAAATATAGTTGAAGGCAAGAATTTGACAGCGTGACAGGGGCTTAAAAGGCCCTTTCACACTATCACATTTTTATACAAATTAGAAATTACTTTCCAGTTTTGTTGAATTCAATTCCCTGAATGCTACATGACGTCATACGAACGTCATAATAGAGACCATTTTCTCTTTCAATTTCTTGAATGTTTCTTTTTCCTTCATTGTATAAAACAATGTCGCCCGACCACGTGTGTTTATGTTTTCAGCTAAGACTTCTAAACTACTTGGTGGATTTTGATGCGGTTTCCCCCATAATTTAGAGAATTTCTTGAGGAAGGTTTAGGTATATAATACGTTAATATTTAATATAATGATAGTATAGAAATGTCGACGTTTTATAATAAAGTCGGAAAAAGCCGCTTTTCGGGCGCTTACATGGCTTACGCTGACTAAACCATAAGGGATAGGCCTACGCCAAATTAATGTACTACAGAATTGTAGATCTCAAAAAGGCATATAAAAAAGTTTGCAACAGCATGCGTTTATCTTTTAAGGATGACCTACAGTAACCATTTTTGTCTTTCAAAATTTGATTAAAAATATGGGTTTCTCTTACGAAGACTTTGTGAACAACACAGTATTAATCCTATGATAATTACCTAAGCATTTAGTGAATACTGTATACTTGCTGTAGAACTAAACAACGCCATATTTGAAAATCGCACCCAAGCGAGGCCCGGGGCGGGTCGCTAATGTTCTATATTTTCTTGAATTCAAAATTCCAATCGCCGACCAGAGCTTTTCCGACAATAATAATGAAAGTAATATTATTATAATTTATATGTGTGCAGATATGCAAAGGCGTTACAAAATGGCATATATATTTTAAAAAACACGTCCATTGATACGAAGAAAATTTGCCGTGTTTAAAACCGATAATGTTCTTGTCTCGCATGAGTCGCAGATACTTCTAAAAATTAACTTTCCATAATTTTCTAAACTGGTTTCATTAAAAAGTTTGTGACAACTTCTCGTGTGGAGACTCGAGAGCTTGTTGAATGCAATTCATTGTAAAAAGGTAATTTTTTTTAGTTCATTAATTTATATTCAATAAATATTTGATCGTGTGAAACGGCCTTAAATTTTAATCAGTGAGAATTTCACTGCTTAAATTAGTGAACCCTACCTGACTGATTCACCAGTCAATTCAGTCAATTTAACTGATGAATTCGTGCAAAAGCCAGTTTCCCTTCACTTATCGATTTAGTAATATTTCCCACTGATTCATCAAACATCTTACTAAGTGTTTTTCAGTGATTTGGTTTCTGACTAATGGATGAGTTAAACGACGTGTGTCGTAACGCAGTTAAACAACTTGTATAAAATGAAACAACACATAAAATAATAAAACCAAAAAAAAATACGTTCTAAATTGTTAGTTTCGCCTTTCATAATACCATCTAACTAGCAAACACGTACATACATTCGGTATTTCATTCCGTTTTTTCGTATTTCATTTCGTTTGCACGTAATGACATCAGCGCTCGGTTCGTAGGTTTAAACTGCATTCATTGTGGTGAAGTGAGAGTCCTCGTACAGGCACTTTTCGTTTTGACAGTCCTAGCGTAACAAATTAGAATAAAAACGAAAAGAAAATGCATACAATTCGAAACGACCAGTCGTTCCCCGCTAGTTCTAAGTGGAACCATTTTTACTGATTCGAGTAGTTTACTTCCACTTCGAATCAGTGGTTTTCCACCGATCTGAATTTATAGAGCATGAATGATAGCATGAGCTGGGATTTTTTATTGCCGAAATCAGGTGTAAAATAACCAAAATGCACACGTGTTTGAAGTCTGGCTTGTTCCAAATCTGTTCCACGAAATTTTCCATCCCGTACTATAACCATAGACTAAAGATGAGGTAGACCGCTTATTCGTCTTGTGCACATGTACCCAACATTGACCTTCCCCAATCCTGCACAACTGTCAAAGTCACGTGGTCAACAGTGATGCACGTGTTTCTTTACATATACATTTTTAAATGACAAGCACTTATTTTTAATTTTTAAATGACTGGTTAGAAGAGGTATACAAACATATCTTAGCACTTGTTTACGAATCAGTTTTATAACCTAAAATCCAAACCACGCCGTTTTCGCTAGACGTGTCGGCAGGAAAGCAGTTCAATGTTGGGACACGGAGATCGGTCCACCTCATTTTTAGTCTATGATTAAAACCCACACGTGACAGTGACAGCTTCTGTGCCGTTGGCGACGTTATCCCGCCGGGCACGTGACCCCGCGATCCCCCTGCCTTTTCACCTCCGACGCCGGCCAACCCCCCCTCGACAAACCACCACCCTCTCACCATCCCGGCGGCGCCGCTGATTGCATGGCTGCGCGCGCGCGCGCGCGCGTGCGTGCTCGGTAATAAACCATGGCGCCATTTTCTGCACCACTTCCCCACCGCCATTCTAATTAACCGCCGCGCGACCGGCACGGCGTGTGTTTGTGGTCTTTCATTTCCCCAATCACGGCGCTGCGTGTGTTTCCTACCACGCGCACGGCGCGGCGTCGTATACCTCCACACCCCCCACCCCACCCCCAACAAACCTTTCACACCCCGCAAATAGATCCTGCGGCATGCCATACCCCCCCACCCCGTAGCCGACAACCAGGAACGTGCTCCCGCGACTAATATTCACTGTCTCAACCCCACGCCGAACACTGCCCACTTACGCCCGGTTGCACCATCGTGGTTCGAAACTCGATCCGAGATCGCATCTAAGATCGACGCAGTAAACTGTTGCGCCATTCGAGTTCAAAATTGAACTGGAGAACGAGATGAAATTTCATTTCGAAACGCCGAAATTGGCAGTTCCAAAACTCGATCCGAGATCAGCAGCCATCGTCGACAAATGTAGTTTGAAAATACGCCAACAGATAGAACTACGGTCGAATGTTTTTGTTGGGAAATTAAAACAACATTAAACGCACTTGAATGTTATTTAGTAAAATTCGTACAACAATAATTCACTTAAAACAGATAAAATATGGCACATGTAGTTCTATCTACAGTGAAAAATATGCCTACTTTCATGCGTCATATATTACGAACCAATAGGAAAATTTGTCTCGCTCTTAATCTCGATTTCACCCTTTGGAACCAAGATCGACGAATCGGAGATCCAGAATTATGAAATTTCGTTGGTACAACACGTTTACATTGGAACCAAGATTGTAACTGGATCCTGGTTCAGAACCACGATCATCCGATCTCGGATCGGGAAAGATCTTGGTGCAACCGGGCATTAGTCGACCATAATAAGCGCAGCTGCCACGTGTCGAACAGGTTTTTTTCTAAACCCGTTCGGCAACACATTAATTCCTGAGCTCAAGATCTGCAGCCACGCAATTTTGTTGTATAGTCCATTAACGGTTACTTCGCACTTTTCTGAAGCCCCGCTAAAGTCCAGCTTCCAGGACATTCTGCCGCATTATGCAACTAAAGCTTAACTAAGTCTATAAAATAATACCAAAGGAAAACGCATCGAATTCGTGCGCACTCAGTTGTAATATTTTGCATGAGAACTATTTCTGACTAGACGCTGCCAGCACACAGGTTTTGCCGCTGTATTTATTCGTATTTATTATAAAAGAAATATTATAATTTATAAATAAAATATTGTTAAAACTTCAATATAACGAAAATTTAGATACGTGTATGTTAACAGAAGTATAACACGTTTGCTATAAATGGCATATTTAGGAAATAACTAAACACGTCATATATGGGGTGATTTTTCAAATGTTTTACTCTAAAAGATCGAAGAAGCCGAGAATATACTATATGCGTGCTACCTCTGTTCAGCGAAACATAACATAACCATATTAAAATGGCCCTAGTAACCAGCTGAAGGCCATAACTGGTCAGAGTTACTAGAATATAAAATAAATTTGTAAAATAATCGAAACATAGAATTTGTTGCGTTGTAAATATTAAAAACCAGTTACATTATTTTAAAATTACAGAGGCTTGATATTATATTTGTTATAATCAGCGAATCAGCAGCTTTCTGCGCGAACTACAGCCGTGGTGGTGTAGTGCTTAGATAAGCGCCCGTAATTTAAACTACGAATTCTATTTCTATTAAAATGCATCATACACACTTCCTAGGAAGATGGTGAGCTATTCTGCCCCGACCGAGACAGCTCCCCGACGGGTATCCTTTCGGCCGCCTCCCGTTTCGCCGCCCCCGCCGGAACAGACCAGCGACCGGGATTCCCAAGAATCCGCCCGCGCGACCAGACGCCGTCGGGCACGCAAACAGCTAACTAGCCTTTCGGCGGGTCTGCCATGGCACCCAACGGTCGAATGGCCCCGCCCACGAACCCCAAGGCCCCCAGCCCCCTCCCTATCCGTACTATTCTATTTTGTTATTTTTATTTTTTCCCCTCGCCCACCGTTCCGCTCCAACCTAAGCATCGTCCAGGACATCGACGTACCCCTTCTGGACACCCTGGCCTTAGTTTCCCGGCGGACGGGAGAATGGAGCTCGGTTCCTACGCCCCCCTTTTTTTACAAAGACACATACACATGCATCAACCAACATATTATCACAAATCACATCTTTCCCTCATTTAGATTTTCTTCTCCGCAGTTCCTTCCGTTCTTTCATCTGTTTCAGATCTTGTCTTTCTTCTTCTCTTTCTTGCTGCTTCTACTCCTCTTTTTCACACTCTGTTGTTCTTCTACTTTCCTTCTCTGTTCTCTTCCCCATTTTCTTTCTTCCTCTTCTTTCTCTTCTTCTTCTCTTCCCCTTCTTCTTCTCTTCCTCCTTATTCTTCTCTTCCTCATTCTTGTTCTTCTATTTTTCTCCATATTTCCTTCAATTCTTCTTGCATTCATTTCGGATCTTGTGGTTAGACTACTCGCCTCCAACAAAGACGAACTGGGTTCGTTTCCCGGTCCCTCGCATGTGGGAATCGTGCCGAGAGATGCCGCTGGTCAGCGGGTATTTCTCGAGGATCTCCCCCCCCCCCCCCGCCTTGCTATCCGGCGGTGTACCATACTCACCACGCTTCACCCTCACTCATCGGCTCTCAAGACCTCGATGTTAAGAACCGCCCAAGTCTCTTCACTCACGTTATTGGCTATCGTATGTGTAGAATGCTGCTTTCCCAATTCCATCAGGCTAATTAAAACTCTGATACTTTAATACTAAACGATTGTAACAGGTCTGAGAAATCTCAAGCAAAGTCAAGAATACATCATTCAGTATCAAAAAATATGGAGGAGTTTCTAGAAGAAATAACGTTGCAAAAAAATTTTTCCGATTCTATTTTATAAAAATTACATGCTTTGAGGTAGGGCCTACGATACGGTAGTAATAGCATTAAAATAGGCCTACACAATTTACACATTAAGTTTTTTATGGTCATAGTAACAGAAAACACTTTTTTGGTCGCGTCAGATTTCTCAAGCATGTAAATTTCTATTTCGCTTTCTTTCATGACATTACTAATTACAAGTTTTTGCAGCAACATTTTTACATATGTTTGTGAAGTATGCCTATATCCAGACATTAAAAAAATCTTTGCTTCGTATACGGAGTTGCTTGCTTACTCGACATAGGCCTAACTGAAGCCTATAAACTGTTCTCGTAATTTTCATGGGTTCGACTTTAACGTTTACTGAGAATACTTAATTACTAAACGAACTGTTTCTTAATTTTTAGAAGACAATATTAACTACGATTATAGATTTAGAGACTTTTCTAGGATATGCAAATGTTTACACATTTTTTCTTTACCAAAGTGTGCCAAGATACGAGCATTCTTAGATAGAATCTCTCTTTACAGATTAACAAATTGTCTTCGATATCTTTATTGTCTTCAAAACAAAAGCCTTGAAAAAAATTAACCCAATGAGATACTATTAAAAATAAATTCAATTGCACAAGACAGACATATTAAGTATTTGACCCTAGGACGTCTGGTTATTAGTAACCTGGTCGTTGAAAATCAATCAACAATATTAAACAAATAAAAACAAAAAAAATCCATAAAAAAGGAAATAAAATAGAAACCAAATTAGTTAACGAATCCCGACTTTTTTTGACGCAGAACTCACATACTATTTAGACAGACTAAATCACTATTTTCAATTGAGGAAAATAATCACAACACAATATAAAATCGAGTATCAAGAATTGCGTATATCAGGGAACTAGTCAGAGGAGATACGGAACGAAAAAATTAAGGCAGCTCAATAAAAAACGAGACGAGAATCATCGAAAACATGAGCTAGCACAAAGAAACAACTAGTGAGCATAAAGAAGTGTCGGGAATCGCAAGAGAGATAGAAAATGAGTGAGTGAAGATATTTTGGCGGCTCTTAAAATCGAGGTCTTGACAGCCGATGTGAGTGATTGAGGTGAGTATGAAGCGGCGCTGGAATGAAAGGGCGAGGGAAACGGGAGATCCCCGAGAAAACAACGGCGACCAACAGCGTCGTCCGACACGATTCCCACTTGCGAAAATCCGGTGACCCTGCCGGGGAATGAACCCGGTTAGAAAATGTTTGGGCAGCGCCTAACAGCTAATGCTTTCAACTCAGATGAGGTTAAAGCGAAGCAGCGAAGTAGCAGCGAAGGAACGCAACGGCGGACAACCCCTACTCGGCCCTTCTCGGTAACTGCGAAATGTCGCCTTTCTCAAAAGGTGATTTCCTGTTTTAATTTTTAGGACGTGAAATGAGTATAAATTAAAACAATCTTAAATCGTTTATTCTTGGAAATGGAACATTCGCTATTCGGGCCGAAATTGTATCCATACATGTTTTAAATAGTTTGGCCCATAATTTGTGTCAGCAAAATTACGCTTAAGTAGTTAAATAATGCCGATTCACCGCCACCTGGCTACTGGCTGGGTACGAAGGGACGAGCAAGCGGCCATCTTGTGTGATGTCACACGGAAATCTCCTGCTATGTCATTCATCGCCAATGCCAATGGTGGCCATCTTGGATTTCGCTTTTTTCCCTCGGAATTTCCCTTTTTTCCTCTTGCTCTATCATTCCTTCCGATATATTCGTGGTATTCCATTCCCCTTCTTTTTTCTTGTGCTCTAGCATTCCAGCCTGCTGTTTTCTCTCTCCCAGACCCGTCCTCTCTCTCGTCCTTCCTATCCCTTGGAGTTTTCTCAGATTCCTTCTGGAATATTTTATTTACTCTCTCTTTTGCTTTTCACATTATCCATCTTTAATTACCGCGCCCACCCCCAGAGAGTGGGAGGTTCTGCCATTCGCGGAGAGGATCACTGGTATTGATGCTGCCATATTGTGTGTGTTAGTGATAGCATTACCTGCAGGACCACGTTATCATCGGGGAGTGGAGTTCGAGTGGAGGCCGCTAGGAGTGCTGGGAATTATTCTTTAAATGTTCGTGAACTCAAAAAAATGCAGGAGTCATGCACAATCATTTCGACCACTCTTCGGTTACCAGTCCGACGTCTAGACTACACGACCACCATTGCATGGGGAAAGTTAGGAGATTAAATAAATTATATACTCGCATCGGCCTATGCACTCCTCAAATAATGTAATTGTAATCGCGAAAAAAAATAGGATTACCATCACATGCAAAATTGCTGCATCAATAAAAACCCTCCTCGCTGCGAATGGTAGAAAGTCCCACACTCTGGTGGCAGATGCGAGAGTTAAAGTTGGAGGACGTGAAAAAGAAAACAGAGGAAATAAAGGAGATCAGAAGGAATAGAGCGGACGAGAGAGGATATGCGTGGGAGAGAGAACGGTAGGAATGAATGCCAGAGCATGATAAAAAATAAGCGGAATTTAAGAGTATGAAGAGATTAGAAGGAATGATAGAGCAGAAGGGAAAAGGGAAATTCCTAGGAAAAATACCGGAAATCCAATATGGCCGCCATTGGCGAGGAATAACAGAGCAAGAGGTTTCGGCGTGACGTCATACAATATGGGCGCTGGCTAGTTCCCTCGTCCCCAGCCAGCAGCCAGGTAGCGGCCAATCGGCTTTTTATAACTACTCGCTCATATTCGAATAAAAAGAATATGATCATGGACCATAAAATCCCTTCCTTTCTGAAAAAGCTTATAATATATATATATTTTTTTGCGTTTCGCAATTTTACCTTAGAGTTTCGGTTATTCTTTTGACATTCGATGGCATGTTTCACGTTCACAAGTGATAAATCTCTGCCTTCTATCCACGGGTTAGATTATCAGCCCGATGCGGTTTCAGCCAAGAAAAACCTCTTCCTTTTTATATGTACTTGTTTTAACAATCAGAATTTTTCCACCAGTTTGTAAGTATCCCAGTTAAGTAATCCAGTATACTATAACTTCTTTACTTATTGATATTTCACATTTCAGGATCTTGGCTCATTTATTTTACCTTCTCTCTTGATCTTTTCCAATTTCGCAAAAACTTTCCCGTTATCTGCGACCGACTTTCGCGTGTTTGATTATTGTCCTCGTTTTGCTTCCACCAAATAAGTCCAGGGACCGTCGTGGTTTTTTAGAGTTTTGTTTGTTCACACTCTTCAGAAGAAAGTCTTCTTGAAGATTGAGAGAGAGAGAGAGAGGGAGAGTAGGGGGGGGGGTGTGATTTTTTTTATCGCAGTAGAAAACATTAACTTTCTTTATAGGTTGTTCACGAAAAAGTGAGCACTTTTGAAAGCCCTGCGGAAGATCTACCTGTATGGACATTGTGTATTATTCCACCGTATGTATAATTACCATTGCACTGAGACTTACCACTTTATTCACGCGTCGTTCAAGTGAAACTGCGAAATTATCAGAAAAACAAATACTTTACCAATTTACTCATTATTACACTTGCATGTATTAGAAAACGAAACAAAAGGAAATAATTTCAGTACTCAGAGAAATATTTACCTAACACTTTAAATTCATCGTTAAAGCACAGGGCTGATTTCCCTCTGTTATTACCAAGTTTACTGGGCTTATAACAAACCCGTTAAAATATATGCTGGTATGGGCAGTGGCATCGAAGGCTGATTTCAAAAGTGCTCAGTTTACCGTGAGCAGGCAAATACGTTGGAACACCCGTCGTAATCGCTTTCTTTTTTTTTTCATTCGCCACGCCGGGTGTTTATAGGAGACTCGGCTGCCTCGACTGAGTTTTGGTGTCCTCTTCGTCGGGACGTGTTCTATGGCGATGTTTACAGGCGTCAGCTGCTACTTGCCACCTCGCATTCGTCCCCGGGGCAGTTTCCCGCCCGAAACTAATCAGTCCAGGAAACCAGTTTCCGTGATTGGGGGAGATGCCATTGAAAGGCGAGCCCGTGTAGACATTGGCCGCCATGTAGATTAGAGGCAGGCGGGCTACACTTTCGTCTTTCTCTCTCTCTCTCTCTCTCTCTCTCTCTCTCTCTCTCTCTCTCTCTCTCTCTCTCTCTACCCCCAGATCTCGCCGGGATCTTGAGACTTGCGGCGGGGGAAGGAATTTACCCTTTCTCCCCTCTTCTCCTCTCCGCAGACATCAACCCTCCCTCCTCTTTATTTACGCTGGAGGAGGAAGAGAGGGAGAGGGTGCATCAAAAGAGGTGGGCGTGTGCGAAGGACGAGGGTGGTTTGAGGGGGCAGGAGGGATGAAAACTAGGAAGTTCTGGCTCAAACTAATTTTCTCTTACTTTGCTCTCCATCCCCCCCCCCCTTTTTTCACTTCCCCGCATCATCGTCTCCCCCCTCGCCTACTGCTTCGTACCAGTTACATCGTTAAAACGAGAGTGCGAATTACGTGCGCAATAACGCAGCGAGCTCAGTTTAGCGCCGGGCCCCATTTGACGTCGCCCACGACTCGAGAATTTTTCCTAACGAGGGTTCGTGTTACTTCAGCGCTAGCCAACACTGCGAATATATTTAATTTCGAAAGTGCAGTTTGGCCTTTTTTTAAGGCTGTAACAGACGGAAAAATTAAATATTTTTTAATTGTAGTTCATCACAACGGGGGCTTTTTACACTGGCCCTCTTACCAATCAGATGGCTACTTCTGAGATACAATTAGCGATGCATTAGGAACAAAACAAGCACAATACCCACTGATAAGCAACAGATGTAGATAATGTTGGAGTGACCAGACAGGTGAATGGGTCAACTATTATTATTATTATTTTAATTCTTCATTGCTTCAAGGGAAGGAAAGAAATGTTTGAAGTAAGATCCTATTATTTATGTGATGAAAATATATTGCACAGTGTAAAGAAATAATCTTCGAGTAAATTTATTTGCACCTGCAACTAGTTTTCTCTACGTGTAAAAAACGAATAAATTAAAAATATATATACATTCTGAAACACAACTACGTAGCAAAGAAATGTTTTCACATAATTTAGGCTTCTAACCGTAGGCAATGAAGAATGGCCAATGCCTAGGTATTATGGGCCTGCAAAATTCTCGTTATTATTTGGCATCGACATGGAAACTTCACAGTCGTGTCACAGAGTACTGAAGTGTACAGAGATGAATTGGAGTCGCTTACTGCGAACTACAGTCATGCACGCCAAACGAAATGGTCTCACTGGCTAGCAACATGGTGGGCCGTCGTTCGCCTTTCAACTCTTGGAGACAAACTTTCCAGACGGCAGCGCGACCAATAGGGAATATTCCACAACGTGTAACACCCTTATCAGACTGCAGGCTCATCTCACACAACTTCACGTGGCCAATGCGTGACTGGGTCCCCTTACATTTGTTTTCGTATATTTAGGCTACTTCTCCTGTGGTTGTGTATCTGCTCCAACCGGCGATATTAGTCCATTGACTGCTGATCGGCTCTCAAGACCTCGTTGTTAAGGCCGTGTCCCAACTTGTAAGTGTGCTCCTCTCTCTCTCTCTCTCTCTCTCTCTCTCTCTCTCTCTCTCTCTGGCACACTCTGGATAACTCTAACGAATTGAGACTGTGGCCTCTGTAAGCCTTCGGCATTATTCCTCTGGCAGAAAAGACAATAAATAGTGAAAAATAAAATATTTCTGGCCTTTCACTTACCTCAAATCAAAGTGCAGTATTTTATAAAATAGTAACTTATTTTAATTTTTTACATTTTTGAATGATTAAAAACCTAATTCTTATGTGAAAATCAGAGTATTTAATAATATACACACAACTAACTTAAATGAAACATGAACATAACAACATCATAATTTTTATGTTCCATATGAAATGGAATATTGTTGTTATTATACATTTCGCAGTCACAATGATTAAGTTAAGTCGCTAAAATATTTCTAACACTGCTTTAAAAACAACAAAATATATGTCTGGATATTTGAGGTTAGACTTGAAAACAACATGGCTGCCAGAGAGGGTGCGAGAGTGAGCTCTGAGTGTACATCGTGGTTCACTCTCCCTCTCGCGCTCTCTCCTAGGAGTTGGGACAGCATAGAGAACTCTTTGTGGCATCAAGAGTGAGCGAGAGAGTACTCTCTCGGCGAATTGGGACACGGCCCAAATCTCTGCACTCGCTCATTGACTGCGACTCGGCGCTAAGCCGCTTCCCTTCTGACTGTACGACAGGCGATTTTCTCACACCAGTTTGACGTGTTTGTCCACTGGCGCTGAGCTACAGGGCGTGTCAAGTTAAATATGAGCCTCTGACAACGTAGGGCATATGTACACGTGCTAACATGCCATCAAATAATAATGTACGTAGAGCGAAATCCAAATGAGAAAATATTGTGCAGTGGTCCAAAACGCTTTGGGCGAGTTGGGAGGGTTCATTGCCATTGACACGAAAGTGGCGGGGTTGTTCAGTTCAGTAGCGACAGCTATTTGGTAGTGTCGAAAGTTGGTTGGTACTACTGGTAACATGCATATACTTGGTCATGGGGAAGTTTCCTTCAATCCATAATAAATATTATGCTCCCGTAATAATAGTTTTTTTATTTTTAAAAATGTTTTAACAGTATTATTGTTATTATTATATGTGTACATTTAACTGTATAATTACATCGTACATTCTACACTGCATGGTATTACGAAAGGGATAAACATTATATCCTTGATTTATATTGGTTGTTATAATATGATATTGCTGATATAGCCAGAAATACCTGCTTTGCACATATCCCTGCCAATCGTCTTGCACCAAATGTTGGAAAAGTAGTGATTCATATATACGTATGTGACAGTTGACAATGATATTACAGTTCGCAAAGGGAACTCATTAGGAGGAATACACCCTCGTGGTGTGTTACGGTTATAATCGTGAATTTGATCTCAAATCCAATATACAGAATGTGCTATACTGTATTTGGTTTGTAGTTGTTATAAAATTTTTTTGTGCAAATTTGCATTTCATTTGTCAATATTGTACTTCTGGAGTGACTGTTATGCCATAACAGTTTATTTTACCGAATTCGGTTCACTGGTTGTTGTACGGTTGTTTTTTTTTTTTTTTTTTTTAGTTTTCACGGTTATGGACTTGAATATTTTGGTGTGGCTGATAACACGAGAGCGGCACGCTCAGCGCGGTATTGGAGAGCGATGTTATCTGTTTGGTATGTACGGCGTCAGCAATGTCACGTGGTTTCCCTCCCTCCAGCGGCGAGCGCTAGGGAGAGCCCTCCCCTAGTACACTGCCTCCCGTACGTCCCCTTTCGCAAAGCTGCGCCAAGATTATTTTCCCATTTGACCTTTACTACAAGTAAGGTAAAGTAGATAAGAACACGAAGACGAAACGACGTGGCAGTTTGTTTGATGTGGGCATACTCATTCTTTGATTGGCTGAGCGAAGCGCTGGGAACAGGCCTTGTGTCTGATTGGCTAATGCATGCTGCGCATAGGTTCCCTGTTGGCTGGCCTGCCGGCAGGCGTTGATTGGTGAACGGCGTATAAAAAAAATATATATCTGGCCAGTGACGCCATTTTGTTGGTGCATGCCGCTGAATTTCGCTGTATAAGCTGCTGTTTCACCTCTGTATTCTCCAAGTACTCTGTGTCCCCTGAAGGTGGTTCACGGTAAACTGAGCACGTTTGAAAGCCCTGCTCAAAATCTACTTTTGTGCTCATTGATAGAGCCACGAGTATTTCACAATTTCGTCCGGAAACGAGGTAGACTCCAAACACTTGTTATTTTCTCCTACTGCGAACGATAATGTCTCCAGGATATATAGATCTGTCCAGCCTAGCTTGCTGCCAACTCACACAGCGAAATACTCGGGGCTCTACTCAGTGGTCATTGCTAGAGACCTGGAATTTTCGCGGATTCGTCTGAGGACAAGTTAAACTGCATTCACGTGTACATATGTGTTTTTGCTTCCGTTGGTCCATAGTTTGATATACAAGCCCTGAACTACTTTCAACCAATAAAGAACCTGCGAGGAAAATAAGAACCGAATACCATGCTACCTGGTCTGGGACATAACTGGAGTAACAACCAACGAACTACTAACTCATGCTCGAATACACAAAGGACTGTGAAGTCTCGTTTGTTGCCGAATGAATCCGCGAAATTTCCGGGTCTCTAGAAATAGGGTATTCTTCCAGTACGCGAGAAATTAACATTGTCGTGGGTATGATCACTTTAGTTACTCTCCAGACAAAGGAAGCTATGCAATTGTTAGATAAGTGAATAGTTTAAATATTTTCTGATTCATACATATGTTTTAATTAATCTTGTATTTGTTGTCTAATAATAGTAATGTTTGACTGAAAATTTAATTTTTTCAGGACGTTCTTATAATTGGTACTGCCTTTTCAAGCAAAATTTCAATACTTATTTTCTATTTTGTAACCCGCGTGCGTTAAAAAATAATTTCAAAATTCGCACATGATTACCGAACACTTTTAATTCAACGTCAAGACAACTATAGGCTGCTCACGGTAAAATGAGCGCTTTCGAAAGTCCTGCTTAAGATCTACTTGTATACACGTTGCGTGTTCTTCCGCCCTAAGTAAAATCAACAATGCCATGGGCCTCAGCACTTTATTCGTGCGTCTGCCAAGTGAAACACTGTGAAATTGTTAGTAAAGTAAATACTGTACAAATCTGCTCATTTTTACACTTGGATGTATTAAAAAATACAGAAGGTGAGAAGAATAATGAATGTTACCACAAATGGTTTTCTAACCTTTTTTGTTCGACGTTAATACATGGATCTACTTTCCCTCCAATCGTTACCAACTTTACTGGACACATGTCACACATTGCGCCCGTTAAAATATATGCAGATAGGGGCAGTGACTTTTTCCTAAGGTTGATTTCAAAAGTGCTCACTTTATCGTGAACAGTGTTTATCAGTTTAACTGGCCACGTGGCAGTCAACGTGCCCGTTAAAATATGTGCTGATAGGGGCAGTGAAATTTTTCCAACGTTGATTTCTAAACCGTGAACAGCATACAAACTGGATGTAACTTGGCGAGCATTGGCTCCCGCTGTGACGTCGCTTCGATTTGTTCGTCAGTTCTGTCGGGAATGTTGGCAGCGTAAGAACTTCCACATCTTCGACTCCCAACCCCCCCGTGTTGCGTCTCTGTCACTCACACACTTGTTCGCCCCTCCCACTCTACGACCCCTCTCTCGCCCCCCGCCCGTTCCGCCCACACCCTAAATGCTCTTTGTCTCAAACTTTCTTTCCCTTCTCTTTTAATCTCCTTCGACGAACACTTTTTACTCCTAGTTTTACTTCTTTTCTTTCTTCCACAGCGTGTTTTCCTAAGCTTTCTTTGGGAGACAGTGTTTCTCCCATACCAGTGCTCCTGTGTCCTGCAATTGGAAATGTTTCACAGCGCAATAAACGCGAAGCTGTTGTGTTCAGTCTGCTATTGCCAGGGAGGGGAACATTTCGCGAATTCATTTCGGGACAAGATTGACGTCAAACACATATACAGTGAAGTCACCTTCGCAATTGGATCATATTTTATTAGACCCGCCCTGCACACCTCTGAGCCAATAGCAGACTTGCAAGGAAACGCCTTGCGAATCCCGTAACCGTCAGGTGTTGGGCAACAGCCAATAAACACACAGCTGAGGCTCCAGTACGCAGAGGACTGAGGAGTCTAGCCTACGGGTCATTGAACTCGCGAAATTTTCCTATCCCTAGCTATTGCACACATACGTGTGAGTGTACTTGAATTCTTATTGGCCTTGTCGAGTTTTTACAAGGGTAGGGGGATGGGAAGGAATAGTGTTTTTCGTGAACGCAGCTTTGAAATAACTATCCCTTATTCTTCTAATGCATCCACCGACGTGCGCAAAGCTGAATTCTTAATTGTTTTAGTGAAGAAGGTGCTGTAAACAAGTACTTACTCCCACTTATTTTTAAGTCGTACTTGATCTAGTGAGCTCACGCGTTATTGTCGGTTACGTTTTATTTTGGCTATTTTTATATACACGCACCCTGTGAGAAAGACAAAATAAAATATTCGATGCCGCGACTAACCCTGTTAGGACTGAACATACTTACCGGTGCTGAAGACAAGATTGAAGCGAGCTGCCTATATTTTCCACTCTAGCCATACCAATTGTGTTGGTCAGTGTATTTTCAGATACCATCATCCTATTGGTCCTGGCTACACCGGGCATCTTACTATGCCCTGCAACGTTTATTATTGGCTGGCCATCGGCCAATGAAGTCGCGCGTTGTTTGTGTGCCAATCGATGGGTCGCGACGGAGTTAACATGTTTTAAAATACAACCTGTTCAATTCAGAAATTTTTTAAAATAACAGTTATATTCTTACGAAATGAAATGTTGACTAATAGTATTTTTTTAAATTGGATTCCGATATAGTCCAGTGAATCGGTAAAACAATAAAAGTGTGAGTTTTGTCTCCATGAGCAAAAACATTTCCACATAAACATAGTCCCCGTGTGTGTGTACATACACACACACACACACACACACACACACACACATATATATATATATATATATATATATATATGAAACACACACATACGGGGACTATGTTAATGTGTATATCTATATACACCCACGGGGACTATGTTTATGTGTGTGTATATATATGTATATATATATATATATATATATATATACATACATACCTATATACACACGTGCATACTCTTAAAAGGTCTAACAGGGAAGATATTCCTTCAGAAATCTTTTAAAGACATTTCCCACATTTTCGGTATGGCTTCTTGTTACATTTATGACTAGGTGACAGAATAGGTAAGTGTACAGAAGTGAAATGTCGAGCTGGTGCCTTTGATGATGCGGGTGTACTCATTAGTTGATTACCACGCTAGGCTTTGGAATGGGTCTTCTGTCTGATTAGTTACTCCGTTTGGGCTAAGTTAATTAGGTAAATTTTCAAAGCCAGATACCCTGATTTTTACCCTGATTTCCACCCCCAGCTTTAGCTGATACTCGCCAACTCAGGTGCCAGCACTTTCCTCATGTAGGATCATCTTCTACCCCTTCAGACGTAGTGTGCACAACGGTGCACATAACGCACAAGAAATCTAACTTTAGCACGTACTGTGCAATGCGAGGCCCAATGTCCAATTACAATCCCACGCTACTACTCTTCGTTATCGCTGCTTCATATTTATACTCCATTCAAGATTACTCCACACTTTCCTGAAGCCCTGCCAAAGTTCTACTTCCAGTATAATCCTCCACCTCATAAACAAAACTTAGATAATCACACCAGAGGGCCAACACACCGCATTCGTGTACGCCCACTTTAATTATATTTTTGCATAAGAACCATTTCTTACTAGCCATTACCAACACACCTATTTTGTCACTGTCTTTATTCATATTAGTTGTAAATAAACAACTTATAATTAATAGATAAAATACAAGTAAAAGTTAAATTTAACCAGAAATAAGTTACTTTAATGTTAACAGAAGTATAAAAGCTTGTGATAATATGACATTTGTATTTAGGAAACAACAAAACACATTACACTTGGTGTTTTTTTTCTCAAAGGTTTGATTCGATATGTGTGGAGAAACCGCGAATAGACTATATAAATCCTAACGCAAAGCTCACGACTCACAAGTCGTAGTATCGAAACAAGTTCTGTGCCAGCATTAAGTACCACCCGCATGAAAAAAAAAAAGAATTCTCTTCCACACCTGAAGCAATATCAACTCCTTAATTTACCCGTAATTTGTATTTGCAGGTTAAGTTACAAAGGTGCATAATTTTTGGCCTGAGAAGTATTTACGAATTCCTTGCACTAACGTACATGATTGAATCTACGGAAAAAAATTTCCATTGGTCTACGACACCCACAGTAACCAAAAATGACATTTCTGTTTACTAGTAGCAACCGGTAGCATTAACCAAGTAATAGACGCTGCCTAAATTGGTGTTGTACAGCACCGACCATGAGTTTGCGTATTTTGCAACACCCATTCGTGAAGGAGTATATTCGGAATAATCTGTTAACCCTTCCAGCCACAGTATCCCCTATATGGGACGTTGCTTATGAAGTGACTTTAATGGTTCTGCACTGTACACAGTAGAACATACCGTCCAATGAGAAAGGTTCCCTGCGCGTGAGAAATATTATTCGCTGTTGAAACTATATTTCGTAGCCGTATTAACAGATGCTAACAGTAAGATAAAGAACGAGCATATTTTTTATTGGTTCCGATGTATGACATAACTTCATGTCGATATCAATACAGTTCCGAAGAAGAAATCAGTATGTTGCATCGCCAAAAATTACTTTTTATATGTGACTGAAACGATTAGGGGGTTAATTAATGTGGGATCTGAAAGACTTGTGGAATGCTTGACACTTTGAGGTCAGCAGACATTTACAAGACAACCAAGACAAGTTAGAAGTGAGTTACGTATATGCACCACTGCAGAAACACCAGTTCTATTGGCCTCTGTGTTCCCACTCACAACCGACAATGGACACGCCTACTGTGCTCTACAACGTTCGTTATTGGCTGGACATCAGTCACCAATGCGCTGCGTTGGTTTTGTCTCAATCAACTGTATTTGTTTGTGTAAGGTGTTTTAAAATCACACCTGCCCTTTTACGGGGATGTTTCAAAAATATTATTGTAGCCAGGAACGTTATCGTTACTGAGCTCTAGAGTTCTTGCAAGATCCCGCCAAACACAGGCAGTACAGCGACTGCATGAAAAAGCAATTTTTTTTTTAATGACAAAGAAATTTCTAGAATATATTTGCTTGAGCTACCTCGAGCATAGTCCTCAATGTGTAGACAGAGTTTTTTTTTTTTTTTTTTTTTTTTTTTTTTTTTTTTTTTTTTTTTTTTTTGCGAAAGAGATTTCAAAACCAGTTGTACTCCAGAACACTCTGGTCCATGATACACTTTAGTTGTTTGGTGATTTTGAAATGTCCCTTACCTCAAGCGTCTGCCCGCGTTCACGAACGTTCAGCATCGGGGTGCTTTGTTACGATTGGCCCAGTCAGATAAGAGCATGTATTCTCGCATAGACACGTGGCCAGTAACCAAAGTACGTTGTGTTTCCGGACGTAGGATGTGTAAGTCTGCCATGGCCATACGTATTTTCGCGAAATGCACCTGTCGCTATAAGCTGTTTCACGGTAGAATGAGCAATTTTGAAAGGCCTGCTCAAGATATACTTGCATGCACGTTAGATATTCTTCCATCGTATGTAGAATTAACATTGCCGTGGGCCTCATCACTTTAGTCACTCGTCGATCAAGTAAAACGGTGAAATTTTTTAGGTAAGTAAATATTATACAAATCGGTTCATCTTCACACTTCTGTGAATTAAAAAATACAGAAAGCGAAAGAAATAATATTAGTTATCACAAACGGTTACGTAGCACTGTTTATTCGACTTCAGGATATGGAACTATTTTCCACCCATCGTTACCAACTTTACTGGACAAATGTCCCTCAGTGCCCCCATTAAAATGTATGCGTTCAGGGGCATCGACTGTTTCTAAGGTTCATTTCTGATGTGCCCACATTACCGCGAACAACCGTTATCAATGTGTTAACGAAATTTGCCTCTCGCTTCGCGTGGGCTCCCCGCGTATCGCCGCGCGAGGCCGCCTTTTAACTTGGAATTTGTTTTCCGGAACGGACCAGAAAATCACGCCGCGCCGCCGCTATTTGCGCGCGAATCGCAAGCCGGGCTGCCGATCCGCGCCAACTAATTCCAAACGTGATTAAATTAGGCGCCAGCTGCTCGAGTTAGGCGGCGCGCTCGCTGCAGCACGGCCCATTTCGCCGTGCTGCAGCGAGCGCGCCAGCCTTCATATCACATTATGCTAACTGGATGGAAATTATCTAAACAGCGCCGTCAGGTTCGGGCGACAGTTTCAGCGCAAACATATCCTCGATTACCTTACACAAATACACCGCTGCGCTGCGATTTGCCGCCGACGGACTAGCAAACAAGGCCCACGCGCGCGCGCGCACACACACACACACGGGGGGGGGGGGGGGGAGTGGTCCGAGCAGTGCTTGACGGTCTTCCAAACATTTACGTCCTCGCGGGAGCTATACGCGCGTGCTATGGGCCTGAGTAATTATTCCAGGCGACGTATGCGACAGGCCACCGATAACGTTAACAAAACTCTCTTAGCCGGTTCAAATCCTTTCACACCCACATTTCTGAGCGTGAAACAGCGAGAACTGAGTCAAATCGTTGACAAACTGAGCAACTGTTAGTCGTGAAACGATCAGAAATCTAGGAATCGATGTTTTTTTTTTTTTATAAATAATTAGAATATTTTTACTTAACTTCATAACATGTTATCCCGAGCATACTCGTTTACTAATTACGTGTTGGAAAATAGGCAAAATCATTTTCGGTGTTGTACAAGACCAGCGCCAATACACACAGCGTCTTTCTCCTGGCTGATGCTATTGGCTGCTGCTAACACACCAAAATATTATTGGCTCCTACCGGTGCCACAAACCAAAAGAAATTATTTTCATTGGTTCCATCGTGTAGGTTATTACAAGGAATTCGTAAGTACTTTTCTGGTCAAAAATATACTCTTTCGTAACATCTGCCGTGGAAAATAAATGAGTAAGTTAAGGGGTTTCAATTTATTTTATTTATCGTTTATTAAAGTTAAATTATGTAAATTCTACACTTTATCATGACACCTGGTGACAGTTAGAAAATAAATAAAATAAACATGGTTGGTAGGGGATTGAACCCACATGGGTTGCTTGTCTTTTATAGTATTTTTTCGTGTTCAGTCCTGTTTTTTCCCATGGCAGATATCTGCATCGCAATGGCGAATGTCCAAAAATCTCTATCTTGTCATTCACCCCCATTGCACATTTCGTAGGAATCGATTAAATCTTTATCGAGATATGACATAAAAAATTTATTTATTCGTGTAATGCTATCTTACAAAATGGCGGGCAAAAATTATTACGTGTTGGTATATATGAGGCTTGTAATATATATTTTTAGCATACAAAATTTGGTCGGAATTGTTTTAAAGGTATGGTTAGAGCCAGGAGTATTTCACGATTTCGTTCGGTGGCAGGGCAGACTTCAAACACATGTTCATTTCTCCTACTTTGTGATTGGACAGCAGTTATTTAGACACGCCTTTTTTAACTGTGAGCCAATAAGAAGCAGGAAACAGCGGCGTGAATGTGCGTTGAACGGTCCTGCACAAAGGTCACTCTTGCTCTCAGCAACCAATAAGCAAACGATAGTATCTCGAGTGTATACAGGTCTGTGAAGTCTAGCTTGCTGCCAACTCAATCCGCGAAATACTCGTGGCTCTAGGTATGGTAGATATACAAAATATACCAAGAATATTTATATGGCTGCCATTTTGAAAATAAGAACCTAATCAATTTCAATCGCGTACGTTTCCCTGATCTATAATAGTATTACTTACGTTCCAAATTGGATGAGAATTGGTTGAACAGTTTTTGAGATATGATGTAAAATAATTATTTTTGTTTTCGGAGCTATCTTCCGAATTCACGGACCAACAGCATTATAAATTGCACAATTTAATTCTAAAACGATGCTCTGCCGGTATGCAAAATTTGGTATTAAAACGGTTGAATGGTTTCCGAGATATGACTTATCACTCTAAATATTAAATTTACCGCCATTTTGAAAGTTAGTGCCCAGCGTGTTCAAAAACTATAAAGATTTTGTATCCTTACTAAGTACTATTTGTTTACCGAGTGTTGTTAAATTCGGTTGTAGCGTTCAAAAATTAATAGGAGTGGAGGGGGTGGTAGACCCACACACGCACACACACACACACACACACACACACACACACACACACACAAGTGATCTCATATACCTTTAAAAAAACTGATGTTCACGGTACAAATGACAACGAATCCATCATTTTCCCGGGATTTGAACCCAGTACCGTTTTCACTGTACTTCACGTCCCCCATTAACACGCTACAAAGCAATCTATAATAAATATAACAAATTTACGCAGCATTACTTTTTCCAAGTGTAATACATTTAAAGTTACTGAAAATTGGACATTCATCAGAGTTTCCCAGTACGCCAAACACTTATGGTATTCTTCTTAATAACAATAAAGTAACTTACCCTTAACTTAATTCCTTGCTGACTTTGCTTTAAAAGTGTTCATCTTGTATTTTACAAAACTCTGATATTATAAGTGTTATAAATATTTCAAATAAAATTTTCGCCAATTATTTGTTGATTTTTATTTATGAAGTAAATGTTATATTAGCATTTTGGATAAACTTCGTCATATATTGATTTTTTCTTTTGTTATTATTTCTAAAAGAATTCAGCCTTCAAACAATTTGCTTCTTACTAACACGTAAAGTAAAAACATTAACTGTGACTGCATGGTAGTATTTTGGTGAAAATAAATTAATAACAATTATTTTACATTAGCAGCAAAAAAAAAGTTTCTTTGAATGATAAGGAATAAATAACATCTCATGTTTCCATAAAAATTACATTACATGGGTTCAGCACTAAATAATCAAAACCTTATAAAGAGCCACAAAAAAATAAACTGTTTTCACTCTTTCATATTTCAATATTAATTGCATTATACAAATTTCCCCTTTTTTTTAGCATTGTTTGTATTATCTACATACTGTTTAATGAAATGGATAGGTATAGACTGTTCAAGGTAAAAGGAGCACTTTTTAAAGGCCTGCTTAAGATCTACTTGTGTGCATGTTTCGTATTCTTCCGCCTTATGTAAAAGTAGCATTGTCATGGGCCTTATCGTTTTATTCTGCGTAGGTCGAGTGAAACAGTGAAACTATTATAAAAGTAAATGTTCTACAAATCTGCCCATATATACACTTCGATGTATAAAAAAAAAAAACACAAAGCGAAAGAAATAATTTAAGTTAACCCCAATTGTTACCTAACACTTTATATTCGACGTTAAGATATGTAACTACTTTCCATCCATCGTTACTAACTTTACTGGGTGCGTGTCACTCAGTGCACCCATTAAAATATATACGGGCAGGGGCAGGGACTTGTTTCTAGTGTTGATTTCAAAAGTGCTCACTTTATCGTGAACAGACTTTATATGGTAGTAATATGTAACATTAGTTGCACGCCTGTGCGGTAATAGATGTAAGGAATAATAGATAGCACAAAAGAGTAAACAAACTCGAAGCCACAGAAGTAGAAGCAAGCCTGGTCGGCATTGCTGTCGAAGGCAGATGTTCCCCTGATGCGTAGGCAGCACGGCCTGCGCACTGTGACAGGCTCGCGCTGCGCAGCACTGTAGCACAGTCGGAATTCGCAGTCGTCTCCCGCCAATCAATGGTGGCGAACTATGGCGACGCACTGCGCATGTCAGAACTCAGCCGCCGCTGCTGCCGCCAAGCGGCGATCACGGGAACCTCTGCAGCGAGGACGGGATAAAGACGCGCGGAAAATATAGCACATCTATTATTTTTGCAGCTTTCTAAGACCTTTTGGGAGCAGTGCTATGTTACAACTTGCGCGTATCATTTTATAGCATTCCGATATTCCCGAAATTGGATTTTTCGGACTGATTTTTCAGCTAATCTGCTAACGGGATACATGTGAAACTTGAATATACCACCAATTAAAATAAAAGGTTAAAAACATCGGAATATGATATGAGGTTTTACGTGTATCACTGTAATGCTTTTGAGATGCTCTTTCCAACCGTATACGATTTCTGTATTTCGACTTGATTTTTTGACGAGTATAGAACCACGCCACACAAATGTTTTTATACACGCATTCTATTGATCTTGACGAGAATTGTCGCTTTTAACGCAAACGAGTGTCGTAGCTTCTCCTAGTCAAAAGTTATGGCTAGGGGCACCTGTTTTTAGCGAAAAAAATTTCAGGACAAATTGTGTTCCAAAACACTTTGTATCAGAACAGCTTCTGTGATTGAATCATTTGAATATTTAGGCGTCTTATCTGTCTGCCCGCGAATCACGGACGGTCAGCGTGGAGGAAACTAAATTCTGATTGGCTCACTCATCTTATATACTCTCTTCACACAACGGCAAGCGCCCAATAGACAAATGGCGACTGCAAGTGTGCACATAGGATATTGAAGTCGAGCATCCGCGTGAATCTTTTCGCGAAAAACAGGTGGCTCTAGTTATAGCCTACTACGCAGAAGTTATAAGACACAACGAAACGAACTCAAAATTGCAGCCCCCCTTTTTTTTCTCCACTGCATGCGATGCTTCGCAGTCCTCACTCAACGTAACATATTCTTTGATCATTTGGCAATCGAATGGTGTAATTGAATTTTGAATGTAGACAATAGATTCGAAACTGCAATACTAAATTGTATCCCCCGATTTTGTTATAATCGGATTTTCCGGGTTGCCTCCCACTATGGTCACAAATTTAAAGACGTATTCACGTCAAAAAAATTTCAGAGCTTGCCAGCGCATTTTCCTTGAGAGGTAGGAGAGATGTAAAGTCGTACAGTCGTAGTTACACCAGTGGACTTACATGACGTGCAACATCCCACTGTAAGGCAGGATTTGCAACAACCCGTCGCGTCCGTTCGTCCGTCATCAGCCCGTCAATCAAGTGACCAACAGCCAATCAGGGGTGGCCATTAATTCTATCCGTCCATCCGTTAAAACCTTGGCAAGCTTTAACGTTTGACGGACGAACGGATGAAATTACAGCCTTCTAAACTTGCACGTTTTGTTAATCGTTCATTCTGAGTTCTTTTCAAGACTGTGTAGCGTGTGCAATGTTTAGTTTGAGCTGTCTTTTGTTTTCGTATATTTGTTTATGTAACTGTAAAATTAAATGAAGTTACATTTTTCTTGAAGATTAGTTGATAATTACGTTTGGAAACACGAGCTCATTTTGTGCAATAGTAAAAGTAATAAAATAATGCTTTATATGCTATTTATAAAGTCTTTTACGTCGATTAATTTCCGTTACGTAAGTGTATGTGCATTTTGAGTACTTAGAAACCAAATACCGTAAAAAATTATCACTTTATATGGAAGAATTTTTTTTTCTATTTGTAAACAGTTTTGTTTTTATTAGTTTGCAGCAATGAACTTACGACGGTCGTACGGAGTTAGGTTGTAACTCGCTCAACTTGGAGACGGACGAAGGTACGACAAACGGACGCGACGGGCTGTTGTAAATCCTGCCTTACAGACCTAATTTGCCCGGGAAAGCGTGACAATGGAGGAACTGCGGAGCGCCTTGCACGTAAGGGAGATGGGGCGCTGGACGTGCGTGTTATTATCGTATCTAGGGCTGTGCCTTGAAACCGAAATAAAGAAAAAATTCTCGGCATTCGTGTACTCTTCGCGCATTATAAAACCTTCTATTTTCAACTGTTAGTTCGCAAGTTAAAGTGGGCGTAAAAGGTTTAAATAAGTTGGCCACCATCGTTTTAGCTCTCCATTTATTGTGTGCCTCAGTCACTCAGTCACATGTGAAACTCTTACGGAAGGGGCTAATACTTTAAATCACAAATCAACTTCTATTCAAGGCACAGCAAAGAACCAATTTTCTTGCATCAAGAATAAAAATATGTTGCCCATCGGGATTAATCAACAGTGTGGCTCGTCCTTATAGTAATCGGGAGCAGCTGTTTGTGAACCTGTGACGTAATCTCAACGAAGAAAGCTATTGCCTTAATTATACACCGTATTCCGCATCTTTAGGGGGGCGAACAGGCTGCCGTCGTATCTGAAGCACGACGCAAAACGCGACCCTACAAAGCGGAAGACGGCAGGAGCGACGGAGTCCACTTGGCGTAAGGAAACGGGATATCCCCGAGAAAACTGCACTGCAACCAACGTATCCCCTCGGCGTGGACTTGTGCCGTTGTTCAACACTATCGCCCAGACGCCGGTAAACAAGTGCAACGTAGAGCTATATAGAGGTGGGTGTGTTGGTGGGGGGGAGGGGGGATACCTCGCGGAAGAATGGGGAAAGGAAAGCTACGACCGTGCTAATTTGCTCTCCGAATGCTTTTGTGCGCGGGACTAAATTAAGTAGGTTGCGGACCAGGAGTGTCAGAGGGTTGGTTGTAGTTCCCGGGGTCGAAGATTGGGTCCGAGTGCGCGCGGAGAAATGAAGTAGGGGGTGGGCGGCGTTGGGTAAGGGAGGGGGGGAGATATATAAGTTTGGGTTTGCGATCCGGAGGTGGGTAGCAAGACGTGCTCGGGCAAGCGGAAGTTGAGTTCGCGAAGGGGATGGTTTGCCAGAGGGTGTGCGTGTGTGTGTGTGTGTGTGTTCGGAGATGCAATCGAGAATCCACAGTCGTCATGGAGGGATGCACTTTACGGTTACTGCGGGGGTTGCAGGAGGTTGAGAAGATGATCGCCTCACAAGGGAAATGCGCATCGACCGAAATGGCGACGTCCATCTAGTTTTATTTCCCTTTCTCGTTCTTCTCTTTTTTTTTTTTTTTTGGAGTCGCGAGCTTCGTCGCTAAGAAGGAACGTACCACGTTCCTCGACGCCTGACGCCGTTATGGTTTTTTTTTTCCTTCTTCTCGTTTACGACTTACCCTCGTTAACTTAGACGTGCACGTCAAAAGGCGAGCGCAAGAATATTTTAAGAGCTCGCTGTGGGCTGTTCATATTCGCGTGGGCTGTTGCCTGTCGAAAGAAATACTTGAAGTTTTAACATGCGATTAGGATGCATACATTACTACACAGGTTCCTCATGGCAATTGAAGAGAGAGAGAGTTGATTTCAAACACGAGTATATTCGTATTGCTTTTGTCATTCGACTGCAGTTTGTTTCTTGCACCTTTGACAGCCTTGAATCAGTACAGAACAACTAATGGTGTGATGGACCAATCACTTCTTATCCATTGGAAATACATAACGATTCTTCAGTGTTGCAGAAGCTTATGAGCCAATGCAGCAGTGGCGTGTGGTGGACTGTCGCAAGGTAAGCTGGTGCTTGCTCACTGCTGTACATCCTCGGTGCACGCAGCAGGAGCCAGTAACAACCGTACAGCCTAGGGGAAACTGAATGTATCCCGACCACTCACAAGCTAGCAACAAGGGTACCATTACACACGTCCTGTGACGTCACCTGCCGAGCTAAGTTTTATTGGCGGAAGTGTAAACTAGCAAGCAACAGGTTACAGCATAGAGCTAACGCCAGCTTGCCTTGCAACAGTTCACCACACGCCTCTTAACATCGAGGTACTTGGGAGCCACTAAGGGCGAAGCGAGGATAGTATGGAGCAGCATCTGAAGGCAATGCCCGGGGGGGGGGGAGATCCTCGAGAAAACCCGCCGACCAGCGGCATCGTCCGGCACGATTCCCGCATGCGAAAATTCCGGAACCGCCGCGTCGGGAATCAAACCCGGTCCTCCTAGGTGGTAGGTGAGTGATGTGACCACTTCACCCACACGGCGCCTTATTCTATGACACTACCGAGCGATGTAGTGTAGTGTTGACACACCGAGCTCGCGTTCGGGAGGACACGTATTCGATTCCAGCTTAGGGCATCGTGATTTTAGTTTTACATGGTTTCCCGAAAACACTTTTGGTCCAGTAATGGAATTTTTCCTTAATATAGGCCATGGCTATATATGATGAATAATCGCGAAATTTTTTTGAGCCAACATATCTTCTATAACACTCTACACTGCAAAAAAAAAATTGTGGCTTCCACAAAATCATTTTGTTGGTATTCAATCTGTCAAGATTTTTTTGGTGTACACAAACAATTTTGTAGCTGCCACAAAATAAGTTTTTAGTGAAAAAATTTATTTTGTCACAGCTACAAAAAAATTTTGTGTACACCACAAAAAATTTGGCAGGGTGAATACCAACAAAATCATTTTGTGGCCACCACAAAGTATTTTTTTCAGTGTAACTTGTTTATTCTTTCATGACTGGATGAACAAGATTTTGATTCGGGTAAGTTGTTTACAGAACAATCACAAACGTTCTGCCTTATAGTATCAGAATCCTCATTGGCCCAGTGAAATGGGATAGTAGCTTCATTTATGCATGATAGCAAATAAGGAAAGAAAATTGTCGGATATGTGTATAGTACGTAGAATCCTAGCAGACAGTCAAATTTTCCCACGACAAACCATCATCTCTAGCCATGACTAAAGACCAGAGAATTTTGTGGGTTCATTTCTAGACAAGTTGGAATTCACACATGTTACTTTAGTAATTCGTCGACTTGTTGTTCGACACCTCCTGGAGGTAAATGAACCAATAGCAAACATAGAATAAATTGTGCATCCAACCAAAGCCTTTTACTACCACAACAATCAACCAATAAACAGTTGATATCTCTTTGAGAGCATATAATACTATGAAGACTAGCGTAAAGGTCACTGAACACGCGAATTTCTCGGGGTCTCTAGCCATAGCGTATCTCTTCCCCGTGCCCGCTCCACTGAGCATCTGGTTCCGTCTCTGATAAACCACTCAGAACAGCGTATATATGCCGACACTGATGACAATGTTGAAGAGAGCTGTCTATATGCCTCACTATAGGTAGGGATAGCAAAATTTCGCGAATTCATTTCGAGACAAGATAGACGTCAAACACATATACAGTGAAGTCACCTCCGCAATTGGATCATAGTTTATTAGATTCGCCCTGCACGCCTCTGAGCCAATAGCAGACTTCCAAGGAAACACCTTGAGAACACCATAACTGCCAGGTGCGGGGAAATAGCCAATGAACACACAACTGAGGCTCCAGTATGCAGAGGACTTAGGAGTCTAGCCTACAGGTAATTGAACTCAAGAAATTTTCCTATCTCTAACTATTGGTAGAGATCTGAAAAATTCGTGAATTAATTTCGAGACACGCTAGAATTCAAAACATGAGTATTTATATAACATTAGCTATTGGTCCACACGGTGTTTGGCACCTCCTGGAGAACGCCGGCCAAATAGTCACTTTCCACTGTAACAGTAGACAACCAAGGCGCTGTTAATATCGGCTTATTTGTGCATAAAACTGTAAAGTCTGTCCTACTGGTCAATGAACTTGCGAATTTTTCAAGTCTCTAACTATAGGTAGAGCCCCGAGTATTTCGCGGATTGAGTTGGCAGTAAGCTAGGCTAGACAGATCTATATATCCTGGAGACATTATCGTATGCTTATTGGTTGCTGTGATCAAGTAAGGCCTCTGTACAGGACTGTTAAACAATATCTCACATTACTGCTTCCTGCTTATTACTGGCTCACAGTTAAACGGGGCGTGTGTAAACAACTGTCCGTTCCTAAACAACTGTTGTCCAATCACAACAGTAGGAGGAAAGAACAAGTGTTTGGAGTCTACCTCATCTCCGAATGAATTCGCGAAATACTCGTGGCTCTAACTATAGGCTATTCACAGTAAAACAAGCACTTTTGCAAGCCCTGCTTAAGATCTAATTGTATGCACGTTGTGTATTCTTCGCCTTATGTAAAATTAACTTTGCCACTGTCATCATCACTTTATTCATACGTCGGTCAAGTGGAATTGTGGAACTATTAGATAAGTAAGTAATTCACAAATGTGGTAATTTTTACATTTAGATGCATTAAAAGAAAACGGAAAAATAAATAAATAATTTAAGTTATCACAAATGTTACCCGACACGTTTTTTCCTACGTTAAGAAATGTCACTACTTTCCATTATTTGTTACCAACTTTACTGGGTGCAAGTCTATTGTTGATTTATCGTGAACAGCCTTTACAACAATATCATTCGTGCTGGTCTCTGTATTTCCACTAACCGTCATCCTACTGGTCCTGGCTACACCGGACGCCATTTGCTGTGCTCTGCAACGTTTATCATTGGCTGGCCGTCGGCCAATGAAGTCGCGTGTTTACTGTGTAGCATTTAATGTGTCGCAGCAGATGTGACACGTTTTACAATCCATCGTGTTCGTTTGACAAATTATTCGAAGCCAATGTTTCATTGTTACGAACTGAGATGTTGACTAGATGTAATTTTTTTTACTTAGATTCAGATAGAGTCCAGCGAGACAGTGGAACAATGAAAGTGTGAGTTTAGTCGTCAATAGCAAATAAATTTTTTATGAAGGTTAGACCCCAATATATACAAGCATACTCCTCAAAGGGTTAACACTAGAGCCACGATTTCGCAGATTGATTTGGCAGCAAGCTAGACTTCACAGACCTATACACACTCAAGACACTATCGTTTGCTTATTGGTTGCTGAGAGCAAGAGAGGCCTTTGTGCAGCACTGTTCAACGCACACTCACGCTACTGTTTCCAGCTTCTTACTGGCTTGTAGTTAAAAAGAGCGTGTCTAAATACCTGCTGTCCAATCACAAAGCAAGAGAAAAGAACAAGTGTTTGAAGTCTACCCTGCCACAGAACGAAATCGCGAAATACCTGTGGCTCTAGTTAACACATTGGAGGTCTGCACACATTTACTAGCACTAAGCCAAATTAGAAGTGAGTCATCTATATCCACTACTGCAAGAACACTGGTTCTGTTGGTGTCTGTGTTAGGACACACCATCGTCCTATTGGTCCATACCACACCGGGCACTACCCTGTACTTTACAGCGTTCATTATTGGCCGGCCATCAACAAATGGAGAGCCAAGCCGATGTTGACTAAATCAAATGTCCTTTATCTTATAAAATCAATCATGTCCCTTTGAGTGGCTATAGAAATAAGAAATTCTATCATTAGCAATATCATTGTTACTGTGCTGTCGTGTTCTTGTGAGGTTGTGTTAAACACTAGCTGAATGAAGACTGCACATCCATGCGAATTATATTCTGAACAATAAAGAAATTTTCAAATTATCTTTGCTCGAGCTACACTCGACCATAGCTCAGAAAGTAATAATGACCTCTCTGTCGACCAGAGTTATCCCCTAACTACCTTCTCTGTTGGCTTGAATAAAAAACTAGACTTCAGTTGACATGATTAGTAGAGATCTGAGAATTTCACAAGTTCATTCCTAGACAAGTCGGAATTCACATGCATGTACGTTCATGTTACGTTTGTAATTGGTTCACGTGTTGTTTGACACCACCTGGAGAAAAATGAGCCAATAACAAACATGCAATAAATTGTGCTCCCAACCACCTTCTTGTACTACCACGACAATCAATAGGGACACGCGAATTTCGCGAAGAGATTTCCGCACATGCTAGATTTCAGTACCCTACGAGCATACCAACTGTTTCCTTTTACTTATTGACGACGTGTGTCTGTGAGGAGACATTTTCTTAGTTAACTGGCCAATCAGAATTAGGTTACTCCAATACTGCAAGTCTCTGATTCGTGAGCAGGCACTTACGACGCGTAACATCTAGAGCACCCAATCACAAAAGTGGATCTTAGTTAAGGTATTATGAAATACCACAGGTCGTGAAATCTTTTCGCGAAATTCGGGTGTCCCTAACAATCAAACAATAAACATTTAATATCTGTATGAGAGTATATAAGACTGTGAAGTCTAGCCTACAGGTGAGTGAACTCGCGAATTTCTTGGGTCTCTAGTGATTAGTATTAATTTTATAAGTAGGGATAGGAAAATTTCGCGAGTTCAATTACCTGTAGGCTAGACTCCTCAGTCCTCTGCATACTGGAGCCTCAGTTGTGTGTTCATTGGCTGTTTCCCTGCACCAGGCAGTTATGGGCTTCACAAGGTGTTACCTTGCAAGTCTGCTATTGGCTCAGAGGCGTGCAGGGCGGATCTAATAAACTTTGATCCAATTGCGAATGTGACTTCACTGTATATGTGTTTGACGTCTATCATGTCCCGAAATTAATTCGCGAAATTTTCCTATCCCTAGTGATTAGTATTAATTTATAAGCGACGCACTCTTTAAGAAGTGCGGGCTGCAGTCTTGTGTTCCGCCGGGGGACTGGCGAGCTGTAAGTAATTGGGAGATGTATGGGTGGTCGTTACGTGGCAGTTGTGGGTGGGGTAAGGGGAGGGGGCATTTTTTCGCCGTGCACGATCAGTGTTATCGTCACAGCAGAGCGGGGGGCAATGTTTTCGACAGCGCGTGACGAAGGGGCGCCCGAAGAGATTGTCCGTGGGGGTGGGAAAAGGGGGGGTTGGTTCGCCCATGGCTCACGAGAGGATGGTTGATGGTGGGTTGTCGAGGAAGGGGGAGGGGGATGGGAAGGTTCCGCCGTGTCGCGATAACCGCGCGTGAAAGATGGATGGGCGTCGCGAGGCGGGCGGAACAGTTGACGTAGAGCGCGCCCCCGCCGGTCGTAATGACGCCCGAGAGCGCCCGGGCGCGTTCCGGACTTCATTTGTCAACGGCCGGCCGCGCCGTGACGTCATAAGGCCGCGACAAAAAAAAACCGCGGCCACGCTAAGCAACGCTCGATTCACGTGTACGCCGATCACATCAAACAGGCAGAGCGGACTCGGCCTGTGGTTAGAGCCTCGAGTATTTCGCGAATTCCTTCCGTCGCGATGTAGACTTCAAACACTTGTTATTTTCTCCTGTTACTGGGATTATACATCAGTTGTTTGTTCACGCCCCGTTTAACTACGAGCCAATAATAAGCAGGGAGAAGTAGTGTGAGTGAGCTTTGAACAGTCCCGTACCAAGGCCTCACTTGATCTCAACAACCAATAAGCAGACGATAGTGTCTCTCGAGTGTAAGGAGGACTGTAAAGCCTAGCTTGTTGCCACATAAATCCGCGAAATACTCAGGGCTCTCTGCCTATGGTTGTTCACGTGTGAGAAAATTTTCTGCGTTTGTCATTTTGGTGATTGGTTGGAGTCTGTTTACGGCCACGCTGTTTCGATAGTTAATTTTAATAGGAAAATTGCAAAATAAACGATGGACCACAAACTTGACGCTATAATTGTTCTACTTTATTCTGTTAATCCCCACATCAGTTTATGATTTATAGTGTTAGTCAAATGGTACAGCCGGTTCTGGAACAACGGCGTCTGGCGTCGGAGCTCGGTGCCAGCCGGCCGTCACGTTGTGACATTACCGTCCGCCATCTTGGAAGTCAGTGTCCGTTGGTCATTGCTAGGGATAGGAAAATTTCGCGACTTCATGTCGGGACAAGATAGACGTCAAACACATATACAGTGAAGTCACCTTCGCAATTGGTGCATATTTTATTAGACCCGCCCTGCATTTGTTCCATATTCCATAAGGATTTAAATAGGAACTAATACAACATCAACAACGAACTTTGCAAATGAACGACCAAATGTTGAATAGTTACGGAAATCAACACGATGGAATGTACATCCTGTTACATACGAAAGCACACTTGGTTGGAAAACGGTAAACACGGCACGCCATTGGTTGGCAGCCGGCCAATACGAAAAGGCTGGTGTCGTTTTGACCAGTAGAATGGCGTCACGTGACAGTATAACACGGTTACCCTGCAGCTGTATGGCTATAGGTATCTAACGTCTAGCTTGACTTTAAAGCTGGTAAAAATGTTCCGATCTCAAAGTCTAAATTATTCAATAAATTAGTGATGGGAACTATGTCAACCAGCTGACTTCTGGGAGACATCGGCGAAGCGTGCTCTTTCCAGGAGCGGATAATGACGCGGACACAACTTCCCGGGGGGGCCACGGTGGCTGAGCGGCTAGCAATCTCGCCTCCCACCAAGGCGATCCGGGCTCAATCCCGGCCGGGTCACTCCGGATTTTCGCATGTGGGGATGGTGGCGGACGATGTCGTTGGCTGGTGGGTGTTCTCAGGGATCTCCCGCTTCCCCCGCCCCCTCATTACGGCTGTTCTCCATATGCACCTCCTTCACCCTCATCGGCTCTCAAGACCTCGATGTTAAGAGCCGTCGAAATCTCTTCAATATCTTCAACTCTCCAGCGTGACTCGAGCGGAAAACTAAGACGGTTTCTGATAAGCTGTTCTAGTTTACCGCCCTGTCTGTCCGACGCGATGGGAGTACATGCGAACCGCGGCATGAAACATGAAACATTTGTAGGCTACTCGCACAGAACTAAAACCACGTGGTCGAAAACTTTTCGCAAATTTTGAAAAGTAGTAAACACTTTTGAAATCTATGCTTGTGTGTGAATCGGACTACAATAGAAAATTGATGTGCCATTAATAGAACAACTGACAGAAGTAATTGTTATGATATCACTAGGTGTCATTCCATGAATATTTTGTGAAAAAGTATTAACGTTTTCATGCGACAGTCCAAACGAACACAAAGCGGATTGTGTATTAAGTACACTGCTAAAAATTTACAATATTCACGGACATTTTTACGGAAATTTACAGTAAATATACGCATACGGAATCCGCAATGACGAAAAACGTAGAGCTGATCTCCGTAAATACAATATACAGAAAATTTCCGTATTTCCTACAGCCTCGGGTTACGGGAACGAACAATGTTGAATTTACACAAATCTTCCCTCGCCATTTTAACCAGAAATTTTACGTGTCTGTAGCTGTTAGGATATCCACGCCCACTAATATATATATATATATATATATATATATATATATATATATATATATATATATATTAGTGGGCGTGGATATCCTAACAGCATTATATATATATATATATATATATATATATATATATATATATACTTTCAAACAATAAAAAGTGGCATCAAGTGGCTGTGACATTTGGCAACACTTAAAATACATTAACTTCAATAGAAACCAGAAAAGTTGTTTATGTGATTGTAATAGAAATATTTACACGTTGAGGATTACACTGAGGGCAAATATATTTTGAAGATTTCTTTGTAATAGAAAAAGAAAATAGCATTTTCACACAGCCGTACTGCCTGTGTTTAACAGGATCTTACAAGATCTCTACAGCTCAGTAACGATAGCTTTCCTAACTATAAAAATATTTTTGGTACATCTCCGTAAGAGGACAGGTGTGACTGTAAAACATCTTAAACAAATAAAGACAGTTGATTGGGACAAAACCAACTCAGAGCATTAGTGGCTGATGACCAGCCAATAATGAACGTTGTAGAGCACAGTATACGTGTCCATTGTCATATTGGCCACTAGGACGGTAGTGAGTGGGAACACAGAGGCCAACAGAACCAGTGTTTCTGCAGTGGTGGAGATAAGTGACTCACTTCTAACTTGTCCTGATTGTCTTGTAAATGTCTGCTGACCTCAAAGTGTTAATGTTCTACCCGAAGACAGCGTGTGAAAGTTGTGGTCGTACGTTTATAGAGATACGGGCTTCCAAGTTTTTTTTTTTTTTTTTTCAGGTTCAAATCTCGCTCAGGTATAAAATATTTTAACTTTTTAAAATATCATTTTTATACACGGTATAACATTCAAATTACGATAAATGACAATTTTTTTACTTTTTATGTTTAATTAATTTTATTCTTTTAAACTGTATGTTCAGGAAACTCTAGAAAATTAGTTTTATGACGTTTATGGTCACTCCGTAATTTTGCGGAGGGTTTACGAACCATTCGTAGTATAAGTTTTCCAGCAATGTTATGCAAAATTAAGGGAAAAAATTGTTTTTAAGTGTATGAAAGAACATAATATTTCGGCACATTTAGTTCTTCATTCCATTGGCTGAAATCCGACCAGTAATAGACGTTGTACAGTGACAGGTGGCATCGAAAACGCGAATAGAATACATAGGACAGCGGAACCCACCCAAAAGCTCTTTCAAAACGCGAAAAAAAAAAAACTCCCTGTCACTACTGATTGGCGAACGGCGTAGTGACAGGTGACAGCATTTTGCTGCAGTTCGCGACGTGAGCGGTTGGTTCGCCTCTGCATGCTGTCTGCTCTGTGTCTGGACGATGTTGTTCCACCACGCTCGGGCGAGGAGCAACCCCTGCAACATGGTGGTCGTTTCCACCCCCCCTCCCCCACCCCCTAGACATCTGTTTGCGTCATCGCGGCACATTCGCTCGCAGGCGCCCTCCCAGCAGTATCTGTTACTCGGTAACGACATTACGCCATGGGGCCGCGATAGATTGGATTGGCCCGGCCCAAGTCTCGTTACGAGAGGCCGTGCCCGTCCGACTGGACAATCTTTATTATATTTGTATTTGATGGCTAACAGTATTAATTGCCGGGCGAGGAGCCGCCACGGAAATTAGTTGTTTCGGGAAAGAGGGAGGGAGAGGGGGGCGGGGTGCCTATTTGCTTGGGGGTCGGCCTCGCGAGGGTGCGGTATTCTTATGGTGATCTCAGCTCGCGAGTGGCAGAGGGGTGACAACTGTTCGCCCACTGGACGTGCCCGATGCACGTGTTCGGGACATGAATTACATTTGTTGCGTCAGGAGTTGGTACAATACACCGAGTTTATCACCGTGATGTTTTCATTAAGAGTGATCGTAACACAAATAGACGCCGTAGTACGTTCATGGTTACTCCAAACTTCCCTGAAGACCTGTTTAACATCTGCTTTCAGACTATTCCTCCGCCTCATGCAAACAAAGCTTAACAAAGTCTAGAAAATTACACCAACACGCACAACACACCGCATTCGTGCGTACTCAGTTTAATAATATTTTGCATGCAAACTTTATTTTTTATGATGTATTACCAAGACATCTATTTACACTGTTTGAATTTTATAAGTTGTAAATGAGACATAATAAATAAATAAAATATAAGCATAAGTCTAATTTAGCCAAAAATAAGCCTGCGATCTAAAAGTTATTTTAATGTTAACAGAAGTATAAAATGCTTATTATGATGAAACAACCAAACACGTCATACTTTAATCATACACTGGATGATTTTTCAAATGTTTGATTTATAAAATGCGGAGAAACTGCGAATAGACTATCCATATGTTCGTTACAGTCTACATGTGTTCCACTGTGTAATTGTAGAAACCAACAAAGAACAAATGTAATATTTTTCTTCATATTTGTTACAAATATTGTTCAGCTTTCAGACGTTACACTTAATATCACCTAAAACTGACATTTCCTGGTATTTGTATAATTGCACGTAAAAAATAACAAGTTTTCATTTATTGTATCACACTTATAATTAAAATTCGTATACTTGCAGAAATGAGATATTTTACATGTTTTTAAATTCCATCAGCCATCCAATCATTTCACAATTAAGTTTTACATGATAAATTTTATTTGATGTAAGAAAATTCATACATATTTTTAGCAAGTGGTTGTTCGCATATATTAAAGCAACTTTTGCTAACCATATATTAAAATTAATTCCAAAAGTCCTATCAAATTTTTCTTTGTTAAAATTAATTAAAGTTATTTATTTGTAAGATCCGTAAAGCTAAAAACTTTTGATGCATATCTTAACTGTGCATAATTTAGTTAGTAAAATAATTCTCATTTTCTGGTGACGAGAATTGGAAAAGTTACAATTCCTGAAATATTTCTGAGCGGGCACCCTCACTTAGTTAAATGTCTGTGCAGTTGTTGCTTACACAGTAGGTTTGAATATTTTTTATGTGGTGAAAAAACTTTAGAATGGAATGCTTTCGTGAAAAAAGGGATTATTCCGTCAAAATTTATTGTAACAGACTTTTTTTTTTTTTTTTTTTTTATTGCTAAGATATCGAAGATTTCTCTAACTGAAAACAATCTACATGAACTATGAAATAGGCTTCTTGCAGTTAAATGAAAGACTATAGTTCTACGAGAGCATTTTCTGGTCTAATCGAACTAAATTTCCCCAGTAACCCTCATCCTACTTTCGTACCAGTATGTCATAACATCTTGTAGAATATAAATTCATATTAATTACATTATTAAATTAATTTTCGCATCACAGTGTTCTACACTTTAATCGATGCATTTTTAAAATACTGAACAGAATATTCTAAATAAACAGCGGCGGTTTTATTTTCATGGCGGCTTTGAAGAGGCCATTCACGGTTTATTCACACTTTCCTGAAGCCCCGCTAAATTTCTACTTCCAGGATATTCCTCCGCCTCTTGCTAACTAATCTCAACTAAGTCTAGAAAATTACACCAGGAGGACAACGCACCGAATTCGTGCGCACTCAGTTGTAATAAAATTTTGCATGAGAACTATTTCTTACTAGGCACTACCAACACAGATGTTTTCTCATTGTATTTATTTTTATTTATTATAAATGAAATATTGTAATCAATAAAATGAATATAGGTAAAACTTTACTTTAACAAAAAATAGTATTTTTTAATGTTAACAGAGGTATAAAATGCTTGTGATAAATGACATACTTAAGAAATAACTAAACACGTCATACATGGTGTAATTTTTCGAAGGTTTGATTCAAAAAGTGTGAAGTAACCGTGAATAGACTATAGTAGGTTAACTACTGGAGTTAGGAGGGGAAGTGGGTTCTAGGAGCGTGCCGGGCCCTAGACCTATACGCCCTACAAACAAAAATTGGGTTTTGGAGGAACATGCATCAGTCGGCCAAGTGAGGTTTTGGAGGGCCAAGCCAGCGTTTGTGGCCAGGCCATCCCCTCTATTAAAACTAGGACTAAGTCCTGTGGAATGGGCATGGTTAGAGCCCCAAGTATTTCGCGGATTGAGTTGGCAGAAAGCTAGGCTGGACAGCCCTCTATACACTCGAGACATTATCGTTTGCGTATTGGTTGCTGTGATCGAGCGAGGCCTCTGTGCAGGACTGTTAAACATTCACTCACACTACTGCTTCCTGCTTATTACTGGTTCATAGTTTAAAAAAAAAATGCATGTCTAAATAACTGCTGTCCAGTCATAAAGCAAGAGGAAAGACCAATCGCGGAATACTCGTGGCTCTAGTCATGGTGAACCAGCAAGGCCCGCCGGAGAAAACCCATGAAGACAGCCATGTTGGGGGGGGGGGGGGTCATCCAAGCCAGGAAGGAAAATACAGAATCCGTGTAGTGTTTAGCATGCGTTGGCAGCAAACGTACGAAGGCGAAAGATAAAGACGATCAAGGGAGGCTCGCAATCCCACTGCAAAAATATGCGAGGTTTTCCTTCCGCCCTGCTTCCCTTGCTACCACAGGCAGCTTGGTGAAGGTGTGGTCATCTTGGCTGATTCTGGAATCTTGATGTTCGAGCGACGCGGTCTGCCGACTAATAAAACCTACCTGTGAGGCAGAGAATACACAGCCATCGGCTAGAGACATGTAAAATCCCCGTTATTATTTGACATCAGGATTCACGTCACAGATCTCTATATACTCGAGCCGGTGTCGGTTCTCCACTGGCTGCTGCACAGATGTGAAGTCAGTTCTTTTTATCTGACCGTACTTCAGGTGATCGGGCTACACAATTGTGAAATGTCCATTTACTGGCGCAGATAAAGTGCGGTCCAACGACAAACTTATTGCAAAGATGCATGTGTTTGAAGTTGAACATGTCCCTAAATAATAACGCGAATTTTGTAGGTCTCTAGCCATAACTAGAGACCCGAGAATTTCGCGGGTTCATTTCTAGACAAGTTGGAATTCACAAACATGTACGTTCATGTTACTTTTGTAATATTGGTCGACGTGTTGTTTCACACCTCCTGGAGATAAATGAGCCAGTGACAAACAATGTAATAAATTGTGCGCCCTACCACAGCATTTTTACTACCACAATAATCAACCAATAAACAGTTGATATCTGCGTGAGAGTATATAAGACTGTGAAGTCTAGCCTACAGGTCACTGAACTCGCGAATTTCTCGGATCTCTAGCCACGACATACCAACACAGGTTTTCCGTCAGCACAACTTCCATGTGGCGGAAGAGTACACATCGTAGATACAAGTTGTTCTTAAGCAAGGCTTTCAACAAAAGGGATTAGTTGGCCATGAACAGCCTAGACTCTAAATTATAAATTCTTATCAGTGGGAAACCGCTGATTCACAATGAAATCCAACTACTCGAATCAGTGAAGATAGCTCCACTTAAAATCAGTGGAAAACAACTAATTGTTTCAGTGAGAAAATTTTACTGATTTAATTAGTGACGTGAAACAATTTCACTGATTGAATAAGTGACGGCCGACTGCAGTGGCGAATTAAATATTGTTTTATTGAATGTAACCAAATAATTACGTGAAATATGCGTATTTATGATAGTTTACTATTTATATTGCAGAATTTACCGTAATTAAAAAAAGTAAACCAGATTTGCAGGTGACCGGGATTGAACTCACACACCCGTTCCATTTCGCTGTTAATCTGTAAACTTACTACCGGCGCCACCAAGCGAAGATGAATAAATATGAGGAAAATATGTGTCTTATAATTCGTAACAAAATCGTGAAGATAGAAATTGTATGGCCTTTCTTTTCGTTTTTTGTTTAATTGTTACCGTTAGGATAGTTAAAACGAATAGTATATATGAGTGAATTCTCTTCACCACGTTATGTGCAAAAAAAAAAAAAAACACCCCCTTCATAGAGAGCGCTGTGGTGATCACTTCAAAACGAAATAAAAGACGTAAAGACGGAATGAAGGTTGAATTTTCATATTACCTTGTAAAATGGTGTTTTGAAATACGAAACATATTTTAGAAAGTATTTGATATTGATTTCATTCGTTTACGCGTTGTTATTTCACTTGATGCACGTTGTTTAACAGCCATTTTTACACGCTGTTTAACTAATCCATCAGTCAAAAATAAATCACCAAATAGTAGTGAAAAAAATTACTGAATATATTACTGAATCAATAAGTGAAACAAGTCTGGCATTTTTTTCACTGATGATCAGTTAAATTCACTGAAGGGACTGTTGAATCAGTCAGATATAGCGGACTGATTGAAGCAGCGAAATTCTCACTGAATCAGATTTATGGTGTATATGTGAATGTTTAATATTTTAAAAACGAGAAATTACATTTACCACGTTCAATAAATTCGTGGGTGCTGTATTGCTTGGCTGCCTACTTTTGAGGCGTCTATTAACGAACTTGCTGAAGGTCGCAGTAGTGCTCGGTTGCCTACACTCAGGCGCCAGTCACTCCAAGAACTTATTGACTGTTGTAGTGAATAAATTATTGCCCGTGTGGCGTAGGGTAACCGTGTTGTACAACACGGTGCATGTACCCAAAATTGACCTAACCCAAACACACTCAACTGTGCAAGTCACGTGGTAGATACTGATCAAAGTGTTTGTTTATATCTAGAGCCGCAGTATTTCGCGGATTAGTTTGGCAGCAAGCTAGAATTCACAGAACTGTATACACCCGAGACACTATCGTTTGCTTATTGGTTGCTGAGAGCACGGGAGGCCTTTGTGCAGGATTGTTCAACGCACACTCACGCTAATGTTTCCTGCTTCTTACTGGCTCACAGTTAAAAGACGTGTCTAAATAACTGCTGTCCAATCCCAAAGCAGGAGAAAAGAACACCGAAAGAAATCGCGAAATACTTGTGGTTCTATTTATATCTTTACTTTTAAATTACAAGCTCTGTTACATGAATAAAATACTTTAACCTATTTAAACTTAACCAAACTGCATTATAAATTGGTTCCAGGACGTATACGTACATCTCAAAGTATTTGTTTACAAATCAGTTTTCTAACCTAAAATCCGAAACCGCGCCGTTTTCTCTATACGTGTTGGCAAAGAAGCAGTTCAATTTTCGGACAGGGAGATTGGTTGTGCGCAGCCAGCGTGATCGCTCTAACTCGTCTACGAGTTGAAGTCATAGACTTAAGACGAGGTAGACCGATCTCGCTGACCGCCCACAACCAATCCCCCTGTTCCAACATTGAACTGCTTTTCTGCCAATACGTCTAGCGAAAATGGCATGGTTTTGACTTTTGGTTAGAAAACTGATTTGTAAACAAATTCTTTGATATGTATGTATAGTTTCTCTAGACGATTTGTAATGCAGCTTGATTAAATTCAAATTGGTAGAGCCGCTAGTATTTCGCGAATTAATTCGGACGCGAGGTAGACTCCAAACACTTGTCCTGTTCTGCTGCTGTTGTGATTGGACGACAGTTGTTTAGACACGCCCTGTCTAACTGTGAGCCAGTAATAATCAGGAAGCAGTAGTGTGAGTGAGTGTTTAACATCTCTGTACAGAGGCCTCGCTTGATCACAGCAACTAATAAGCATACGGTATTGTCTCGTGTGTATAGAAGGCTGTCCAGCCTAGCTTGCTGACAACTCTATCCGAAAAATTCCTCGGGGCTCTACAAACTGGTAAAATTATTTTATTCCTAAAATAGTTCTTGTCATTTAAAAATCAAGAAGTAAACAAACACATTCATCATTGTTGACCATGTTACTTTGATCGTTGTGTAGGATTGGGGTAGGTCAATGTTGGGTGCATGCGCAGAAGACGATTAAGCGGTCTACCTCATTTTAGTTCCACAGACTGTCCACGGTAAAATGAGCACTTTTTAATGCCCTTCTAAAATTTTCCTTTCATTCAATTCCCATCTTCCCGCTGCTTTTTAATCTAAACATTGCAATGTAATGCCCGATCTGCAATAAGATATACTTATTATTGGTTAATGCCTCTTGGGAGGGCCTTACAAAGTGCTCACTTTGTCGTGAACCGCCTGTGTGGTTGGAGTGGCGCAGTGTGTGAAGGTGGCGGGCCCGGCTGTTACAGTGTCCGGCGAGGCTGTCCATGAGAGCACGTCTGATGTCAACTCCGAGCACAACTCCTCGGGGGACGAAGACTCGCAACTGCGGCTGCGGCTCAAGAGGAAGTTGCAGCGGAACCGCACCTCCTTCACCAACGAGCAGATCGACAGCCTCGAGAAAGGTAGGTGCCGTGGTCTGGTCAGGTCCCTCGGGCGGAGCCGGGTTCGAGTCCCTGGGCGCCGCATCGCCGCCTGCCTTTCGGCAACCTGGGGTTCCCCGGTGCTGCACCCACTCTCTTCCATCGTTGCATTCCGTCGTCGCTCCATGCCCCAGCACTCGACTCTCAACCCTTCCGGTCTCGCATTAACCCCTTGACTTACTCGTTAGTTTTCCACTGCAGGTGTTTCAAAAGAGGAGATCTCTGATCGGTGAAGTACTTATGAATTCCTTGTAATAACTGGGGATAGGAAAATTTCGCGAATTCATTTCGGGACGTCAAACACATGTACAGTGAAGTCACCTTCGCAATTGGATAATATTTTATTAGACCCGCCCTGCACGCCTATGAACCAATAGCAGACTTGCAATGAAACACCTTGCGAATCCCATAATTGCCAGGTGTGGGGCAACAGCCAATGAACACACAGCTGAGGCTCCAGTATGCAGAGGACTGAGGAGTCTAGCCTACAGGTCATTGAACTCGTGAAATTTTCCTATCTCTAGTAAAAACCTCCTTGATGGAACTTATGAAAATAATTTCTTAAGGTTTGTGGCACGGGTAGAAACCAATAATAAAATTTTAGTGTTATTGGTGTTTTGGCAGCAGCCAACAGCATCAGCCAGGATAAAGGCACTGTTTGTATTGGGCCTGACTTCTGGTCTTGTACAGCACCGACCATGATAACACCTATTTTTCAACACGTCATTCGTAAACGAATTAACTCGGGATAATATGTTAAGGGGTTGAGGCCAATGGTGCACGTAAGCAGTATATTTACCCGAATTTTCGATATAACTTGTTTTTCAGAGGGTTTATCGAAATTTTTGGCACGATAAGACGTAAATATTTATTTTTTTACAACTTCTTACACTGTTAAATTTTCACTACCTTTATTATTCTGTCAGCACTGATGGAAGATGACAAATAAGATATTCATTCTTATCTTCCATCAGTTCTCCGATAGAAGTAACGGTAGTGAATATCCATCAATGTAATGAGGAATTCGGAATTATTCTTTATGCCTTGTCGTGCAAAAATTCTTTAAAAATTCTCTGAAAAACAATTTTGACCAATATTAAGGTGAACACACGGCTTTCGTGCACCATTCCCCCTTGACTCATGGTTTCAGGAGTCGCAATCAAATTATATTTTTGTCCGTTTCGTACTCACTTGGAATCAACAATTGCATTATTTTGAACCAATGAAATGTGTGCTTGGTAATTAAGAAAACTTGAAATTTAACACTCTCAAGAAAGAGTTGAAAAATCCCACGATGGTATACATCTCATTTTTTAAGTTTTTGTGGTGTAAATCCACTTTAGCGGACACGAGAACTGAAAGAGTTATGGGTCACACTAATTTCCCACTTTTCACATATCCTCCTACCTATTCATCTTCTTCGCCACAGCGGAGCTGCAAACCCACGGCACATGCAGTTTTTTATACAAACATTTACCACTTCGTGAAACAATGATTTTTGTGAACATGGCATGTTCTACTATACGTTCACTACAGTGCCAGATTACATCGCCACAGGAAAATTCTGGTAATAAAAATGCAGGCCAGTAAAATATTGCCGGTAGTATGTTCGATCTACGAGCATAGCTTTCACGACTGGAAAGCGGATCTCGCTATTGGAAACATAACCTTTTGTTTGTCATCTGCGGTAACAGATCGGTGTTTTAAAGACGGGTTAAAAAAAAACTGTGTTTGCCAGAGTTTCATTTTCCCAAACATATAATTTTATTGAGTGTAAATAGAACGAAAGCAATAGGGTAAGACATCACTCACTGATGTAAACGTCTGTTGTAAATGATAAATTTTTGTTTGTAGTACAGTTGAAATATTTTTTACTAACTAATTTTTTAAAGAAGAACTTAAATGATTTCTTCTTCTTTCTCTTCTGAATTGTGGCGCGGTGCACATACACTATTTCCACTTCTACATTTAAAACCTGGTAACTGTCGAAAGGGCTCAAAATCAATTAAACCTTAAAATATAAATAATACCATAAATTTACTGAATCCATAAAGCGTACCCTCTGCATTTGTGGAGCTAGTTCGTTTGTCCGACTTTCGATGAGTAGCACCATAATCACAAACGCTACTACAATATGTGCCCATAGCCAAACAAAGTAAAAAACTTTGTTGAAAAATGGACACCACAAACAGAAGAAACACACAACAGGGCGGAACATAAATTAGGCCTACTAGCAAGCAAAAAACATCCTTGTAAGCATAAAAATATTGACAGCAAACAAAAAACCGTCTAAAAAACTGATCAAAAAGGTCTACACATGAGAACAGTCACAATGAAAACCTTTCTGGGAAATGCAATAACCTGCTCAGTTAAATATTTAAAAAATTTTAATTCAAGAAAATTGCCTAAACAATGCTGTTTTATTCGAAAAAAATAAACTTAAAAAAGACAACAGTGAATAGACACATTCCACGAACAATAACGAAAGAATAAATAACCCAGTAAATAAATTCAAAACAATTCAATACTGGTAGTAACAAAACCCAAACGTACTAGACATAAAATCATAGAGCAACAACAAGTAACTCAACAATGGAAAATTTTGCTTTGCTAATTTTGTTTTCCTTGACAATAGAACTTACAAGAATATTTGTACCGATACTAGCTTATCGCTCCCATTCCAGCGGAAAGTTTAATATGCTGTATTGGGGTGGGGTGGGGGACTGTTTGCAAAGGCTGTTCACGATGCAGTAAGCACTTTTGAAATCTACCTTAGAAAAAAGTCGCGGCCTCTGCTTTCATATAATTTAACGGGCGCACTGAGTGACATACGCCCAGTAAAGTTGGTAACGATCGTGGGAAAGTAGTTCCGTATCTTAAGGCGGAATAAAAAGTGTAAGGTTAACGTTTGTGATAAGTTAAATTATTTATTTCGCTATCTGTGTTCTTTTTAAAGCACCAAGTATAGAAATTAACAGATTTTAAAAATATTTGGTTTTTAATAATTTCTCAGTTTCGCTTGACCGACGCGTGAATAAAGTGATGAGGCCCATGGCAATATTAATTTTACATAAGGCGGAAGAATACATAACGTGTATGCAAGTATATCTTGAGCAGGGTTTACAAAAGTGCTCATTTTACCGAGAACAGCCTATAGGTAGAGCCCCGATTATTCCGCGGATTGAGTTGGCAGCAAGCTAGGCTGGACATCTCTTTATACACTCGAGACATTATCGTTTGCTTACTGGTCGCTGTGATAATGTGAGGCCTCTGTACAGGACTGTTAAAAACACTCACTCACACTACTGCTTCCTGCTTTTTACTGGCTCGCAGTTGAACGGGGCGTATCTGAAGAACTGTCGTCCAATCACAACAGTAGGAGAAAAGAACTAGTGATTGGTGTCTACCTCGCCTCCGAATGAATTCGCGAAATACTCGTGGCTCTACCTACAGGAACAATGGTTTTGCCGTTAGTGTAATGGGAGACAGGGCGAGTCCCTCTGGGCAAACCTTGCCTCCGACGCCTCGGCCTTGTCGTACGTTATTGAGTGTACCAAAGTGATGTTTATTTTATTTTTTTCCTCCTGCCCAGGGCTTCCCTTGTCCTCTTCCCTCGTGTAAACACGGGCCAATGGCGCACTGACCGCCTGTCTTTTGCGACAACACAACTCTTTGATAGCCTCGCCCCTCGCTCTGTGGACTCAAGACCCCCACGAGGCTGGAATTAAGGCCCAGGGCAATGAGATTTTTTTTTTGCTCCCTTCGGACGGACCGAGAAAGGATAGCGGTGAAACCACGGCGCGGATTCGACGGCCTGGCTTTCCTCCAGATTTGATTTCTTTCCACGGGCCCTTTGTTTCGTTCGCTTTTTTTTTTTTTATTCCTTCTCTTGGGAATAAAAGTCTATAATCGTTGCTCCTGTTACGAGCACGTTTCTAGATACCAGAGAAAGGTGCTAACGAAAAACGCGTTTAAATTATCGCGTCCCAGAAAGAGTGATGAAATTAAAAGTAATTTGATCTGGACTTAAAGTATAGATCATTCTTAACTGACGATCGTGCATACAGAATTAACTCTCTCTATTTGACGATTAACAACTCAGGTGAAAATTATAAATAATAGCCAATGAGGAGACTTGCGTTAAACATGCCTCCGTTACATGCAGTTCGTACATAAATATCCTATTTTTTTTGTTAGAATTTTTACAGTTTACTGTTTTCTATAACCACTCTTCTCCACAAATTAAAAATAACCTCTAAATTTTTGCAAAACATAATAAGAACATCAAAATGTAAGATATGACTAGAACTGAAATAGTATTTGCCTTACATAAAAAGCGCAAAAAACACCTTTATAAAAAAATAAAGACAGTAAAATGCAATATTTAGTTTTAATCATCATTCAGTGTACAAATCACGCAATCTTGCTGAGCACGAATTTCCCAAAAACATAATATCAAGACAGGATTTTAATTACTAAATACATTTTGATGAGACTACATTAATTGAAAATATTTTAATGTAGGTAAAAAATAATATAAAGCAATATTTGATACAGTCTCTAGTGAACGATTTAAAACTTGCCAACATCTTCGAAAATTTGTGAGACTAACTACATAATCAGTGATTAGAACCAAATAATTTGCATGGAACTAATAAAATAATCCTATCTACAGCTCTAATTTATTGTAATTAACGGCAAAAAAAAATTTTTGAAACATAATTTGGTAACAGGAGCCTCTAAAAAGATTAAATTATGTTAAAATTTTGAAGAGGGCTTTCTATTAATTCTGTTATAAAGTTCTATATAATAAAATTTTGTAAATTTTAGAATAATTATTTTTGCATAGGTACTGATTATGTGGTTTCTATAGGCCCACGTTATTATTTGAGAAACAGCCATTGAGTGATTCAAATTCAATTCTTAATTTTCAGCTTCAGAAATTTACGCAGTGCGAAGCTCGAATCAGTAAATAAATAGTCTGTGAATACGATTTTTTTTTCCAAGAAAGTTAAAAAAAAACTACTATTATACAGCAGCTACTTTTTACTTTTATCATATGGAATATATTCGAAGAGAAAGAATTGTGAAAACTGCTATAAACAGCATTTTTAAGGCTTTCCTGTGCAGTTACCGCAGGGGAAAGTAAAAAAAAAGTAAAAAGTGGCACCTCTAGTTTCATCCATTGGCTTTCATCGGGTGTAATAACAGTCTACTATAAGAGGTGTAAATCTGCGGGAAATCCATCCACGCAAGAATGCTGATTGCATCATTGGGAAGGCCCATTGCAATGCCTCCTTTCTATGGCCAGACGTGAAATTGAGGCCTCTGAAAATTTCTACTTGTCATTCCCCTTAAGGGCTGTATACTAGATCCTTCTTAAAAATAGTTATTTTCAAATAAGGAGACAGCAGATCGACTGTTTCGCAGCATTCTCTGCACAGCTATCTTTGCACGGTGAAATGAGGGCTGACGTAGTTAACCCGCTCATTTCTCACAGCGGCACATCTCACTTCGCAACCTACATAACCGGAGCTTCTTTCTCTCTCTCTCTCTCTCTCTCTCTCTCTATATATATATATATATATATATATATATATATATATATATATATATATATATATATATATATTTAGCCTTTAAGACTGTTTACTTGTTTGTCGCCAGAGTTGTGTGCACGTATTACAACTTTAAGCAGGTTCTCTTTCTTTACCCACAGAGTTCGAACGCACTCATTACCCTGATGTTTTTGCAAGAGAAAGGCTAGCGGAGAAAATAGGCCTTCCCGAAGCGAGAATACAGGTAAGAATAATTAGCATGCTCCATTATATAGTTTCTTCTTCCATAATTGTGTGTGATGTGTTGAACTGTTTATTAATGATGTGTTAAAAAAAAACAACAAGCTTGGAAAATAAATCATTCTCCTGTATAATACATCGACAATTGTCTAGGCTATTCACAATAAAGTGAGCACTTTGAAAGCCCCCTCATTTGGAATAATAGCAAAAAATATATTTTATTTTATCCTTGGACGTTGTCTTCTGAGTGCGGTGGAATATGCACACTGTGTTTATTACTTATTTGACAATATTTATTTTAAAAGGCGATTAAAGAATAAGAATGGCTAAAAGAAAATAGTAACTACAGTCTCAAAAGTGCTCACTTTACCTTGAACAGCCTATAGCTAGGATGTAAGGGTCTTTAGGAAAAGGGTTTCGACGTGTCCTTATTCCAAATGAGTATTTATCGAATATGTGGTATTTTGCTGACGTTAAATTATTCTAATCAACCAACATTAACAAGTAGGCCACATTCTCCCAAATTCCTCAGATTTTCATATTTTCTGTAAGCCGGGATGTCACTGAATAAGCACTAGCGCTGTCCGAATAATTACTAGAACAATTTATAGCTTTCAGCAAAAACATTTTTAGCCACCGTTTTTTTTTGTCTCTTCAGAGGTTTATAATAGAAAACGTATTTCACTAAACCGTTCTGCGATTCTAGTAAAGATAAACTGAAAATTGCTTATACAAACTGTTAGTGCTGGCACACCTGAGATGAAGTTTTAAAAAAAAAAAATCATACTTCACGATTACATAATACAGTCTGTTCACAATTGTATTATTTGAGCACTTTTGAAATGAACATCTGAAAAACGTCGCAGTCTCTACCTGCATGTAATTTAAAAAGGCATACTGACTGGCCTGCGCCCAGTAGAGTTGGTAACGTTGGCGAGGAAATAGTTCCAAGTCTTGACGTTTAATTGAAAGTGACGGGTGAACATCTGTGAATACCTAATTAATTCCTTATTCTTTCGGGAGGTTTTTTAGTTCATGGGGGTGAAAGGTCGCGGCAAAGTAAGGACTTTTTAAATGCTCTCGAGGCGGGAAAGTCATGCTGTTGAATAATGTAGAAGTTATCCCGTAAATCATTGAACAACGTATAAGTTTTAGCGTTCCGGTCTGTGGACTGGCTGGGCAGGAGAACACAGCTAGCAAGCAAACAAACGCCTAATTTTTAAACTAAAACAATTAAATTCCTACGCATGCGTAGCTCAGTCGACAAGGCTCAGTTTCTTGGGTTTGCCGCAGGCATTACTTCAGTTGAACTGCTGGTTTTTAATGGCTAGTGCTTATCTGTCACAACGAAATGCGAAAATCCAGATGTACTTACAAATGTAAACCTCTCAAATAGAAAAACTCACAACTCCATTGACTTCTTCAGTAAGTATTTTTTAATCCAACAACGTTTGCTTGTTTTCTCAACCATAGACAACAGAACAACATTTTAAGTACAACTTCCTAGTATGAGAAAGAAAAACACAATAGAACTGGAAAAGAAAAATAAGAAAAATCCTTGACATAGATACAGCTTTTTCAGACAAACATACATTATAGTGTGAAATAGTATATAATGAACATTAAATATATTAATAGAATATGTACATAACTGATGAGAAATTTAGGGTGTTACAGAGGTAAGTGTAAGAAACAGAAAATATGTAAAATATTTACTTTTATGATAAATTCGCAGTTTTGCTTGACCGAAGCATGGATAAAGTGGCGAGGCTCAAGGCAATGTTAGTCTTACTTAGGTTACTTCTTCTACAGTTTGGGACGATCAGTGTTCAAAGTTTTGGAAAAGGAATATTTTCGCCACTAGTAAGCGCTAGTGTCGGGAAGGTACCAGATCTTCTCTATTATCTATGTTAAAAAACCAGGATAGTTGCAAAAAAATCATAAACCAGATTATATAATAACTTTGCAACTAACTAAAATATTTTTCTTTCATTATTCACGTAAATTAGAATTTTAATTAAACGTCACCTTTAGGAACACAAGCACCTGGCAGCAAAAAATTTCCCTGTGCCAAACTCTCCCATAATAAATCTTGTGTTGTTCCTAACCTGGATGGAATAAACCTTGGTGGAAGAACACACAGTGTGCACACAATTATATCTTAAGCAAGGCTTTCAAAAGCACCCAGTTTGCCTGACAAGTGTAAGCTAATATTAGCAAACTTGTGAGGGAAACATAATTTTCCTTACCTGTGAGATAAAATTGCCGCACTCTGGAGTAAAGCTTAAGTACTCGGTAGTGAAAAATCCCATTCATGGATTGGAAAATTACCTTATGACATGTGCATCTTGTTGAGGTTTCGGTTACTAATCATCAGAAAACATCAAATATATCATAATTAATAGTACTAATATTCCGCGATAATTTTAAATATAATTTATTATACATTGTAGTTAATTTTCCCTTACTTGTATGGGATTTTCCCCCTACTTTTGTCAGGTACTTTTCACGCATAATTAGGTAACAGTACTTTACTTGTGATGTAAATTTATTCTACATTTAGGAGGCAAGTTTACCTTACATATAGGTTATTAGTTTCCCTTACGTGTAAGGGAATTTTACCTCTAAATTTTTTCACAGTGTATTTGGACACAGTCTAAAAATCAAGAACGTGCAGGCGCAGAACTAGAAAATCCACGCGTTTACGAATAGTTCATATAGTCCATTCACGGTTACATGCAACTTTCCTGAAGCCCTGCTTAAGTTCTACTTCCAGGATATTCCTCCGCCCCATGCCAACAAAGCTTAACCAAGTATAGAACATTACACCACAAGGACAACGCACCGCATTCGTGCGCACTCATGTGTAACAATATTTTCCATAAAAACTATTTCTTATTACGCATTACCTGCACACCTATTTCCTCCCTATATTTATCCATATAAATTATAATTGAAATATTATATTTAGATAATATTTGAGTAAAAAACTGATTAGCCAAAAAATAGGGTATTTTTACGTTTAAAAGAAATATAAAAAGCTTGTGGTAGATTAAATATTTATAAAACAACCAAACATGTCATACATGGGATGATTTTTCATAGGTTTGATCCAAAAAGTGTGAAGAAACTGCGTATAGACTATAGCGTGTCAATGAGTAAAGCCGTGCGCAATAAGTTATAGATCTATAAGTGTGACTGTTATAAAATAAAATAATGTGTAGACATCAGATTCTCATAAATTACTGCTCGAGGCCTGGGCATATTTACAGGTAGCCTATACTAGAAGTAACTTGCCTATATTCACCACTGCTGGTCAGAGTATTATGCCATACCACCATCCTGTAAGTCCGTACTATACAACGTTCATTATGAACGTCTGTCAACATATGGAGAATTAAGTTGAACGTGCGCTGTAATTATTCGTGTTAGTTATAAACAAGTGGAATTATTTGACTGAGTATTCAGTAAGTGGGCTATTATTAGATTGGAGTGGAGAAGTTTGGGTTACTCGTAACATCGAGGTCTTGAGAGCCTATGAGGGTGAAGCGAATTGAGTACGCAGCAGCGCCGGAATGCAAAGGAGGGGGAAACGGGAGATCCCGAAAAATCATCCCGGAATTAAAAACTTTAGAAGGGCTCCTGGTAAAAGTTGGAAGCTACCCAGAACGGCCTATGCACGACAAGGGATCAGTTCATTTGACTGCCTTCGTTCGAAAATACAACTCGAGGGTTTGTTTGTAATTTTTGTGACAGTTTGGATAGTAACCGTGTTTGTTCATGCATCTATTGATGGCTAACGATCGCATAAACATGTTAATAAAACAATGCAACAAGAAACGGACAAGTAAAGGTGTAAAACTTGGAATATTTGTTTGCACACGTTGCCCAATATTTGCAGTATATCCAATTAAAATCTTTCCGGAGTCATTAGTTGTCGTATTAGCTGGGATTACTAAGGCGTAGCGCTCGGACGAAGGTGATCTAGGACCGAAGCTTGGCCGAATTTGTAAATTTATTTATACCGGCCCAAACTGTTTAACGTATGTGTAGCCGAACAAATCCTTAGTTGCGCCAACGAAATCTTATAGTTTGGGACAACCAAATGAGAACAAACCAAATAATTTGGTTTCAGCAACATATTATTTCATCGCCCCTAGACAAACAAATAATTTGGTTGCACCAAACAAATATTTAGTTGCACCGACCAAATCTTATAGTTTGGGACAACCAAATGAGAACAAACCAAATAATTTGGTTTCAGCAACATAATATTTCATCGCCCCTAGACAAACAAATAATTTGGTTGCACCAAACAAATCTTGCTCGATTCAACAAAACTTTTTTCTCAGTGCAAACAAAATTTAACCGAGTCTATAAAATTACACCGAAGGACTCACTTGTAATAGTATTAATAAGAACTAGGCGTTACCAGCATACTGTTTTTATTTTTATTCATATTTATCATAAATGAAATATAATTTATAAATTAAAAATATATTAAACTTCAATTTCACAAAATAAGATACTTATATGTTAGCAGAGTTATACAATGCTTGTGATGCATGAGGTATTTAAAAAATGTCTAAACACGTTATATATGGCGCAATTTTTTTTTATGTTTGGTTCAAAAAGTGCGACGTCATTGGACACGGCAGTACGTTGTTGACCAGTTGCACGCTCGAATCAAGTACAGAGCTCATCAAAAACATTCAAAGATTGCAGCACTTTAGCTCCTAAATGTATTCGTGACGAAGCGGATCAAAAAACCACACTCTAAATTCGAATCAGTGGCAAACCACTTATTGTTTCAGTGAAAACAACCTTGCTGATTGAATTAGTGACGCGAAACAATTTTATTGATTGAATAAGTGAAGGCCGACTGCAGTGGCGAATTAAATATTGTTTTTATTGAATTTAGCCAAATAATTACGAGAAATAAATATATTTACGATATTTTGCTATTTATATTGCATAATTTACCGTAATTTAAAAAAGTGAAAGAACTTTCAGATGTGGCCTGGATTGAGCTCACACGGCCTGGATTGAGCTCACATGGCCTGGATTGAGCTCACACGCCCTTTCTACTTACCTGTCAGGCCGTTATCTTACCATCTGCGCTACAGCGTCAAGTTCATAAGCAAGAGGCAAAATTTATCGAAAGCGTATAGTTTAAAATTGTATGCCTTTACTTTTCGATTTTGGTTTAATTGGTACCGTTAGGATTGTTAAAAAGAATAGTATTGTTACACGTTATCTCTAGAAATTAAGTGGGCTAAACCAAGTTAGTCAAGGGATGGAGGGAGGTCTTATTTAAATAAAATAACTAATTATAATTTTCTAATTTTATTTACAATAACTACAGCAAAAATTCTCTCAACTGAACTTCTCACAATAAAAGGATATCACTAACTTTTCACAATTAAGGACACCAATTACAAGAATTTATAATTACCACAAAGAAATCAATGAAATTAAATAACTAAAAATCAGTTCCAATAGACAGTGTGTCGAACTATTCAATTATTTTATAAATTATGCGTCAATACCGACAGTTCAAATATTTACAATAAAATCCATGTTACACTTCCATACAGTCCCACTTCAGTTCAGTCTATGTCCCGCCAGTCCACAATGTTCTATAGAGTCCTCCGAGCACCCGCATACACAGTAGGCTTCACTAATCGGTTTCACGCCTTCTCGTCCATTCACACCAAGAACTCTAGTTTCTGCCGCCGTCGTCTCGCACCTATCTTCGCTCGCGCACTGCCAGATGGCCTCCGTCAAAGACTGCTGGCCGCTGGGTCGCGGCGATATATGTATCGTCGTAGGCCGTCGCCCAGAATATTCTGTAACTCGCGCACTGCCCCGAGGAAGCCCATGGCACCGGCCAGTCTCACCAGAATATTCTTGCGTCGTCGCCAAACCCGTCGAAACCTCCAGCAGGGGAGAGGGGCCGTGACGCATGCAAGGCGCCGAGCAGCGCGACATCCCGACTGCCGCTGTCCATTATTTACGTGTTTTCCAGGAAAAAAAAATGGGGGGTTTAGGACGCAACGAGCGTGTCAGTCCGGGTGAGGGGAGGCGTGAGGTGGGTCCAGCGCCACAGCGCCGGGCAGCCTTCCGGTGCCAGGTGCAGCGCGTTACACTATGTATAAGCTGTTCACGGTAAAGTGAGTACTTTTTACGGCCCTTCTAAATTTTTCCTTTCATCCTATTTCCATCTTCCTGCTGATTTTCAATATAAACATTGCTTTGTGGCGAATAAACACAGCGTATACACTTCACCACCCTCAAAATTTAATACCTGATGCTGCAATAAGATATATTTATTAGTGGTTAAAGCATGTTGGGAGGGCCTTAAAACGTGCTCACTTTACCGTGAACAGCCTATATGAGTACTCTCTCTTCGCCACATTATATGCAGTTGAAACTTTCAAACAGAGCGCCACGGTAACTACATGGAAATGAAATGAAAGATCAAGAAACGGAATGAAAGACAGAATGTTCATATTACCTCGTAAAATGGTGTTTTGAAAGACGAAACACATTCTCGAAAGTGTTTTGTATTGGCTTTATTAGTTTATGCTTTGTTATTTCACTTGATACGTGTTGTTTGACAGCCATTTTACACGTTTTTTAAACTGACTCATCAGTCAAAAATCCGACCACTAAAAATCTGTGGAAAATGTCACTGAATCATTAAGTAGAGACCTGCAAAATTCGCGTTATTTTTTGCGTCACGCTAAAATTCACAGTACTGTATATACTCGAGCCGGCGTCGTTTCCCCATTGGCTGCTGCCTTCACGTTAAGTCACGCCCTTTCTGAGTGAACTTCACGCGATAGGGGCACACGGTTGCGGAGTGTTCATTTATTGGCACAGAGTTACCAGAGGCGTGTCAAACGAAGACTAGTCCAATGACAAATGTATTGCAAAGGAGAAGGTGTATTATGTTTAACATGTCCTCAAATAATAACGCAAATTTTGAAGGTCTCTATCGATAAGTGAAGGCGAAAATTTCATTTTTTTTTCACTGAAGTGACTGTTGAATCGGTCAAGTACTGTTAACTGATTTAAACGGTGAAGTTCTCACTGATTCAGATTGAGAGTGCACACCCTGACACGAAATTTCTGTCGGGGCAAACTATGCGGCAGTATCCCACGCGGGCCCGTGCTGTGCCCCGGAAATGCCCATTACCCAGCACAAAATGGACCTGGCTTGTTAGCCGAGCATCGCAGCCATACGCGAGTCGCCGTAATCTTCGCTTTTGACGTCCGCCTTTTCCCTCATTCATTACCCGCGCATCTGTCTCCGCTACTTACTTAAATTACTCGAAAAGCTCCGATACGAGACGAGGGCTGGGCTGGTTTTCCATTCACCGGATGGAAAAGGGGGTTGGGGGGGGGCCTTCCTCCCGGCGTGGGCGAGACACACAGAGAGAAGGAGAGAATGGGGGGAGGACTGGGGAAGCGAAGAGAGGGATGGAGGAAGCGGGTCGGCCCCGGAGGTAAAGCGAGACGGGGAGCAAAAGAAGAAAATGAAAAGGGCATCCAACCATCCAGCCATCCATCCCCGTAGCTGTGAAAGAGCAGCTACTGATGCGTTAACAACACCTTGCTCAACCGCCCTCTACCCCGACCGACCCCTCCGCGCCCAGCGAAAAATCTTTTCATTTAGACCAGAGAGAGAGAGAGAGAGAGAGAGAGAGAGAGAGAGAGAGAGAGAGAGAGACAGACAGAAAAAAAAAAAGTATCCTTTTAATCTTTCGGAATGTTCATTTAGTCAGGCCCTTTCACGGGGCATCGTGACTGCTGAAATCTGCAAAGGACAGGAGTTCTTACCTGTTTGTAGAAGCAAAGTTCAACACATTTTCGAGCGAGAACTTTTGTAGCAAAAGTAGAAAAGTCATTACACTGATGAACATCCGAATGCACTTGCAACGTAAGGATTTTCCGTATTTCTTTTTTTTTTACGGGGCTTTTGATTTCATGTTACGCGGGTTGTGTGTAGAAATGACACGAGAATGTCATTCGCAAGGAGGGGGGCAAAGAAAATAACGAGAAATTTCTTTATGAAACCAGGGGGCGGGGGAGGGGGAATATGATTCACTGCCACGATTAAATCCGCAAAGCAGTGTTATCATTTTCATAAGCACGGCCAAATACTTCAAACTGTGAATACAGACATTTCAACATGTTGGAAGAAAAGTGAGTCTTTTCTGTCGTGAAAAAATGTTTGAAGCTGTTGCACAGGAAATGGAAAAATTCCCAAAGAATATCACTTCGCTAGCTTGAAATGCACTTGCTATTACGTACGAATAATTTTAAAAATGTAATTAGGCACGCGAACGATAGTTTGATATTTTTTAAGGCGAAGAAGCAACCCGCAATTATCTGAAGCTATGAATAACATAAAAGTACATTTCCACAAAATGTTTGCTATAAACATAATGTACAAAGAAAATGTAGACGTAAATAAGAGAATAGTTGCTTCAGAAACATAAATAAAATTGTTTTTAAAGCAATTGTGTCAGCACATAATAGATAATTACACAGATACGATATGGCGTGGCAGTTTCTATGATGTGTGACGAGGGGCGGGGAGGGGGGGGGGGGGGGGTTAGGTGCTCACACTCTGATTGGCTGCGTAAGACTTTGGAGACGGGGCTTGTATCTGATTGGTTAATGAATGCTGCGAGAGTTTCCCTACTGGCTGGGCTTCCCGCTTGGTAAGTTGCCAGGCGCTTATTGGCAAATGGCGCGGCGTTATGTCCGACATGTTGGTGAGGCCGCGGTGGTGCGGTGGTTAGACTACTCACCTCCCACCCAGGCGAACCAGGTTCGATCGCCGGTGGGGTCACCCCCCTTTCAACCCCGGATTCCCGCATTGCGCCGGACGATGCCTCTGGTCGGTGGGTTTTCTCGGGGATATCCCGTTTCCCCCCGTCCTTGAGTTCCGATGCTGCTCCACGCTCGCCTCGCTTCATCCTCATCGGTTCTCAAAACCTTCACGTTAAGAGCCGCCCAAATCTCTTCACTCTCTCTCTCTCTCTCTCTCTCTCTCTTCACATTTCGTAGGCCAGCGACGCCATTTTGCTGGCGCGTGTGGCTGGAGTTCGCAAAATAAGAGGATGTTTGGCCCCTGTACTACTATGTACTCTGCGGTAGCAATTAGTAAAATCGGGAACAAAATTTTCTTCGGAAAAATTTTATTGTGTTTACCCCTTAAACATATTATCAGGAGTATACCCGTTTGCGAATTACACGTTGCACCAATACAAGCAGCGCCTTTCTCCTGTCTAATGCTATTGGCTGCTGCTGACACGACAACAATTTTATTATTGGTTCCTGCCGGTGCCACTCACCATAAGAAATTGTTTTCATAGGTTATTACAAGGAATTCGTAAGTACTTCTCCGACCAAAAATCTACTCTTTTGCAACACCTGCAGTGGAAAATTAAATGAGTAAGTTAAGGGTGTGGGGCCTACATTTAGGACGAGTTTTCGTGGCGTTTATTAATAAAATCCAACATTTCACAGCTATATTCTAAAGAGGCAAAGCGTGGCTCACAAACTAGAGAGGCTCTTGACAACGAGGTCCTGAGAAGGCTTACAAACTGAACTGAGCTCAAACTAACCCGGCAGCGGCACACGCGTCCACGACAAAATCAGCGCTAGAACCCATAACCACCTCTACAGTAATCTGTCGTTTTAACAAGCAGACGTTTTCAACATTGACGTTCATCGTATTTCAATTCTCTGGCTGCATTAGTGAATATTGTTTACGGAAGACGACATTCCGCATTTAATTGACGGGCACTTAAAAACATGCACAACTAACACGGTGTTCATTTTAATTTAAAAAAAACACGTTATTTCGGATAGTTGTATATGAAATCACGCTTTTTAAGTAGTGGTTATAAACCGGTCGAACTATCAATAAAGGATAGTTTAACATGTCTAACGGTTAAGTTATGGTAGAGGCGTTCTATGCGAAACGAACTGTGTTCCATCACCAAGTGAACGAATTAGAAACTGCCACACGTACTTCTCGAGTAATTTTTATTCACTACGCAGGTAACAGGAAAACCACCAGCCTAAAACAGATCAAATTATTCCTATATAATAATAGCATTACTGTGGCCAAGAGTAAAAAGATTATATCACTGACCTAACACAACGTCTACATAACTCAGAAAATTATATTTTATAGTCTGTATCTCGAATTATTGTGCTTCAGGCTCTATTGGCCGTCGTTCAGCGACATGTGTTCGTGCCAGTTTAATTTAAAAAATTAAGCGTCCCGTTTCCCCTTCTTGTGTTATCCCGCAAGTTGAATAAACAGGGTTTCCAACTAAACAAATTAAAACAGATTACGTCACATCCTAGCGTGGAACATGTCAACACTTGAACGTGCATTTGCGAGTGTGCTGCGTGATTAAAACTAAATGTAGCCAAAAACTGTAAACAAAACGATAACCTCGTTTGGCTAACAAAAATAATTAGCTTACATATCGTGTGTGTGTGCGCGCGCGCACACACACACACACACACACTTGCTTACTGCCGCGCAGGGCTAAAAAATATTCCAATGCTTAATTTTCATAACAAACGTACGCTTTAAGTTTGTTCAAGGCAAATTCCGACAGTGTACAGAGCAATGTTTTAGGCCTGATTTCGAACGCACACACATATGCTACCTCGTCTAGCAAATAATAGAGTTAATGGAATATTCTGCTGCACTGCTAAAAATACACGCATGTCCGTATGTTCACGAGAAACTTACACTTTTATTTTTCTTTACTTGTTTAAAAATTGAATGTATAAATCAATTGTATTTTCATTTATTATTGTGTCATAATTATTTTGTATTATATTTCTGTCGACTACTGTTCAGTTGGCACTGGCAGAATAAAGATGCAAACAAAATGAATATAAATGTTATTTAGTAATGCATAGGGATAGGCAAATTTCGCGAGTTCAATGACATGTTGGTTAGGCTCCACAGTCCTGTGTACACTCCAGCCTCAAATGTTTGTTTGTTCATTGGCTGCTGCTCCAGAGAGTAACCAGTGTTACTACACACCTGGCAGTATGGCACTCGCGACTAGTTTCCTTGCAAGTCTGCTATTCGCTCATAGACGTAATGAGTTGTGATCCAATTGCAAAGGTGACTTCATTGTACACGCGTTGTACGTCTATATTGTCCTCAAATGAATTCGCGAAACGTTCCTATCCCTAGTAATACACCACTACTTCACTAAATTGAAGTTAATTTATAGTCGCGGATGACTGATTGAGCACAAGACGAGTACATTCACTATAAAGCACGCATTTTCTGTGAACGTCGTATGCAGACGTCCCTTACGTACACGAATCTGATCCAGAACCGACCCTAACTTACTAGGCTCTGGTTGGCCGATATCATCCTGACACGTCACTAAACACTGCAGCCATTTGTTTTTTTTCGGCGTGTGTTACTGGAGTGTAAGTAGCTATTTCTCTTCTGTATTTTTACGTGTTCTATGCCGTGAGCATGGACCAGCGTCGCTCGCGATTGTGTGGGCCACACGACGAGTGATGTCGGAAAATATATCGACATTATTTATATTGGTATTTTAAAAATATTATTTCCGATGGCTGGACAAAAATTGATTACGTTAAAATATGGTTAAAATATATCGACGTTTCATACCGATACATCGTTGATACAATATCGTCATTTCGATGTATCGATATTTTTTCATCATCCCTAATGTGGTGCGACAAGCACTAGGAACTTTTCTCGGGGTCCTTTGTCTCACGTGATGATTAGAGTCGAAAGCACTTCAAACACTATAATACTTGCTCGCAAACACGTAAGCTGTGTGACGAGTCGTGATGACAGCTCTGTAACAGGTTTACCTCTGGACTAGAACATGAGGAAAACCTGTGAAACTCAGGGAAACAGGTGACAGATACAGGAAATTTCAGTCTGTAATACAATATAATTTAATACATTTTCGGCGTGGCCAATTTTAAGCAGCAGCCCAAGAAATATATCTCAGGCGTGGTAGATGATGTTCAGAAACTACAAGTTTCCTGGATATAATTTTAATGACATTTTATGAAGTTGGTATATTTTTCGGTTAATTATTCTTATTGACTGTCGTAAAAGCACAGAGATTTCTTTCTTGTTGGCAGTAAAACATGCAACAGCCAGGGAAAATTTGATCCTCATATTTCGTTGCATACTTGTACAAGCAACATAAGCTTTTTGAGCTACGGGCCGTGGAACGAGAAGAACTGAAAGGACTCATAACAATCCGAACTTTATCATACGGTTCCTCCCACGTTCACAGCTGACATATTCTGCTGCACTTATAAGTTACTTGTTGCATGCAGTCAGTGGAATATTATTGTCATTGGAGTAATTTATTCAGTGCTGGCTGCCAAACTTCTAGAATGCGCTGATCATCAGCACCACAGATACATGCAGGTAGGTCAATGGTAGTTCAGAGGTATGACTCATATACACTGTAAAAAAATTTGTAATTTTTAATGAGATATTTTTTTTGTAATTTTACAAGTGCTTGTAACAGTACAAAGCTTTCTCTTGTATAACTACTAGTTTTTAAATCTACAAGGGCCTCTACAATACACCTCAAGAGATGTTTGTACTATACTGACCCGTTTCCACGAGCTTCAGCAAAATGGCAGACGCTTAACAACGTAAAACCGTATTTAGCTGTTTATGCAAAAACTATGGGTGATTTAAAACGTAGCTGTGTGCAAGAAGAAATGTATTGCATGTTCTAATAACTTAAAATACTTAAAAACAACTCAAATAATCATACGATGACAACTTCAATAAAACGTGAACGAATTATTCATTAATTGCTAATGTTTCTTACCTAAACAGAACTGTTGAATCGGCTCTCAATACCTCGTTAAGAGCCATCCAATTCTCTCGAAAAATGAACTCTTAAAATAAAATTAATGTACCTATTCTTATTAACCAAATAACTTCATTAATATTTTGTAGGTACCTGCAGGTATATTTACTGCAGAAATCAATTTCAGGCTTGTAAGTTAAGTTGTGTTTGTGGTTAAAGGTGCCGACTAATGATACAAGGGGTGTAGGTTTTTGCCCCGTTCTGGTAAAGTGTTGTTTTCTTTTCGTAAATTACATTTTGATATTTCTTTTGTTTATTTACTGTTTAATTTATTACATTTGTTTTCTGGAAGAAAAAAAAGTTATTTTATGTACACCTCTCAATAATGTCAGTAGTTATACAAGGCTATCATTTGTAATATTATAAATTAATGTCTTGCAGATTTTACAAAAAAAAAAAACTCTTTGTTTAGATTTACAAAGGATTTTCTTGGCAACAGGGTTTTCCAAGGATCTTTCTTGTAAAAGTACACAAATATTTCTAGTGTGTATACTGATGGACAATGAAAATAGAGCACCACGAAGAAACCATGCGACAACGACGAAACAACGTATACAGCGAGAGTACGGGCTGGTAAGCATGTAATCTTGAGTTGGCGCATTTGTATTTGACCGCACACCCGGCGGTACCAATCAGCGGTCGTAGACACTGGCGTGTAGAAGCCTCAGTACCGCCAGAAACACCAGACGATATCAAGCAAGCTTACAGAGTGAACGATGCCGGCAAGATGCCAAATACGTCACTTTACGCAATTGATGGACTTCGAGAGAGGACTCATGATCAGGCTGAAATCCGCAGGGTGGTCGGATTGCCAAATAGCCCATCACTTGGATACGTGAAGGCACCCACACATGGAGGACCAGCTCAGGACGGACGAGTTCGAGATACCAGTTGATAGGATCGATGAATCGTGTTCCAGGATCCCTTGGCGAACCGGTTCGCGGTAGTGGCCGACGTTGGGGCTCCTGTGTGCCCGCGAACCATTCCCCGGCGCCTTGAGGAGACGAATCTGCGATCCAACGCCCATGAGGTGGGCTGCCGTTAACTCGGCATCAGCGGCAGCTTCTGTTTGCAGAGGTGTCAGGCTAGAGCAATGTGGAATGCCTCAGACTGGTGATGTGTGGTGTTTAGTGGTGTGTGCCGCTCCGTTATGGGGACTAATGGTCATTGCACCCGGGTGTGGAGGATCCCTGGTGAATACCACGATCCCAATCTCGCTATCGAGAGTCACACTTTCCCCATATGGTCTGGGGAACATTGATGGTCCATTGATGGTCCACCGCTGGAGCATTGATGGTCCAGCGGTACGTGGATGAGCTCCCACTCCCTCATCTGCTCCCATTTCTGGCCGGGATTCCAGGTGGATAACACCCGGATGCACATGGAGCGGGTTGCCCAGGACTTCGACCGTCAGGTCCGAACAATACCTTGGCCCGTCCGCTCTCCTGACATGTCACCGACCGAGCATATATGGGACCAGTTAAAACGGCAGCTGTGCCACCGTACCATAGTATCCGGGATTCGGAACACACCGTCCAACCTAATAACTGCGGCCCGTCTGACTCGCGACAACAATCGACCTCTTCTGGACTCCATGACAGTGTTACAGCGCGTATCGTAGTACGAGAATGTGGGACGCACTATTGATAGAGACTTGAAAAATTCGCGAGTTCAATGACCTGTAGAGTAGACCTCGCGGTCTTATATAAACTTGCGTAGATATCAACTGTCAATTGATTGTTTGTTGTGGCAGTACAAGGCGGTGATTGGACCTACAGTTTATTGCACATTTGTTATTGGCTCATTCATCTCCAGGAAGTGCCAAATAACGTGTCGACCAATTGCAAAGGTTACGTGAACGTACAAGTTTGGGAATTCCAACTTGTCTCGAAATGAAACAGCGAATTTTTCCGGTCTCTAACTATTGAATATGACCGGATGGCGAGCCACAGATCCATCTGCTGATCTGTTTCTGCGATCATATTGTTATGAATATGTCCTACGGCCATATTCATAAACTAAGGGGTTTAGAGGTCGTAGCTTGTAAATTAATGATAGCTGGCAGAACGTACTGCTAATAAGGGGTTCAATCATCACTGTAGGGAATTTTTTGCAAATGTAAAGCACCAGTGTATACGTATAGTGAGAAAGCACGGATGGAAAAGTTTTTACCATACATTAATGATCTCGTTCTTACATTTGCTCAGGAAAGAGTCAAATGCGTAGGGAAGTTCCCAACTTTCTATAGTAACATTCCTATATTCGCAAACTGATGTATGGTAGTTTTCTCGCAAAAGGTATGGGTTAAAAACTTCCATTGCAGTTTAAGAAGTTTACCAGAATATTTTTTACAGACAATACAATACTGTAATATTAACTGTAACGGGGAGCTACTTTAAACAGGATTAAGTTATTGTTACATTATAAATGTCATGAGCACCTCATACCTTAATTATGTAAATCTATGTTGGACAGCCCAAGGCTGTTTCTAGTTGTACGGATGACGTCAGACGAATACACCCATGGCTGCGATCTTCCCTGTAGCCTGGTCGGTGGCAGAAAGATGTGGCGGCGCGCCTCGCATCGGCCTATATAGGTGCTTCGTTTAACGTTTTGACATAGCTGGCCTCTTTCTGTGGTTGGTGGAGGGGGTTATAATCGCTGGACCTTGTCGCACTGCTTTGAGGCAATCCCTGGCGTCCTGATTTACTGAAGGTGTGAGGCCGGGTACAGAGTGGGATGTTAAGTTTAAGTCCATCCATGACACTGTGCCCTACTCATCTGCATACCTACCTCTATAAAGTTTCAGTGCCATCCAATGCATCCCTCCTTCTGCGTGCGATATTTTTAGTGTCCGACTAGCACATAAATTGCAAGTTAAAAACTTCCTGCTTATTCAGTTCAATGTAATACATCTTATAAAAAAATAATTACTTAGATATAAGTTATTATATTTTATGACAGTTGATAATTTCTTCTGTCACTTGAATTACACGACTTAGGGCATTCAACATTCTGGTCGAAGCTTTCTATTTTCTCCAACTGATAACGTGTTACTGATGATTTCGAACTCATTTCTTCTTCCACAATTACTTTACACTTCTGATCATCAATGAGTTAAAAACTGAATTCGAAATATCACGCAGTTATTTGAAAAACTCAAAATATTAGTATTAGAGATCACGTAACAATTTTATACTCTGCGTACACGATTTCCTGAGTCGATCTGTTACACCGACAAAATAATTAATTGATAATTTGAAATTAAAAAAACGTTGTTGCTCTCACCTTCTATCTTTACTGGGTGCAAATGAATCACACTTTAACAAAAGAAGGAAATGTTACAGTTCCGAAAGAACAATTGCAAAATTATTAGTTTTAATCATAAAAGTTACATATTCTGATTATAAATCAATATTTAGTTTAAGTGATTAATAACGTTGGTGATTCTCATAGCTGATGATGCTAAGGCCCTTAGGATGTCCTTTATTCGAAACATTTGTAATGTTTCAATATTTTATAACTACTTCTGCCTATGGTAGGTTTATAGGGAAGAACCGAAGTCAGTTACGAAGACAGAATACATATTTAATATAATCAATATTATATACATTAAATATAAGTTATTGGCGAGGGAGGTCCTAATCAATTACAATATATGACTAACCTGAATGATACAGTCTCCGGAGGCTGTGTGTTGAGTCGGAAAGCGACAAGCAGCACCCCAAGCTGCATCTTGATGGCTTCATCTCGGCGTGGGTCCTAAGACTGACAGACCCCATACAAAGTATTGCCAAGTATTATATAGTTTCTGGTGAAGTAATTGTCACAAATATAATGCCGCCAGGAGGGGAGTTCTGCTCGCGCTCCGCTGATATTTTATTAACTATTATTGTTGTAATGTGTTTTGAATTCTCCGCCTGGCCTGGATACCAACGCGTCGCTGCAGTTCGCTAGGATTGTCGGCATTTACTGAATCATAACGCATCGATAAGCGCAGATATGTGTATGCCTTTTTTTTTTTTTTTTTAAGTGTAATGAAGAACGTGGTTTAAACTTTACAACTTGACTGCATGTTATAGCCAATTAGTTTTCTGTATTGATGCACGTGCTTGAATCTTTCTGTCCAGTTGTGATAATTCTGCTATATGCTGTTCACGGTCAGCCGAGTAACTTTGAAAGCCTTGTTCAACATCTACTTTTCCCTTGCAATGTATCCTTCCGCATGTGGGTTATAGAATGAACATATATTCTCATTGGCGTGTTCATTTTATTTATGCACCAGTCAAACGAAAGCGCGAATATTCAACGAACCCAAACGTGTTACTGAAATGCCATTCCGTACAGCAATGAGTATAAAAAATACGCTATCTTGATTTACCATAAATTTTAACTTACACTCGTAGTACAACGTTTCAAGAATTAGAACTATTTTACTAAGCCACATCATGTAGGACTGCGTACAGAACAGAACATATTTCTAACCTACCTTCCGAAGGAAAGAAAGGCTTATGAGATCACTTTCCTGTCTGTAAGTGTATATGCGTGTGTGTGCTCCCTCCCCCACCAACCATCAATTTTTGAACGCTTGAACCGAATTTCACCAAACTCGGTACACATTTAATTTCGAAATGGCAGCCATTTTAAAATTTAGGGCGATATGTCATATCTCGGAAACCATTCAAGGTGTAAGCATTGAATTCAGAGGTGAATATTGTTGTTGGTCCTTCATTTTTTGAGATAGCGCCACGTGAATAATAGGCCTAAAGCTTTTATGCTATATCTCGAAAACTACATAACCAATTTTCGCAAAATTTGGCACGTAGGTAATACTATGATAGGCCAGGTAAAAGTAAGCAATTTAACTTATATTAGACAGTTATTTTCGAAATAGCAGCCATACAAATATTCTAGGTTTGTTTAGTATAATTTAAATACCGTTCGACCAATTTAAACCAAATTTTGTACGCTGGTAGTATCTATTACAAGTATCATACAAGCCGAACAACAGCCACTTTTGTCAGCCATTTTGTAAGATAGCGCTACATGAATTAATAAATTTATTTTGTAATATATCGAGAAACAATCGACAGATTTCTACCAAATTCAGCAAGCAGGTATTACTGGGGCAGTTGATATGTACATAAAAGTTTCAAGTATGTCAGACACTTATTCTCAAAATGGCGGCCATCTAGCTATTTTAGCATAGAATGCTATATCTTCGAATCCATGTAATCAATTACAACTCAACTTTGTATGCTGGGAGTATATTTAACAAAAATCAAATGTGTCTACATGGAACCTCTTTTGTCCTCTATTTCGTAAGCTAGTACCACATGAATAAATATATATATTTTTTGCTATATCTCGGGTAACAATTGACCGATTCCTACCAGATAAGACAAACAACTAGTACTGCGGTAGGTAATTTTAAATAGCATGTTTTAGGTTTGTCAGACACTTATTTTCAAAATGGCGGGCATATAGTTATTTTAGTTTTGTATGTTAAATCGTCTAAACCATGTAATTGTTCCCAATGAAAATTCCTATGCTGGTTCTATATATTACAACCATCAAATGTGTCCACACAAATCTCTTTTGTCCGCCATTTTCTAAAATAGTACCACTTGTAAAATTGAAATAATGTGATATCTCCGAAATACAACTGATGTATACCAAATTTAGCAACCAAGTAGCACTATGGCAGGCCATGTAAAATGATAATCTTTAAGAGGACCAGAAACACATATTTTCAAAATGGCGGCCATATAAACATTTTAGCTGAAAATTTTTTATCTACGAAACTGCAAAAAATGTTTAAATCAAATTTGTATTTTGACATTATCAGTTATATTCATAAAATTTTTCTATGCATGACCTCATTTCTCCGCCATTTTGTAAGATAGCCCCACGTTAAATATTACCGTTTTATGCGGTATCTCGATAAACAATCTATTACCGTAGTTTATCTTCTATCGTATTAAGTGATCAACGAGGAAAAAATCACGAAATAGACAAAAAAAAAAGGAGTATTTTTAGAAGCGCAGTATCCTTCAGAGGTAGGAGAAAAGTACATTTATAGGCTGTTCACGAAAAAGTGAGCATTTTTGAAATAACCCTTAGATAAAAGTCACTGCTCCTATCTGCATATATTTTAACGGGCGCACTGAGTTACATGCGCCCAGTAAAGTTGGTAACGATGGAGGGGTAATTAGTTCCATATCTTAACGTCCAATAAAAAGTGTTAGGTAACCATTTCTGAAAACTTAAATTGTTTCTATGCCTTTCTGTTTATTTTTTAATGCGTCGAAGTGTAAAAATTAGTATATTTTTAAAATATTTACTTTTATAATAATTTCACAGTTTCACCTGACCGACGCATGAATAAAGCTATGAAGCCCATGGCAATGACAATTTTACATAAGGCGGAAGAACACACAAAGTGCATACAAGTAGATCTTAAGCAGGACTTTCAGAAGTGCCCATTTTACCGTGAACAACCTCTATACGCCTGTAGTTGAATCTGTGGGCTTTTATCGCGTTTAGTCACGTCCCGCTGTTACAGATTTAAATCTGCACAGAACAGTGCAACGAAAGAAAAGCTGCAAGCCAGATCCGCGTACCGAGCGAGGTGGCGCAGTGGTAATTCACTGGACCCGTATTCGGGAGGACCCGGGTTCGATTCCCGGTCCGGCCATCCTGATTTCGGCCGTCCATGGTTTTCCGAAATCACTCCAGGCAAATGCTTGGGATGGGTCGCTAACGAAAGCAATGGCCGATTACTTCCCAATCCTTCCCCAATCCCTTTTCCGTGCGCCACTCGCACCGTCTCTAATGATCTCGCTGTCGACGAGATGTTAAGCCCAATTACCTACCTACCAGTTCCCTAGGCGCGCCTGTCACTGTCAATTTACTGTTACTTCACACTTTTCTGAAGCCCTTCTAAGATTCTTCTTCTAGAGACAGTGCAACGCATTCGTGCGCACTCAGTGTAATAAAATTTTGCATAAGAACTATTTCTTACTAAACATTACCAACACACCTATTTTCTCCCAGTTTTTATTCACTTTAATTATAATTTACATATTATAATTTATGCATAAAATATAAGTAAAATTTCAATTTAACGAAGAATAAGGTGATTATTTCTAACACAATTGTAAAACGTTCGTGCGGTAAACGACATTATATAGGAAAGAGCGAAACACATCATATATGGGGTGATTGTTCTTCAGAGGTTTGACTTAGAAAGTGCGAAGAAACGTTAAATAGGCTATATGTACTCTAGACACACTTTAAAGTCAGAGACAGCTAACTAGTTCTGAAATTTCTGCTAATCCAGGTACGAAGTGAGCAAACACTTGAGTGATTAACAGAGGCCGCGATGGTCTAGGGATCAGACTAATCGCCTCCCACCTAGGCGAACCGGGTTCGATCCCGAAGGGGTGGGGGTGTCACTCCTGGATTTTTACATATGAGATTCGTACCGGGCGATGCCGTAGGTCGGTGGGTTTTCTCGGGGATTCGCCGTTTCTTCCGCCCTTTCATTACGGTGCTGCTCCTTGTGCTTATCTCAAATCACCCCCATCGGCTCTCAAGACCTCGATGTTAAGAGCCACCCAAATCTCTTCACTCCAAGTGGTTAACGCCCTAAGCAATTACAGACAGTGTTGGCTTGCCTGCTTTAAGTGGGGCGACATTCATCTGGTGGAGGATATCCTAGGTGGGTGCCGATTGGTGTCGGTCGTACCTGAAGCTTAAATTAGAAAGCATTGCCCGGGTAAACGGGAGCACCCAGAGAAGAACCACAAGCCGTCGGCAAAGTCCACCACGTTTCCGTCATGCGAAAAATCGAACTTGGTATTCTCCGATGGTTGAGACTTTGATCTCGGAAGTGGGAGGTCGGGTTTTTGAAATAACTGCCATCGGCGTACCCAAATCCTTGCGGTTAAGGCAGATCGCGACTATTTATTTCTTGGTTTCGTTTCAAATCCCTTTTTCTACTTGTCATTGTCATGTCCTGTTTGCTTCGTGTGTTCCCATGACAGGCTGTCTCATGGCTGAAGCAGGAAAATCCCGTGGATTCTTTGACTTGTAGGCTAGGCTTCACAATCCTCTGTATGAATCTCAATCGCCTGAGTTGACGCCTTAATTTTTTCCCAACTTTTTGTCACGTGTTTTCCCAGACATTACCGTGAGAATGCTCCCCTGAAGATCCTCTGACTATTCCCTCGAAGATGACTGCGACAAGACATTCCGGAACGAGGGGGCAAGTTTACCAATCTGTCTTCACAATCCGCCGAAATATGGCCAAAATGTAGGTCTGGCTTACTGTCCAAAGTATTGAAAGATTATAAGCAATTTGAAGCAAAAATCCACCCACAAACCGCAAATTAACGACAAGAGACGAGTGAGAAGTCTGGATAGACCTTCCAGGTAATTGCAAGGCTGATCGATATGGCAATATACCGAATACCGATTACCAAACAACATCTCGGAAATATCGCAACTGCGGCATGGTCCAAAAGTGTAGATCAATACTATATATCGCCATCGATTTTCGATACTCCCTGTTAGCGATATATCACACAGATATACCGATATGATAAACACACTTCGAAACGGCATTGAAAAGTGGATATCGTACTCGTTCAGACCTAACTTGTGAATCGTCGCAGTCGGTGGGATACCACCGGCTTCCTGGACGTCACCTTGCTCTCTGGTCGGCAAGCGATTGTGATTAGATTTCGAGTAAATCTCCCGTCATAAGTATCTGTCGTGGAGTACGTTTCTGATTCCTGTCCCTCTACTTGAAAACACTGTAGGCCAAAGCCTGCTATACTGGCTAGGAAACAGAAGGAGAAATAAATAGCTTATTGTTTCTCAGTATTCTAAATATTTTACTTCGCTTTAAAAGTGCATGTTTCCCACTTCTCCTGTATTTGCTTTGATGGTTCTCCCCATTTTCGATCTTCGAATTAATCGAATGTGAAGTACACAACAACATGAAAGTGCAAAACGGACAGCAAATCGGAATACGCTCACGTCAAAAGCGCCAACAAATCTGGCCGCCTCTGTATTTTATATATTCTGTGACACAATACAGAGTGACATTACGAGTGTGAGAAGAGGGAGGGGAGGATCGAAACAGCCTGCTCAACGCCCCACCAACATCACTGAACTATACAAGGAGTGAAGCCACTGGAGATTGCTATCCCCGCTTTCAACGCTATTAACCATTGCAAGATATCGCAACTTCTCTTCATAAAAGAGAGTAAATCGCGTACCCCCTCCCGTAATAGCGTAATGGCTCGTAATAGCGACCTATCCTCCCGCAAAGAGGCGCCACGAGCATACAGAGACCATCGCACGGCTAGTAGCTAAAAAGAAAAAGGATTATTATTACTATTGGTTCACAATTTCTACAGAACGCTTCATATTTTATCCTTCAGCACAGTGTATTACCGCGAATGGGGGTTTCATACTCTGGCCAGTAGGATGCGTCTTGCGTTAGATGTCCTCTTTGTGCCGTCGACCCAAACCGCAGCCCTGCGAGACGAGGGCGTCACAACTCCCTCTTACTCCAGGCTTGCCAACCCCCCGCAGCTCATCTGCCCAAGTTTCTTTTACGCCGACGCCGGTTTAGGAAAAACATATATGCACCAGGATCTAAGGGCATGGTGGTAGAAAAAACTCAGAGAGAGGTAGGGACCCCTCTTTTCACCGTGCACGTTGGAAAGACACGTTCTTTTTAGAACCGCTGGATACACACGCATGCATGCACGTGTGTGCACACACACAGGAAAAATTGCTGGAGGAATGTAGCCCGCCCAAAATACACACAGACACACACACACACACACACGGCCGGACTTATAGAAGCGTTACGCAAGCAGGCAGGCGGGCTTACACATACACGCGGCTACCCCTTCGCCCTTTCGCTAACCCATCTTTCGCTAATGAAAAGATACTCTCCCCCTATTTTTTTTACCTCCCTCGGCCTGAACCCTGGGAAGTATGTATGTGCTGTATGTATACATTCGCCCGGCTAATACCAGGGAATTTGCGTGCTTTTCAGGCCGCGACCACATCTCTACCCGGGGCTTCCCTTTCCTATTCCACCCTCCCTTCCATCCCCCACTCTGCCCCTTTTCCACCGCTCCCAACACTTTCACCGAGCACGCCTTTCCTTCCACCCTCAAACCCTCTTCGCCCCTTTCCCAACCCAAAGCCAACCCCCTGCGGTGGAGAGATTCTCAGGTCTTGAATACACGCTCCGGTACAAATACGAGCTTTTAATTTAATGCAGTTAGCGTTCGGCTTGCGCGCTTGCTTCCCCCCTTCCCCTCTCCACTGCTCCTTTACCACCTCCCCTCCCCCCCTCCTTATCAACGTCCCGGAGGAAGAGCGACTCAACTCGAACACCCCACAGAGAAACAAAATATCTGGACGTCACTGCTAAGCCGGTCGTCGCTGCAAAAAGGATTTAATTAAAAACAAGATTACCCGCTGAAGAATTGCCCGTTGGAAATAAGAGAAACCCTCCTTTTCAGACTTACATCTCCGTGAGGTTTCTCGCGAGCAGCGTTGGGGAGTACACACACACACACTCTCTCTCTCTTTTTCTATTCGCTGAGCCGGCCTGTCTCGGTACGTTGACTGCAAACTTACAAAAAGGTCCATCAACCTAGAACGCGTGCACGCATTCTCGTTTTTATGAGATGGGCGAAACTAAGTAATCAGGGTTAACTGATGAAATGTTTATGTAGGAAGATTAGCTCCACCTAATATTATTTATTCAATTTATTTTATTTTGAGTTACATCTTTTTAACGACATATGAATGGCTAAATTATCTGCACGGTTTTTTCTCTGTTGCGAAGACACGTTATTCTGAGTTGAAATGCTGTTAGTTGTGTTACGACTCAGGGACTCACAGGGAAGAGTCTGGGAATTTCTTGTGTTTGGGAAAAGTCAGGGAAATATCAAGGAATTTTCACCTGGGTCAGTCAGGGAGAATGTATTGCTACTGTGCATACGTTGCTTTTTTTTTTTGTGAACACAGGATAATGTAATGATGAGCATATGCATTTTACAATTTCAATTTTTTAGTTTGTGGACTGGCAATAATACATATTGGCCAATTGAAATAGGGCCCATACGTACAAAATGATTTATTTGTGTGCTTGTAATAGGCACTCATGTGAAGTTAGTAGTGGGTATCGCCAGAAAGATCGATGTTCTGAATGAAATGATGGCCCTGCTTGCGACTGGCTAAAGTCGCAGTGTACTTAAACTCTACTTCACTGATAGCATATTTGTTCTGCCTGGGGTCGAAAGACATGGTATTGGAGAGTTCAGGACCTGAAAATAGGCCAGGGAAATTGGCGGGATTCTGTCTTGAAAACAGGGGAAAGCCAGAGAACTCCAAAATGGAATTTCAGTGGACAACCTGGACTGCAAAGTTTACGGGTTGTATAAACTTGAGCCGAGCGGCGGGTAGCGTCTTCCCTCTGTGGGCAAGGACGCCATGGCATCAGCGGTTATCGGCATGTCCTGATGCCCTTGCTCAAATCATATCGTATCCCTCCCACAGCACAGGCATACTCCATTACACTAGTCCAAGACGCGCGTGGCAGCCTCGTTAAAATGGTTTTTCTGGACAGCTTCACCCACGACAATCGAGAGCAAAATGAGAGAGCGTGTCGTCAATACTGGACTGTATTTCTAAAGAACAAACACCAATCAATGCCAGTCCGGAACTTGTAAAATAAGAGGTGCCGAAATACATCCGGAAAACTTCTGATGCTGTTACGAATAAAAATATTTTGCACTCATAAATATACAAGACTATATTCATTTCGGTACTTCATTGAAAAATTTCTGTTGTTTGGCTGTTGCAAAATTTGTATGCATGAAATACAATGTAGGCTATAACGCGTGATGTTGCGATTCTGCAATACAAAGTTTTACTAATCATGCACATCAAGGTTGTCGACTATAGTGTGGGTAACATTCACCGATTGACTTACGGCTACCCACAAACGTAACATGTTACCTGCAGGTTGACTACACATCGTGAATGACATGTCCTCATACATACCTATCATGGACAACATGTGGCCCGTAGGTACCCATCATGAATGACACGTGACCTGCAGGTACCCATCGTAGGTGACATGTACCACAGAGGTACTCATCATGGGCGACATGTGTACCCATTAGGGATGTCGTGTGGCTGATGTGTCCATAATGGATAACAAGTGCCCTATAGGTACCATAATGGGCAACAAGTGACCGGTAGGCACGCATCCTGCGTGATATGAGACCTGCAGGTAACCCATCATGAGTAACATGTGGGTAAAAACCACATCGTATATGTTATGTGACATGTAAGTACCCATCACGGCTGACATGTGACCCGTAGGTACTCATCTTGGATCACCTGGAAATTAAGACACACGGAACAACGACTGAATGCAAGAGCAGAAGAAACTTTCTGTTTACTTGCGGGCAATGTTTTCATATGAAGTAATTTTGTTCCTAGTTGGCGATAATTTGCCAGCTACATATGCGGCTTCTTATAATCAATTGTTTCATTCCAGACAAAGAAACATTTTGTAAATAACATTTTTTCTGTGTAGACTATAATTATGTTTAATAATTTGACACAACTTTGGCAAGCTTAGCCACCTAGGTATCTATAAGAATGTTGTGTCTCCAAAATGTTTTCAAAATGTAGTTTTGAAAAGTTAAAATGCTGTGTTCCGCTAGTCGATCGCTTATGAAATGTAATGGAAAGCGATTTTGTGAAAGATAATAACAGTAGCTAAGAATTAATGATTGTATCTTGAAAATTAGAGGTGAGATGATTACATAGCTGTGTCTTAAAAATTCTAGCACGTTATACGAGCCTGGTAGATGGAATATGTAAACAATGATTTAGAAAAGAACATCACTGAGGTAGATAACGCACTGTATGGTCAATTGAGTTGATGTATTTCGTTCGACGGAAACTAGAAAATTTTTTCATAAGAAAAATTCATTAATTATTTAGAGTGTCTTCATAGCAGAAATATCTGACGCACAGTACTGGAGGTAGCATCAGCCAAAACAGGAGCGCTCAAGATTATGTTAGAAAAAAAAGCTGTGTTTATTGTAGACTGTGACTCCAGCTACCACCCCCCCCCCTTTTTTTTTTTTTTTTTGCTTTTCTAAAAAAAAAAAAAAAATGAAACGTGTATTGATGAATCACGTAGAAAAGAGTGGGCACTGGCATTGGAGAGCATATTTATATCAGACGAGACGCAATAAGGCAAGTGATAGAAGCGAGCAACACGGAAAAAATTAGCTCAGCAATGAAGGAAAAAAATACACCAGTGCAATAGAGTGTTTAATCTATAATGCAACAAAGTGGTGCAGTGCGGATTTAAAGTGAGCGATGGATGTCCCTGAGTGGAACGAAAACTTGTTATAGGAACCAGCTTTAATTAACTGTTATGAGCTTATGAATAATAGATCGACTATACGCTAGGAAAAACTTAAATTACTCTGTGGAATAGAGAAATACGGCGGATATATATTTGTAATGAATATTATAGTAAATTTCAGTGAAAACGCTTCACAGATCTGAATTATGGGAATGTTTTCAAAAAGGATTAAAGTTTTATAAGATATATTTAATAGAAACAGTGAAATAAATCGCCCACTCAAAGATGAAACCCTCGTACTTGATAAGTTATTTCAAAGAGAGGTTTTTTTAAAGCACTGCATAGATTACAAATTTGATTAAATGGCATTTCAGCAGCATCTGAAAACCCAGTTGTCTCGCATTTACTAATTAACCAGTTAACTAGGTATTTTAATTAGTTTAAGGAAGTAACCAACTGGATTTATTTTTCGTCACTGTTACAGGCTTGAAAGATTTAGCCTAGTCATCATTTATTCACATTCCTAGTGTAAGCAACTTACTTGGTTCTTGCAAAGAGATGTGAACTCACGAAGAACCAATGCAATACCCAATACCTACAAAGTTTGTTTCCGAGAAGAAAACAGTGTAGAAACACGTGCACCAACACCGAAGAAATCGGAAAACAGTGTAGAAACACGTGCACCAACACCGAATAAATCGGAAAACAGTGTAGAAACACGTGCACCAACACCGAAGAAATCGGAAAACAGTGTAGAAACACGTGCGCCAACACCGAAGAAATCGGAAAACAGTGTAGAAACACGTGCGCCAACACCGAAGAAATCGGAAAACAGTTTAGAAACACGTGCGCCAACACCGAAGAAATCGGAAAACAGTGTAGAAACACGTGCACCAACACCGAAGAAATCGGAAAACAGTGTAGAAACACGTGCGCCAACACCGAAGAAATCGGAAAGCAGTGTAGAAACACGTGCACCAACACCGAAGAAATCGGAAAACAGTGTAGAAACACGTGCACCAACACCGAAGAATTCGGAAAACAGTGTAGAAACACGTGCACCAACACCGAAGAAATCGGAAAACAGTGTAGAAACACGTGCACCAACACCGAAGAAATCGGAAAATCTGTTGTAGTAGCAGTTGTAGTTGTAGCAATTGAAGTTTGGAAAAAATTTGAGTAAATAACAAACGAGAAAATTCAAGGTTCAGACATTGAACTTGCAGGAAGCTGTGCTAGTTCAGCGTTCAGGGTACCCAGTTGGTCGTCTGGAACACGCGCTCACATCACAGGAGAAGTTTTATTTTCTCAACCCAAGAAATCGAGCCAACAAGTTGAATGCGAAACCATGTGGCGTCAGTAATTCCACACGTTACATGGAAAACTTTGATGTAGAAAGCGGTAAAAGTATGTAATCATTACTAGTTTCTCAACCCGATGTAACGATTGAAAGAACTCTGTCGTAGGATACCGGGAAATGGAAATTATGAACACCCTGCTCCTGAAACAGTGAGAACTTCACTGTTCAAATCAGTGAACAGCATATGACTTATTCAGGAGTCACTTCAGTCAGTTTAACTGATGAATAGGTATAAAAGAAAAAAAAATATATATGTTTTCTTACACTTATTGATTCAGTGGCATTTTCCACTGTTTGTCAACAATTTCATTTGCAGGTTTTCAGTGATTACACTACACTAATAAAACCCATAGAAATAGATTTCCCTAAAATAAGGGGTTCGTCTTTTATAATGCCATTTTACGAGGTAAAATTTCGTTTTCACGTCTTTCGTCACATTTTCACGTAGGCCTACTAATCATTACAGCGCTCACCTTGAAGGTTTAAATTACATTACATGTAGTGAGTTGAGTGCGTTCATGCATAATATTTGTATTAACAATCCTAGCTTAACTTAAAACAAATGCTAAAGGCATAACTTGAAAGTTCTACATTTTCGATCAAGGATTTTAATACGTATATTTTCTTCCCAAAGATAAATGTCGGTTTCGCAGCATCCTTGGTAAAGCAACGGTCTGAAGGCGGACTGCTGTGGGTTCAAATTTCGAGCTTCACAACTTATCTCTACTTTTTTATTAATTACGTTAAATTGCACAATTTAACGTATTGGAAATATGGCTCGTTCAAGAAACGATTTAACTAAATTAATTAAAAACAATTTTTAATTGTCCGCATATAGTTGACTGTCACTTAAACAACCAACGAAATTGTTTAACTGGGACAACCGGTGGTTTCCCACGGGTTCGAAGTGCAGCCATTTTCAATTATTCGAGTGGTTGAATATGAGTGTACTTCAGTGGTTTTCCACTGATTTCAACTTAGAACCTGCGTTCTTCTTTGTTTCTCGAACCATCCTATTGGCTAAGACTCCTCTTGCGCACGATCGGCAATCAAATTTCGCCAGTTCCTACAATGCCTGCACGCTGGGGTTGTTTCGATGTAAGACACTTTCTCTGCGAGTGAGAACTGTACACTGTAAGAAATTTTCCTGGGCAACTTCCTAACATCTCATGAAAGTTTTTAACCTATATTTAGAGTGGGACAGTTACCACAAATACGGAAATGTTTAGCACAGCTACTATGTGGATTTGGTAATAATGACTGTAACCATTTGGCTACCACGTGTGTATAAGGGAAAACTTCACAATAACAGTTTTCCTATCATTTCTAAACAATGGTAAGGTAAATTTCCGAACTATTTCTTAGACTGTACCATAAGGATGCTGGGTAACCAAAAAATCCATTATTTTATATAGGTATAAAACAACGTTAAACTTAGAGCCATTATTTATAAGTACCTAATTTTCCCTGGCCTTAAAATTTTTTAGATGGCATAGTTTTTGCATTGTGGCACGTCAAAGTCCCAATTGTAGTGTTTATGGGACGTACAAATAAAATAAACGTAGTCATTTACGAAAAGTAATGCCTTAATTCATTTTAAGGGACGCGTAGCGACATTTATTTTACAAAAAAAAAAAAATCATAGACTTGTTACGTCTGAGACGTTTCACAAATTACCATTAACACGTTCGGCGCCATTTCAAATTAAATTAGATGTGCAAAATTTCTCAGCTTCAAAATATTTTTTATTCAACTATCTTCCTCTTCAAGCACATTCAACCAATATTTCATCAATCTTCTCAAATACAATAAAATTCAACATTCCTTATCTTCAGTTATTACATACTTACCTTAAAAAGCATCTTTCTGCAATTAATTTAATAAAATTCATCTATCTTCTTAATTATTGTACTATTAAAACTTTTTGTTAGTATCCACGTATCTTTGAATGTGGTGAGAATTGTTCTAAAGAGAACTTTAATTCTATTTTACATCTGCCTTACTTACGTTATCTCCTGTCCTGCGACCGTGACACATCTCTCCGCCAATCAGCAATGGCGAGACGAGAGACAACTAAGATAATTTTATTTAGTACTTTTGTTTAATAAACGTTTAATACTGACTACCCTCTAGAGAAGCAATGAAAAATAACAAGCAAAATATTAATACTGAATACTAAAAATGCGAAAACATTTCATAGCCTAATTTTAAAGGTCCCGTTAAGTAATTGATGGTATCATATTTAAATGTGAATCATCTTATTTCGGTAAGTGAGTTATTTTTTAATATTTGTACGTTTTGAGAGCACTAGAATTGCGGCTTTGACAGGCCATTGTGTGAAAAATATGAAGTATAATTAATTTTGTATTAGAAAATAGTTATTATTTTACTTGATCCTGAGCTAACAAAAAAAAAAAAAACCTTTTTTTACAATATAGCAGGCACTGCAGCCAACACTCATATCTCAGCATTCTTTACTGAGCACCAATATGGACTACTTACTTTCATTTTAAAAGCCTACTCATCTAGCACGTAATCTTTCCTCGTCGTGAATTAACCTAAGGTTAGTTCCACTCTAGTTGGGAACAAAACGAGATTTATTTTGCCAGTGATTGGAACGGTGAAAATTTCCGCCACTAGGTGCACAGGGTTCCAAAAATTAACTTTTAAAACTACGTGTAAAATAATAGAGAATGGCTTTACGTAGTTACGAAGTAAGTTTATATTTAATTTCTGATTATTGCAAATATTCTGTTTTCTTAACGTAGAAAATAGACAAAATCTGGACGGCCTACATTGCCGACACTGGCGCTTACCAAGTGGCGAAAATTTCACCCTCGCCGAACTTTAAGCATTGATCTTCCCAACGTTAAGTAGAAGTAGTCTTAACTAAGCTTTACCCATACATAGTATATTCGCTGTTTCTTCACACTTATTGAATCAAACCTTTGAAAAATCGACACATGTAGGACGTGTGGTTGTTTCCTAAATATGCCATATACCATAGGCCTAAAAGCGCTTTATACTTGGTGTCATAAAACTACAGTATTTTTGGTTAAACTGAAAATGTATTATTGCAATTACCTATAAATTATAATATTTCTTAACCCATTCAGAAGACCCAGTGTACACAATTGTGTACATTGCCCATATGTACAGGCTGTTCACGGAAAAGTGATCTCTCTCGAGGCCCTAGTTACTTTTTACTTTCAGCCATATTTTATCCTTAACCCCTTTTTATAGTAAATAATCACACGTAAGTAATAAACACAGGGTGTATATCCCATCAGACTCTGAAGTTAACATCGAAGGCAAAAATAAAATTTATTTATTGACTTTTATTCCCAATGAGAGGCTTTCAAAAGTGCTCACTTTACAGCGAATAGCCTACAGGCAATTTTTCGGTCTGTACTGCACATTGGGAAGCTCAGTGAGCAATGATCTTAGTTGTGGGTAAACGATTCGCAAATCGTCTAACTGGCCTAGGTCTTAGTTGGCTCATATAACTATATCCTAACATTTAGCTTACAGCTCACTGGCTGTGACAAACGAAACAAGTGTCGTGTCGTCTTGAGTACGACACGCATCGTAAGTTCTTTTGTTTGCAACACCTGAAACCGTAAGTTAAAGTAGGCCTTGAAAAGGTTAGTAGTGAGAAAATAGGTGTGTTGGTAACGCTCAGTAAGAAATGATTCTTATGCAAAATATTATCACACTGAGTGCGCACGAATACGGTGCGGTGGCCCTCAGGTGCAGTCTTCTAAGGCCGTGTCCGGACTGACAAATTTCTAGTTATTTTGTAAATTCGTGATTTGGTAAGTATCATCTTGGACGTTGTTGACAGTGACGTATTTTGAAGTCGCGACAACACATTATTGCATTAGCAGTGCAAAATATTTTTATCTAAATTTAATGCTTAAAACAGACGTAATATTTCTGCCATCATCACTGGAATACTACGAATACGATAATAAATAATAAAATAATAAATTATGCAATAACGACTTTAAAACTTTTTTTTTTTGCGGTGTATATATAAATATACAAAGCACAACACTTACTTGCTTTTTAAAACATTCCTAGTGTATTTGATATGCAGTTATGTGTTTTAAAACATTCCTAGTGTATTTGATATGCAGTTATGTGTTTTAAAAGTCATTTTATTTAAGCATTCACGTAGTTTTTTTTTTAAGTAAAAACCAAAATGTCGCTAATTTTATCATTTGGTCTTTTTCTAACATCCGCTAGGTACAAAATACGAAATACGAAATCACCAAATACGTCACCATTTTTGTATACAGAATCGGGTCACGTAATAATTTTGTCAACAAAATCTGCCAATTCGGACACAGTCCAAGCTTTGCTTGCATGAGGTGGAGGAATATCCTGGAAGTAGAATTTTAGGAGGGCTTCAGAAAGATTAGAAGTAACAACGAATGGAATATAGTAAGGTTTATTCTACTCAGGTTGGGAAGCTCGGTGCTTTAAGTGTGGCAACTAAATATTTTAGTCTCTAGGTAAGCTCTAGGGTCACATGTGCACCAGAATTGTCTCTAATTTCTACGTTAAAAAACAAAAATAATGGCAATAATCATAAATAAATTCAATTAACTGTAAAAAAAACCTTTTAAAATAAACCTTTTTATTATAAATGCACTGAAAAGATAAATATAATTAGAGTAGTAAAAGAATTTGTAGAACTTGTAAGACGTGGTCGAACAGCCGCAATAAACTTTACTACAAACTAATACGTTTGTAACAATTTATATTATATAAAAGCTTGGCGCGAATAGTTAAAGAGCCTTACGCAATATATGTTCTTTCTACGCTTGCGCAAACGAGTTAAACATTCTATATTGTGAAGAGTTAAAAGCCTTACTCAAGATATGTGCTTACAACACTACGTAAATGAGGTATACGTTCTATATTGCACCAAGCTTTGATATATTAAATATAAATTGATGAAAACATATTAATTTGTAGTAAAGTTTATTAGGTAGGTTCGAACAGGTCTTACAAGTTCTACAAATTCTGTTACTACTATAATTATTTTTCTCTATTTAGTGCATTTATAAATAAAAGGTTGGTTTTAAAAGGTCTTTTACAGTTAATTTGTTTTTCACTTTTTAAGTCTCAATTTTTTTTGTTATTGTTATATATTAACAATAAAAACAATTACTGTGACTAAAAAGACTAAAAATGTGCTGTTAAACACTGGTGGCCCCTTCCACGCTTTGGGCTGCAACCAAGCGAACAGTGATGCGCTGCAGGCAGACTGCACGCCAGTTCATGGTTCATTGCATAGAGGTCGGACAGACACCTACCGTGCATACAAACAAGTCAAGTTAAATAAAAGCTTGTAAGATAAAATAACTTCGTAACTAAGTAAAAATTAACCATAGGCGACCTGTTTGTAACACTGTTCGCCTAGTGGCGGAAATGTTCACTATTCCAAATTCTCCTGTTAGATAATTCGTTTTGCTCCTAACTTGAGTGGAATCAACCTTAACCCTTAACATATTATTCCAAGAATACTCGTTTAGGAATGACATGTTGCAAAATAGGTGAAATCATAGTAGGTGCTGTACAACACTAAAAGCCAGCACCAATACACACAGCGCCTTTCTCCTGGCTGATGCTATTGGCTGCTGTTAACACAATAAAAATGTTATTATTGGTTCCTGCCGGTGCCGCAAACCATAAGAAATTATTATCATCGGTTCCATCGTGTAGCTTATTATTACAAGGAATTCGCAAGTACTTCTCTGACCAAAGATCCCCACTTTTGCAACACACGCAGCGGAAAATTAACGCATAAGTTAAGGGGTTAACTATAGATGCGTTTCTGGTGAACAAGGTGGTTCGGAGCAGAAAGGACACTCTTGCGCAAACTCGGCCTCTACCCGTTGCACAAACAGTCGCTGCATTTCGTTATTGGAAATCGTGGCTGTGGCTCGCGCCCTGCCCACCAGAATATGAATGATATATGGCACCACGCGAGGCCTCGTTTAAAAAAAAAAACCACTCCCCCCTTCTACCCTTTTTTTTTTCACTTTCCCGCGGCTGCTTCCGCTGTTTCCACCGGTTGCGAATCAATTTGGTTTTTGGTCCGCGACAGGATTTATGCTGACGCGCGACTTCTGGTGTCGGTTTGTCGGCGAGACGGCCAGTCAATTTCCTCGTGCAGTCGCGCCGCGGTAAAAGTTGGCACCGCCGCCGCGTACACTCAGTGCTGATGAAAACTGCTCCCTCCAGCAGAGTCGCCTACTGCAAGAAACGTTCTCGTGCCCACCGGGTTTTACTCTCTACGAAAAAAAAATTAGGTTTCACGAGATTCAATGCCATGGAGAGCATGTTTTTTTTTTCCCAGTAGCAGTCCATCTTTAAATTAAGCTTATTTTATCATACATCCTTGTACAGCTAGGAAGCGAATAAGGCCTTGATGGCAGAACTATTATTTCGAATTTATTAAACTTTAGAATTTCTGATGTACAGTTATTAATACACTTCTGCTAATGTTATGACTCCTCCAGTCAGCCTTAGGAAGTAATTATAAATTTACTGTTATGGGCTAATACTTCATGATGAACTCTTAAAACCTCTTCATTACATCTGAGTTATATATTTTTTAATTTGTTTTCAAATACTGTAGTAAAAAGTAAAAAGAAAATTATTTGTTGTAGTTAATCCAACATAGAAATATAATGCAATATTACATCATTATTGCAAAATACAATTTAAAAGACTATACTGTTGATTAGAAAAAATAATAGGGCTACTCTGTGTGTCGTACGGTAATCACTTATTCTCGTGATTGTGTTGACAGGCAGCAATATGTTTTACCTTTCCATAGTAGTATGCTGCTCATAGCCTGCACTGTCTTATGCAGTTGGCCTCACACTGAATTCATATCTTAAAATATGTCCAATATTGAAGTATGAGCAAAAATATAATCTCAACAGAACTGCTGTTTTAAGGTATTAACTATACGAAAGTTACAGTATTTTAAAAAAAGACACCCCCAGTATTAATGCGACGTCTGGTCTATGCGGGTCATTGTAATTCCAGTGGGGTTCCTTATAACCCACGTCTCCCCCTTTTTTTTCTTTCACCGAGACTCCTACGCGTTGGGAGATATCTCAGAAAATATAATTTGGAGCATTCGAACAGTGCTTTTAAATTACTGTAATTAATGAAACAGTAATAAATAAACAACAAAAAATACGTTTAGTTTTAATTTTGACAAACAAGTTGTGAGCCTTTTGTTTTATAAACTATAACGGGCTTTAGTTACACATCGCATCCACACATTACATCATCTCTAAGTCATTAAAAATTATAAACTTAGAAAATTTCAAATCCGAAATACATATTTTTCAAAATAGTTCACATTCTCGTTTAAACTTCTCGACTTCTATAAATAGTGGCTTTCATAACAAATTATCTAATGCAAATATACGCTGGTGATAGACAAAAATTAGTAGGTTATAAAAATAATTTTTTAATTAAATAGGCAGCCTAATGCATAATTTGAAATACCATCTTCAAAAACGTAAGCTTAAACGATTTATTTTGAAGAAAGCGTTAAACATATTTATTATGTTTTTTATTAATTTCTATTTTTGTTGAGAAATCAATATGCTACTGAAATACAATAATTCATGTATTATATCACTTTCCCTTTTGTATTTATGAGTCACTTTTTTGTTTTTTAAATTTATTTCTGAAGTAATTCAGCCATAGTACATGCATGAAATCTTGTTTGAATGAAATGCAATACAAAGAAAATAACTGTTTTAGGGAGTGTAATATAATCAAGTAATTAATATTTCTTCCCAAGTAATGTTCGTTATTTATTTGAGCTAACGCAATGCAGGATGTAATTGTGAAGAGTACAATGCAATTAATATGCACTGTTAGAAATTATTGGCAAATTTGCCATATAAGTGTATAAGTAGTATAAGAAATTGCGAATGGTAAATAATTTTCCCTTACATCCATTCCTTCGTTTACTCAGGAAATAGTCAAATGCATAGTGAAGTTCCCAGATTTGAATAGTAGCGACGCTTAACATTCCTATATTTGCATCTTCATATCTGGGGCTATTCCCAGACTATGTATAAGTAAAAAATTTCCATTACAGTTTAGGAATTTTACCAAAATATTTTTTACAGTGTACTTAGATGTATCATAACTGACCCTCACAATAGACATTCACACTAATATGTACTATCTTTGAAAACATTTTCAAAATATTTATTCCCATTCACATCTCATTATACTTTGGTGAGGTGAAAGCAAAACATGTGTGTCGGATGTTCCGTATAAATTACTATAGCAATGGTTTATTTAACATTTCGAATATACCTGCCTAACTGACTTCTTTTCTCCTCTTTTTATATCTCTGCAAGGTGTAAAGTTAACAATTTTATGAAGCTGAATTCGTGGTAAGTGACAGTGAAATATTTATGAACGTAAATACATTTAAATTACGCAATCCTTACATAATTATGAATTAAATACATCAATTCGTTGCCAAATGATTAAATATTTCATAAGACTTTGTGATACATTAATTGTCTTCTTTATACGTTACTAAAGGTACTGAAGTCAGTGGTATAGTGAGTCCCAGGGTAGCCAACTGGCGCACGCAAAAATTCTTATTGCTTAGTACATTGATTCATCCAAAAATACTTACTGCATACTTAATGTGACTGTTGACAGTGGGAATTTATCCCCCTCTAGGTGGATTTTAGAGACAATACACCCTTGCGGTGTATAGTGGTTGAAATTTAGTATGTTTCGTGTTTTCAGATAATTCGACAAAGTTGTCTTTCCTGGTTAAGATGTACCTTAACAGGTTTCGTAAAGACGTAAGTTCTTACTTTCCAAGGAAGTTGTTTCGTAATATACATGCAATTTAAAAGGACGTTAACAAAGATGATACGGAGTGAACTGTACGAGTTGTGGACATCGAAGAAAGTTATATATTATTGTCATTGTTATTCAGATTTGCACTACAAGGAATTACTGCAAAAGCTGGCTCTAGTTTCTTAGGAGTTCTGTTTCTTCAGACGAGCAAATAATTCTAAAGACACAAAACCAAAGGACATTAGTGAAATACGTTCTCGAGATACAATTTGCTGGAGAACATTCCCAGTTAATGAAGGTGTTAGTAATAGCACCGAGAGAGACGGGAGTTCATTTTCAAAGGTTGGTATAAAAACTGCCAAGCTAAGAGCAAACTGTTGCAGCAACTCAAATCCCGCAAGGCTTATAATTCGTAACGTTTCCGAGCTTGGAGTCACGCCTTGAAAGACCATCGTGTCGAGAAAAGAAACAGGTGAAAATCACTGGAGTGGGTAAACACTAGGTTTCGCGAAGCAGGACGGCGTTCAACGAACCAACAGAGAGAGATAGAGAGAGAGAGAGAGAGAGAGAAGGGATGCATCTGAATGCCAACTACGCTTGGCAATGCTATTTACATCGTAGAGGGAAGATGGGATAGAGTCCACGCTCTGGGGTACGCAGTAACCAGTTTGTGTCATAACACTGGGCTGCTTTTATGCCGTTATGACTGTTGTAAACGACTTTGATGGGGTTTGAGGTTAGGACACGGTTCATGTAAGCAAGTACTTTGAGATGTTTGTCACTTCCTTTAATCAGTTTCTAATGCAATCAAACTGAATTAAAATTCGTGAAAATATTTTGTTCACATTGAAGGGCTTGTATTTTGGAAACTAAGACGTAAGCAAACACGTTCATCACAGTTTAACATGAGACTTGGACGTTTGTATCGGTGTGGGTAGGTCGATGCTGGGTATAGGCTGTTCATGGTAAAATGAACACTTTTGAAAGCCCTGCTTAAGATCTACTTGTATGTACTTTGTGTAGTCTTCCGCCTTGTGTAAATTTAACTCTGCCAAGGGCATCATAACTTTATTCATAGGTCGGTCAAGTGAAACTGTGAAATTATTAGGAAAGTAAATATTTTACAGATCTACTCATTTTTACACTCCGAAGCACAAAAAAAAAACAGGAAGCGGAAGAAATAATTTAAGTGATCACAAATGGTAACCTAACATTTTTTTATTTGACGTTAAGATACGGAACTACTTCCCATCCATCGTTACCAACTTAATTGTGCGCATGCTCGTTAAAATATATGAAGGCAGGGGCAGTAACTTTTCTGTAAGCTTGATTTCAAAAGTGTTCACTTACTCGTGAACAACCTTTACATGTGCAGAAGACGAAAAATAGGCTGGAATGGTTTACATCCCCGCGGCTTCATTGCAGCGATCTGCGCCTCGTTCTCAAGTTGAAAAAAAATAGTGCCGAGACTCAGTCAGTGGGGATCAGCAAATTTCGGCTCATTATTTGACCACCTGCTAGTTTTTACAGGCCTGTACTTTATACTCAACCGACATCGTTTGTTCATTCGCTGATGCCTAGGTATGAAGCCACTTTCCTCGTGACTGAACAGCACGTGATCACAGAGTAGTTAGGAATACAGAGACAAAACCTCCACTTACGCCGTTAACTCAAGGACCACACACCAGCAAAATGGTGTCACCAGAGAGTAACACGTAACAACATCGTTCGCCTATCACCGCCAGTGATAACCTCCTCGCCAGCCGGAAGTCCAGCCAATAGACAGCATGCAGTAGCCAATTAGACGTAGAGGCCCGTTTCCAGAACCTCGCGCAGCCAATCAGAGAATGGCCACACGCCCACGTCAAAGGAACCGCGACGTAATTTCGTCTCTGTTTACTTATCTATTCTATGGCGTGATCTTATCACCCAAATATGGTATGTTTTTTCACTGGCGTAGACTTTTTTTTAAGCGGCTCGGGAAAATATGATCCAAGGACAGTCGCCGTGAGAATGTGCACGTGTTTAAATACAACCTGTCTGCAACTGTCCAAATGATATCACTGATTTTGCAGGCCCTTAATAATTCAGAAGACAGTCGTGGTTTATGATGAGTACGTCCTCGTCAACGTAACGTTCCGGTAAGAGGAACATAATTTGGCGAAATAAAAATAATTGCTCTTGGGGTATTTGCGCAAATAAGAAGGCGAGCCAAACAGAAATCTTGAAATTGGGATAAACATTTAAAATTATCGCCAAAGAATAGTTGATAGTACAGAAGCGAAACCGTAACGTGTATTGCGAGATCTAGCCACGCAGGCCAGCAAAGTGGTCTCACTGGTTAAGGACTGTTCACGACAAAGTGAGCACTTTTGAAATCAACCTTATAAAAAAAGTCATTGCCCCTGCCTACACATATTTTAACTTGCGAAATGAGTGACATGTACCCATGAAAGTCGGTAACGAAGAATGGAAAGTAGTTCCATATCTTAACGTCGTATAAAATGCGTGACGTAACAACTTGTAATAACTTAAATTATATCTTTCACTTTTTTTTTTTTTTTTTTAATTTTAATGCATTGAAGCGTAAAAATGAGCAGATTTTAAAAATATTTACGTGTGTAATAATTTCCCATTTTTGCTTGACCGACGCATGAATAAAGCGATGAGGCCCATGGTAATATTAATTTTACATAGGGCGGAAGAAGACACAATGTGCATGCAAGTAGATCTTAAGAAGGGCTTTTAAAAGTGCTCGTTTTACCGTAAACAGCCTATAGCAGTATGGCTGAACGTCGTTGGTCGATTAGCGCCCGGAGAACAAGTTGAAAGATAGCAGCCAGACGAACAGAGTATCTTCCGCAGCACGCTGTAGCCAATCAGAAAACACTTCCCGTTCCCAGAGTCTCGCGCAGCCAATCAGCGAACACGTACACCCACGTCGGAGGAACTTTTGTATATTTGTCTCTTGTGTATTATCACCCCGTCATCCTGTAAGTCAACACCGTCTTAAGCAGGGTAGTAGTACATTACAGACGCGGTAGACGTAATTAATTATAATCCATTCACAGTTACTACACACTTTCCTGAAGCCCTGCTAAAGTTCTACTTCCAGGATATTCACCCACCTCATGTAAATCATGCTTAACTAAGTCTAGAAAATTACACCACAGGACAACTCACCAAATTAGTGGGCACGCAGTTGTAATAATATCTTGCATAAGAACTATTCCTTACTAGGCATTATCAACACATATGCTTTCTCACTGTTTTATTCAAATTTATTTTAAATGGAATATATGTTATAAATAAATATAGGCAAAATTTCAATTTAACAAAAAATAAGATACTTTTATGTTAACAAAGGTATAAAACGCTTGTGATGTATGAGATATTAAGGAAATAATCAAACATGTTATACATGGGGTGATTTTTCGAAGGTTTGATTCAAAAAGTGTGAATAAACTGTGAATAGACTTATATTAGTTTAATGCAATTAAACAACAGTGTAATAATGACCGTTCCACTTGAAACGTGCACTAAAGAACAGCTTTCCGTAATCCGTTCTTCCGAGCGATAATTGTGTGAAACGTACCGAAATTCATCGAATAACGAAGAACCATTGTGGTGACGTATTTTAGTCACAGCAGCGAATGTATTAGCTGAGACCTGCAAAATTCAACTTATTATTTAAGGACAGGCTGAACTCCGAGTTAATGCGAGTCTGACAAACTTCACCCATTGGCCAAGAATTTGTCTGGCACGCCTCGGAGAACTCTTGAGACAGTAATATCAGTCCAGCGATGGAGCGACCAATCTCTTTTGAGGAGATCAAGCAGATAAGCGACGTTGGTTACAGAGCAGCAGCCAATGAAATCACGAACTGTTGTCACTTTTTTTTAATAACGCAGTGGTGTCTCTCATCTCACCTAGTTACGACGCCAAGATTCCGTCTTAGTAGTTGAATCCCTGGTGAAGGAAAATAGCCGAGTGACTGAAGAAGGAACAGCCTAAATTACGAAGATTGATGAGTAGAGTCCTGAGAATTCTGCGGATTGAGTTGGCAGCAAGCTAGGCTGGACAGCCCTTTGTACACTCGTGACATTGTCGTTTGCTTATTGGTTGCTGGGTTCAAGTGAGGCCTCTGTACAGAACTGTTAAACACTCACTCACACTACTGCTTCCTGATTATTACTGGTTCGCGGTTAAATGGGGGCGTGTCTAAACAACTCTTGACTATAGCAATATGAACCACCCATTACTTACAGCAGTAACACGATTTACGAATCAGTTACTCACAGGAAATGTCATTGTGCACTGAGCCATGCAGTGTACAGTACGAATCAAAAATAAAATTCCTTTCCGTTATGTACACTATTGTGTACAGTAAATCTGGGTGGGATAAAGTCATGGATCCAGCGTTTAGAGCGTGTCTAGTGCACTCTTCTGCCGATATTGGATAAGCACATTCGTGCTGTGAGCAGAGAGCCGGTGTAAAAATTATTCAAAGTGACGTCTTCTCAGGAAGGAAGTTTAAGGGAAGGTTCACCCCTGAGCACTAGTTTATATTTTCTCTTTCAGCCTGCAGTGTTAAATATTGGCCAAAACAGGCATTTTCGCCGTCATCTTGACGAAGTGTAGGAAAATGCAGGATGCATGTTTCTTTAACATTTGCCATGAAATGACGGGAGGTAACCATAAGGGCGCCGCCTACGTGTAGATACTTAGCGCGTTTGAGGCAGGGAAGCGCTCGAGCGATGAGAGCCATATTGACTCTCGCAGCTAGTGCCACATCACCCCTATGCGCAAGGCGCTGAACTGGCAACAGTGTTCTCGTCGTGCTGCATGTACCTATGCGACTTTAAGCGGTGAGACGCTATCATTTATTGATGGTGAGTCTCAATCAAAGTTCATTGCAGGTCCCTATAATAGATTTGCGTGTTTCCGACCAGTACATTACGAGATATACCAGTGTGAAAAGGCCGTTTTTAGCTATGTTGAAAGGCTCAGGAATATCATTTATAATGTGCATGAAGCATGATGTATTGAGAGTATTATACGTACCTCGTCTGAAGTGTGTTTTCTTTTCGTGCATTGATATAACGGGGGAGCGTTTAATGGTTTCGTAAATAAACGCTGATATCCAACTCTCTGCATTGCTATTAGGCGCCAACTAGGCGGCGCCCTTAAGCGGGAATAATCTCCTCAGGCGTCTTAAGCGAAGCTCGGACGGCTGCGCGTTGCGCCGCCAGTCGACAGATGGCAGCAGCAGCAGCAGCGCGGAGTAAGAAGCTGACGGCGGCGACCGGAGGGGCCGCGAGTGTTTGTTACGAAGGCCTGGTGTCCAAACAGAAGGTCTGTGTTGACGCATGTTTTCAAGCTCGTTGGCCGAGTATTGATTTTGGTAAGTGGCGCCGATGGCGGGGGTGGCTTTCGAGGGCCTAGGGGGTGGAAGAAAGGTGGAGGGGTGAGCCGCGGGGGTGCGGGGATATAAGGGGGGGGGGGGGGCTCACGGCTGCGTAGGGAGGCATCTCTGGCCGGAGCCAAGGGATGAGGATCTCACAACGTTTATTCTGCTCCGCCACGAATATCATTGGGGGAGTTACGTAAGGGTCGCTCTGTTGTACGGGGAAACTTAAGTACACAACTTATTACGCACGGTGCAGAAAGCTTGAGTTGATAATAGAGGATATATCTTGTCTATCGAGACGAGTGTACTAGATATAGACATATCAACAGCTATATTTTGACATTGGATGCAAACAACGTTTAACTTGGTCACTGTTTTTAAAGACTTCACTTCTAACCACGCTTAAACTTAATAAAGTATTAATTGTGTTTTTGTTTTGTATCTTCTACAAGTCCCTGGCATGAATCGACTCTTAACGTTTAACTAGTATCTAATACATCTAACACTGTCAAAAATATCCACAGAAGGAACAAAACTAATCTTTTGTAAAATGGGGTTTTCACTAAACTGGATAATTCGTTTTCTGCGACACTAAAATCTTAACAAGTTATTACGGGCAACGATGAATAAATCAGTTTATAATACTAAATTAACAGGGAACCAAGTTGCGATTTTGATGTCAATTTTCGCTTATCTGGATTTTTAAAAAATGTCTAACTGTGGTGCAGAAGACCTCAAGAAACCACATTATATTTAGTTACAAGAGATTTTGTACACTGAATATTGTAGAACTGCTAACCATATTGAAATGCAGAACTCTCTCGAAACCATTGGATCTAGTACGTCCCATAAAGCCAAATCCGACATAACTTTATTGAACAGTCTAACATTGTAAAATGAGCAAGCGAAAACACCCAAACAAAAAAAAACACGCAATATATGAGCTGGAAAAGTCACAGTAAATGAAGCTTAAAAAATGTAGCGTAGTATTTGAAATAACTTTTAGGTAGAAGTAATAAACCTTCAGAATTCTGATTGTCACAAGCTATGTTTTCTTCGAACACGTGTCATTGTAGGGCTTTGCCGTATGTCGTAAAAAAGCAAAATATGACAAAAAGTACAACCCAAGTTGATCTGTCGTTAACAAATAATTCTTCTCTGCTGTCTTCATTGTGTCTACCGCTTTATATCTGTGTATGTGAAGCACTCGTTTATCAATTATTTAGTTACAACTTATGGCGTTCCTTGTCTCAGTTACTTTGTGATTACTGGCTTACTTCCTTCAGTGGATTTCTGTACTGCAGAAGGTAGTTGCTAGCCATCGCGCTGTCGCCTTGCCTCGCAGACTCTTGCAGTTCCGCATATTTCATCAACGCCACTCATCAACGACCACAATGCTCAGGAAGAATTTAGCACATCATCATCCTCATCATCATCATCGTCGTCGTCGCCGCCATAAGCCTCACCATCATCAGCATCAGTATCATCACCATAATCACTATCACTCAAATGATCACCATCATCTCCATAACTACCATCAACATCGCCATCATTAGCATTACCATCATCATCGCCATCATTACCACTCACCATCATAATCTCGGCGCTCAAGACCTCGATGTTGAAAGCCGCCCATTTCTCTGCACTCCGCTCTCTCCTCGCCATCATAATCGTTAGTCTAAACGAGTTCTCACGCGAGTGCTTTTAAAAAGCCTTAAATAAAGAACATTAAATCTTGGGTTATAATTTACTACCTGACGTCATTTGTCAGTTTTCTGCATTCTCGAGTGACAGCCACCTTTACATTTCCCGCTTACGTTTCAATGTCTGCCTAGGATACATAGCTATTTGGCCAGTTGAACGATAGGTTCCTGACTCGGCATCGGGAATCTTCAAGGGGTAGCGAATCAGTTCAGGTCAAAGCGTACAAATACCTGCTGGGCTTTAGCAATTTTGAGCAATACGGTCGGGCTGTGGGAAATAATCGATTCACAGAAACTTCTAAGCACGCTAAACGTGCTTCAAAAACTAGGACTAACTCTGAAATATGTATGAACAGGCGTGGCCTTTAAATTATTACTAGAGTAAAAAAAAAAAAAAAAAAGTAGTTCGATGTTGGAAACATGAAACCTTCGTAGCCCAATATTCACCATCTCGCAATGAACCTAAATGTGTCTACGAGAGTCGACCAAAAAAACGGGTTTTCATTAAAACACCGTCTAATGCGTCCAACTGTGACAACACATGATGAAGTATTCTTACGCGTGCTGTAGAAACACAAAAGATTGTATAGGCTAGGAATAAAACACGTAGGAACTTTTATCTGTAATTTTAAATAATTTTCCCCCTCGGCGATGGCGGAAAAGGGGGGGGGTGTGGGGTATTAAAAGGCCCAGCAGCACTCCATGTCACCAATTTCGACAATTTCCAATTCCTAACCCTCCCAACATCACCTCTTAAAATATATTTTAGACAATAAAATTCAATTTTCAGTGTTGGATCACGATTTCAAACAACGTTGTTTTATAAGAAGAAATTCGGATAAAATAGGAAATATATTACGATCATTTGCCTGCTACACGCGCTGAGAAACCTGAAAAACGCGAAATACAATGCAGTTAAGTTACAATTGGAAAAGGGTGGGGGGGGACGACACGCTTCGCTTTTACGAGTTTCTTTCTCCCTAGAAAACTGTAGGCTACGTTAGACTGGGTCCTAAGCACCGTATTTTGCGCTAGTTAGAACTTAAAATATAAATATGTTTCATTAGTAACAATTAAATTATGTTTCCGCCATTATTAACCTATAATTAAAATAATGTTTACTTTATAAAAGAGTGGCAAGATTCACTTGCAGTTGCAAACACCGGCAATTCTCTCACAATTTCTCATTCGTGAATGAGTGAAGAGATTTGGTTGGCTCTTAACAGCGAAGTCTTGAGAGCCGATCAGGATGGTTGTTGTAAATATGAGGCGGCGCCGGAATCGAGGGGCGCTATAAACGAGAGATCCCAAAAGAACCCGCCGACCAACGGCATCGTCCGGCACGATTCTCATTGGCGAAAATCCGGTGACCCGGCCGAGGATTGAGCCCGGTTCGCCTTGGTGGGAGGCGAGCGTTCTAATCGCTCAGCCACCGTGGCCCCACTTTTCATTCGTATTGATTACGAAATAAATATGACTTATAGACAATATACAAACGAAAGTTTTATTGTATCAGATAAATAATACTTTAATAATTATAACAATAGCAAATGTTTGTGATATATGGATAGAGCAACGAGTATATCGCGAATTCGTTCGGATGCGAGGTGGACTCCAAACACTTGTTCTTTTCTCTTAGTGTTGTGATTGGACGACAGTTGTAGACACGCCCCGTTTAGCTATAAGCCAGTAATAATCAAGAAGCAGTAGTGTGAGTGAGTCCTGTACAGATGCCTCGCTTGATCACAACAGCCAATGAGCAAACGATAATGTCACGAGTGAATAGAGGGCTGTCCAGCCTAGCTTACTGCCATCTCAATCCTCGAATTACTCGGGGCTGTATTAGCTTATGAGTAGGGAAAATGTGTTTTTGCGAAACGATTTATGGCCATGCTATAGACCTACTTCAATATCCTACGTCCACAACCACTAATTCCTTTGGTTATTGGCCGCGTGTCTGCGTGAGAAGACATGTTCTCATACGACTGGGCCAATCGTAATAAAGTACTCCGGTACTGAACGTTCGTGATTCGCATGTAGACACTTGGAAAACGGGACATTTAAAATCGTCCAACCACGAAAGTGCATATGAACAAAAGCGTTTTGGAATACAACTGCTATTGAAATCTTTTCGAGAAAAAACACCTGTCTCTGTATACGAGTTATTAGAAAAAAATTGTCATAAATATTGTAGTGTGTAAGAGTACTCGTGCTCACGGTGCATCTGCAAACAACCTCCCCGAGTATGTATAGCCATGTATAGAGACGCTACGCCTAGTTCTGCACCTACCTTGGTTTGTCACTTTAGGAAGATGTGTATATCATAACCTCGTATATTAGGAGATACCAAAAATTGGTTAAAACTTTTGGGCTGATCATAGAAATGGTTTGTTCCGAAAAGTGTGAAGCTGCTGTGAATGAAATTTATCACACACCAAGGAAATAGAGCACATATCTACCATCCTGCTCGCCAATAGGAAAGCTGTATTTAAAAAAAAATATTGGTCATATTAAAGCCCCTGCAATAATCAGTGCATGATTATATGTTTTTTTTCATGCTAAAAAACACACAAACATCTATGAATAGTATGAAAACCAATGGTTAGCGATTCTAACCTGGGACATCTTCATCTGAATAATCTCGGCCAACCAGTTTGCCTAAAAAGACACTTTTGTCGGCGCAGATATCTCCAAACGGTTTTTGTAATTCTAGCACTATTGCCTGCTTTTAGTGCACTCAATTGGAGAAACATTTTGCTTCGATGAACAGCGCAATCCTGCAGCCGCTACTAAATAATTTTAGGCGCCACAGTGGCTGAGCGGTTAGACATATTGCCTCCAACAAGGCGAACCGGGTTCGATCCCCGATTGGGTCTCTCCCGGATTTTCGCAAGTGGGAATCGTGCCGGGCGATGCCGTCGGTCCGTGGGTTTTCTCGGAGATCTCCCGTTTCCCCCACTCACGCATTCCGGCGCTACTCCATCTCACCTCGTTTCACCCTCATCGGCTCTTAAGACTTCGTTGTTAAGAGCCTCCCAAATCTCTCAACTCAACTGAATCATTTTGGTTACCATCAAAGAAAAATATATCTAGGTATAACTAGAGACCTGAAGAATTCGCGGATTCATTTTTAATCGCGCTAGAATTCAAAAACTGTTATGTTTAGCTTACTACTGCGATTGGTCCACGCGTTATTTAACACCTCCCGAAGAACCATGGACCAATAGGAAACACGCGGAAAAATGCAGGCCCAATCATCTCCTCCTTCTGCGGCATCAAACAACCAATGATGATTTTTTCATCTGCATGATCGTACACATGGCAGTGGAGTCTACCCTACAGGTCAATGAACTCGCGAATTCTTCTTTTCTCTAGGTATAACATACATCTATACAAAATGTCACTTGCAAATTGATTTTTTTCAGTGCGTCCCGAACCCAGTCGGGAGCACTCGTTCAACACAAAACAAAACTGAAGTTATTATTTGTGGAGCTCCTGTCTCCGCCAGCTCAGTAGAGAGTATCTCTTGTTTTCTGGCGAACTCGCGCGGTCCTCACCCCACATCGAGGTTCACCCCCATCCGTTTTTTCTTCTCGAATAAAACGCTGACAGGGGTGAAAGACGAGCTCCTGCCCTCTGTTCTGACCTCTGCGCGCGCCCCCAGATTGGACAGCGCATACATCACCGGGGCGAAGACGGAATATCTAAGACATTCGCGCTGCGCTGGCCGGGACCAAGAGAGAGAGAGAGAGAGAGAGAGAGAGAGAGAGAGAGAGAGAGAGAGAGAGAGAGAGAGAGAGAGAGAGAAAAGCCAGCGGTTTTCTGGGACGTGGCTCGTACCGGAAGAAGCTACGGTCTGATCTTGCCTGACTCCAACCATCTCCTTAAGCCGATATTTTACGATACCATCAGCCGTACTTGGTTCTTGTACAAGCTTCTACAAGACCTGGTGCACGAGCCGCTATACCAGCCGCCATAGAAGATTCTTATTACACAACAGCAGTTTGCATACTAGAGTTTGGCACCCTCGGTGGGTGCGCAGTGTGTGGTTCGTAGTAAATATGAACCTCATTCGTAGAACTGCTACCAGGTTTATAAAAATACTAGCTAGCACATCTTAATATTGCTATTTTACTGTTCGCCTTTTACATAAATCGATTGCTTACTGGTATAGTTTCATTCATTTTCTTAAAAATGGCTTGAAGTCACTTGAGTACGAGTGTGTTATTTTTTATTTTGACGAGAATTTCTGACCGGTTACAAAATATAGCTTTTTCTTTACGTACCGTGATATTATCCGCATGTAAAATTTAATGATAAAAAAAAAAATTTGGGCCCGGCGGAGTATTGAACTCACGCCCAAAATTTACTGAATAATAAGTGATGCCGCGACTTTTTCACTGTACTACTAGTTCACACACTAGAAAATGAGTTTATATACTGTAGGTCCCGTAAACCACGAATTATTATTTTTTCATGGAATAGGTAATGTTTTAAGTATTCAGAACGGTTTTTTTATATTAATTATAAGTTTCATAGGCAATATTAATAGTCGTCGTATTTTAAATCTATTTGAAAGAGTTTCAACCTCACGGATGTAAAATCAAGATGGAGGCGTTCTTTTCGGTTTCCTCATCAACTCGTTTCAAGTAGTAGCCACGGGGAGCGCCCTGCGCTCTGAAACTGCAATGTGATTGGCCAGGTACGAGAGCCGGTATGGAACGTGCCACGAAACATAGGACGTGTCCAATTACCAAACCTGATACAAAATCTGACGGTACAAGGCGGGAAATGCCATCACGGGTCCCATGCTAGCCAGTATACCGGCCGCTATGGCGGACCTTGCACAAGTTTTTACGTAATCTGGTATCGTGTAATATCGCCTTTAGGCAGGATTTACAACGACCCGTCGCATCCGTCCGTCCGCCATCCGTCCGTCAATCACGTGGCCAGCAGTCAATCAGAGGTGGCCATTAATTCTATCCGTCCGTCCTTCAAAACCTTGGCAAACTTAAACTTTCGACGGACGAACGGGTGAAATTACAGCCTTCTAAACTTGCACGTTTCATTATCCGTTCATCCCGAGTTCTTAACAAGGCTGTGTACTGTGTGCAGTGTTTAGTTCCAATATTTGTTTATGCAACTGTAAAATTAAATTAAGTTACTTTTTTTCTGAAGATTAATTGATAATTACGTTTGGAAACTCGAGCTCCTTTTGTGTAATAGTAAAAATAATAAAATTAAACTTTACATGCTATTTAATAATTTTTACATCGATTAATTTCCGTTACGTACGAGTATGGTTGTTTTAGGTACTTAGAAATACAGTACCGCAAAAGATTTTCACTTTTTATAGAGAACTTTTTACTACTTGTAAACAGTTTTGTTTTTATTAGTTTGCAGCAATGAACGTACGACGGACGTGCGAAGTTTGGTTGTAAATCGCTCGGCTGGGAGACGGAAGAACGTATGACGGACGGACGCAACGGGCTGTTGTAAAATAGTGCTTGAAAAAAAAACACTATAAATCTGAATCAGTGAGGCATTTCACTGTTTAAATCAATTAAGTGGAGACATTTGGGCGGCTCTTAACATCGAGATCTCGAAAGCGGAAGACGGTGAAACGAGGTGAGTATGGAGCAGCGCCGGAATGCAAGAGCGGGAGAAACGGGAGATACCCAGAAAACCCGCCGGCCAGCGGTGTCGTCCGGCACGATTCCCACAGGCGAAAATCCGGGAGCGACCCCGCCGAGAATCGAACCAGGTTAAATCGAGTTAACATCACCTGATTTACTCAACAGTCATTTCAGTCAGTTTAACAAACGAATTAGTGTAAAATAATAATAATAATAATAATAATAATTTCCTTCACTTATTCATTCAGTGACATTTTCTACAGATTCGTCAACCATTTCATTCTCTTTTTCAGTCTTTTGTTTACGGCTGATGGATCACTTAAAACAACGTGTATCAAATGAAATGACGACGCATAAACTTATAAAACCCATAAAATATATTTTTTAATGTGCGTTTCGTCTTCTATAATACAATTTTACGAGGCAACATGAACATAATTATTTAACTTCGTTTTCACGTCTTTCATTTCGTATTCACGTATTCATCGCAGCGTTCGGTTTGGAGGTTTTCAACTCCATTAAATGGGCAAAGAGAGTGCATTCACATGTAAGTACTTTTTATTTGTATCAACAGACCCAACACCAAATAAAATGAAAATTATAAGAAAGGTCACATATATTTTTATTAAAATACACACATGATCCCTAGTGTTGGTTTTGCTGCCCAATTGGTACGGTAATGATCTAGAAGCGATGTTATGTAAGTTGAAATCCTGGAAACCGGGAATAATTTTACTATTTAAAATTTCCTAAATTCCACAATACAAACAGTGACTATCGCAAAGATGTTTATTTCTCGTAACAATTTTACTGAATTAAGTAAAGGCGATATTTAATTCGCCGCACGCAGATGGCTGTCACTGATTCAATCAATGAAATTGTTTCACCGAAACAGCCAGTGGTTTGAGTAGTGTACATTAGCCGACTATGGGATAGGATTCGCGGAGTAGGCCATGTTGGTCGGTGCAATCCGCTATATTGGTGGGCGTCACAGCCAGGGCTCTGTGCTATATTGGATGTTCTTCCCCTCGACATCCCCCCCCCCCAAACAAAACAATTTCAATAAAAAAAATTAAAAAATTAAAAAAAGTACTGACCCACCACATTGGATTTTTAATAATTATATATGTTTAGGGCGTCGTTGCAGACCATAATTCAATTAAATAAAGATAGTTTTTTTTAATATATCGGCCTGCCTCTTCAGTATCCAATGCATCGTTGGACGTATTAAATCCCCTCTCCCTCACAAAAACCAGTAAACCAAGAATAATTTTTTAATAATTTCGGCCCACTACCTCGATTTTCTAATAGTTCCAATCGCACTTTTAGCATGTAATAGTTTTGTCAATGAAAATAAATAAATAAATTTATTTTTCAATATAATGCGACGGTGCACTCAAGATATGACCTTGTAAAAAATGCCAATATAAAAGTTGAATGAAAAAAAAAGTAGTATTCAGCTCTTCGCTTAATGAAAATTAAACCTCCAGGATGCGCGGGCAGTCTCGCGGGACAGATGCACCTGTCATAATAGGCTGACATCTGGGTGCCACTGCGGGGGAAGGAAGGGGGTCGAGTGTTGCCGACCTCCGAGCCAAGTGCACGCGAACTGACCTTGATCTGTGCAATCCCGCGCAGAAGAGCACGAGTCTTCAACGTCGTAGTCCGATTGCAAGGGAAAAATCTACGATTGTAGACTACGAGTTCTTCGGAATAAATCTTCTGAGGAATAAAAAAAAAAAAAAAAAAAAAATTGTGCAGTGGTGCTGACGGCAATGTGTGTTGTTAACCAACACAAGGCACTAATAATTATATATTAAGGGAGGTATGAGCCCTTAAAAAACGAAGTTTTAAACCGTATTTGTGCAAAATATTGGTAACGAAGTAAAATACAATGACAACTTTCGGAACATTATTGTATGTTATCGGGACCTTCAACGTAAGAGCCGAATTTCTGCACAAATACGACTTAAAATATCGTTTTTTTTTTAAAGAGCTCATGCCTCCCTTAGTATTCGGTTTAGGCATAAAGTGTCACGTACGTTTTCCTTTTACTTTTTCATGAAGAATCGCCTCCCGAAGTTGGTCGGCCTAATTGAGAATCATAATTTTCCAGGCAGTTGCTTCATCTCCGTTAGCGTGCTGCATATGCGAAACGTGTTTTATTTCGTCACATTAAGAACGAATGTATCCTTGTTGTCGTGATAGTAACCTTTCATACGGCCGTAGTATATTTTGTATAAGAGCAAGCCAGAAATTAAGTAGAAACTTGGGGATAATATGCGAAGGACGCAAGGGAAATTGAGTTCTATCATCCACCGTGGTTAACGATTTTTTCCCTCCGTACGAACAGAAAAGAATACCTGGAATGGATTTCCCCGATGTTATAGAAAGTAATGCTGCGTACCTGAAGAATTTAAAAACTTAATCTTTAGTCTTTAAATAAATCAAACTTAGTTTTTAATAATTTTGAGCTGTATGAACTTTACACTTCAAAAAAATTAAAAATTATTTTAGAGTTTTTGAGATGTGTAAACTTTTAACTTCCTAATAAATAAATTTATATACATGTATAGTTATCATTTCTTTCTATGAAATGATTTGGGAATAAAAAATTACAATATTTTGTTTTGCTTGAAGAGATGCCATTTTTAACCAGTAAACCGATTTATATGGTTTATGGTTTACGAGCTCATAGCACGGGCTTTGTGTAATCGTTCTTTTAGTAGACTCTCGAAGCGACCATAGAATTTTCTGAGGACATCAAGAGAGAACGATGAATAAAAAACAGTATATGTGAGTTTATTTATGCATATGCTTCCTGTGTGACGTCTTCTTATATCGGAGAAGGTATGAATTGCTGCGCTCTATAGTCAAGCTACTATAGATCGATATTGCAAAGGAGTTGATTGAACTCTCAAAGCGTTATTCGTTATTTATACGTCTGTTACGTATACTATTTTTAATGCGATAAGCGATTCTTTTGAGTCTGGGCTGACAGAGAATTTAAAAATCTTGTTAGGTCTGTTAGCGTTGTCTTCGCACGTTTTGAACCAAAACCTTTGAAAAATCACACCATGTGTGACGTGTTTGGTTTTCACCCCTAAATATGTCATGTATCATACGTGCATTATACTTGTTTTAACATGAAAGAGTATTATTTTTGGTAAAATTAAACTTTAACTGATATTTTGTCTATAAATCGTAATATTACATGTATGATTAATACGAATAAATAAGAGAGAAAATCGGTGTGCTGGTAATACCTAGTAAGAAGTCGATATCATGCAAAATATTTTTTATAGGCTGTTTACGGTAAAATGAGCACTTTTGAAAGCCCTGCGTAAGATCTACTTGTATACACGTCGTGTGTTCTTTCGCCTTATACAAAATTAAATTTGCCATGGGTCTCGTCGCTTTATCCATGCGTCAGTCAAGTGAAACTGTGAAATTAATTAGAAAAGTAAAATTGCACAAATCCGCACATTTGTACACTTCGGCGCATTAGAAACAAAACAGAAAGCGAAAGAGATAGTTTAATATCTTATAAGTGGTTACCTAACATTTTTTATTTGACGTTACGATATGAAACTTCTTTCCCTCCATCGTTACCAACTTTACTGGACGCATGTCCTTCAGTGCGCCAGTTAAAATATATGCAGGCGGGGGCAATAACTTTCTTCTAAGGTTGATCTCAAAAGTGCTCATTTTATCGTGAACAGCCTTTAACTGAGCGCCCACCAATGTGGTGCGTTGTAACTTTGGTGTAATTTACTATACTTGGTTAAGCTTTGTTCACACTAGGCGGAGGAATATCCCAAAAGTAGAACTTTAACAGGGCTTCAGAAAGGTTATAAGTAGTGACATGCAAATTTCGCGTTATTATTATTTGGCATCAGGCTGAAATTCGTACTACTCTGTAGACTGGAGCCTGCGTCGTTTCCCTATTGGCTGCCGCATAGACGCGAAGTCACGCCCTTTCTGACTGAACTGCACGTGATTTCGCCACACAGTTGTGAAGTGTTCGTTTATTGGCGCAGTGTTAACCAAGGGGGGTGGGGGGGGGGGGGGTCAAATAATGCATGGTCCAATGGCAAACGTTTTGAAAAGCTACAGGTGTTTAAAAAAGTTGAACGAGTCCCCAAACATAAACGCGAATTTTGCAAGTTTCTAGTTATGTTACCACGGATTAACTATATTCCGTAGAGACCGGAAAAATCAGCAGGTTCCATCACCTGTAGGCTAGACTTGATATTCGTTTGGATCTTAAAGCAGAAATCAACTGCAAATTGGATCCTTGATGAAAAAGTGGAAGGCCGTGATTGGTATTGATATTTTTGCGAATTTTTATTATTGGCCTATAATTCTCCAGGAGTTGTCAGATTGTCCTTGGCAATCGAGCCGACCTCATCTGGTCGGTGCGCCGCTGGTCTGGGATCCGGGAGGTTCTCGGTTCGAATTCCAGGTAAGGTGTGGATGTTAGTTTGGATTAGGTCATGAGTTAGCCTGTAAGACGTCCCCTGATAAGCCTTCAAGCGTAAAGCCATGGGACGTTGAAAAAAAACTATACAACCCCTGGGAAAATGCAAAACTAATGGAAACGTAGGCTACAAGTGTTCGAAATTTTGCTTGCACCGAAACGAACCCGAAAAATTTTCAGGACCCTACCCGAGTTGTAATTATTATAATTTTTTTTTGTATTTGCAAGGAGAATTATTTGGGAACAGTTGCCAAAGATTTTTTTGTAATACTATAAATAAATTAGAGTAAATTTCATGAAGCCTCATTGTGTAATGTGTAAATCTAACACTGAATTTTACTGTGCAAGTGTTGTAGACTCAAAATTTATTGTAAATATCGAGATTGTATATTTTCTCTAATAATGTGGGTTTATCACTGTGTGTGTGTGTGTATATATATATATATACACACACACACACACACACAGTGATTAAGATTAATATTTACAAAGAAAATTTAGGTGGCGACTAGTTTCTCTTAAGAATTGCTTGAAACGAGCACAGACATGTTTGAAACGAGCACAGAAATGTTTACGCTGCATAAAGTATGGTCTTGAGGATATGGCCTTGAGGAATTTATGTAGTTCCTGTAAACTCCTTATTTCGATACTACGAATAAAATCACTGCTTGAAGAAACTATTGAATTGTTGTCTCGGTATTATGTAACCGTACATAGCGCTACTAAGAACGACCACGCCAAAATAAATTCAGCTGTCGTGACGAGTTGGCTAAAGTTTATTTAAACTCTTACGTTGATTTCAAACAAATCCAGATTTACTCATAAAGATCATGCAATCCATGATGCTACCATCCGGTATTGTATAAAATTATTCTGTATTCGGACAAGATGATGAGCCAGGTTGTCAGTTAACACATCGCCCACGACTGTGTTACAGGCTTCCTATCTTGTAGATAACCACTAATCTTCTTTCCAACTAAACATACGTTTTCTGAGGTAACGATTGGGATTAGCAAATACTACCTAGGCGACCGTCTTATTTTATTGATTTCTTCACGCTGATTAGTGACATGTCATGTCAAATTGCTTCAAAGATCTAAGTAGTAGGATTGTGTCAACCTCTATTCTGTGTGTTAAAGGATGTTCTCTCCCAAATACCAATTTCTATGGTTACCTACCTTTTACCCATTTTTCTGTACTCTACTTTTCGTTTCTTAATCAGAAGTAGGCCCTAATTTCCAATTTATCGTTGCATAACATATTTCCCTCTACTTTCGGAGGCGTCAACAACCTTTCTATATCACTGTAGACCATAAGTCGAACATATGTTTCCCTTTTTATTTGTCCCAAGTACTCTACTTACGCCAGGTTAGCATACATTAACGACTCACTCTGTTTATATGTATATGTATATTTACGTGTATGTATATCTCACATAGGTTCCTGATCTTCGAATCCTTTAAAACTTTGATCTTACATGGTTTCGCGTATAATTTTATGTTGTCTCGTTTTAGCATCGGCTATATTATGGCTGTTTCTGTATCTACGAGCTATTAACATAAACGTAATACTCATGTTTATTGTATAGAGCTATATTGTTTACACTGCTTTGTGTATAATATTGTTCCTTTTTTTTTTGTTGTTGACTGTACTCTCTGACTTCTTCCATGTAACAATGTCTGTTATCTCACATGGGACCAAAGGAATGCAGCTGAATAAAAATATATATATAGGCTTTTCAAGGTAAACTGAGAACTTTTGAGAGCCCTGCTGAAAATCTGCTTGTATTCACATTTCGTATCCTTCCACCATACATAAAAATAAAGCTCCCTGGGCCCGATCAGTTTGCTCGTGCATCGTTCAAGTGAAAATGTGAAAGCGCTAGACAAGTAAACATTTCACAAATTTGTTCGTGCTCACACTTCACGCGTTAAAAAAAGAAAATCGGTGTTTACTTAACACTTCGAACTCGAATTTTGATCAATGTAACTACTTTCCCTTCATCGTTGTCAGCTCAACTTGGCGCGTGCCGGTCACTGCGCCCGTCGAAGTGCATTCAAGTAAAGGCAGTGACGTTTTACATCGTTGCCAGCTCAACTTGGCGCGTGCCGGTCACTGCGCCCGTCGAAGTGCATTCAAGTAAAGGCAGTGACGTTTTACAGAGGCTGGGTACAAAAGTGCTTATAGGCTGTTCACGGGAAAGTGAGCACTTTTGAGGCCCTAGTTACTATTTTTTTTTTCAGCTATCGTTTAGCGTTTAACCATATTTTAAAGTAAATATTACCATGTAAGTAATAAACACAGTAGATTCCACCGCACTCGGCAGTTAACGCCTAAGGCTGAAATAAAATATATTTATTGACTACTATTCCAAATGAGAAGGCTTTCGAAAGTGCTCACTTTATCATGAATAACCTATAATTAGGGATAGGAAAATTTCGCGAGTTCAATGACCTGTAGGCGAGACTCCTCAGTCCTCTGCATACTGGAGCCTCAGTTGTGTGTTCATTGGCTGTTGCCCCACACCTGGCAGTTATGGGATTCGCAAGGTGTTTCCTTGCGAGTCTGCTATTGGCTCAGAGACGTGCAGCGCAGGTCTAATAAACTGTGATCCAATTGCGAAGGTGACTTCACTATATATATATATATATATATATATATATATATATATATATATATATATATATATATATATATATTATATATATATATATATCTCTCTGTGTGTGTGTGTGTGTGTGTGTGTTTGACGTCTATCTTGTCCCGAAATGAATTCGCGAAATATTCCTATCCCTACCTGTATAATTAATAGAGACCTGAAAAATTCGTAAGTTCAATGACCCGCAAGCTAGACTCTGCAGCCTTATGTACAAATAGGCAAGTATCAACTGCACGTTGGTTGTCTGCTGCCACAGCGGAAGGCGGCAATTGGACACCGTTCTCCAGGAGGTGCCAAAAACCGCGTGGACGAACAGCTAACATTATATAAACGCACGTGTTTTGAATTCTAGCTTGTCCCAAAATGAATTCCCGAATTTTCCAGGTCTTTAATAATACCGCGAGCGGCCTTCATATACACGTATATTTGTCGATTTTGTGTGTGTGTGTAGTGAAATAATTACCGACGTCTGACGAGTCGTCGATCCTGTTAGCAGCACGCGGGAACGAAGCAGAGCAAGAGAATATATATATATATATATATATATTTTTTGTTTTTCCTGGTCTCAGTTTTTGTTTGCAATGTTGTTGGTGGGGGGATTGTTGCTGTCGCAGGTGTGGTTCAGCAATCGGCGGGCAAAATGGCGGCGCGAGGAGAAGCTGCGCAACCAGAGACGAGCGGTGGACCAGGTGGGCGGGAGTCCACCCACGCCATCGGCCCGCCTGCCCATCAACTCCGGCTTCAACTCCATGTACTCGTCCATCCCGCAGCCCATCGCCACCATGGCCGACACCTACAGGTATGCCTCGCCCCACTCCACACACACACACACACACGTGCACTTATCTCGACGGCAAGTCACACACTTCCCATGCAGGATGTCAGGTAATCCGCGGATACGCGAATCTGTGATCAAATGTAAGTAAAGGCTGTTAACTATGAAGTGAGCACTTCAGAAATGTACCTTATAAAAAAAGTCACTGCCCCTGCATGCATATATTTTAATTGCCGCACTTGGTGGCATTCGCCCAGTTAAGTTGGTAACGATGGTTGGAAAGTAGTTCTACGTCTTAACGTTGAATAAAACGTGTTAGGCAACCGTTTGTGATAACTTAAAATTATTTCTTCCGCTTTCCTTTTTTTTTTAATGCACAAAAGTGTAAAAATGAGCAGGTTTGTAAAGTATTTCCTTTTATAATAATTTTACAGTTTCGTTTGACCGAAGCACGAAAAAGACGATGAGGCCCATGGCAATGTTAATTTTATATAAGGTGGAGGAATACACAACGTGCATACAAGAAGATCTTAAGCAGGGCTTTCAAAAGTGCTTATTTAACCGCGAATAGCCTATACGGGTTTTTTCACGGTAAAGTGAGCACTTTTGATATCAACCTTCGAAAAAAGTCACTGCCCCAGCCTGCGTATATTTTAACGGGCACACGCCCAGTAAAGTTGGCAACAACAGAAAGAAAGTAGTTCCGTGTGTTAACGTTAAATCACAAGTGTGAAATAAAAATTTTCGAATATCAAGCTTTTTCACCAAAGGATATTTCCTACTTAGTTTTGATTACAGATTCGTGTGATGCAGTCCATATCCGCGAATTACCCGACATTCTTTATAGTCTATTTGTGGTTTCTTCACATTATTTGAATCAAACCTCTGAAAAACTACCCCATGTATGATGTGCTGGGTTGTTTCCTAAATATGTCATGTATCAGCGTTTTATACTTGTGTTAGCCTAAAAGTTCCTTATTTTTGGAGCGAGGCCGCGGTGGTGTAGTGATTAGACTTTTAAAAATTTATTTCATTAACCCTAATTAGCAGTACAGCCATCCAGGGTGTTCAATTCTATCATGACTACTACAATTTAACAAACAGTATATTAGTTATATAGATTCACCATTTTTTTTTTCTGGGAGGGCGGCTGTTCGTCTGGGCGCCCGTAATTTAAGGTACAAATTCTATTTCTATTCGAAAGCATAATTCACACTTCCTAGGAAGGTGGTGAGCTATTCTGCCCCGACCGAGACAGCTCCCCGATGAGTATCCTTTCGCTCCCCCTCCCCCCCCCCGTTTCGCCACCCCCGCCGGAACAGATCAGGGACCGGGATTCCCACGAATCCGCCCGTACGACCAGACGCTGTCGGGTCCGCACACAGCTAACTATCCTTTCGGCCGGTCCGCCATGGCACCCAAGGTCGAATGGCCCCGCCCACGAACCCGAAGGGCCCCCAGCCCCCTCCATATCCATACTATTCTATTTTGTTCTTTTTTTCCCATCGCCCGCCGTTCTGCTCCAACCTAAGCATCGTCTAAGACATCGAAGTGCCCCTTTTGGACACCCTGACCTTAGTTTCCCGGCTGACAGGGGAATGGAGCTTGGTTCCTACGCCCCCCTTTTTTCTTTACAAAGACACATACACATGCATCAACCAACATATTATCACAAATCACATGTTTCCCTCATTTAGATTTTCTTCTCCGCAGTTTCTTCCGTTCTTTCATCCGCTTCAGATCTTGTCTTTCTTCTTCTCTTTCTTGCTGCTTCTCCTCCTCTTTTTCCCTCTTCTGATGTTCATCTACTTTCCTTCTCTGTTCTCCTCCCCATTTTCTTTCCTCTTGTTCTTTCTCTTCTTTTTCTTCTCTTCCTCCTTCTTGTTCTTTAATTTTTCTCCATATGTTTGGAGCTTTTCAATTTCTCTTCCCCACTGTTATTCTGCAAAACTTCAATATATTTACTGAAAATCTGTTTCATATCTAAAAGAGAGAGTTATTTATAATTTTTATAAATTTTAAACGATAAAACACTAGACAAACACAAACTCTCAGTCAATAATTCCCTTAGTTCCAGCACACTCTCATCCGCTCCCTAGATTACTCAGTTAAATCATTCATAGTTTTTACCAAATAATATATTTTACTAATACTTTCATTTACTATTTCTACAATTTCCTTGTTATGTATATTATGTTTTTGTAATGGCCATTTGACATTAAAATGTTTTAATTTCTGTTCTAATTCTCTCCTTTCTTCTTTAAATATGCCACACAAGTACAGAAAATGATATACCGTCTGCGCTCCCTTTTCACATTGACAACCGTCGTTTTTTATTTTATTTATTTTAGCCCATTATTCTTTGATTTGAAAGTGTCCTGTTATTACTTTCTAAGCACTATTATTTATAGTGCTTTTACTTAGACTTAGACTACTCGCCATTCACTTAGGCGAACCGGGTTCGATTCCCGGTGGAGTCGCTCCCGGATTTTTGCATGTGGGAATCGTGCCGGACGATGCCGTTGATCGGCGGGTTTTCTCAGGGATCTCACGTTCCCCCCGCCCTTTCAGTCCGGCGCTGCACCATACTCACCTCGCTTCACCCTCATCGGCTCTCAAGACCTCGATGTTAAGAACTTCCCAAATCTCTTGGCTCACTTCACTAACTGTGTAAAACTTTCTGCGTGCTCGATGATCAAACCAGATTAGCCACAAGGATGACTCTCGATAGTATTGGCAAGTGGTACCATACCGTGTACAGTTCCAACCATAAATATCATCCATTTGCAACGTGTTCACGATCGTGGCCACTGTGGCTGAATGGGGTAACGTGTTGGGCCAAAATAAATGAATTTAGTAGAGTCATCTGTACGTATTTGTTTGGCCACTCGTTTAGTTTGTCTTCGTTCGAGAATACGGCTCGAGAATTTTTTTGTATGTTTGTGGCAATTAAGATAGTAACGGTGTTTATTATTGCATTTATTGATGCTGGGTAATGGTATAAAAATCATAATAAAACAGTTCAACAGGTAACTAAAAAGTAAGTTGTAAAACTTGAAATATATTTTTGCGTGCGTTCTCAAATATTCTAAATATACGTGTTTAAAAAGATTCCTATTACATCTATAGTCAGCTTAGCTGAAGTTGCAAGGGCATTGCTCTCGTTCGCAAAAGGGGTAGGTCCGAATTTCGGTCGGTATTCCAATTTTTTTTGTACTAACTGAAACTGTTATGTACGTATAGAGCAAAACAAATCTTTAGTTGCGCAAACGAAATCTTAGTTTGGGCAAGCAGATAGGAACAAAAATATAATTTGGTTTCAACAACAAAATATTTAATTGCCCGTGCACAAACAATTAATTTGGTTGCGATAAACAAACTTTGATTCAACAAAACCTTTGTCTCGGCGTGACCCCGCGAACGCCAGCCTCGCAATTCTTATTCTTATTCTTAACGTCGAATCAAAGGTGTTAGGTAAGCATTTATAATAACTTAAATTATTTCTTTCGCTTTCTGTTTTTTTTTCCCTAATGCATTGAAGTGTAAAAATGAGCAGATTTGTGATGTTTTCCTTCTCTAATAATTTCACAGTTTCACTTTACCGAAGCATGAATAAAGCGACGAGGCCAGTGGCAAAGTTAATTTTACATAAGGTGGAATAATACACACCGTGCATACAAGTAGATCTTGAGCACGGCTTTCGAAAGTGCTCATTTTACCGTGAACAGCCTATAACAGAGTGGAGCCGGGAGAAACGGAATGTATTGCGGTCACTCACGAGAAATCGGCGAGGCACTCATTGCACACGTGCTGTGAAGTCAACTACACTAAGTGGCCAAGATTAGATATAGCACAGAGCAAAACACAGCTCTTACCTCGCAACATCTCACCACACGCCGCTGAACGGTAGCATGGTTTACCAATCAGTTACACACAGGGACGATCATTGGGCACTAATCCCCGATGTGTAGAGTGCTGGCCGAAAATAACCGCACTCTGCATTATATAATATAATCCATCCACGGTTACTTTGGACATTTTAACACAAACCTTTGAAAAATCACCCCACATATTAGGTATTTCGTTATTTCCTAAATATGCCATATATCAAGCGTTTTATACCTTTGTAAACACAGACTATTTTATTTTTCGTTAAAATGAAGTTTTACCTACATTTTATTTCTTTCATAATAAACACGAATAAAAACAGTGAGAAAACATGTGTGTTGGTAGCGCCTAGTAAGAAATAGTTCTCACGCAAAACATCATTACAACTGAGTGCGCAGGAAAGCGGTGCGTTGTCCTATGGTGCAATTTTCCAGGCTTAGTTAAGCTTAGTTTGCATGAGGCGGAGGAATATCCTGCAAGTAGAACTTTCGCAGGGCTTCAGAATAGTTTGAAGTAACGGTGAACGGATTATATGAAATGTGTCTATATTGGTCAAGGAAAAACTTCTGAAGGTTTACTTCGACAGTAGATGATAGTTATCCAATTTTTCCGAACGGCGATACCTCTTCTCCACAGTGAAAATGCCAAAACTTATAATGGCAATTTTAGTTTCTATAGTTTTTTTTTTTTAATACAGTTGCGTCGAGCCATGTCGAACGGAACTTTGTCACAAATCATTGCGCTCGAAGCAATCTCGTCGTTTGTTACGCTTGTGCTCGACGCAGCCCAGTTTTTGTAATACAGAACAATACAGAAAGCCAAGTGGTGGCTACGTTCACTCGTAAGTTAGATCACGGGCAGCTGTAATGGGGGATAACAACTCCCGCAAGTGATTTTATCCGTTCTGAAAAATCTCAACTCGACGCCAGAAAAACTTGAAGATTTATTGGGGGACAGGGTAAAATATCTAAGATTGTGTTGGCTCCGTGACTGAACCAATCGTTCTGGATTTCCCGGCAGGCAATTTACGGTCGACTGTTTTTGTTCGACCCGCTGTGATATGCACCCTTCAGGTCACTCAACTCGCGAGATGTCTTCGAGTCGCGATTTCATTTCTCCCCCACCCCGGAAAACAACGAAGTTACGAAGGGGATGTTTTGTCAGTATTAAACACGGTTGGGATAATATATTAAACAGGTGGTTGATTTTGTTCACTTGAAGGTGATGCGTGCATTGGTTAACGATCTGAAGTCTGGACATATTTGCAGATATCCAAAGACAAGCTATAAGTGAGTCACCGCTGTTCATCACGGGAGAAACACCAGAGCTGTAGCTCTGTGTAGTACATCACCTAAGCTTGTCATTCGAATGAATCGATTAGTATTATTTTTTTTAATCGAATAAAGATTCGGTTAAAATAATCTATTGTCTTGTTCTAATCCATGCATAAAAATTGACCGTAAATATTGTATATTTCTATAAAGTCGTTTTAAACTATCTCGCCAATTTTTTTCGGTTTATTTTTTTAAAATTTTTGGTATTTTGAAAATTCTTTGTTTTAAAATTATAGTTTATATTTTTAATAAATGTGCAACATGTTTTAAAATAATCGATGAATCGATTATAAATAAATAATTGAGTAATCGAATTTTACAAGCGATTATCCCATCACTAGTCCACGCCACATCATCCAGTATAGTGCCGAATTCACGGTCTTCCAGTCAAACGTTATTTAATTTTTAACATTATTTACATTCCATCGTGTTCATTTGCGTACCCATATAAAAGTATCTATTTTGTACAAGAACATGTTGGTTAGTGAGTGTTCATGTAAAATCGTGATAAATATTATGAAAACAACGGAAGTGTATTCCTATGATATCTTCATTCAAGTATCGAGATTTATCTGGATTGGTTTCGGAGCCGCGGTGGTGTAGTGGTATGACGACTCGCCTCCCGCCCTAGGAGAGCCGGGTTCCATTCCCGGAGGGCTCGTTCCCGGAATTTCCGCATGTGGAAATCGTGCCGGATGATGCCGCTGGCCGGCGGGTTTTCTCGGGGTTATCCCGCCCCCACCCCCCAGCCCGGCCATTTCATTTCGGCACTGCTTTATACTCACATCGCTTCACCCTCATCGGCTCTCAAGAACTCGCCCAAATCTCTTCACCTACTAGATTTTTCCCGCCTCAGCTGCACTTGGGCATGGTCCTCAATGTGTTCACGGAACAACATCGTGCGAATTTTCTCTAGTAACTTCCAACTTTTCTGAAGCCTTGCTAAAGTTCTACTTCCAAGATATTCCTCACATAGGCTGTAAAAATGAGCACTTTTGGAAGCCCTGCTTGAGATCTACTTGTATGCACGTTGCGTATTCTTCCACCTTATGTAAAATTAACACTGGCAAGGGCCTCATCACTTTACCCATGCGTCGGTTCAGTGAAACTGTGAAATTATAGGAAAAGTAAATATTTTACGGACATGCACATTTTTTTATACTTCGATACATTAAAACAACAGAAAGCGAAAAAATAATTTAAGTTTTCACTAATGGTCTCCTAACACTTCTAATTAGACGTTAAGTTATGTAACTACTTTCCATCCATCGTTACCAACTTTACTGTGCGTATATTACTCAGTGCGTCCGTTAGACTATATGCAGGCAGGAGCCGGGACTTGTTTCTAAAGTTGATTTCAAAAGTGCTCCCTTCATTATGAACAGCCTTTGCAAACGAAGCTTAGAAAATTACGCCAAAAGCCAACGGCACCGAATTCGCGTGCACTCAGTGTAATTATATTTTGCATAAGAACTATTTTTTACTAGGTCTTACCAACGCACCTGATAGATGAAAAAAATAATTGAGTTAGAGATTAAATATGAGTAGAATTAAATTTTCATCAAATATAAGGTACTTTTATGTTAACACATGTATAAAATGCTTGTGATAAACGACACAACTAGGAAACAAACAAATACGTCATACTTAGGGCGTTTTTTCAAAGGTTTGATTCAAAAAGTGTGAAAAACGTGCGACTAGACTACTAACGTTGTAGAGTAATGGGTAGAGACCCGAGAAATTCGCTAGTGTAATGACCTGTAGGCTAGACTTCACAGACTTTATATACTGTCATACAGATATCAACTGTTTATTGGTTGATTGTTGTGGCAGTAAAAGGCGGTGGTTGGGTGTACACTTTATTGCATGTTTGTTATTGGCTCATTTATCTCCAGGAGGTGTCATAACAACACGTCGACCAATTACAAACGTAACATGAACGTACATGTGTGTGTGTGTGAATTCCAAATTGTCTAGAAATGAACCCGCGAAATTCTCGGGGGGCTTCCAGTCGTGGGTTGATGTTATTCGTTTTTCCGAACGAACGCCGAGTCCTGGGCCGAGGGGGCGATGCTTGCCCGGGGAGAGATTTCAGCAGGACTGAGAGGGCAAACCCCCGGGAGGTCCTCGAGAAGGCGAACGTAATCCTTGCCGGACGTCCCAGTGACGCAAAGACGCCCGTCCGAGGACTCCGGTTAGGCGAGGGGGTCGGAGGAGGGACTGCCTCTAACGGCCTGTCATCGGTCAGTGCAGGGAGGGTAGCGAGCCCAGTAGGCTGGCTGACTCACAAGAGACTTCTCCACACAGCCGGGGATACGCAGTTCTCAAGGTTAACAGCCGAAGGAGCACTGTACCTTAGTTTACAATGCAAACAACCCATTAAAAAAAGTATTACAAACACCATAAAAATTGCCAGTAAAGTGTGATTTATGCTGTACATAAAAGAAGAATGTATATATTTTGCAACATTATAAAATATTTTACTAAAATATACTTTTTAAATGTGAAATTTTCATCGGTCCATAGAGTCCGCATTTTTAACCAAATTTAAGCTCATTTACGTTTTGGATGCTTCGGAAAGCAGAACATACAAGAAGATCACCTTCAAGAAAGATCGTAATGATATTTACTGTGATCATATGTAATAAAATCATAGTATTGATGTACCATATCAATTTTATAATGGACTTTATTTACGTCAGTTTCAGGCATAAATGTTTATGACAAATGGATGAACATAAAATCAACTATAAAAATTATTTCCTACATTATTATTATTATTATTATTATTTTCTTACACACAGTCATAACAAACATTATGATGATATTACATGACGAAAATTTTCTTGCAAATTCTGATTTCTGAAGCATAAAGAATGGAAATATGCTCAAATTTGGTTCAAAATACAGACAATTTTAATCAATTATTTTTGCATTAAACCATTTTTTATTTTAGTAAAATATTTTACAATATTGCTATATATATATTATTTTTTCGTATACAGCATAGATCGCACTTTTCTGACAATTTTTATGGTGTCTGTAGTACTTATTTTTAATGAATTCTTCACATTGTGTAGTCGGGTGCAGTGCTCCATAGGCTGTTGCTTTACTTCAACCTTAAGAGGAGTCCACTGTGACACATTTCCCGTGAAATCGTTGTTTTCGCGCGTATTCGTTTATTTCGGTAAGTACGTGTTCTGGAAATACAACTGTATATGCCTCTATGGTTTTACTTGCAAAGTATTAAGTGTATTCGCGGAGAAAACAATTCGTGAAAATGGTCAAATATAGAATTTTTAAAGCTTGCTTATGCAGTTTCCTTACGCAGCAAGAGATTTCATCGCGCCTAGTAAAGTCCCACTGTTTCAGATCTAAATTGCGTAGTACAGGACCACGACGGAAACACTGCACGCCTTGCGCGTAGGAGCGATGCGGCGCTAGACGTGCGTGTTACTGTCGCCCGTATTGCACCCTCGCTTCTTGATCTCGGACGCAGGGCTGCGTACTCCTTTTAAAACACGGTTCAACCGATTTTACAGAATTTCTTCGTTTTCGTGCCATATTTTCATAAAAGTAACATCAACTCTAGGGAAAGGAAAATGTTTCGTTTTTAGAAATCCTTCATGCTAGACTCCGCTATTTTCGGGCCTCAGCTTTTTGTTCATTGCCTGCTGCCTCAATGTGTAAAGGCTATTCACCGTAAAATGAGCATTTTAAAAAGGCCGGGTTAAGTTCTCCTTGTATGGACGTTATGTCTTCTTCCACCTTATGTAAAATTAACACTGCCACGGGCCTCAGCACTTTATTAATGCGTCTGTCAAGTGAAACTGTGAAATTATTAGGAAAGAAAATATTTTACAAATCTGCTAATTTTTACACTTCTATGCATTAAAAAAGCAGAAAGGGAAAGAAATAATTTCAGTCGCCACAAATGTTTACCTAACACATTTTATTCGACATGATATGGAACTAATTGCCATCCATCATTACCAATTTTACTGAGCGCATGTCACCCAGTGCGCCAGTTAAAATATATGCAGGCAGGGGCAGAGAATTTTTTTCCAAGTTTGATTTCAAAAGTGCTCACTTTATCGTGAACAGGCTTTAGCCAGTTTTTACCTCAGACCAGGTGGTACGGTATTCGGCGCTCGTTTCCTTGCAGGTCTCTTACTGGCTAGCAGAGTTCACCTGGGCGTGTCTAATAAACTGAGATCCAGTTGCAAACACGACAGAAATTCACACGTGTTTGAAGCTTTGCTTATCGTGAAATGAATTCGCCAAATTTTCCACTCCCTATCAAGATGATGCCAGTCTGGCCCATTCAGATCCAGTGTAAACAATTTTGTACATTATAAGAAATTATTTGTGGCAAAGCGCGATTAGCAAAATATTTTCCCAAACATTCATGTCAACATTCCCACAGTTGCTCAGGAAAGCGTCAAATGAGCAGGGAAGTTCTCAACTTTGTATATTAGTGATAGTAAAAATTCCCATATTTTCAGCCTGATACCTAGTACTATTTCCAAACTATATGTAGGTTAAAAACTTCCATTACAGTTTAGGAAGTTAAATAGAAAAATTTTTATGGTGTACATTACGAACGTGAAGGTAATTTTTGGTCAGTACTGCACACTGCAAAGCTCAATGACCAATGACCTTACTCGTTGGTAAATGATTTGCGAACAGCTTTACTGGCCTAGCTCATAATTGGTTCATAAGCTGCAGACGAACATATGTCCTACAGCTAACTGACAGAGACCTGCAAAATTCGCGTTATTATTTGAGGACAATTTAAACTTCAAACGCTCTTACACTTGCAGCGTGTTTTTTCATTGGACCATATTTTATTTGGCACGCCCCGGGTATTTCTGCGCAAAATAAATGAAAACTTCTCAATAGTGTGCCCCAGTCACGTGCAGTTCGCTCAGAAAAAGCCTTACGTCATATCCGGGCACTAGCCAATTGAGGAACAACGCCGGCTCGGGTTTATACAGTAGTGTGAATTATAGCTTGATGCCAAAAAAAATCACGCGAATTTTGCAGGTACCTGCTGATTAACTGTGACAACGAAACGAGTTTTGTGTAAAGTAGGCCTGCAGCACGCAGCATTAATTATTTTATTCTCAACTCCGTCAATTATAGTGGGTCTGAAAGGACTAGAGTCGTGCAAAATTCGCGCAATTATTTGAAAGCATGCTAGACTTCAGTGTTATACACACCTGTTCGAGCGCAGTTCGTGATTTCATCGGCTACTGGCCACTATACGACGCTTTACAGGAGATTGTCCGCTCAACCGTCCCGGCTTTATTATAGGCTGGCTAAAAGCGTCCGTGGGCGTGCAACACAAGTAGTTGGCCAATGGCGCAAGTCACACGTACATATAACACCCTGGAGTTTACCTGCGGCTCCAAAATATAGGCTGTTCATGGTAGCTTCAAGCTTTTCTGAAGCCCTGTTAAAGTTCTACTTCCAGGATATTTCTCTTACTCATACAACCAAAGCTCAGCTAGGTCACACCAAAGGGACAACTCACCCCATTCGTGCTCACTCAGTGTAATCAAATTTTGCGTAAGAACTATTTCTTACTAGGCGTTACCAACACAGCTTTCTTCTCTGTATTTTTATTCATATTAATTACAAATTAAATTATTTAATATATAGGCATAATACACGTAATTTAAGCAAGAACAAGGCGCTTTTACGTTAACACGTGTTTAAACGCTTGTATAGGCGATTCACGGTAAAGTGAGCACTTTTTTTGGCCCTCTGATTTGGAATAATTAGTCAATAAATATATTTTATTGTAACCTTAAACGTTAACTTTAAAATCAGATGAAATATATACACTGTGGTTTTTACTTGCATGACAATATTTATTTTAAAAAGTGATGGGAGGATAAAAAATGGCTGATAGGAAAAACGTAACGAGGGCCTCAAATGTTCTTACTCTACCATGAAATATTCAGGAAAGAGTTGAGTTGAGAGATTTGGGCGACTCTTTAACACAGAGGTCTTGAGAGCCGATGAGGGTGAAACGATGTGAGAATGGAGCAGTGCCGGAACGAAAGGAGCGGGGGAAACGGGAGATCCCCGAGAAAACCCGCCGACCGGCGGCATCGTCCAGCACGATTCCCACGTGCGAAAATCAGGGAGTGACCCGGCCGGGGATCGAATCCGGTTCGCCTTGGTCATTCCTGGCAGAGCCCCGAGTATTTCGCGGGATAGAGTAGGCAGCTAGCTAGGCTGGACAGCTCTCTATACACGCGAGACATTATCGTTCGCTTGTTGGTTGCCGAGACGATGTGAGGCCTCCGTACAGGACTGTTATACACTCACTCACACCACTGCTTCCCGCTTATTACTGACTCACAGATAGACGGGGCGTGTCTAAACAACTGTCGTCCAATACCAACAGTAGGCTAAATAAATGTGTGTTTGGAGTCTACCTCGCCTCCGAACGAAATCGCGAAATACTCGTGGCTCTATTTATAGCCCATAGGATGATTTTACAAAGGTTTGTTAAAAAAAAAAAAAAAGTGTGAATAAACCGAGAATAGTCTGTATCCTCGAAGTGTAGAAAGCAAATGTGTGTATGTTTGTGTTCGTGCAGCTCGATGTCGAACAGCTTGAGCAACATGGGGGGCAGCTGCCTGCAGCAGCGAGACCACGCCGGCTACCCCTACATGTTCCACGACCCGCTGCACTCGCTCAGTTCCACGTACAACCAGTCGCGTGCTGCGGCCGTCGCCGCCGCCGCCGCCTCCGCCAACCCGGCGGCGGCGCACTCGCAGAGCGCCATCAACACGCACGCGCCCTACGGCGGCGTCACCACCGCCTCCACGCCCGCCACCGGCACAGGTACCAACCTCAGCTTCTACCCACCTCGCTGCCAACTTACCAGCACCAACGTTCAACTTTCTTCCCTCTTAAGCTGGAGTCAAGCTGGATTTACAATAACCCGACGGTCCGACAAAACAGCCACGACTCAGACGAAAATTTTTCTTCAGCCAGTCAGGAGCAAGGTCGCCCCTACAACCTTACAAAACAAAATGTCGTGCGGTTTTCACTACTGTGGTAAATTTCACATTAAACATATGTTTTTTTTTTTTACGTATACGTCCTGGTTTTCTTGTAACAGAAATATTCGTGGAAAAATAACTACTCCAAAATCCAAAAATACTTCGATTACAAAGCTGTCAAAACAAAATAGTGCACTATGATCTGTGCTTTCATTCTCACTCCATAGCAAGTTACTGGCCATTCTAGGATTTTGCCGAAAGTAAACCAATATTTGTCGGAAGGAAACTGTCGGGGTATTGTAAACATTGAACTAATTTTGGTGGCGGGAATGGTCGGGCTGTAACATCGTGTCTGATTGTTGGAAGACCTTGTCGTGGCATTGTAAATACAGCATCACAGTACCCCGACAAACCCTACACGAGAACACCGACACGATGAAATCTGAGTAGCAGACGATGAGAAGCAAGGTCACTGTGACGTCAGTCCGACAATATCGTAGCCACAACAGTCCATCAAAAGTAGATTCTATTTCTACTTTTCGTCATGTCGGACTTGTCGGGGTGCGCAAAAAATGCATATACAACATTAGAAAACAAAATTTAGAGTGTGTTTCCCTACTGAAATAAATAATTAATTAACTTACAGCTAAAATAACGTTCCGGGGTTTTTTAAAAATAATTTTTATCTCTCTTATAAATCCCAATATCGTCAAAAGCAAAATAATCATTCACTTTATCGCGAGTTTCAAAAAGTAAATATTGGATATCATAAGGATAACTTGGCCGTTTTAGAATTTTTCAACCGCCGACTAACACACTTGCCGGGCAGATTTCGTCGGGGCATTGTGAACACAGCATAAATATGATATGAAATTCCGTCGATCCCTGATGTCATGCCGGTCTGTTGTGTCGTGCTCGTCGGGCTATTGCGACTCCAGCTGGGAAATTTAAATAGGAAATCCCATGTTAAGAAAATTTTGTCAAAGTGCGTTCATTTTAAAGATACGTGTTTCAAACAAAATGTATTTTTCACGAACTTTTAAGGAGAAGATCTACACAAGCGTACATTTTCAATATAGATAGGCAGTAAGTACTTTTTCTGTATAACATAAATTTATTAAATTGCTTGCAAACAGGCTATATATGTTATGGAAATATCTCCGCTTTAGGGAACTTCTCCTAAATAATTCATGGAGAGCACATTTTGTTTGAAACTCCTATATTCAAAATTATCGCACTAAGGTGGCATTTCCTTAATATGGGATTTCCTATTTAAATGTCGCAGCTGCCAGCCATTTGGCAGGGCCCTTAACCCCTTAACTTACGCATTAATTTCCTACTACAGGTGTTGCGAAAGAGGAGATTTTTGTCAGAGAAATACTTACGAATTGCTTGTAATAATCTACATGATGGAACCAATGTAAATAATTTCTTATGGTTTGTGGTACCGGCAGGAACCAATAATAACATTTTGGTATGTTAGCAGCAGCCAATAGCATTAGCCAGGAGAAAGGCGCTGTTTGTATTGGTGCTGGCTTCTGGTCTTGTACAGCACCGATCTTGATTTCACCTATTTTTGCAACACGTCATTCCTCATTCGTACGCCAATGTACTCGAGATAATGTGTTAATTTAGGGGATACGCCACGTCAAAAGGGAGTTTTTTTCCCCTGTTATCTAGGATTCGTGGTCTTTCTCTGAAACCTGGCAGTAGAGAAATTGTTTTACGTATTGCGGATCGACAGGCCATAGGACCACGTGATTTTCGCGGAAAGATTTACTCCAAGGCTAGACCCCATTGTCCCAAGACATATGTGTAGTTTTCCTGTGGTTACTGGCTACGTGTCTTTGTTGGGAGACAGTTCCTTACTTGACCGGGCCAACCAGAATTATGTAATTAAGACACTGAGTGTCCGTGATTCGCGGGCAGATATTTGAAATTCGTGGCAGTTGAAATCATCTAATGCAGACAGTGGATTTAAGCTCTAGTGTTTTGGATTGCAAGTAATCCTGAAATCTCGTAATTTTAACTTGGCGTGGTAGCTCATAGCTCGTGGGTATGGTGGCCGACTTGCAGTCGGAGGGTCGTGGGTTCGCGCCCGGGTGCCTCCGACGCGGCAGATCTTCAGTTCGCTTGTTGCACTGGTAATTTGTCAGCAGGTCGGTCTTACTGGAGCTTCGTCAACGTCAAATGTCACAACAACGTCAAACGAAGGAAGATGGGGGAGAAAGAAAGTAACGGCCAAGAGCCAGTCGGAAGGTGCACGTGTTCAATCCCGGTCCCCTGTGACTTTCTAAAATTACGGCCAATTGCATAATATAAATAGCAAATTATCGTAAACATATTTATTTCACTGCAGTCGGCGGTCAGTTATTCAATCAGTGAAATTGTTCCACGTCACTAATTCAATCAGTGCAGTTTTTTTTTCACTGAAACAATAAGTGGTATTCCACTGATTCTAAATGGAGCCATTTCCACTGATTAGAGTAGTTGAATTTCCCTGCGAATCAGTGGTTTCCCACTAATTCGAATTTGGAGTGTACAGAGACGAAACGAAGCGGAGGTTGCTCTGGCGTGAATTTACCAATCCTTTGATTGGCTGCCCGAGTTTCTGGGAACGTGCCGTGTACCTCATTGGCTTCTTCGTGCTGCGAAGTGTTTCCTATTGGTTCGCCTGCCTGATGGTGATTGAGTTAACAGGCGCTGATTGGCGGAAGATGTCCCAACATTTTGCTGGCCAGTGACGCCATTTTGCTGGCGTGTGCCGATGGAGTTTGCGGTAGTATAAGTAACGGTTTCGTCTCTTATTCTTATGTAGACTCCAAACACTTGCCTCATTGTTGTTATGTTATGACTGGGCCGTAATTAATTTGACACGTCCTGTATACCTAACTGTGAGTAGGTAATGGACAGGAAAGAGTAGCGTAGCTGAGTGATGATTAGCAACAGAAATATTTCGCGGGTTACTTGTCATGCTCCACAGTTACATGCAAACTCAATCATCAGCTATTTGTTCATTGGCAGCTGCACCAGTGAAATAGCCAATCCTGCCATAGGACAGCTCGATATTAGTCGTTTTTTTCCCCTTGAAGATTTGTTGTTGACTCACGCTTTTCCAGAGTAAATAAATCTTGTATTAAAATCTGTTCGTTGAAATTTCCCATTTCCTAATGAAACACAGCGCAGTGAAATGGGTTTCTTTCTGCGCCAGCGGCCAGAAAACTCAACACTTTGTACGCTATGCTCGAGTGCAACGCGAGCAAAGCTCATTTGAACATTTCTTTATTGTTCTGAACAAAACTCGCATGGACGTGCAGTCTTTGTTCGGCTAGTGCTTAACACGACCTCGAAAGAACCCCACAGCGCAGTAACAATGATATTGCTAACGTTAGGATTTCTTTTCTTTTAGCCACTCAAAGGGACGTGATTATTTGTAAACCGTTTTAAAAGATAAAGGACATTTTATAGGGTCAATATCAGATCAGCTCTTCATTGGTTGGTGACCGGCCAATAGTGAATGCTGTAAAGTAGAGGGTAGTGCCCGGTGCGGTATGGACCAATAGGACGATGGTGAGTTCTGACACAGACACTAACAGAACCGATGTTATTGCAGTAATGGATATAGGTGACTCACTTCTAATTTGTCTGAAGTGCCAGTGAATGTGTGTAGACCTCAATGTGTTAAAGTAGTGGCTCGAGTGCATATTGGACTGTGAAGTATAGCTTACTGCCGAAGCAGCTCTTGAAAGGCTATACCGTACTCTCTACTCATCGATCTCCACTTCCGAGTGCACAACTGCGAACAAAACAGTAATGTATCTTACAACAAAGCAACAAGCGCCACTAATATTCTTCAGGGTGTAGCAAGGGGTGAACATGGCAAGTTTAAAAAAAAATTCTCTGCCGCAAATCCAATCCCTGCCTCATGCATGTAAATTTTACTACACTTAGCAGTCCTGCTTGCCCTCTGAATTGTCTGGAGTTTGCCGCATTTTCTGAATACCCGGGCGAAGGAATATTAATTAGTCGGCATTTTTCACTATGTAGGATACTCTGGAACGTAATATTTCATGATTGCAACACGGACAGTATATCATTCTAACTTGCAGAGAACACTTCATTGGGGCGCTTTCAACTCGGTATTGTATTGGCAGAGAGCCGACCAATAATGAACGTTGTACAATTGTGCCCGGCGTTGTGTGAACCAATAGAACGGATGTAAATGGGAATGCAGTGACGATCAGTGCTGATGGTTAAAGGCTGTTCACGATAAAGTGAGCACTTTTCAAATCAACCTTAGAAAAGTCACTGCCCTTACCAGGATGTATTTCAACGGGCGCCCTGAGTGACATACGCACAGTAAAGTTGGCAACGATGGATGGGAAGTAGTTGCGTATCTTAACGTCAAATAAAAACTATTAGGTAACCATTTTTGATAACTTCATTTTTTAATGCATCGAAGTGTAAAAATGAGCAGATTTGTGACATATTTATTTTTCTAATAATTTCACAGTTTCACTTGACCCGACGCATGCATAAAGTGACGAGGCTCAACTCATTGCAATGCTAATCTTACATAAGGCGGAAGAATACACAACGTACATACAACTACATTTTAAGCAGGGCTTTCAAAAGTGCTCATTTTACCGTGAACAACCCTAACGCACTAGTGAATATGGGCGACACGCTTCTGGCTTTCATTAACTGCCAATAAACCCGCACCGCACGCAAAGGGTTTAGTCCTTTTAAGACAAGTCGAAAGTTCTCTAAATGGAAAATGTAATTAAACAGAATGCGCGCAGATACCACGCATTGTCCCTTTGGTTTGTTTTTCGGGACATAATTTTGTTTGCGAGAGGTGGAGGAACATCTTAACGGTCCTATGTACTGATACGTTTTCTGTGAAATCGTTGTTTGCGCGTAAACGCGTGTCTTGGTAAATAAATTTTATGGAAATACAAAGTTTTGCCAGAAAAGATAAAAAAAAAAAACTATGGTCTATATCGCTATCTGTTTAATTTTATCATATTAAGTGTGTTAATGGAGAAAAAAAAAAATCGTGAAAGTGGTCAAATATCGCATTTTTAAAGCTTGCCTATGAAGTTTCTTTAAGCGGTGAGAGAAAAGTAAGACTATACTATACGCAGGTAGTTTGATATGTGTACTGTCATCGCGTGTAATGAAAGCCCTCAGTTACAGATATAGTTTACACAGTAAAGCGTTACGACGGAAACACTGCACGCCTTGCGCGTAGGAGCGATGAGGCGCTAGGCGTGCGTGTTAGTATAGCCCGTATCGCTTCCCCGCTTCTTGACCTTGAACGCGTAGGTACATAGGACCCTTATTTACTTTCCGTAAAATTTCCACTGTTTCACTTGGACGGTGCTTGCATAAAGTGAGACGATCGTCCGGTGTGTTAATTTTACATATAGTGGAACGGTACAAAATGAGAAAGGAAAGTAGTTCCTTAGAAAAGGTGTTGAATGAACCGCAAACAGTGTGTAGAAGAACGGACACGACGAGGGAACATGGAGAATGGAAGGCGGCCATCTCGCTGGCGAGGGAAGACGCTTGTGGCGGATGCATCCCCGCGATATCGCGGACCGGCCAATGGCACGCCGAGTTAGGCGGCCAAAATATGCGGAGCGACCCCCCTACCCCACCAGCACCATACCACGAGCGCAGGCCGTCCCGACGCCTTAGCGCCGAGCATTGTCGACGAAGGCGAGGGGGTGAAAAGAGGGTGGTGGTGGGGGGTAGGTGTGCGCGCGTGTGTGCGGTTACAAAGAGAGAGGGGGGGGGGGTTGTTGCCGGGAGGGGTGGAAGTGAGGAGGGGGTGAGGAGGGGGCGGGCCGTGTACGGCTCAACGGGCGTTCAATAATGTGCGAAACTAAAGGGGACGATTCCATCGCAGCCCCGTGGCGCCCGGCGCCTTCGTTCCGCTGGCGCTGAGGGTCCCGGCTTCGAACCCCGGGTCCCGGCGGGATGACACCGCACTGTCGCTCACGTCGAGTAGAGTGAGCACGCGAGCCTGCCCTCACCCACTCTCCGTGTTCCGAAAAACTAAGACTGCTTTTCTAAAGGCTGTTCACGATAAAATGAGCACTTTAGAAATGAACCTTAGAAAAAAAGGCACTACCCCTGCATGCATATATTTAATGGGCGCACTGAGTGACATTTGCCCAGTAAAGTTGGTAACGATGAATGGTACGAAATTCCATATCCTAAAGTCGAATAAAAAGAGTAAGGTAACCATTAATGATGACTTAAAATTATTTCTTTCACGTATTTTTTTAATGCATCGAAGTGTAGAAATTGGCAGATTTGTAAAACATCTACTTTGTTAATAATTTCAGAGTTTCATTTGACCGACGAATGAATAAAGTGACGAGGCCCATGGAAATATTACTTTTGCGTAGGGTGGGAGAATGGGCCTACACAACATGTTTACAAGTAGATCTTAAGCAGGGCTTTCAAAAGTGCTCAGTTTACCATGAACAGCCTATACCAATAATACTATCAGAAGGCACAGCTCAAGATCTTCTTGTACGTGCGTTGTGTATTCTTTCACTGCCTCGCCACAAACCTAATCACTTTATTCGTGCGTCGGTCAACTGAAATTTTTGAAATTATCATGAAAGTAAAAATTGTACGAATTTGCTCTTTCTTACACTTGTATGCATTAACAGAACGGAAAGCTAAATGAATAATTTCATTATCCACGATTGTTAATCAAGCACTTTTAATTCAATGTAAGAAAGTGGAACTACTTTGTTTACGTCGTTACCAACTTTACTGAGCGCATGGCACTTAGTGTGTCCGTTGAAATAAAAATACACGCAGGTGGGGGCAGTGACATTTTTAAAAGATTAATTTCCAAGTGGCTAATTTAACTGTAAATAGCGTATACAGTAACGCTGTTTATTTAAGTTAGTGTTTTGAGATGTTTGTACACTTCCTCTAACATAGTTTAATGGAAATTGAATTTATTACAGTAAGTCAAAGAGTATTAGTCATGATAAAGTGAGGAGCTGTTGAAGTAAACAAACACGTTCATTACTGTTGACCACGTGACTTCGGCAGATCTGTTGGCGATGGGAGAGTAGAGGACAAAAATAGGTTTGGTCTACCTGATTTAAGATTATATTCGTTTGCGGCGAGTACAAAACTGAGTACTTTAAAAACAAACTCTAAACTATATTCCCACCTTCGTGGTGAGTTAAACAATTCTGAAAGGTCGTTTCAGTATATTTATCTTTTCACGTATCCTTTCGCCATACATACAACCTACCATTGCTGTGGAGTGTGGACCCTACGACTTTTAACCGTGTAATTATACCTAACCCTACCAGACCTGCATTATTCAAGTCTTTGGCGTATGCAAACGTTCACTAGCATTCAAAAATGTCAGTCGCTTATATCCACTATAGCAGGAGCATTAGATGTTCGTCGTGAATACGTCTTTAAATTTTCGACCATTGTGGGAGGCAATCCAGAAAATTCGATGATAAAATCGGGGGATAGAGTGTGTCATTGCAGGTCCGAATCTATCATCTACATTCAAACTGCAATTACACCACTCGATTGCCAAAGGACCCAAGAATATGTTACGTTGAAAGGGACTGCGAAGCATCGCGCTGAGGGGGGGGGGGCAATTTTTAGTTCGTTTCGCCGCGTCTCATAACTTCCGCGTAGAATAACTTTTGACTAGGAGAAGCTACGACGCTCGTTTAAGTTTTAATCGACAGCTCTCGTCAAGATCAATCCATGCGTTTAATGTAAAAAAATTAAGAAAACTTAACACATTTTCTGCCTATTCTCGTCAAAAAGCCAAGTCGAAATACAGAAATCGTTTACGGTTGGAAAGAGCATCTCAAAAGCAATCCAGCGATACCCGTGAAACCCCATATGATAGAGCGAAGCGGTGCCGAGAACGTAAAATAAATATCAAGGAGTCCGAGCGCGTCAACGTAGACGTATTCACGCAAAACAAACGGTCGTGTCCCCCAACACAGCAACAACCAATCTTAGTCTCTGTTCTCATCCCGTTGTCGTATTTTCCAATAATACCACGGTCAAGATTACTGTATTGAATAATACAACATCCGGTACTGCCTGGCGGTCAGGCAAACGAGAGTCGAGTTGATGCTGTTCAATAAGATGTCCTTTGGCGTGTAACCCGGAAGTAAGTAGAACTTTAGAAGGGCTTCGGAATAGTTGGAAGACACTGGGAATGTACTGTACTATACGAGGCTCTGTACCCAGCGCTCGGTGGGATAAACGACTCGTAAACCGTTCTGCTGCTCCACGCAACAACAGTTTCGTTATTAGTCTATAGGCTGTTCATGGTAAAGTGAGCACTTTCGAAAGCCCTGCTTAACATCTACTCGTATGCACATTGTGTATTATTCCTTCCGCCTTGTGTAAAATTAGCATTGCCATGGGCCTCATCACTTTATTCAAGCGTCGGTCAACTGAAGCTGTGAAATTATTAGAAAAGTAAATATTTTACAAATCTGACGCGAAATAAATAATTTTAGCTATCACTAGGGATAGGAACATTTCGCGAGTTCATTTCAGGACGAGACACGTGTACACTGAAGTTGACTTTGCAATTGGATCGCAGTTTATTAGACATGTCCTGGACGACTCTGATCCAATAGCAGACTTGCAAAGAAACAAGTAGCGAGTGATATACTGCCAGGTGAGAAGTAACACTGGCTACTCTATGAACAAACATCTGAGGTTCGAGTATACACATGACTGTGGAATCTAGCCTACAGGTCATTGAACTCGCGAATTTTTCCTATCCCTACAAAGTGCAGAAAAATAACATGTTATCTTATCTCATTGACAAAGATTCAATTTTTTGATTGGCAGGACTAACCTGCAAGGTTCTGCAAGTTCGTATGTATTCTGCTATTGACCGGCAATCAATGTGGCACATCGCAAGGAGACATTTAGCCAATAATAATAGCTCGGCAATGCAGTGCCCATACTCTAGGGCCACCTGTTTTTCGCGAAAAGATTTCAGCACCTGCTGGATTTCAATACCTCTACGGGGATACCAGCAGTGTTATTTTACTTATTGCTAGGGATCTGCAAAATTCCCGTTATTATGTGGATACAGACTAATCTCCATGACGTTGCATGATGGTGTGATATCCACCATTGGCCGACGACTAGTGTGGCACGTCTCAAGGACAATAGTTAATGCTTAACGACTGAGCAGCCAATCTACAGTGAAGCGCTCGCGCAGGTTAATGACGCTGAATAGTAGCCAGTTGCCGATGGAACCACGAATTGCACTCTGGCAGGTATAGGGGAGTGAAGTTTAGCTTCTTGTTAAACAACAACGCGAATTTTGCACGTCTCTACTTATTGGTAGGGTCAGTGATGTTTCACGGAAAAATCTGACCACATAGTAGACTTCAATACTAGGTATACACTTGAACTGTATTTATAACTCCATTGGCTGCTGGTGTCGTTCCCGTATTTCGCCGAGCCAATAAAGAGTCCGTTACTACGACACTGAAAATTCGTGATTCGTGCTCAAACAGTTAACACGAAACAGAACATGATTTAGTAGCCAATCAAGAATCCTGGACGACCCTACAATGCTTTGAACTGTATCTTGTCTCGAAATATTTTCGCGAGATATTTTTTCCCCTACTTATTGGCGGCGTGTTTCTGTAAGAAGACATTTTATTACTTGACTGGCCAATCAGAATTAGGCCACTCTGTCTCTGCACGTCTGCGATTCGCGTGACGAAGTATATAGGGGAGGGTGGGGCGGGGGGCGGGGGCACTAAGACACGCGTGCGAGTTAAAATCATCCAACCGCTGGACTGGTTCAGAACTGACGTGTTTTGCAGTACAAGTAGAGAAATATATTTTCGCAAAAAAACAGGCACCCCTACCAATCTCCTGGCCACGATGGTAACTAACGCCGTTCATTTGTCAGCGTGGTTAATGGAATTGCAAGTTCAGGGGAAGGAACGGGCAGAAAAATCTATCCTATTGCCACATCAGCTCTCTACGTATTCGTCGATTAAATAGTCTATTGTTTACGATCAATTTCCAAATAACTGCTAGGATCAACTGTTCTTTCTTAGCTCTCGGTGGCTTTACATCGCGTGGTTTATATTGTTTTGTGGTGTACTTTTTTTATTTAATTTTGTATAGTTATGTTTGGCAACGAAAATATGCTATTTTAACTCACGTAATATTCATAAAGGCTGTTCACGATAAAATGAGCACTTTAGAAATGATCCTCAGAGAGAAGTCACTGCCCCTGTTTGAATATATTTTAATGGACGCACTCGGTGACATTCGCGCAGTAATGTTGGTAACAATGGATGGAAAGTACTTTCACATCTTAACGTCGAATGAAAAGTGTTAGGTAACAATTTGTGATAACTTAAAATTATTTCTTTCGCTTTCTGTTTTTTTATTTTTAATGCACCGAAGTGTAAAAATGAGCAGATTTGTAAAGTATTTACTTTCTTAATAATTTCATAGTTTCTTTTGACCGACACACTAATAAAGTGATGAGGCCTATGGCAAGTTTAATTTTGTATAAAGCGGAAGACCACACAACGTGTATACAAGTAGATCTTAAGCAGGGCTTTCAAAAGTGCTCAATTTACCGTGAACAGCCTATAACAATCCATATGTTGACAGGCGAGGATTACTGTGAATTGTTATTCTCACGAACGCAGAACAACTTCTTCTCATTCGCTGCCAACATTGCGGCAAGTGGCCCACTTAGCGACCACGCCGTAATACACGTAGTGACAAGTAGGAATTTTTTTAAATCAAATGTTTAGCTCCAAAGTATTCGATTAATCGCAAACTGATGTAAGTACAATTTCAACGTTAATGCAAACAGGGACATCTGCAGTAAAGCAGATAGTGAACCGAGGAAAATATTTCCACGTCTCAACGTCTTATTAAAAGTGTAATTACTTAATTTGTGACAGATAAATGTGTTATATTTTATACACTACGCGGGATTTTCCTAAACTCCTGGTAAAAACTTTTAAAATGTTTCGTAATGGGAAATTGGCAGAAGACACAACTCCGTCCATGACCTAATGTGATTAATAAGAGAAGAAGCACCCTTAACAATTGGAAATTATATGTATTTATTTTCAAAACGCCAGTATGTTATTCGTGGAGATAGACTTCTCATTAAACTAAACCAAACGATTGTACCTTAAAACTGCGCACACATTCTCTTGTTACCCACAGCTGTAACCCATGACTCCTCGCATCGAGTTCTGTCATACTTACCAACCATCCAACACAAGTCGATTAAGGTGGTCGCCTGGTTGAAGGAATTTCGCACGACTGAGGCCTAAAAGCGTGGGAGCGCTAGGGGCGACCGAGACATGCGCATCAACTCTTCTGATCGCCTCTACGCGCAAAGCACCGAACTGGCGTGCAGTCTTAACCGTCGATAACCCGCCTCTATGAGACTATCAGCAGGGCCGCTGCCATTTTACGGCGTGATAATAAAAATAAAGGTTGATGCACACCCCTTCTCCTTTTTTAATGTTTTGTACCGGAATGTTCGTACCTAAAAATGACCGTGAAAACACCTGTTTAAGTCATTTTCGCTACCACGTTAACATGCTTTAGAGGGACATATAGGAACTGGAAAACGCATACAGACGTGTAACGTTTCTTAATGCTATTCATAAGCAGACTTCAATCAGGAACGTTAGACGGTTCTTTAATAAAACGATTTCTGCACACCGTTCGGTGGCCACCAGAAGACGACGACAGAACAAAATGGCGGCCGCAAGCAGTCGTCATCAAACAAGATGGACGCTAGACGACAAATAAGATGGACGACTGCAGCAGACGACGATGGAGGGGTGGAAGGAATATGAGGAAACCACACCGGGTATAAAAGAGAACAAAGGAAGAGAGAGAAAGAGAGAGAACGAGAGGAATTGAAACCGGCTGGCCTTGGTGGAAGACATGACTATGAACACGGTAATATCACAATGGGACATTTAAGATAAATAAGTAATCGTAGGCCTACATTGAAACGTAATGTTTTCGAGGTTCAGTGAAACTGTTTTTTGCACATAGGGCGTTTTTGTTGTTATTGAGATCAGACATCTTCACATTATGCTATTTCCACAGGATAAGTTTCTAAATTACGTGAGTTCTTCAACAATTTATTGTTAAATGTTCAGTAACTGCTATCTTCTTCCGGAGACCTTCCCATGAAGTCTCGGAAACATGGAATTCGTCTTAATAGGCATACTTACACTGAGAGAAACGTTCGTTCCAGGCTTCCAATCAACGAAATATTTGTTTTCCTAGGGCCAAATATATATTAAGTATATATATTAAGTATATATTAACATGAAAAGCAACAAAATTAATTTTGTCCATCTAACATAATACACGCTTGAATAAACAAACCTTATGAGTCGGGGTGAAAAAAAAATAGACTGCCAACACAAATATTTAGTTGAATCAACTGTTTAATATCTGCTTGGCAACTGATTTTATTGCCGTCTTTCGAAAATACGGCTCGAGAGTTTTTTTCTCATGTTTGTGACATTTAGTATAGTATAAGTGTTCGTTAGTACATTTATTCATGCTTAATAATGGCATAAATATCATAATGAAACAAGTCTAACAGGAAACTTTAAGTAAATACGTAAAACTTGAAATAGTTTTACATGCTTTGTTCAGTAGTTAGATTGTAAGAATTAAAAAAAAAAAAAAAAAAAACATTAACAGGTCATCAGGTGACACCTAAGTTGAAGTTACTAGGGTGCAGTGGTCGGTTCCAAACAACCTGGGTTCGTGTCTTGGACATTCTTTCAGCTTTTACTACAATAATAGAAACTTTTTAGTGTAAGTAGAGCCAAATAAATGTTTGGTTGCCCCAGCCAAATCTTAAAGTTTGTGGCAAACCAAAAAGAACGACAAAATAATTTGGTTTCGAGAACCAAATATTTTACTGCCCGTGTACAAACAGTTAATTTGGCTACGACAGATTAATGAAGATAAACGTAATTATGGGCACGTGCTATTGCAAAGCTTTCGTTGTGTGGTGCACGAAACCCATACATATAGGTAAGAAAACAACAGACATATAAACTACATATGTATTATTTGGTAGAAGGAAATAATTCGGTAATGGCCGAGGATGAGAAATAAAAACAATTGTACGAGTAATGAAAGAATGGAACAGCGTGGAGAGAATATGCATGTGTGTGTACACACACACCGATGAAAATAGACGACTGAAAAAAGATAACACAGATAAACAAATATCGCGAAACGTCCTTCATACCGACATATAGAGACTGTTAAGGTATAACCTGGATATATACACACACTTCGCCGTGTGGCCCAGAAGTCACCTGCATTTATCCGTAGGCCTTTATACTCTCCTCATTTCTTTTTTCTTACCCAGTTCGTTGTTTCGTCACGTTTTTTTTTTTTTTTTTTGTGATTACTGGCATAGTTCTTTGTGAGGAAGTGTTTATGTGTCGTTTTTAGTGACCGAGTGTTGCCGAATTCCGAATTTTCTGCGACACGCATCAATCAAGCAGTATTAGAAGAATCAGCGGGGGAAAAAAAAAGAAGAAAAAAAAACACACACACACACACACGTACAAGTAGCAGCGAAATCAGCGACACCACTTCACAGTAGCTAGAAGTCGTGTGTGCCGATTAGTTAGAACGCAAAAATGTCGGCTCTCTTTTGGACAATGCGGAATTAGAAACAAGCGCACGGTATTATATTCTTTTAATAAAACGTTGCTGTAATTTGTTAGAAAAAAAAAAGGGAGAAACTTTTTTTCTCCTCAGAATTACAATTGAAGCTACACACAGCCGGCGTTGAAACACTTTATGAAGCTGAAAAAAAAAAAAAAAGAAAACATACGGATTAAAGGTGTGGGTTGTGTGCAGGCGAGGAAGAAGCAGGGGCGAAGCTATGGAGTGGGGATGTGTACGTACAGTACCTCTCCGTTAACTACAGTCTCCCCCCCCCCCCACCAACTCAACCCCCTTTTTCTACGCAGACCCTTAAAGTTTCTTCCAGTTCTTTGTGAAGCCCGCTCCACCTCGCCGGGCCCCGACACGCGCGCAAATTGCATGCAAACGAGGTGTCGCCCCGCGCGATAGGTTTCCGTTTAAATCTGGAGTCGTCATTAACACGTATAATGCACGGCGCGCAACCGACAACTCTTTTTCCCACTGGGGTGGAAATGTGGGGGGGGGGGGGGAGTTAGCGGCTCAAGGTTGTTATAGGGGTGCAAGAAAGGGTAGAGAAAGAGAGAGCGTGGGAATTTTTTTTCAAACCTCCCCCACACAGATCTCTCTCTCTCTCCCTTTCTCGCTCTCTCTCTCGACCATGTATCGCGTCGGGGAGGGTAGTCGTTAAAATGGGACGCGTGACTGGTCCTTGTTTAGCGGCTCCCACAGAGAAGGCCTGGCTCTTCGTCGTATCTCTTGTGTGCGTCCTTGGAAGACCGCCCCCCCCCCCCGCCCTTTTTTCCGTCGCCATCACAAGTAACAACGCCGCCGCCTTACAACTCGTTCATCTGGAGAGGGTTTTTATACGAGCCTCTTCCCCCTCCCCGTCGCATCTCGCGGGCGGGCTTTACAACCCAGCGATTATGCCGCAAGCGGGGCTTCGCCCGTCTGCGAGTTTCGGCGTACGCGTTGCCTCGGCAACGCAAACAGTTACTTCGGTTCGTCACGCCCGGGCGTTGGTAAACAATCATCAACGGGAGTCCCTTTAATTGGGTTAAAAGGTGAAAGTCTGGAACAGTGAAAGTACGGGGGCCTAAGGACCCGGCTTCCCACTCTGGACGTCCAGAAACATTCTCATGGCGCAGTGGGTCGGACGACTCGGCTGACACTACGGCGACCTGGGCTCGACTCCCGATGGGGTCACTCCCGATTTTCGCACGTGCGAAACTTTGTAGACGTAGCCATAGGCAGGTGAGATTTCTCGAGGTTATCCCTTCCCCCCCCCCCCCGCCTTTGAATTCAGTCATTCTTCCATCCCGAACTCAGTTTACCCTCCACAGGAAGATCGGTGTTATTACTAGTGAGTGATACACTGACTTTGGACTCCTCGTAGCAACTGTCGAAATTGCATAGACCCTACTGAAGAGCGAGTGAAGACGGCACGATTCCCACATGCGAAGATCAGGAGAGTGACCCGGCCGGTGATTGCACCTGGATCACCTTGGTGCTAGGCGAGCGTTCTAACCACTCATCCACCGTGGGCCCCAGCCCTACTGAAGTTCTTTAGGGGAACTGCTACGTCAATGTGTGTGTGTCCTCTCTCTCTCTCTCTCTCTCTCTCTCTCTCTCTCTCTCTCTCTCTATCTATCTCTCTCTCTCTCTCTCTACAGCAGAAGTGATTTTCATTCTCACGACTGGGCGACAATCTCAGAAAGGTTACTCGTAATATCGATACACAGGTGATGCGTGGGCGCAGCCAGAGGGGGGCAGCTGCCCCCCTAAACCAAGTTCAAGTAAATAAAATAATCTCTACTAATACTACAATAGTATCATAGTGCAAGATTTCGGTGTTTTTTTTTTTTTATAACTGACGACTTTGGTAGATTTTTCTGAGTATTTTAAGTTAACGTAAAGATATTTAAGATAATCGATGAGGCATTTGGTTCTGAATCTACTGCAAAGCATCAATCACGGGGAGTGTGTAAGCTAAAGCTTCTATCCCATTCACAAACCGTGCCAACGCCCCCCCCCCCCAACTCCCTAACATAAATCCTCGCTACGCCCCTGAAATGATGTTCGATGTACATCAGAAAAGTTTTATGAAGTCCTAACGAGATTCGCGCCGAATATTATTGGAACAGTTCGTACACACCCGGGCCGTCACTAATGTAAGCTGCTGATGCCAGCGGTCCAAGCGCCGGCATCCAGGGGCGAGCGAACTGCCAACAGTCGCGGTGCTTGCAGTATGAGAAGCCCAAGGTCGAATTCGGAGGGAATTCTTGTGTGGGGAACGTGGGGGGACCCCGACTTGGTGCGGAGGCAGGGCGGACAGGCCAATGTTAGCATCTTGGAAATCCCATCGAAAAACTCTCCCGCCTACACATGCATGAAAAATAAAAGTAGGTGATTACTAAAAAAAAAAATTTAAGAGTCTGCAGGAGTGAAGTTAAGAACCATGGGATAAGCATCCCGAACAGACTCTCCGACAACAGGACCTTCGAAGAGCGCCAGTCGGTCGACGTGGACAAACTTATAAGAGAGGCGTGGAAAAGGAAACAGAATTGATGAGTAAAAAATGTTAGATTTGTCTAAATTTCGAACTCTAATTTATTATCATATTTCCAGAAGCCCTTGATAAACTTAAATACACTATTAAAGTTTAAATTCCAAAAATGTTTCGGCTCTCAAGACCTCGCTGTTAAGAACCGCCCAAATCGCTTCACTCACTCGCATCAAAATTTTCCCTGGGAAGTCCTATACCCTCACACCTCCTGGCAGCTCTCACTATTTACATTCCTACTTTAAAAAAATCAAGTCTGGATATGCTACTTTTTTCCAATGGAGGCCCCTATTCCTCCAGTACGCACCTATGTGGAGATTTTCTCGAGTGAGTGGAGATATTGGCTCTTGACTTCGGGTCTTGAGAGCCGATGAGGGCGAAAATCCGTGGCGGCCCCGCCGGGAATAGAACCAAGTTCATCTAGGTGAAAGGCGAGTAGTCTAACCACTACACCACCGCGGCCCGGACGATATCTCGAGGTGGTCGTGTTTCCTTCACCGTCTCATCCCTAGAATAGTGCAGACTTCATTTGGCTCCAGCCTCCATTCATCCACCCCTTCACTGTATGGAGGCGGGAACAACACGCCGATTCACGAATTTTAAACAGTAACAATCAAGGTTGCTGCCAACATTTCTGAAGTTCTGCTGAAGTCGCTCTTAACAGCGAGGTCTTGAGAGCCGACGATGGTGATTAGGGTGAGTATGGAGCAATGTCGGAATAAAAAGGCGGGGGAAACGGGAGATACCCTAGAAAACCCGCCGACCAGCGGAATCGTCCGGCACGATTCCCACATGCGAAAATCCGGGAGTGACCCGGCCGGGGAACGAACCCGGTTCGCCTTGGTGGGAGGCGAGCAAGCTAACCGCTCAGCCACCGCGGCCCCAAGTTCCACTAAAGTTATACTTCCAGGCCATGATATTACTCCGCCTCATTCAAACAAAGCTTTGAAAACTACACCAGAATCCCCAACATCATAGCCTAGTGACTAAGCAGTTAAATCGCGCAGACAAATATCTTATTTAGAATTGTCATAAGTATAACGATAGCACGCAGACTACTTGCACTAGAGTCCAACCAAACACACCACTGACGTTCTAATTCCTCTGGTTTTACTTTCTTGATCCAATTGAAAACGTAAGTAATTTCTACATGTGTTTGAATACTAGCTTGTCCCCAAATAAACTAGCGAAATGTCCAGGTCTCTAGCGATGACTATATGGTTTTAATAAAGCTATCAGTCCAGAAAAGATACAGAGTTGTTACTATAGTTGAAAACAATGTTTTCCATGAGAATAAATATCTTAAACATAGGGCTACAGAGAGTAATTTTTTTCTTCTTCTGAATTCAGCATTTTTCAACGACCATATTTATGTTTCGATAATCGAATTTATAGCTTAGCTACAAAACATCGACTTTATAATTTCGGTCCTAAAAAGATCTACATTGAAATACGACATTGTTTGTTTTTTAATTCGAATAGACAAAACTGTGTGCAATGAGACCTGTACGACAGCTAGACAGGCTCCTTAAACTCCTGCCGCGCTCTCGTCAGACTGCTTCAAACGAAGTTGGTCAAGGAAAGTTGGCCGGACTGGAGACAAGTGGTCTACCAGGCGCTGATTGGCGAACGGGCCGCTCCAAAATTATTGCTGGAAAGTGGCGCCGTTTTGTTGGCGAGTGTGCGACTGAACTTCGCAGTATATAGTCCATTCACGGTTACTTCAAACTTTTCTGAAGCGCTGCTGAAGTTCTGCTTGCACGATATTACTCCGCCTCGCGCAAACAAAGCTTGACCGAGTTTAGAAGACTACACCGGAGGGACAGCACTGAGTCTAATAATATTTTGCATAAGAACTATTTCTTACTGGGTATTACCAACATACATATTTTATTTTCTCCCTGTTTTTATTCATGTTAAATTATGTATTAAATATTATTATTTTTTTAATTTAAGTACCAGTTCGATTAATCCAAAAAAAAGAGCTACTTTTATGGTAACACAAGCATAACACGCTTGTAAAACATAACATATTTAAAAAATAAGCACGTCATGCATGGGGCGATTTTTCAGAAGTTTGAGTCAAAAAGTGTGGAGAAACCGCGAGCAGACTATATGAGATCGTTTTACGTCAGTGTTTTTAAGAGTGTTCTCAATCGCGGCTCCGGTCGATAGCGAGTGTACGGTTTTACATATTAAACTATATCGCTTTCAAACAAAAGTCACTTTGCGCCCTTTGAATAGTGCAACCATGCTACGAGAGACCAAGCAGAACTAAGTTGATATCAGTTTGTTCTAGTCTCTATATTTTAATTTACCCGGAATTTTCAGAGTATTAAAAAAGTTTACAATAAATTCTTGCAACGAATTGGCATTGGACGAAGATGGACACAGTGCTTTTGTTTGAAAGCGATGTCGTGATACAGGCGATTCACGGTAGAGTGAGCACTTTTTTGAAAACCCTCTCATTTGGAGAAATAGTCAGTAAATATATTCTATTGTAGCCTTAGACGTCAACTTTCGTGCCCGGTGAAAAATATGAACAGCGTTTATTACTTACATGGCGGAAGGATAAAAAATGGCTGGTATAAAAAAAGTAACTAGATTCTCAAAAATGCTCACTTCACCGTGAATAGCCTATAGGTGTCCGAGTCACGTCTTGCACTAGCCAGCCGCCTGAAGTGCCCTGTGTCGGTGCTCTAGCTTACAGGCATGTGACGTAGAATTTTTGTGTTTATCCTACCGTAAGTAACTCAAGTCCTCTGTAAGGCTATATATCTATATTCTACCCAAATTTATAAGTGCACTTAAATACATTAAAAACTAAATCGTGAAAGAGTTGGATAATTTGAAAATAATTTTTTCATGGTCGTAGGTTAAGCACATTAGTGTAAATTAGCTTTAGAATATTAGCCCCCCCCCCCCCTAATGTTTTCAATTTTGTTGTGTGACTTACATATATTTATAATATTCTTAGATTAACTTCATTAGTTTATATTAGCTTTTTTTAAAAAAAAATTATAGGCTGTTCACGGTAAAATGAGCGCTTTTGAAAGCCTTGCTTAAGATCTACTTGTTTACAAGTTGTGTATTCTTTCTCCTTATGTAAAATTAACATTTCCATGGGCCTCATCACTTTATTCATGCGTCGGTAAGGTGAAACTGTTAAATTATTAGAAAAGTATTTTACCGATATGGTCACTTTTACATTTCGATGCATTAAAAAAAACAGAAAGCGAAATAAATAATTAAAGTTATCACAAATAGTTACCTAACACTTGCTATTCGACGCTAAGATGTGGAACTACTTTCCATCCATCGTTACCAACTTTGCTGGGCGCGTGTCACTCAGTGCGCCCGTTAAAATATGTGCAGGTAGGAGCAGATATATTTTTCTAAAGTTGATTTCAAAAGTGCTCGCTTTGTCGTGAACAGCCTTTAATTATGTATTTTTTTTCTATTACTGATGTTAGAATGTGATGTAGCCTATATTTTTACACGTATTTGTTGGAAACCGGACGATAGCTGAACTGTACGTGGGTAAATAAAATAAATAAATAAATGTGTGTGTGTGTGTGTGTGTGTGCAGGCGTGATCTCGGCTGGGGTGTCGGTGCCGGTCCAGATCCCCAGCCAGGGCCCCGACCTCGCGTCCAACTACTGGCCGCGGATCCAGTGATCTCAGCTTTTCGGTTTTCCGCCGCCGAGGTTGCTCGTGGGCCAGGAAAACCAAGCGGCTAACCTGCCGGTCCAGCACCACTCGCACACTCTCCACCACCCCGCCGCCCCTCCTATGCACCACAGCAGTGGCAGCGAGTGCTCGCCCAGCCAGGGACTGCACGATGTCGACCAACCGCAGCTCGCCTCCGTCAACCTGTCCATGACGTCGCCCGCGTCGCCGTGAGGCGCCGCCCGCCAGCCCACTTCAACGTCCGACGTCGGCACTCTCAGCTTTTCACCGACACCTGGACATCTTCTTCGGCTTGTCTTCGGCGCCAGAGGAGAACTTCCTTAACTCTTCGTCGGCACCCGGCGAGCTTCTTTAGATCGTCGTCGACACCCGGGGAGCTCCTTCAAGTTCGTCTAGTTCGTCTTCGGCCCCTGAGAAGTTTTCGTTGTTATTCGTCGACGCCTGCAGAGCTTTCTTCGGCTTGCCCTCGGCGCCAGAGGAGAACTTCCTTAACTCTTCGTCGAGACCCGGGGAGCTACTTTAGATCGTCGTCGACACCCGGGGGAGCTCCCTCAAGTTCGTCTAGTTCGTCGTCGGCCCCTGAGAAGTTTCCTTAGTTCGTCATCGACACCCGGAGAGCTTCCGTCGCTCTTCGCCAACACCTGGAGAACTTCTTCGGTTTGTCGTCGGCACCCCAGGAAATCTTCCTCAGTTCGTCGTCGGCGCCTTGCCCCGCTGTCGTGGGGAGTTTCGTCGACAGTAGTCTGCCAAACGCCCGATTTCACTAAGCGATCACTGCTTCGGACGACCGGAACTTCAGTAGCCTGCAAGAAAAATAAAGAATTTAAAAGTTCGTAACTAGCATACGAACGTACCGCGACTCCGGAATTTGCATGCACGATTTTTTTTTTACGCATAGCCTCCCACGTCGTGTGCGATAAAAACTTCACGAGCATACTCTACACATTATTTATAACAAAAATTCTTTTATACACTATATTTAGGGATCAGCAAAATTCGCTGTATTATTTTCCGACATGTTATACCTTAAAACACTCTTGCGTTTTTTAATTGCCTTCGTCAGTCGTCCATAGTGTAATACGTACAAATGAAGAATCATCAGAAAATTTACCGTAAGAGAACGGGGCGGCTGGATCGTGTGAAACAAAGTGCGAAAGTAAATAAAACGGTGGTTCTGGCTTTCGCAGAAGACAATAAGCAAACCAACTCTCGAGTGCTTGCACACTGGCCTGTGATGTTTCAGCATGCGGTCAGGATAACGCGAATTTTGCACGTCTGTAACGATGAGGTAATACGGCGAGTAATAGAGTTGCAGTCACGATACAGAAGTTTACAGTACAGGCATCTTATCTCAGAGCTGGGTCGAGGTAAAACGACTGCCACGTGGGTTTTTTTTTGTTGGTTCCAAGTTATGTATAGAAGATGCTGGCGATGTTTGTTGTTGACATCAAGAAAGTACATGTACAGCGTTATCTGCTCGTTTGAAGCCACCCGTCGAAACGACGAACCGTTCGCTGACATTTAGCGAGACAGCGTAGTTTGTATAAAAAAAAACCCATCATGACTAGATTATTTGTAAGTATTATCTCCCACCCATCTGACATTCGCCATAAATTACGTTCCGTCGCAATTAACTGAATTTTAAAGTTTACCTAAATAGCTGATTAAATAAATTTCCCATAGGCTAGAGCAACGTTGTTATTTTCAAAAGCTAACAAAAATTGCAAAAGACCTAACATCCAGTGTGATTGCAAGCCGAAATATTGCTAGCGTTCGTTGATAAAAAAAAAAATAATAAGTACCCGGACCACAGGGTATGTGGAGAAAAAACAGGAACTGGATACTTCAGCCCGCGATCCAAAAAAAAATAAATAATCTTTCTAACATTTCGTAAGTTTTTAAATAATGTGCCAAAATAGAATATCGCAATATAGAATTAATCAAGAGTATTTCGTGCGAACAGTATTATTTGTTTAGTTTTATATATTCAATGGTTGCATGTCACATGACTGGTGTTTCAGATTTTGTCCAATAACATTGCATAAAAGTGTACATAGGTGTCACTGTACATAACGAAAACGGCATGACTGTGAATTTGTAATTAACGTGTTTCAGCAAGCACTGTTTCGTTCACGTCGTTATAGAATATTGCAGTAAATGGTTATGTAACTTTAAATTCAGGAAAAGTTTTTTTACCTGACCAATGGCAGGCGTCGTCCAGTCTACTTTCGAGAAATTAATTGAAATCATTCATTTTTTGAAAAATGTTTTTTTTGATAACATTTCAATTTACAAAAATAAAATAGGATTGCTCATCCACGTTGCCTTGTTCGTTAGCTTCGAAAACAGTTGAAGAAAATAATTTACTTAATCATGGACCCAAGAATTATGAAAGTTATTTTTGGGAAGGCCTAATAAAAGAATTTGTTTCAAGGAATTTAAATGTGTCCAACTCTTAAAATGTTACTCGGTGGCTCAGAACACGCAGATACGTATGTTTTTGGATATCTCTCTTCCCGTCTTCCTGGTCCCATAAAACTAGACCTAAAAACCGCATGGCTATATTCTGGCGTTCACAAGGCAAGTATCACGGATGTGTTTGGTAGTTGTCGCACAAACAAAGCTATTCACTTGCAAGTTGGTTGTGTTTTCATTCGTGACTACAAGAAACAAATCTAGTTAATTCAAAAAGGCCTAACTATTTACTTAAAAATTGCAACTTGGTATAGACTGGACCACGTCAGTCTCAAATGTTTGAAGCGAGCTTCATTGAACCCGCGGTAGTTATAGTGAGGTGTTCTTTATGAAAGACTTCACGACGATAAGTATTAAGAAAATATTGAATACCTGAGTAAATTTAGCTCAGCTATTTTGATGTAAAATATTAAGTTGGATAAAGTAAACTAAAAACATTGGTTTCAGTGAAGTAACCATATTATATCCTAAGTAAAGTTGTATCGCGTGGTGATAAGTGAGAAAACGCAACTTATACAATTGTTCCATAATTATCTTGCAAGAGAACACTTCACTAATTTAGAGATAATGCTAAACTGAAACACAGTACTCACTTCAAATAATATTATTACTGTGTGCACGTTCATATTGATGTTGACTATTTTTTCTAGTTCCTAACGACAATTTTTCTATGACAACAGAGAAGGTTTACATGCCATATAATATGCATTTTGTTAGAGAAAACCCACAATAGTTTCTTTTTGTTAACTTGATTTGTACAATAACATTTTCGAGTATGATAAAGAAAAAGATCTCTGAATAATACATGTTGTGATTATGATCTTGTTGCTGTGATTATGTTTGATGATAATACAAACTTAATACAATACTTAATTATTGACAGTAGATGTTTTAGTGTTTAGGCAACATGTGAAATAAATATATTAAGTCCAGTGCTACACTGTGTGCGTTTTATTCAACCCAATGGAAACTGGTTTTTGACTTTAGTCATGATTCACTGAAACATATGTCGATTAAAAGTTTGACATAGCAACTGAAGAACTTACACTTACAGAGAAGAGAAGTACTGACATCGATTCCTACAAGGACACTTACAATTTACAAGTAATAAATCAATATAATATATTGCATTCTAATATTGAAAGAGTGGAAATTGTTTAAGATAAGCTAACACTGTAAATCAGTGAAAATTAGTCAATTAGAATCATTCAACCACTGATTATTTCATTCGCACAAATGAGCTTAACGAGATTTATTTTCTCTGTGTTTTATACCACTTCACCGCTGTAGTACTGGCTCCCACTCAGTATAGGCTGTTCACGGTAAAGTGAGCATTTTTAAGGCCCTGCTAAAATTTCCCTTTCAGCCAATTTCTATCTTTCCGCCACTTTTTAATATAAATATTGCTATGTGACTAATAAACACAGTGTATGCATTTCATCACACTGAAAAGATAACATATGAGGCTGCAATAAATTCAATTTATTAATGGTTAGTGGCTGCTGGGAGGGCCTTAAAAAGTGCTCATGTTACCGTGAACAGCCTATAGCAGACAGGCACCCATAACTGAAAACTCATAAAACCAACTTATTTCTGATTTGCATACACTTACTTCGTTTTATATCGTGAGAGCCAACAACTTTATAGATATTCAAAGGATTTAGAGTGGAACTTTATTATCATAGCCCGAAGTTCCAGCTTCAGAATTACTAAGAAGATACGAAAATATTTAATTTTACGTGCATTATAAGAGTAGTAAAATAGAGACGACTTTATTGTTAATGCGTATACACAATGATCTGCATTATCCTCTATCTGCCAAAATCGAGTGAATCCATTGTGAAATCAGTTGCCAACTTTGCTGATATTTAACTGGTTTCATTAACTCAGCATCATGCAATTAAATTCTTAAATGTTAAAGTTAATACAAAATCAGTGTCGAAATACTTCACACAGAAATACTATAGTTGAAAGAAGTCGTAAGCTCAACGCAAAAACTCATTTCCTTCCCTACATTAAAGAATGATTCTTAGAAAATTTATTCTGAAACGAAATATTTATTACCAGAAGATTTTATAAATATCCTACCACACACCTTCAAGTGAACACAGGCATGCTAGAAATACTGATGATCCATACGAACAAATATAAAAATTACTATACGTAGATCTGTATCAGTAGGTCTACCGTTATGCACGATCTGTAGCCAAGTATCTGAGGTTATGTTTATATAAAGAATACATACACACACATGGGTATGCATGCCTGTGTATGTGTAAGTTGTAACAGGTATGGGAACCATTTATCCAATTGCATTTTTAAGGCATGAAAAGGAGATTTACGATCATTTTACTTCCACGAATATCAACAGAAGAAGAAGAAGAGATTTGGGCGGCTCTTAACAGCGAGGTCTTGAGAGCCGATGAGGGTGATTGAAGTGAATATGGAGTGGCGCCGGAATGAAGTGACGGAGGATAACGGGAGGTCCCCGAGAAAACCCGCCAACCAACAGCATCGTCCGGCACGATTCCCACTTGCGAAAATCCCGTGACCCGGCCGGCTATTGAACCCGGTTCGCCTCGGCGGGAGGTGAGCGTGCTAATCGCTCAACCACCGTGGCCCCACGAATATCAACAGTTTTCCTATTTTGGGCGAGGAAGTGTCGATCGGAAACTTGGACAATCAGTCAGACAAGACTTTCAAATGTCTGCAGTAAGATATTTCTGTTACATTTTCAATAATACCTTTTGCACACGAAGTGGTTAACCTAACTTGAAAATATTTTAGTTTTAATTTTTTTGAATTACGTTTTTAATTATGAGAATTAATTTTTGTGATCCTCAAAAATGAAAAGGGCTCATTCCAAGGCACACAATTAAGTTTTCAAGTATACACACATACTATTTCCTACTCTGTCAAGGTCAAATTTAACTGGCATAAGCGCAGTATTTGATTAAGAAATAAAGAACACGTGACACCTTGTTCTTAACACAGTCACTTATCGTAAACTTTTCGCAGATAATTTCTTGCTACGAATAGCTTGTCGAGATATGGCTTGCCCTTATATCACAGAAGAACAAGGGACAAGTAAGTTGTGGTATATCAGCACCTGAGGGAAGTATTCAATGGCTGATCAAACGTCAGTGTTTTCTAGCTTTCCAGTAGCTTTCAGTGGTGTATCCAAGGGGAGGGAGGTTATACCAATTATAATTGGAGGGTTTGGTAATTGATTACTCCCGATTATAATTGGAGCTCCTGATATAGCATTTCCGCGTATAAATAACATAAGATTCTGATTATTACCTCCATCATTAACATCAGGACATATACATTTAGCCCCCCCCCCCCCCCGAAAATAAAAATAAAACATCCAAATATACAATTTAAAAAAAAATTACAAATTATATATTTTTTAATATAAGAAATGTGTGGCCCTCCTTGGACATGGATCTTTATAGCAATTATGTGGTTCCAGCTCTGTATATTAACCCATTGATTGTTAATCATGCGGGAGCACCCGGAGGAAACCCATCCTCCGTACGACAGTGACCAATGCATCCTTCTCCCTCCACAACGTCCATATAAATGTATGGACTAATAAACTCTTTAAAAACTTTACGCAGATATCACAAATATGTGAGAAAAAAAACTCATTTAAAGAAACCCACCCCATAGGAAAAAATTACTAGCTGAATTATCCCCAGTTGTGAGAAATGAACAACTGCTGCTAAATTCGTTTTCAAGCATTGAAAAACAATTTTAAACAGATTGTAAAGATTACGATTAAAATTTCATAATTGAATCATATTGGGCTTAAATGAAATCTTATAAAATGATCCCTTTACGAAGCCCACTCCTCGTTCTCTCTCGAGCAGATATTTTTCACTTACTACCCTATTACTAAGTTTTAAGTGTATCCCGAAGGTAGGACGTGAGCTAATTGCGTCTCAGGGCATCCCCCTTATGTTTACAAGGAAGGGAAATCGTACAAGGAGACATGCATCGCGGCAGAGAGGGATCGACCAGCCATGGCCAGCGATTAGGGCCATGACTACCTCCCTAAGTGTACCTGTATCTAAAACTATAACTACGAAAAGACTGCGAGAAAACCGTCACAGACAATGTAAAAAAAACCAGCCGACAGGAAAGAATTAAAAATGGTGGCATGCATTGATCAGAAATGCTACGGGAGACAGAGGTAACCTTCTTTATTAGTAGAGATGGAAGGCTAGTAGAGAGGGGGCACTTCATTTGGTATTCATCAACTTTGTGCTGGCTTTAACCAGTGTGATGTAAGCATCACCCTGGTGAGGCAAGAGTAGCGCAATTGGGCCTCTTCCCCCCCCCCCACCTCGAATAGCCAGTATAACCTGTCAATTAAAAAGAAAAAGAGTCAGCTGCCAGTAAGTGTCAGCAGACCCAACACTCACCGGCATTTTCATGACAGGGAAGAGACGGTAGGAGCCTGCAAGAAAGGAAGGAAATTAATAATAACTAACCTAAGTGATCTATAATAACATTTGTCCTCGGGGACATAGGCCTATGTGTCTATTGGCTGTTCACGATAAAATTAGCACTTTTGAAAGCCCTGCTTAAGATCTGCTTGTATCACGTTGTGTGTTATTCCGCCTTACGTAAAACTGTCATCGCCATGAGCCTCATCGCTTTCTTCATGCGTCGGTTAATTGGAAGTGTAAAATTATTAGATAAGTAAATATTTTCAAAATCCGCTCATTTTCACACTTTGACGCAATAAAAAACAGAAAGCGATAGAAATAATTCAATTCATCACAAATTGTTACCTAATACTTTTTATTCGACGTTAAGATATGGAACTTCTTTTTCCTCCGTCGTTACCAACTTTACTGGGTTCATGTCCCTCACTGGGCCCGTTAAAATATATTCAGGTACGAACAGTGACTTTTTTCTAAGGTTGATTTCAAAAGTGCTCACTTTATAGTGAACAGCCTTTAATTCTAATGCTGCACTACCTCGCAGCGAGCATGCCTCCGTAACCATGGACTGTAACGAAGTGTATTTCCATCCATAATACTGCGAACGCACGAAGCTTCGAATGAGGGGAAGGGGGGGGGGAGATACTCGAGCAGTCTGCAGTTTCTGGCCAGGGTATTTGTAGCCTGGCCAGAAACCCCCCCCCCCACCCTCCCCCGCCCTTCACCAACCTCTTCAACGAGTTCCTGACGTCAGGTGTAGAGGAAAATACAAAAAGTTAGCGCTGATCACTTTGGCGGCGCATGTCACGTCCAATGACGTAGTAGACAGCGTCGCACCATCTCCAGGCAACGCTGACCAGGTGCTGAGGATGGGTCGTAGAGGGGGTGGAAGGGGAGGACGCCATCGCCCAGTCGACCTGCCGTCCCGCACTGCCGGGCATCGAGCGGGGGCATATACAGATATGTTGGATAACCCAGCCGATATCCCTCGAAGGACACGTAATTCAGCAGAGGCGAAAAATTGTGCGGTGATTCTAGTCACATCGTCACAGCCCGTTGGTTGTAGATAATTTTTTGAACTATTCATTTCTAATATTATAGCTTTCACATTTTGTCCAAAAATAGAAATTTGTAATCCCCCCCCCCCCCCCCCCCTCAGTAAATTCCAGACTACGCCACTGATAGCTGTAGCAGAGGAGAGTGTCGTCAAGTGCAGATAACGGCAATGCAGTTAACCTAGTAGGATAGAGCGTGCTCGCCTACTAGCGTTGGCGCATAGCAATTAGAAAAATGTCCAACCAACCAACCAACCATACCCCAGAATCCTGCTAATGTAACGCTGAGAGAAATTTGTTTGTACCAGCAATTGCATTTGTTTGTACGTGGTTATATGGACAAAAATATTTATACATTGTTTCAAACAAATATTTTATTGCCAGGCATATTTTGTAGGCCCGAAAGGACGCTTTGGTCACTTAAAGTAAATATTTTACTAGCTGAACTAAATCTGTTTTGTTGCATTTCAGATTTTGTTTAGTTAACAAAATATTTAATTAGAACAACCATCCATTTGTTTGGCCGAGCACAAACAAGTATTTTGTTGGTTCAAACAAAACTAACTCTCTCTCTCTCTCTCTCTCTCTCTCTCTCTATATATATATATATATATATTGGTGTGTGTGTGTGCGCACGTGCGCTATTTTATCAGTGTGTCAACTCTTCAGTATTTATGTACCCCTAACAATTTACATTCACAAAATTGTTCAAAAGGTTCATAACGACCAAAAAAATATAAAAAGCTCGGCAGTAGCTTACCGACACATGGGAGTGTTACTCCATCTCTACTTCCTCCAGTGGAAAACGTATTCCAAAAAGGAGAGGACCACCACCCCCCTCCCCCCCCCGGCAGGTGGTTAAGAATGCTGCTGTTTTGGTTTGCGAAAGTAATTGGTAACATATTTAGTTTTCCATGTATATTTGAGATCCAGGATATGTTAATTTCTTTTAAAAAATTATCAAAATACATACCGACCAAACATGGTCACCCAATAGATACAAAATTATTAATTAAAAACTCTTAATAATATATACAAGAAAATATCCCTCAGTTATACAGCAAATGACCACTACATAACACAAACCTGAACTACGAATTAAGGGAAATGGTGCATGAAAGCAGTACATTTGCCCGATTTTCGATGAGTCGTTTTTCCAAAGGGTTTGACGAAATTTTTGGCTCGACAAGACGCAAATAATAATTTTCAACGATTTTTTACGTTGTTAGATATTCACTGCCGTCATTATTCTCGGAGCGCCAATGGAAGAAAAGAAAGAATTTTTGTTGTTTTGTTATCTTCAATCAGTGCCCCGAGAATAACAAACACAGTAAATTTGTAACAATGCAAGGCAAGAAGGTGCTCAAAATTGTTATTTACATCTTGTCGAGCCACAAATTGTGAAAAAATTCCGCTGTAAAACCAGTCATGGCAAAAATTATATAAATATACGGTTTGCATGCACAATTCCCTTTAACGTTAAAAGAAACCCCGCAGGGAATTTTTTTTACATATCTTTTATAACATGATTGAGCAGAACAGAGTTCCATCCTACAACAACCCCCCTCTGCTTCTGTCTCGGAAAACGAGAGGCCAACCTTACGTATCTTCCAAGTTTCGCTCTCGAACATTTTTCCCCGTTCATGAAGCTGTAGGCAGCGCTCTATAGTGAGGTCACGTGCTGCACTCACGTCTCCAGACGGTCTTGTAGGCAGCTAGGGGGGGAGGGGGAGTGGCAGTGACGTTTATTCCATAGACGCAAGGTAAGCAATGTTTACCCTATACATATTGGAAATGTTTGACCCTTTTATAGTTTTCGCCTTAACTTTAAACACATTTAATTCTGGGTTTCTCGTTTCCGATTCGAGAAACAGAGTATTCGTAACTTACGTACTTTACACGCACAGTGCTGCTTTCTAGTATTTATTTCCACAAACGGGCGCGACTAGCGATGAATCAAACTCGCCAGCAACAACATGCCGCACGCTCGACCTCGTTCCTTCAGCAAGGTAAGCAGTCAGTCTGTTTGCGTCCTCCAGTGCTACATTTCCCCTTGGAAAGTGGATCAAAGTGTTCGGAAAAAACGGGAGTTTTCTTGTGATTTGTAATATGGTCTCTAAATAATACTCAGTTTTAAATTATCAATAGATTCATTTCGTTTCCGTTTTTATAGCTAATGTTAGGTATTATAAAACGGTAGATACACGTGGAGGGCAAGCAAAGTTGGAATTTGCGTTTGTTAGTAGAAATTGCTTATCCTGTATAAAAAAAAAACTCGCTACACGTCACTGGGGGGGTGAAGTCAGCAAGCAGGCCCGCATTCCGTGTATCGCCAGCTCGCGCGCAGACAGCGGCGTTGGCGTGAGTGAGTACAACGGGGCACTCACGCCCAGGTAGAACAGGCTTCACACGATGCAAGATGAGTGCCACACTTGGGCGAGATGCCGACCTTGCACGAGAATTCCTTGCCCAAGTTTGTGCGCAAGGCGTATCTTGCACGAAATGAGGTGATAGAGCCGGTCCTATTTTTTTTTTTTTTTTTTCGTACAAGGCCTATGCAAGTTGCGATCCCATTGGTCCTTGTGTGCTGGTCATGTGACCTGTTGTAAATAGAGTAAATTGTATAAAGTAATCTGAGGTGTGCGAAGAGGAATACAGGGAAACAAAACATTTCTGGAAAAATAACATTGAAACGTAAATCGGAGTTCAGACAGTTTGCTGAGAATAAAATAAACACATATATTTCGGAGGGATAATTAGCTTTGAAACAAATACCTTGTTGAAGAAAGCAGCTTTTGTTCTAATCAGGGCTATCAACTAATTTTAATGCGATACAGTATTCCTCTTATTTATCTGCGCGTGAACTCGTGTCTCACGAGATTTAGTTGGCATTCTCGTACGAAATCTTACGCGAAATGCATCTTGCACTGTGCGAAACCTGCTTAAGACTCCTCGTCCACGACGTCAGCAGAACGTCGCAGAACAGCGATCATGGTACGGGTTTTCTTAAAACAGGTTGCCACGCCGGCGTGAAGGCGCCTATAATTTACATCGTCACCTGAACACGCCCGCTCACATTCAGCATTATCCAGGACAGCGATTGCGACAAGCGAGGCGTGCATTGCCAAATTACTGTAAGCAGGAATCCCCACTACGAATCAGATAAAGGCTGTTCACGATAAAGTGAGCACTTTTGAAATCAACCATAGAAAAATGTCACTGCCCCTGCCTCGTATATTTTAACGGGCGCACTGAGTGACATTCGCCCAGTAATATTGATAAATACGGATGGGAAAGTAGTTCCATATATTAACGTCGAATAACAAGTGTTGGGTAATCATTTGTTATAGCATATATTATTTATTTCGCTTTATGTTTTTTTTAATGTTTCGAAGTGTAAAAATTAGAAAATTTGAAAAATATTTACTTTTCTAATAATTTCACAGTTTCACTTGACCGACGCATGGATAAAGTTATGAGATTATAGCAATGTTAATTTTACATGATGCGGAATAATACACAACGTGCACACAAGTAGATCTTAAGCAGGGCTTTCAAAAGTGCTTTTTTTTTTTTTTTACAGTGAATAGCATATATAATACATTCACGGTTACTTCAGCCATTTCTAAAGCCCTGCTAAATTTCTACTTCCAGAATATTCCTCCACCTCGTGCAAACTAATGTTAACAATTCTGAAGAATTACACCAGAGGGACGACGCACCACATTCGTGCGCACTCAGTTGTAATGATATTTTGTATAAGAACTGTTTCTCAATAGACGTTATCAACATACCTATTTTCTCCCTGATTTATTCAAATTATTTATCAATGAAGCATTATAATTAATAGATAAATTATGAATAACGTTTCAATTTAACAGGGAAAAAAAGTAACTTTTATGAGCACAAGTATAAAACGCTTGTGATGCATAGCGTATTTAGGAAATAACTAAACCCGTCATACATGGGGAGATTTTTCAAAGGTTTGATTCAAAAAGCCCAAAGAAACCGTGAATGGACTATGCCAGGGCAGATTGCACCACTGTGACGGCAGTATCTAGCTTTGCGGGCTGGCGGCCATTGTCTTTCTCCTCGTGACGCCGGTCATGAAGGACCACTACAGAGAACAGCTGTTCCGCCGCCGTATCGCCATTTCCAACAGCCTCGGAACTCTACTCAAAGTTGGCACAAACCCAATAGTGTAACATGAATCTAATCAAGCAATAATTAACAGTCAATATCTCATATCGCTCCCCCGGTACATTTAATTTGCTTTTATGTAATTGTAATCTTCATTAATTCAATAATAACCACACTCTCAACCTAGACAGTTTTACAGTTAATCAAACTTTGTCAACCACTTGCTACAATCCCTATCATTAATCACAACCATAAGGCCCCTAGCCCATTTCACGTATAAATACGACCAAAAGTCATATTTATAACAAGTTTTTCGTGTGGATGTGACACCGTCCCTCCTTCCCTGAAGACGACCTCGATGGTGTTACACAAGTTGTGGAAATCCCACGGCTTCGGGTGACCAGTCCATTACTCCAGGTTTCGTCCACGTAGAACACGGGTCTCTATGTTTTCAGCATACAGCATTGCAACAGACCAGAGCAGGAACTCGTAGGAATTTAATCAATTTGATAGTTTCCTCCTTAAAAAACAGTGTTTTTGATACGGCCATAATGGCTCAAATATCCGGTTTCAGCCCAATATTTCGCGTGCGAGACTGGCATCTCGTACAAAGCAACAAGTTACTGATACAACTAATGGGCCTAGTTTCCAGTGGCGTGTAGTGAGTTTTTTTTTACAGGGTAAGCAATTTCTACTAACAAACGCAACTTTCAACTTTGCTTACCCTCCACGTGTATTTAATGTTTTATAATACGTAACATTAATTATACAAACGGAAACGAAATGAATGCAATAGTAATTAAACTGAATATTATTTAGAGAGCATATTACAAATTATAAGAAAACTCCCTCTCTCCCGAACACTTTCATCCACTTTCCAAGGAAAAAATGTAGGACTGGAGGACGCAAACAGGACGATGATTACCCTGCCGAAGGAATGCGGTGGCGTGTTGTTGCTTGCGAGTTCGATTCAACGATTCATCGCTAGACGCTCTCGTTTGTTGAAACAAATACTAGATAGCAGCACTATGGATGTATAATGCGGGAGTTATGAAAACGCTTTTCTCGAATCGGAAACGGGAAACTCAGAACTAAATGTGTTTAAAGTTAAGGCGAAAACTATAAAGGTTCAAACATTTCCAATATGTCTAGAGCAAGCATTGCTCACCTTGCGTCTATGGAATAAACGCCACTGCTAGTTTCCTTTACATGGGTGCAAATTATTGTTAATGAAGGTCTTAAAAGTTAAGATGGTAGCTGAACCTTGACGTATCGTTGAAAGCAATACCATTAGATATTAAACACAATACAACAGTGGCGAGACAATGCGATCAACAGCGTTATGGAGGTATAATTCGGAACATCAACTTCGGATGTAATTTGCCTAATGCTCTGAATTATATTTTTACTGACCTCAAATATTTAGAGAGCCATTATTTTGACAATAAGTGTATGAGCTACTTTAAATAGGAAAGATTACATAGCCTAAGGTAGCATTACTTGTGTGTGTATGTGTGAATAATTTAGTGAAAATCGGTTTATTTTTTCTCCAGATATGTCATGAAAACTTTATTTCTTCATGTAAGGCCATCTTCCAAAATGGCGGAGAAATGAGGAGGTCTATGGACAAATTTTATGATTATAATGGATATTGCCAACATACAAAGTTAAGTTGAAATTTCTTTCGCAGTTTAGTGGATATAACATACTAAGCTAAAATGTTTCGAAAGCCGCCATTTTGAAAACAAGTGTTTTACTTAATCAAAATATATCATTTTACATGGCCTACCATGGAGTGCTACTTGTTTGCCGAATTTGGTAGGACTCTGTGGGTTTTTTTCCCAAAGATATTAAATACAAACTGTAATTTGTCATGTGATGCTGTCTTACAAAATAGCGGGCAAAAGAGATTTTGTGGACACATTTTATGGTTTAATAAATACTGCAAGCATACAGAGTTGAATTTGAGTTATTTTCATGGTTTCGACGATATAGTATACTAAGCTGAAATTGCTATGTGGCAACCATTTTGAAAATAAGTGCTGACTTACTTAATACACACAGGTTTACATCACCTGCCGCAGACTATTTGTCTACCCATGGTAGGAATCGTTCAATTGTTTCCCGAGATAAGACATTAAAACTTCATTTATTTAAGTAACGCTACATTACAAAGTCGCCGACAAAGTGTCTATTTGTTTGTGTATATGACGCTAATAAGCGATGCTCTCAGCATACAATATTTGGTTGAATTTGGTCGAACGGTATGGTAGATATACCACATAACACTGTAATATTTGTATGGCCGTCAATTTGAAAATAAGTGCCTAAGAAATTTAAATTACCCACGTTTACATTGCCTGCAATAATATTGCGTATGTGCCAAATTATTTGACGAGAATTAGTTGAGTGGTTTTCAAGGTATAAAGTAGAAGCATTATTTTTCCATTTGATGTTCTCTTCCAAAATGGCGTATTTCCAACAATATATATTTCAGAATTTATTGCTTACATAACTTACTGTCAACGTACAAAACCTGGTTTAAATTGGTAGAATGGTTCCCGGGATATGACATACCGGTAACACCCTAAATTTAAAAAATGGGCTCAATTTTGAAAGTAAGAGCCCGGGGTGGTTGGAAACATTAAAATTCTAAGTACTATCTGTGTGCCGAGTTTGGGTGAAAGTAGATTTACGCCTTCAAATGCTTACAGGGACATACACCTAGGCACACAAGTATACACATACACATACGGACACACAGACAGGAAAGTGATATCATAAGCCTTTCTTTCCTTCGAATAGTTTGCTAAAAACACGTTAGTCACACCTGTCATGTTCGGTTTGTTTATTTATTTCAACACATAATATTTTCCTACATAAAGAAAATTGCACAACTTTAATCAAAATGTATTCTACACAGTTCATTTTAATATTACGCTATAACAAATACTAACTAATTGTTGATAAAATATATATTTTTTTAACAGTAACCACAAGCATTTGCTCGATTTATTTTATGCATATTTCTCGTTTATTTATACCAAAATTTGCCATCTGGAGCCTCACTATGTAATAGGGTTAAGCGAAACAATTACTTTTTGTCAAAACAATTTTTCTTGCCTCAACAAGCAAAATTTTAATGATCCACGTCATTGAAAACAGATTAATCAATGTGTAACATGGACTTTGTGGAGCAAGTGGGGCAGTTTTCACGCTTGTAAAACTGCATATGGAAATAAATACTCAATTTAATTTCCTTAATTTTAATTTAAAAAAGTTCCAGTTACTTGAATCATAACTAAACAAAAATGAAATATTTTATTAAAATATCTGTGACAGTATTTAGTAAAACGTATACCTTCTGGCATCCAGTATAACCATATTCCATTCAGCTGTCTGCGCACAGTGTTTACATTCCCACTTTTACATTTTAGTTTAAGCAACCAGTAATTTAAAAAAAAAATTTAAAAAAATATCAATCTATGATTCAAAATTATTTTATCTACATGAATCCTCGTGTTCTACAAATATATCTGGCATCGTTTAATTCTATATTTGGGTAGTTCAATAGCTCAACCGTATGTTAACGTACGCATTCAATATGTCTTAGAGTAAAAACAGCTTGCAACATAATTCACAATGATGCAAAAAAACGGGGCAGACTGTACTGGCAATGACACACACTAACACACACACCATGACTGTGGGAGCTACAACTTTCCAGAAGCCACTACCCGCAATTGACACTAGATTCCTGACGAACGAATATCCACAAGTAAGCCAATGCAGACATTCATGCACACACCATGACTATGGGAGCTACAACTTTCCAGAGGCCACTACCCGCAATTGACACTAGATTCCTGACGAACGAATATCCACAAGTAAGCCAATTCAGACATTCATGAACGCATTCAAGTTGTCCGTATAACAAAGAAGCGTGCTATATCTGTCGCAGTAACGAGACTGGTCAGCCGTATTCAGTTTCAAATAATAATAACGAATTTTTTTCCACAACCACCAACACCATTTATACACTCAGACCAAACGACATCTTCTAGAATAAAAACATACTAATGTTAGTACATATATTTATCATACATCTTACCGTACACTTTATGCCACATGAACATATTTCACAATTCCTTCCACATCTATTGGTTTCAAGTCCGTGGTTTTCATGCATTACATAATTTTATTTTCATCACGCATTCTGACTCTGCATTCCCAAATAACACACAACATCCATTAACATGAAAAGTACCCATTGTGTCAATGACATGACAAGCCACATAAAATGACATGATCATGAGTGTTACAATGACAGTTCATCTCTGACAATTTATTGTCTCACAACTACAATTACACACACAATAAAGTACTAATCTAAGCAATGTACATTCGAAGGAAAATAATTATAATTGCCTGATATCAAACAAATATAAAATGCTAAAGAAGTACAATAATAATTTAATACAGATTCCTTGAATTAGGAATTAGGAATAGGGCCTAAAAGTTATTAACACTTAAAATCAACAAGTGCTTTGTTTTCGGGCATGCATGTAATTTCTCCTGCAGTTCAGGTACCGAATCCCCGACAAGCGCAGAAATTAATATTGAAGTCGATCATCCATGAATTTAGTTTCTGCTTACATTGTGTTTGAATTCCAACACCACTGCTCAGAAACGAAAGGTCAAGCCGGATACGGTATGGTCATAGACACACATAACATAAAAGAAAATATGAATGGGCTTGCAGACGTGGCATAAAAATGTACTCCTCAGCAAGCCGATGGTTGTTTCAACAAGGTGCAGAATTTCTCATCTGAATCTAAACTGTTGAATATTTCAGCAGGTTTTCACTTCAAGGTCACAACTCGCGGCATTTGTTTTAAAAAATTTGAAGAAATTAATCGCCTTTCTGCCATCTGTGACTCGCCACAGTGACAGAGCATGTGTCCTACTGATGACAGTCAAATTCTGGAGAGCTCTGATGAAGTCAGTGGTGTAACAGACGAAATGATACAGTTGGTGTTGATGACACCATGGATGTCAAGGGACCTGCAACTGTAGATGCAAGATTTATCGCTTCTGCTCGTACAACTGTTGCAGCCAAGAACAGCGAGCCATATGCAAGCATTGCTAAATCCCGCACGTTGAAAATACAATCATGTGCAATCAGTTGCAACGAGCACCAAAGAAAATAATCTAATGCAGACTCTGACCACCCAGTCACGTAAAGTAATGCTGAGAGTATTTGGCGCCAATCAGTGACAGGGTAAATAACGAGCATACTACGACAAGCTAGTCAAGTTCCAACTTTATTTTTCATATTAGACTTTCAATGCCGCAGCCACTGCATTTTAGCCCGGCTACTTAAGTTAACACACGTGCAGACTGTAAAAACACGTTTCTTAAATATGCAGCAATAACTTACGAAGTAAATGCAAATTTAACTGAGAGTTTGAAAAGTACGTTAACTCTATTTTTTTTGCGTGACTTGAAAAATCATGGTTTCAAATATTTTACTGTTAGAAATAAAACTACTCTCAAACTAAAACAAGTAATTTTCGAAAAGGTTACTAAAGTAAACATTTGCAAATACCAAAGTATAATAAACAATCTTTAATTTGCCCATCGTATAAAGATAGTATTTTACTGTTAGAAATAAAACTACTCTCAAACTAAAACAAGTAATTTTCGAAAAGGTTACTAAAGTAAACATTTGCAAATACCAAAGTATAATAAACAATCTTTAATTTGCCCATCGTATAAAGATAGTATTTTACTGTTAGAAATAAAACTACTCTCAAACTGAAACAAGTAATTTTCGAAAAGGTTACTAAAGTAAATATTTGCAAATACCAAAGTATAATAAACAATCTTTAATTTGCCCATCGTATAAAGATAGTATTTTTTAAAATATGGTTTAAATACTTTATATTAATTACTATTTTTTGTATATTTCTGCAGAAACAAGTTTAAATGTTGAACCATTACTTATACAACGAACAAAATGTGCTAATGCTTACGGATAAAATATCTACTTGATGATTTGCTGACATTACACAATGACACACAGGTATCTCCTGTATTGTGTGTACCATAGTCGTTAAAATGTAAGGCAGAGATAACTTGACAATACCTGGTCTAGAAATTGGTGGTCGGAAACCTGTAGAGCCCACTATTTCGTTATAGTAACAATTTTAAAATTAAAATCCAATCAGACGAAAGTAGGAGCACTAATGGCGACCTACGCTAGTGTAATACACTGAAGTAATGTGAATTCTCGGCAATCGCCTCTCCGAGACCGACCATTTCATTTCACTGCTTATTATTTTTTACGTTACTCTGCTGGAAATTTAGCTTTGTGAAAGTGTTCGTTTGACTCATTTTCACTTTTTAAAGAAATGTAAACTAAAATGAAAACAGAGAACGGAGACCATTCTTCAGATGTGAAAAGTTTCTTGAAAGGTATCCGTAAGCAGCAGTAATACAAACATTATAGCGCTATTTTGCCGGAGCTATGCTCTCCGTTTGGAGGCCTAGGTAGACATAAGCTATAGCTATAACGGTAATGATATAGGTGGTTTGAGGTTAATTAAACACTTTTTAAAGCCAACATAAAAATAATATCGCTCGTAACTACTTGTATTTTAACGGGCAAAGTGACAAGCCAATGCTCCCAGGAAACCTGATAGCAGAGTAAGAAAAACAGCTCGATTCGTGTGAACAGTGTAATTGTTAAATTTTTAGACAGTAAATTTGTTCAGCATATCTTGTATTCTTTGTACAATAGAGTAAGAATTAGCTTGTACATAACAAATTAACATCACTAACTCTTATACAGTTGGACTTGACCGACTCGTGAATAAAATAGGTGTAACCCAATGCTAATTTTCCATACGGTGGAAGAATACAAAATGAGCAGAATTATATAGATCAAAGGAAGGCCTTCAAAAGTGCTTGATTAACTTCAACCAACTCATAAACCATTTAGTCTCTCAACAATCTGCCATAGGTCTTAAACTAATTTTTACTGTTCACTTAGAAGCATTCTAAGATACCTCTATATTCGTGAAGCACTTACAGTCAGCTGATAACGTGCAGACAGTACAGTTCAAAGACTTCACGCTCACACATACACACAGGTGTTGCCAGGTCCATCTAACACAAGATACTGTCGCGAATCTGTCATCCACCTATCAAACTGCATTTACGCTCATGCAATCTTGCTGACCTGCTTTAAATACCCCACGGTATGCTCTATGGAGAATTCTTCTCCAATTACGAATTTCCGAAACGAGTGGGGAAATCTGGATGCTTTTGGGATGGAAACCTACTCGATTCGACGCCATTGCGCAGTCATCAGCAAGCAGGAAAAAATATGTTATATTAAAGTGACACGAAGGTAATAGGTATTCCTCCTCTTCCTCCCCCTTCTCCGCGCAACTAAGTTCCTGGCCGCCGAAACAGGACACGAGTGAATGAAGTAAAGAGATTTGGGTGGGTCTTACAGCGAGGTCTTGAGAGCCGATGAAGGCGATTGAGGTGAGTATGGAGCAGCGCCGGTCACATATCCATATATTAAAAAAAATCGGAGTTGCATACTTATGCCTACAAAACCGTCGCAAAAGAGAATAATATGTAGATTCCGGCATCGTGTATTAATCAGTCTTCAAGAGACGAGACCGAAAATGAAGTTGAGAACTTTTTGCATTGTTCCGCTGTACTCTACGTACAATTTCGGTACGAATTAACAAAAAAATAAATTAAAGATAAGATAAATTTAAAAATCTAATAATAAATATATAATTTACGATTTGACATACCCTATACCTGTAAAACCAACATGGCTTCCAGAAATAAACATATTTTTGAAGAATTAGTGGGCGTAACTGTTGAGAATCTTCGGGCACGTCCTACAAACCCAAGTCGACAGCTTCCGAGCACCCCCTGAGTCGAGCCGAAGAGTGCCGATCTCGTCCTAGTAGACCCTCTCTAGGTGGCTCTCAGCCACAGCCACACAGCTCCCATTTAAAATACATTGCGCCAGAAACGGCATGATCATTCTACTTTCGTCTATTATGACGTTGACGTACTTTTGGAAATCCAGTGTTCCTTCTATAAAAATGGCCTATGAGATAGGTCCACACCACACATTTACACTCCATGGACGCTGAGTTCCACTTGAAGAAGGCGATTAGGATTGTTTACTGACCAATGGTGTATGTTTCTGAGGCTGGCTTGTCCATTAATTGTAATGTTGCTTCGTCACTTGAAATGTGGCTACGCTTGGCTGCGCATACATCGCGAAAGTCAATTTATCGTGTCGCATACGTAAATGTTCGAGCATAGAGTCCAGTTCTTCAACAAGGTAAAAAAAAAAAAAACAACAACAACAACCTTTATTTTCCACAGTAGTATTATACTTGCTGAAAGTTTTTTTTTATGTGTCTTCATAACGATGGCAGCTACTTTTTTTTTTTGCGTACGTGCGGGAACACGTCAGGGCACCACGTGACAAATGGGTCCGTTCCGCTCAGCCATCGAGGAAGTTGTAGTTGCGCAGTAGCGGAAAATTTGAGACCAGATGTCTCACACTAAACAAGATACATGACACATCTGGCACAACATGCCTTCATACCCATCTACAAAAGTTAGCCCGATACACAAACTAGTTTGCATGTGGCTCCTAATGGAGAGAGACGGGGCCATAGCCAGAAAAAAGGGGGGGGGGGAGACATCTTGAGATATACCCCCTCCCCCGAAACGAAAATAAAGTATTTAAATTTAATAAAAAGTTCGAATATTATATAAGTTATATGTATGTATAGGTGGGGTATCGAGTTTCGCTGGGGCCATAAAGGTTTTCTCAGCTGGGAGGGACTGCAAGTGACATCCGAAGATTGGACTTCCTCCTGTAATGAGTGGTCCATAAAAACTTCAAACTTGGAAGTCTTAGAACGTTATTCTTTACAATTCTAATATTTTAAATTGTAAATGAGTGTATCCGATTTTTCTATTTATAACTTGTCATATTCAATTGGATTTTCTCTCTGTTCATTTATATAAAATATAAAAGAGTTTGAACTTTTGAAATATTTTCAATGCACTGCTATTATAAAGTAGGAGGAGATTAATGAACATTTTGTAGTTCTGTCTCTGTGTGTTAACCCATTTGTTGTAAATAATTTGTGTAGCTAAAAATATGTGAAATTATAATTATTTATTCAAATATATTATCTTTATAATTCCCCTTAAGCATGAAGGAGGTTTGTAACATTTAGTGATTCTTCCATCTCTGTATATTAGCCCACATGATTGCAAACAGCTTATTGGACTATAAACATGTAAAATTATAACTTAAAAAAATATATATAATAGAGTGTTAACATTTATGTTTATCACCTCGTTAATAGTAAATAATTTTTTAAAACTAATAAAATGTAATATTACAAATTTTATTTTTTCAACTATAAGAACTTTGTAATCACCCTTAAACATGAATGAGGTTTATCTTATGTTAGTCTATTGATTGTACAAATTAAAAAAATAATTAAATAAGACATTTGCGGTCTTTCTTGAACACAAAAGAGTTTTATAACATTTTGTGGTGTTATTTTTGTATGTTAGCCCATTGGTAGAAAACAGTTTTTTTAACCAAACATTTGTTAATTTATATATATATATATATATATATATATATATATATAATACAAAACACTTGTAATTTAACTTAAATCTGAAATATGTTTATAGCATTTAGTAGCTGCATTTCTATATATTATCTCTGTTTATATCATTTTGAAATAAACATCTTTAAAATTTTATAATATTTTATAACTTTAAATTTTATAATTCTTTAATGCAATAAATTTGTTATTTCCCTTGGTTATGAAGGAGGTTTAAAGCATTTATAGTTATGTCTCTGTATTTTAAGCCCATTGGGTGTAAATCATTTTTCAACTAATTTTTCCAGTATTTGCCTTTAATATTATTCAAATGTAAACATTTTAAATCTCCCCCCCCCCCCCCCCGAAGTAAATTCCTGGCTACGCCCCTGGAGAGAGTCATGGTACAGATGGTATTTGTGACGGTGCAGAATGCGTAGTACACTTGCCCGACTCATTTCATTTCCTCTTGTGATTGCACGGAAGCTGACTTGCGGATTTACAGCAGCAGCAGCTAGAACGTTAATTTCGTCCTCTCTTAAGGTCACTCGTTTTTTTTTTCTGTTACGTTTCCGAGGTATTACGCTTCCAGTTTACCGTAATTGGTTCGAGAGGTTCGCAAATAGTTGTCGAGATGGTTGACATCTACCGGGATATCGTTCAACGTACACATTACAAGAACGAAAAATATTCTTCCTACATTCGCCATACTCCATGACACGTCGGCTTTTTCAGCATTAGTAAATACCATCTTCCAGCACGTCCTAAGTTCAGGTTGTATGAACTATCAGAAAGTACTGACCAGGGGGTCGAAGCTCTATAGGGATTTCGTGGGCCGCTAAATTATAGGGTAGAATGACTTCGCCAACTGTTGGGAAAATGAAAATTACGCTCATTAATAAAGAAAGCTGTATATTTTATAAACAGTATAGTTTTCTTTTTAAATATGGCTAAGTCACAAATATTTTAACTTCAATTATTCTTATCATCATTAATAAAATATATAATTTTGACGTAAGCACGTACTGTCAGCGTCTGAGTGTTGAGTTTTTTTGTTTCAGCTCGTTGCTGGAAAACGTGGAGTTGATGTTTGGAATCAATTGCAGGAATTGGAATTGATATTTATTGAATTTCCAAATGCTGATTGCCTAAGAATAAATTGTGCAAGAATTATTGATAACAGCGACAATGTCTTTTTAAAAGAAAAAAATATGTACAATCAGCATTTTAATAAAAAATTGTGTAGTTAACAGAATATCCAACCTATGTATTCTCTGACATCAATTGTTAAACACACATTTTGTTCCATGTTACCGTTTGTAAAAATATAATTTAATTATAACATTTTAACCAAATTGTTATTAGCAGTAACTAAAACGCCTGTCTGAAAATAGAAATAATTATATTTAAGAGTTGTATGGTTGGCAACAAATTCTACCTAATAGCCTAAACGTAGAGGAAAATAATGGACTACCAAAATAGCATTGAGCTTCGTCTCTTTATCTTACTTTGTGGTACTGACAATGAGGTTATAATGTTATCAGTGCAAAGGAAACATAATATAAACAAACATACGAACATCGTAGCCTTGTAACCAAGCAGTTAAATGGAGGAGACACCTGGCGGTATTTAAAATTGTCATATTACGATAGCACGCAAACTACTTGCACTAGAATACCGCAAAAAAAAAAAACACCATTGAAATTCTAATTTCCTCTAGTTTTATTTTCTTGATGTGAATAGGCATTGTTACAGTTGAAAAAAAAATGCAACTTTGTTCAAGAAACGCACATTCTAATATTTCTTAAAATCTGTGCGTGGGCTGAAGTTATTAGCCTTTGTCTAACCTTTAGTTCCGTGAATCCTTCACATCAATAATGCCTTTTCATTTTCGAAATATTTGCGGTGCAAAGTTTAGGTGATTCATTCTGTATACTCACATTTCAGTTGTACCTTTACTCTATTTTAAGAGAGAAATATCTTTTGCTGGGCGAGTAAGAGGAATAATTACTAATACAAGGAATTTTTATGTCTTGCCCGACAGCTGTAATAAATCTAAAGTTTCGTGATTGTTTCAACATCTGTTTGAACTGTTGGCAGGTCTGCTTCATCTGTGCAAGTCTTAAAGTTAAGTACTCAAATCTCTCCGATTGCTGGGATATGAAAAGTGGCTTATTCTTAAAATTTATCTAGAATGTATCTCGACGAATAATAACCGCTGTATTTTCATCAAAATAATATTACCTGACGGTTATTGGCACTGCTTTATATTCATTACCTTTTTTACTAGAGACAGTTTCTAATTAGCCATGAAAACTGTTAAGAGAGTTATCCCCATAATGTTTCTTTACGTGCATCACAAACATTCCAAAAATCTCCGGGGGAAATAGTACTGCATGGTCATACAACATGGTGCACGAGGCATCCACTATCAATGACATGCAGCGAGAGTCGTCTAGACTTGATAGAAAGAGTTTGTAGTCCTTCGCATTCTTTCGTCGTCAAATAACATAGGGATTGCCGACAACTCATAAGCGAATCACTCTTCTAGTTCATGTTGCAGCGTAACTGTGCAAATTATTCTCTGGAAGAGCTGTGTAGCGTCTAACCGTATGGTGTATGCCCTAACTTTGATGCAATGGTACCCATTGTGTGTCATAATGGATTCACAATGTTGATTTTCTTCAGTCTGAATTACGAAAACGTTTTACCTTCAAATTTTTATTAAAAACCAGCAACGAGTTCATTACAGTCTGTGCTTTATTTTAAAGTTAATTTCGTTAAGGTGCTGCAATTGTAGGAATCTACACTTCTCTCAGTCTTGAAATAGTGATCTCTCTTACAGTTACTGTGGCCCTTTTATCTGTCCGTAAGACGAACTTGCATTCCCTGCTGAAGAAACATGGGATTCCCCCCAATCTTCCAAAGGTGATAGCACATGCAGGGATCCACTAAAATAATAGCGTCAGATATGTCAGGTTTTCTTTCTCGTTAAAGTGGAAGCGTGTACAATTCGATGGTAACAACTACATAGACCATGCAATATCTGGACCTAACTTATATCTTTTTGGTCAGTTCGAGAATTACTTAATTCCTCTAATCTTCTTGAGTCAGTTGTTATATTAAAAGTTAACACTTCATTCATTAATAACTTTAGAGTCGATTAGGGTGACTCGAGGTGAGTATGGAGCAGCGCCGAAATGCAAAGGCGGAATATCAGATCTGTGAAAACGGTTTCATCTAACTAAACCTGCAAAATATTCAAGAGAAGGCATGTACACATCGGATGTTTATCTTGGCATATATACTGGGTAGTCCAAAAGTCATAACCCTGATTTGCCAGGTTAACTCCCCTTGGACAGCAAAGGCGGTCTTGTCTTGGACATACGTGGATATTTCATACAAATGATATACAATCTTTAGATCCAAAGTCGAAAAACCAATGTATTATGTAAGGCCAAGAAATACTCTATATTATGGAAATGTATAACAGTTTTTATTCGACCACATTATGATAATGGTAACTTACACAGCTCATTTTCCCATCATTATCTTTAACAAATATGAGGAACGACCACGGACTAAATTGTTACTTCGTCGCATCTAAAGTCTTCATCCCCTTCAAGATATAATTAATCACTACATGTCAGGTTAGAGGCAGTCATGTTGGTGTCATTGCTTCTGCAAAGTATCTACATCCATATGTAAAAAAGCCTTAATTTCTCTGAAAGGTAGCAACTGTGGCTTTTTATAATTGCCAGTCTGTCTCCTTCTGTTTCTACCCAGCGTTCGTGGTAGGGTACTTTAAGACTGTTCTAGCATCAGAGACTTTGGTACATTAAAACACAGATATGAAACATGCTTGCACATTTTCAAGTTAAATTGCTCTATGTAAAATTGATGTTTTAAACAGCAGACTGTCGGATTTTCGAGAGGCCAATGTACTAGCTAATAGGACATCGACCATGAGATCACTACTTTTGTCAACTGGCTCAGTCGTTCCTAAAAACTTTGTCTGCTTCTGTTGACCAATGCCCTGAGATGATAACTTAACTGAAAACTGGTATAATTGCAGACTGACAAACTACTTGCCAACTAAATGGTTAATACGAGTCTTGTCGTTGTGTTGCTATGCATTTCCTCTCCACATTACATCCACACACCGATTCGTGTAAGTAATATATTTAGCACTAACAAACACTCATATTTTCATTTGCAATTTAAACATCGTTCTCAAGTTTTAGATCTCCTAAAATTGATTAGTTTTACCTTTTATCATGCGGCTGCTGCAGTCAGTAGAAAATGAAGACCATACCTTTGCTGGTTTGGATGATCATCCTGGTATCCATGGTTATGTGGCAAGAAATGTGATCCAAACATTCTTCCACCACCTCATCAGATTCCCACATATCGAACATAATTATGTGTTAGTGGGTCTGTGCTTCAATAACCACCAAGATTTTTCTCTTGAAATAATAATTTTTTTAGGCACCACTCTGGCTTGTGGTTACACTTTTCTTCCAATTTTCACAAAACTCCTGGGCGATCAGGTGCCCAGTTATTTGAGACTCCCAAACTCCTGCCTCTTAGATTATCAAGAGCATGGCACTACTTTAAAGATTCTCTTGGTGAAACTGTTAATGGGACACTCAATTTTCTTCAAGGCATTAATACTGTTCGAGTGACACTCGACTGCTACACTTACTTGTCTTCAAGTTTTGAATGTTAGTATGTATGGCGGCTTGGTCTATGCTCAGCTCTTAAATTCTCCATTAAACACCTCACATTGCGCCTCCCATGGTCACGGATGCATCATAATATTGACATACAAGCTCAGCAAAGCCAAGTCCCCCATCTCCCGATGTGTATTCTGTACAAGAATCTGTAACTAGGAACAAAGTAATAAAGTCGTACCTCAATACAGGAGGATTTTAATTTCTAACATAAATGACTAAACGTTTCCAGGCGAGTTTCAATGAATGATGCTTGAGGGTTCTGATGGGTGCGTAAGTGTGCAAAACCAGAGCGTTGAGAGATCTGGAGTATCTCGATTTTGTGTATGTTATGTGTAGTAAACGTTCTCGTGTATTATCAGACCGCTCTTTGGTGATAATACATATTGGTTCCTTAATTTGAGATATAGTGACTGCATACAATATTTAAATGTTAGACATTTGTATATACCATCTGCTCGAATGGACAATGGAAAAGTACAAACATTGCTTTGACACGTCTTACGTTGTGTAGCTACAACCTAGTAGAGTACAAAAGAATATTCTTTAGTGGCTCGCAAACGATAGGATAAAATCGAATAATTTTTTTAAGTTTCAATAAAAGTTCATAAATTATGTTTGTTTGTAAATAAAAGCCGTAACATATGCATGCATTATGCATGGTTTCAGTAATCTGTTAACTGCACTTAGACCCCGATATTATCGTGGTATAGCAGCCAAGGTTAAGCAAATAAATTTTTTTTCCTGTATATGTATGATTTATAAAAAAAAAAAACAAGTAATCAATCTCAATGGTTACCAATTAAAATTCACACTTTATTAAGTTATTCTGACATAAAAATACCTTTCCTGAGTCACTTCGAGTATTGCTTTAAATACAGTAAATTCAGTTTATAGGGCTGAATCTCACTTGTAATGTTAGATTATTTGTTTTACTGTTGATTTAAACTTTTAAGACGAAACATTTTAAAACATGCGATCTTATACCTTGATATTTACCTTATCCAGAAGTACAAACATAACATTTGAAAATAAAAATGTAATATAAAATTTAATATAACCCTATTTTTGCTTAATCGTAAATTTCTGTTTTTTTTTTTTTCCTCTGTGCCATTATATATATATGCTTCCGCATATTTGTATAGATTTTTATACAGTTGACTGCAGATATGGAAGTGGCTACGATGAATTAATGATGGAGGTGTATGCAAATGCTGAGTATTGTTTGCTCCAGAACTTGTACGAAAATTTTCCATTACAAAAAAAGAGTAGTATCATGATAGACACCTTAATAAGATGGCGGTAACTTACAGAGTAAAAGTTTATCTGCCACTCCTAAGTTCCTAAACAAGTTACCATTAAATTTATGAACTTGCCGCAAAAACGAACTTTCCAGCAGCTGAGACAAATATAATGCTATGACAATTCTTCACTGAAGTGTTTAACAGTTTTTAGTTAGAATTTAATTTTCAGGAAATCATATGTATTATTTAGTGTAAATCTAGCCTAATTTTCTCTTTAGTGATTACTTTTGTTGATATTATAAATTAATTTCGCAACTTAATTACTTTCAATACACCTATTTCCCTATGTATCCGAAAAAGATACAAACATACTTAAAGGTTGCAATTGAGGGCTATTCTGCTAAACAACTGAAATGATAATAAACTAAATTATCACTCATTAAATTATATAAGCATATTTAATAGAAAAAATAATTTTTAATCGGCTAAGCGCTTAATTTAATAATAAATTTCGAAATAAAACGAAAACATAGCATTTTAAATTTAGCATAGCTACTATAATAATAGCTATCTGCCCAAAAGACCAAGAATTCTGCATGTATGTAAACAATCGACTTTAAAATTAATATAGTTTGATCAAGTGATTAAGTTAGAAACATACAACTAAATACTGAAATTTATACAGAATTTAAAAATGATACTTAAAATCGTTTGTAACTGTTTGCAAACCTTCCCCATCAGTCTGAAAATAAGATGCCAACAACACTGGTACTCCTCTCAAATTTAACAAATAAGTGCAGTATTGTTGTATCGCACAAACACATTACATCAGAGGAGACAAAAGTACAGCTATTTTGTCTCCTATAAAATGCTGTATAAATAACCTAACGCTTGTGGAAAAATGCTACACCAAGAAGGATACATGAGATTGAAATTAACTTTATACCACAGAGTAGGTACATGACATTATACAATTGATAAGAATCAAAGAACTGTACATTATCTCTGTCCTTGAGAATTCAGGACTATTTTGGTTGGTCCCCACGTACTCCAATCAGAGCCCCTAAACGTCGTGGCATGGTGTAAATGAGGACCTGGATATGTTCCTGCGTAATCTCCCCCCACGCGGTTTGTATGCGAGTCCACAAAGCATCAGCAGTGGTTGCTTGACAAGTCGCCGACCAACCATATCCCGGACATGTTCGATGGGTGACGTGTCAGGCGAACGTGCAGGCCAGGGAAGTAGCGGTAGAGTCGTTCGTTGAAGAAGGCTTTCTCATTCCTCAACATATGTGGCCGGACATTGTCCTACTGAAATATGACATGTGGAGTCGCCTGAAGGAGGGACAGTGCCTTGGGCTCCAAAACCTCCCTGATGTAGTGGTTGCTGTTCAGATTGCCCTCAATACGTAAGAGACGAGATCGCATGTTTCATCGAATGGCGCCCCAAACCATCACACTTTGCGTTTGTCCGCTATGGTGCCCGCTCCACAATGCAGGCTGCCAGATTGCAGTCACCACTGTAGGACAGGTTGAAGCGGGAGTCGTCAGGAAACACTACATATTGCCACTCAGCACGTCAGTGACAGCGTTCACGCCCCCATTGCAGTCTGAGGTGTTTGTGGTTCCTGGACAATGGAAGCCGACGCAATGGCATGCGTGCCACCAGTCCAGCCCGCAGCAGACGGCGTCGAACCGTCGACGCAGACAGGTCCACACCCGTTGCAGTTCTCCCGTGTCGAGCCAACACTGTGGACGAGGCTGTATCGTCCGTTACGGCCATGCGGACAAGAAGGCGGCCATCCCGTGCTGTGTTCACATTGCGTGGTCCAGTACCAGCTCGTCGCTACGTACGACCATCTTCTATCCACTGGTGCCACACACCTATCACTGTCGTAGCAGTATGCCCTGCACGAGACGAAATGTCACGGTATGACAAACCGGAGACCGAGCATTCTGCCCCGTTCGAACTCACTCACATGCTGATATGGCGCCAGTTGACGTCGACGAGACACACTGGCACTTGCCTTCGCTTCGTTTGACGGCTCTTCACTGACTGAGCTTGGCGTAACACGGACCTTTTCGGTCACACAAGAGAGGGCGCTGCTGGGCCTACGTGCACGCCATCTCTCTGCACTCGTAATCACTTATTGCTGGTACACTGTTCTACAAATCCTCTGAGTTCAGATTCATTCGGGCCATTCATTCTGGGTGTCACATTTTTCACAAACAATAGCGTACTTCGCCAGTCCTGCTATTGCAATGAGTTATAGTGATCTGAACTCTTTTCCCATATACATGTATAATAACGAAGAATGACATAATTTGTGTGTAGGGAAAGAGGTGGATAAACGAACCCATATATGGCTACGTGGAGGTAAAAGCTGTTTGTAGCTGTGGCAATGTCAACACTGTAGCTGGAACTAGTTTCAGTATTAGCTGTGAATTGAACACCAGGATAACATACTGGAAGTGTATTATATCAATTGTGTCTATTATAAAAATTAGAAAGCTAAGTTTTTCTTTTTTGTATAAACAATCAAGTCGAAGTATTCCACGAGCGCGACAGTATATATGGAATGCAAGAGCCCAAAATGGAGTAAACTACTTTTTGAATATATTTAAGGTTGAAGAAAAGCAACAGCATATGGAGCACTGCACCTGACTGTACAATGTGAAGAACTCATTAAAAAAAAGTAGTACAGTCACCATACAAATTATCAGAAAATTGTGATTTATGCTGTATATGAAAGAAGACTGTATATACTTTGAAACATTATACAATATTTTACTAAAATATAATTTTAAATGTAAATAAATAAACGATTAAAGTAGTCTGTATTTTAAACAAAATTTAAGCATATTTTCATTATGGATGCTTCAGAAAGCAGAATTTGCAGTAAAATCTTCGTTATGGAATATCATCATAATGTTTACTATGATTGTGTGTAAGAAAATTGTAATCATAATGTAGGATATAATTTTTATAGTTGATTTTATGTGTGTCCATTTCTCACAAACATTTATGGCTGAAACTGATGATATGATACATTATTACTATGATTTTATTACATACGCGATGACAGTAAATATTATGATGATCTTTCTTGAAGAAGATTTTCTTGTGTATCCTGCTTGCCGAAGCATCAAAAACGAAAATGCGCCTAAATTCAATTAAAAATGAGGACTCTTAGCGATCTATATATTTTTTACAATTAAAAAGTATATTTTAGTAAATAATTTTATAATGTTGCAAAATATACACATTCTTCTCTCATATACAGCATAAATCGCAATTTTCTGACAATTTTCATGGCGTCTGTAGTACTTTTTTATGAGTTCTTCAAGTTGTATAGTCCGGTGCAGTGCTCCGTAGACAGTAAAAGAAATATAGGGAAAAAACAAATTAAAATGACTGCCATCGAAACAGAATAGTATAACAAAATAACATTTATATAATTTTTTTTTTAATTTACACGTAATAAATCGGTATGTTCTAGAATTATTGCAGTCTTCTGGAGCGTTTACACCCAAGATGACAGAAAGGTCAAGACTGCTAAGGTTTCAGCCTCCAGGCATTATCATAACTACCGTTAGTCTTCACCATCAACAAACAATCTTAAAGATTAAATGTTAATCAATTTTTTTTTTAATTAGCGAATGAGTCGAAAATTTACTCATAACTTAACTGTTTATTTGGATCGTCGATTCGTTTAGTGGTTGACCTCAAATGGGTGGGGAAAAAAGGCTCAGCAGACTTTATAGCCGCAACAGTAGTTCGCCCGCGCAGTTTGAAAGGCATCAACTGACACCACGCTAACGCACCTAACATTGTTTATGCGTGTGGCGACGAGATCAGTGCGGCATCAGCTTTGCTCTCCAAACAGTTCACGGATGCGTTTCCACATGCGTTAGTCATTTCGGAGGGAAAAATCTTGCATCGGTAATTGACGGGTTGGCGATCAAACAGCTGAGCTGGCCCCCTTGCGAAGGCAAACAGTTTTGCGAGGGGATGGAAAGGGTTGGGTGTGAAGTGATGGGGGGGGGGGGGAGGGAAGGGCGCGCAAACTGATATGCAAAACGTTTGTCAAGCAGCGGTCGTCGACAAATAAGTAATACAACTGTCGGCTAAATTATGATCGCGCTTCACGTCCGAGAGCCCACCAACTGCTGTGCACGTGATTCGTAACGGGATTTTAGCCGATTCGCAGTTGACTGACCGGCACTTATGAGATCAAAATGTGAAGAAAAAAAAATCATTTTAGCAACTCGCTGGTGCTGTAGCGTTAGCAGGAAAAATGCTATATATTTAAATTTATAAAAAGAAAAATATTGAAATGAATTTTTTTCATTGATAAATTTATTCACGCTTCACCGGAATATAAAATATCTCTACTATAGTCTGTTCATGGTAAATTGAACAATTCTAAAAGCCCTGCTTAAGATCAACTTGTATGCACCTCCATACATACGTACAATTAACATGGTCATGGGCCTCGTCACTATCTTCATGCGTCAGTCAAGTGGAACTGCGAAATTATTTGAAAAGTATGTATTTTACAAATTTGCTCATTCTTACACTCATATGCATTAAAAAGACAGGTAGCAAAATATATCACTTCGGTATTGAGAAATTCTTACCTAACACTTGCAATTCAATGTTGAAATACGGAACTACTTTCCCTCCATTGTTACCAACTTCCGGGACTCATGCAATCTGGTGTGCCCGTTTAAAGATAGGTCTACGCAGGTATAGACTTTTCACGGTTAAGTGAGTACTTTTGAGGCCCCTGTTACCTTTTCCTTTCAGCCATTTCTTATCCTCTAACAACTTTTTAAAAATACGTATTGCCATGTAAGTAATAAACACAGTGTGTACAGACTGGTCCGGCTAACGTGGACACTCCCCCCCCCCCCCCCCCCGCAAATAAATTTCCTGTACAGTTACAGATCATGAAATGCGGTTTTCACAAAATGAAATTACGTACGGGAGCAAGTAATTTGCCTCAAAGTGACTATGTGTAACACATGTAAGGGAATAAATAATAAAAGCACACATGACTTTTCCCCTGGAAACGTACATTTACTTCAACGGTATCTGAAAGTACGTGCAAAGAGGAATTCAGCGATATAGCATATGCAATGGAAAGTAGCACAGAAACGCCAAGAAATAATGTGCAAATATGACTAAGTTAGGTGGGCCGGTAGCATGGGGCAGGGGACCTGTACTCACAGCTGTGAGCAAGCAACACTCGCTGTGACTCATCCTGGTGGGACCGCTTCCTTATATAATCTATTCACGGTTACTTCAGCCTTTTCTGAAGCCCTGCTAAAGTTGTACTTCCAGGATATTCCTCCACCTCGTGCAAACTGAGCTTAACTAAGTCTGGAGAATTACACCAGAGGGACAACGCACCGCATTCGTGCGCACTAAGTGTAACAGTATTTTGTATAAGGACTATTTCTCACAAGGCGCTACCAACATACCTATTTTCTCCCTGTTATTATTCAAATTATTGTTAAATAAAGCATTATAATTTATAGATGAAATATGAATAACATTTCAATTTAACAGGAAAAAAAAGGCAAGTTTTATGAATACGAGTGTAAAACGCTTGTGATACAGGGCATATTTAAGAAATGACTAAACGCGTCATACATAGGGAGATTTTTCAAAGGTTTGATTCAAAATGGCTGAAGAAACCGTGAATGGACTGTAGTCCGTACTGTTTATATTAATGGGGCAAGGAGCACGGAATGCGACATTGGACAAAGCAGAGCACCGCACCCGAGGGAAAACGGGCAATGTGAGTGCAAGTCTGATATAAATTCATTACGTTTTATTCAGATACAAATGTAATTCAGGAGATTTGTTTCCTAGTCATTAACTGTACTGAGTAACGAGTGCGTACAGATGCACAACACATATAGACCAAACCAACCTAAGGAGAAATGCAATCGCATCCGCAAACATAGAACATAAGAGCACAGTTATGTTTGAAATGCTTCACACTAGGTCTTTCCACAGCACGTGCTCGATGTGTTTACCATCGACAGCAATACACATCTGTAAACTCACATGTGGCGAGCGACGAGCCGCCTGAAGAATTTCTTGCGCAATGCCCCTGCGAGCTGTCATAATGTGTTCCTGCATGTATTCTGGCGTCGTAGGAACCGTGTTGTACACCCTATCCTTCAGTGTTTCCCAAAGTAAAAAAAAATCGACAGGTGTGAGGTCGGGGGAGCGAGCAGGCCATCTTACAACACCACCGCGCCCTAACCACCAGTTCGGAAACGTTTAATTTAACACTTGCCTCGCCACCAAAGCAAAATGCGCGGGACAACCACAATGCTGAAACTACATATCACGATGTATATGAGCGATATATCTTCCAGAAGTGCCGGTAAAGACTCTCTAATGAAATGGGCGTACGTACAGCCGGCCATTGTCCCTTGAATGAAGTATGGCCCTATGACGTAGTCTCCAACGATTACACACCACACGTTCACTTTCCAATGTCGCTGGTACTTAACGTGCTGGACCCAACGTGGATTCTCCATCGCCCAGTAGTGCACATTTCGTAAATTTATGCGCCCATGGTGTGTGAAGGTCGCTTCATCAGTAAATAGTATGTTCTTCAGGAAATTGCTGACGTCCCTCACAGACACCAGAACAAACCTACAAAACTGAACATGCTGCTGGAAATCACCTTTAAGTAATGCCTGATGACGAAACACATGATACGGATGGAATTTCCTTTGGCACGATAACCGTAACACAATTGTTTTATTTCTTCCTACGAACCTGGATAATTTTTGCTTACCCATGTGGGGGTTTGCATCGACACGTGCCAGCACATCGTGTTGACGTGTCTCGCCCTAACAGTGTTCAGTCGCACACTCGTGTTGTGGAATTCTAATCACATCGTGATAAAAGACGTGTCGTGAGAGGGGCGTTCGATTGGGATGCCTTTCACCATATATTTGTATGGCTTGCTTGGCATTCCTGCCACACTCACCGTTAATAAGTAGAGCGTTTAGTTTTTCCTTATTCGTGCACTTCATTGCGTTATGTACAGCCACACACTGCCAGGCATACCACACACCATGACATATTACGGGGTCTGGCGCTGCGCTGCTATTAGGAAGCGGTCTCTATCCAGGATGAGTCATGGCGCGTGTTACTTGCTTACAGCTGTGAGTACAGGTCCCCTGCTCCATACTATCGGCCCAATTAACCTAATCATATTATTTATTGGCGTTTGTGTTGCTTTCCATTGCATATATTATATCAGTAAATTCCTTTTTGCACGCACTTCCATATGCTGTCGAAATAAATGTATGTTTCCAGGGGAAAAGTCATATGTGGTTTGATTATTTCTGTCTATACATGTGTCACTTTGCGGTAAATTATTTGTCCCCGTGCGTAATTTCATTTAGCGGAAACCGCATTTCGAGATCTCCAACAGTTCCGGAAATTTTGGGGGTGCCCGTGTTAGGCGGACCACTCTGTATATTCCACCGCACTCGTCAGTTAACGTGCACGGCTAAAATAAAATATGTATAAAGGCTATTCACGATATAGTGAGTACTTAGGAAATCAACTATAGAAATATGTCACTGCTCCTATCTGCATATATTTTAATGGGCGGCCTGAGTGAAATGCGTCCAGTAAAGTTGGTAACGGTGTATGGGCAGTAGTTCCGTATCTCAACGTCAAATAAAAAGTGTTAGGTAACCATTTGTGGTAGTTTAAATTATTTCTTTCACTTTCTGTTATTTTTATGCATTAAAGCTTTTAAAATGAGCCTATTTTTTAAATATTTACTTTTATAATAATTCCACAGTTTCACTTGATCGACGCATCAATAATGACAATGTTAATCCTTATACTACTATATAAATGGGAAAGTGTGTTTGTTTGTCCTTCTTTCACGTCAGAATGGAGAAACGGATCGACGTGATTTTTTTGCACAGATATAGCCGGAGGGCCGGACAGTGGGACCACAGTGGCCAAGTTGATAGATATATATCAAATGAGGCTTAGTGTCACAAAGAGTCATTATTTATCCCTATAAACACGTACGCGAAGCATCGGGCAAAAGCTAGTCTTACATAAGGCGAAGGAATACACAGTGTGGATACAAGCATATCTTAAGCAGGTCTTTCAAAAGTGCTCACTTTATCGTGAACAGCCTTTAAGGACACTCGCTAGTTGGATATAGGGTGACTTGCGGAATTTTTTGTTAAAATACTTATAAAGAAGCGAGAAAAACTATAATCGAATATGGCGGGGGAAGGTACACCTTAATGTGTATGATCAAACGAGCTATACAATAATATTTTATTTGATACATTTTTAATATATTGTACAATTTATAAAGTAGTTTCCGTTTATATAAATATTCATATTGCCGATTCTAATGTTTTACATAATAGCAATAAAATAGATTTTTTTAAAGACAGTTAACGCTAAAAAAGGATACATATTAACAATAAGAAATAAAAATAAGAATATTTGTAAAATATAAGTAATTATCTTTCGTGATTTTTATTGTGAAAATTATCTAATAAAATTTTACTTAATAATCTTGGATATCGTGTGGAATTTAAAGTATTAAGGGCTACGAAAAATAATTATGTAAAAATGGAATAGTTGTTTGAAAAGTACACATTCGCAAAAATGGTTAAATTGTATGAAAAAAGAAAAATTGCCAGAGAAAGAAGGTAAAATTTATAAATTCCATAATACTTAAAGAAAAATCTTTCCTGAAAGAAACATAATTAGTTTCAGAATTGTCTGCCTATGGCAAACTGCTTTAGTTTAAATGGATACCGTAAATTAAAAACATATATCAGAAATTAGTAAAAAGGTTTCATATGTTTTAACAGTAGCCGATATTTTCTGTGATTTTGATTTACCTATTCAAAACAGGTAAAAATTAAACACAGGTGAAAATGTAGCAATTATTTTTTGAAAGGATATTAAGATATTTTACATTAGCGAACGTATAAAAATCTCCATCTTGTCATTCACCCCCATTGCATTATTCATTCAAAGATCATATCTTATAAAGCAATAACGGAAGATAATTTTATAGTAAACAATTAAAGACTAGATGGAAAATATCATGCGAATGATTATTAATCATAATATGAACTTAGCACGTGAACTATACACACGAAACATAGAGGAGTTAATAATAGTAATAAAAAATTATTTGAAATTTCAATTTCCGTGATTCTAGACACTGAATCAATATATACAATTGGATTTTTGTTAGAATTAGTAAAATGAAAATAATATATTTGCAGGATGCTATACTGCTAATTGGTTAACTGTAGTAAGTATATACAGTTCCTAATGTTTTAAAATTTAAAGTTCCAGTTCATATATTAAAAGGCAAGAACAATGAAGCAATAACAGTAAATTTTTATGAGTTTGAAATTTGAAAAACTGGTTAATACATATTTAGTTAAAAATTTACAAAACTAATATGCTAGTTAGAAATAATGTATTTGCTATTAATTATTTTTATTTTAGTTATTAGTAGTTGCATTATATATAACTTTAAACTAATTAATTAAAGCTTTTTAGTTATTTATTTTTTAAAAGTTAGTATTTTATAATTTAAGTTACTATTATAATCGAAGTTTCCTTCATATTCTTTTCAAATTAAAAAAATAGTAATAATGTTAAATCCTGTGACGATCGCCACATCCCTGTGGTTCCCTACACGTACTACGCTGCTACTATCATCGCTATTTGTCACGAGGCATGCGAGACCCAAGGACACGATTTACGTACCTGGCGGTGGCATGGTGTATGGGCCGGACTGATACACTGCGCCGGGGGCGTGTTTGCTAGCTCCCTTGACACCTTCTGGATTCCCCTCCTTTCTCCTCTCTTGGAGACTGCTGCTGCCGACGTGACGTCATCATGATGCTATGAAATTGTTCTCTGTGCTTCGAAACCTTCTGAGAGACTATGGGTTTGGGGCTACGACTGAATGTAATGGACACAGCGGAGGAGTTGGGAGAAAATAAGGAGAGACTCTGAAGAGGTACTACACGTTTCTTATGAGGATAGCTGGGGGGGGGGGGGGGGGGGGGGGGGGGTAGCGAGCGTTGATGGATCACAAAAAATCTTTATCAAAATCATGCCAGAATTTAGTGTAATCATTTTATCGGCATGAAATAAGGATTACATTTTTTTCTGCAATTTGTAAGTTTTAAAACTTTTTATTTCTTGTGGGAAATGTAATTATGCTGCAGTCATTGAGATAAGGAAAATTAATAAAATTGAATTTCATATTACCCTGTTATTAGGTTTTAACTTACATTTACGTTGTATTTCTAAATGTATCATTGCAAAGTTTTCATGGTAACGTCAAGTTTGAAATAGTATTTTTTGGATCAAATTGTTGGTTTTTATTTTTTTTTTTATTTTTTTTTTTTTTAAGAAAAAATCTGGTATTCAGTTGGAAATTAAAAACATGCATTAGGTCATTTTCACAACCCCCGCTTCTTTTTCGATTGTTACAAATCCTGACAGTTGCTTTTTTTTTTTTTTTTTTTTTTTTAATTGATTTAAATGGACAAACAACAACGGGAGGGAGAGTAATTTCAATGCCTCATGTCAAGAGTGTCACCATAATATGTAGACAGAAAACTGCACCACTCTGTTCTATCAGGTGGCCAGTTAGTTGCAGAATTAAACAATTTAATTTAAATAATCTATCACGAGTGTGGTTGGTGGAAGTGTGGCGGGAGTTAAGTGTTTTGTGTGTGCAGCAAATGAAAATCCCAATCCAAAATGACCTCAACAGGTGGAGTGAAAACTTCCTGGATACAAACTTGTCAAAAGAGTCTCTGCAGGTGGCCCTTAAAGATGCAGTGGGTTCATTTAAAGAGGACACCGATCATGTCTTGCATGGACTCATGCGGGGCCGTGCAGATAGAAGGTGCTGACAGTGCTGCAGAGGGTGAATCCATACCTTATTTAAAATTTCGAAAAAACGGCCCCAGTAGTTCACCGACAGTAAAAAAAAGTGTTTCACATGCAAAAGAAAGCTGTAAGAAAGTCAGACTCATGAAGACCTCTTTTCAAGAGCTCAGAGATTTTAACATTTGCATGTGAGTACATGTTTTCAGTACATATATTCATGTCCAAAAACAGTCATTTATTTCAGAAAAATGACAAGCCTGACACTAGAATAAAAAAAACACTTACATGTGGCTTCAGTTAACTTAAAACTTGTCCAGAAAAGGCCATCCTACCTTGGTAGACAACTTTTCAATAAGTTACCACAACACCTTCAAGAAATTTGCTTCTCTAACCGAAAATTCTTTAAAAAAACAGCTGAAAGTTTTTTCTAAACTAAAATTTTATAGTGTAGATGAATATCTAAACTAAAAAAATTAATAAGTAATTGTATAACATGTCTTTGTACGCATTCCTTGTTCCAGTTTTTCTGGTTTCCTTTTTCTTCTGTTTCAGCAAAAAGACGACGTCCCCACAGTATGTTGGAGGAGGATTGGTCAAATTACGAGGAAAAGATGTGATGTGTGTACATGTAGTCTGACATATGTGTGTGTTTACTATGTCCAGTGTATAAACTTTGTATGCTGTAATTTGACTTTTCCAATATCTTTGTACAGCTACGTACTGAAAAAAGATCTTACGGGTGCAATAAAACAAAACAAATCAAACCTGCATTTCTGTAGTAAAGGTTTTCACTTAAAGACCATCACTGTATTTTTAATTAGTATTTCGAAGTTTGTGGCCTTAAATATCTGGATCTATCTGATTGCATTGTTGGAAGTTCCCGAGTCACTACAAAACATAGTAAACAAAGCTATAACTGAAAAATTATCCTTTATGCTGTTTTGTTAGACATGTAATGTTTGGTAAAACGCGTGTTTTTTTTTCATTTATTGGCTTCTGTTGTTTTGTTAGTTCCTGTTGTATTCTATTGGTTTCTATTGTGTTTTGTTGGTTCCCATTATTTATGTTATTTCGTATTGGTCTCTGTTGTGCTGTAGTGGACTTAACAGTTATGTAAAACAGTTTTTGTTTTTCATAATGTTATGTTGGTTTTTGTTGGTTTCTATTCTGTTTGGTTTTTGTTGGTTTCTGTTGTGTCATAGTCTTTTGGGTCTATTGTATGCAGACAGTTTAAATTTAATTCCGCTGTTTTTTGTTGGTTTATATTGAGCTGTAGTCAGTTTGTATTTGTTGTATTTTGTTTTGCTGTAGCATTATGTTTTCTCTTATAATCTAGTCGATTCCATTGTTTTTTTTTTGTTCCATTGGTGTTTATTGTCGTATTCTAGTGGATCCCACTGGTTTCAGTTGTGCCATTTTTTACATTATTTTGTACTCTGATAGTTTAATTTAATTTGTTGCGCTTTCTTGGTTTCTATTGTGCTGATGGCAGTTGGCTTAGGTTGTATTTTAGTGGTTTCCACTGGTTTGTGTTGTGCTGTACTTTGTTAGCATCTCATGTATTCTCACTGTTTAAATTATTTTATATCGTGTTTTCTTTGTTCCAGTTGTGCTGTAGCTGTTTATTTTTGTTGAATTTCCTGTGATATCCATTAGGTTATTGATCAATGTTTCGTTGGTTTCTTTCCAAAGGAAAAAAAAACGGAATCTGTTCTGTTTTCATTTGCTGAAGGCGGGTTCATTCGTCCCAATGTTGTTGCTATACCATGAAGATAAAAAAATAGATTATTTTTCGTGGAAGGTGCAATTCAAGTAGCTAGAGAAATCATCTCATTAAATTATTTTTGGAATTGAATTTTTGGGTAAAACACATGCATGTATTGACGTAGCTAATAAATTGTTCTGGCTTAGTTTTTCTCAAGATACCACAGTTAAATTGGTAAAGAAAATGAAGTATAGTGGGAAGGTACAGGTACTTCAGTATGACGAAACTCAACATAAAAGGAACGGGCCGCGGTGGAGTATTGGTTAGACTACTCGCCTCCCACAAAGGCGAACCGGGTTCGATTCCCGGCGGGGTCGCTCACGGATTTTCGCATATGGGAATCGTGCCGGACGATGCAGCTTGTCGGCGGGTTTTCTCGGGGATCTCCCGTTTCGACCGCCCTTTCATTCCGGCATTGCTCCACACTCGCTTCGCTTCACGTTCGTCGGCTCTCAAGACCTCGATGTTAAGAGCCACCTAAATCTCTTCACTCGTTCACTGTAGAAAAATTAAGGAAGAGTGCAGTGACGACATAATGGCGAAGTTATGACATCATTCCAAAGTGCAGATACTGCTGAAATTAAATAATCATGTACATGTTGAGTCAGTTCCTGTTTTTAATCACCTGGTGGCGAAATTGCAAGAACAATAAATCGTGTAGGAATATACTAGTGCCAATGCTAGGCCGTCTTTTGTATTGCTGAAAAATACTCCGGGGCAATTTCGCCTCATTTGTGATTACAGGGAAATAAATCCATATTTTATGTGCATGCTAATCCTGTCCCGATAAGCATTTTAGTAAAGCAAAACATTTTACAAAACTGGTCCTTAATTTAGCTTTTTTTCAATGTGAACGGCATCATGCGTTCAGAAAATATTTTTGTTTGCGCCACACGCACGCACACAATGATTCTCAATTAGAGCGACAAACTTCGGGAGGCGATTCTCCATGAAAAAGTAAAAGGAAAACATATGTGACACTTTATACCTAAACCGAATATTAAGGAAGGCATGGTCCCTTTAAAAAACCGAGATTTTAAGCCGTATTTGTGCAAAATATCGGCTCTTAAGTTGAAGGCCCCGGTAACATACAATAATATTCAGAGAGTTGTAATTGTATTTTACTTCGTTACCGATATTTTCCACCAATACGGTTTAAAACATAGTCACATGTGTTTTGCTTTTACTTTTTCATGAAGAATCACCTCCCGAAGTTTGTTGGTCTAATTGCGAATCACTGTGTATACACACACACAAAACATATATGATGTACGTATTTTTGACACCACATTGGAATAACATCCTGCCCATATTCTGATAGTGTTAGATGCTTTAAGGGAACCTGGGGTCACGGTGGTGTAGTGGTTAGACTACTCGCCTCCCACCCACACGAACCGTGCTCGATTCTTGGCAGGGGCGCTCTCGGATTTTCGCACGTGGAAATCGTGCCGGACAACACCGCTGGCCGGTGGGTTTTCTCACGGATCTTCCGTTTCCTCCACCCTTACCTCGCTTCACCCTTATAGGCTTTTTCGAGACCTCGATGTAAAGAGCCGCGCACACACAAAACACACATATATTATATGGTTTTACTTTATTATAAAGTCATCCCAAATTTTTCTCAGTTAACAGAACATTTAAATATGCTTAAAAGGAAAAAAAAAAAAAAAAAGTGGATTTTGTGGGGTATGTGGAGCAGTAGATAGCTTTTTTTTTTAATTAAAGGAATGTTTAATTAATCTACCAGTGTTACATATGCCAAATTTTGAAAAATATTTTTTTGCACTGCGATAATAGTTTAGTTTCTTTGGGTGCAGTTTTAAGTCAACGGGGAAATGGAAATTTTGTGCCAGTAGCATATGCCGGTAAACTGCCAACCAATACAGGAAGAAAGTATACAATTTATAAAAAGGAGTGCTTTAGTTGTGTTTATGAAAAGGGTGGGCTTAGTTGTATATGGGGCATAGAACGTTTATCAGATTACTTTGATCCTGTGGTATCACCAACAACCAAGACTCACGCTTGTTACTATACTAAAGTCGCAAAAACCTGCTGGACGTTTGACACGATGGTTTGTTAAACTTTGAGAATTTAACATAGCCTATGACCATCTGGAATGTAGCTTTCTAATAACGAAGGAGTTATAAGAATCGGCCGTGTAGTTTGCCAGATTACCATACACATATAAACATGTAAACAAATAAACTGACAATATCTCTTTATAATATTAGTATAGATTATTGTTGTAATATGTTTTGATTCTTCGCCTTGCCTGGATACCGACGCGTCGCTGCAGTTCGCTACGCTTGCCCGCCTTTACCGAGTCGCAACCCTGTGCCTACAATTTATTTTTTTCTTATTGCCCTTCAAAGTGTGGGCTCTTTTTTATGCCGGATCCTGTATTATAAAAATTTTATGCACGCAAGTTTTTCTTTAAACTTATTTTTTAACACCTACATCCGCCCTCTCAAATGATTCTCTCTGGTTTGTTAAAAACACTCCGTCGTATGCTGGAGACTTATTATTGTAGCCTTCATGTTCTACGACGGAGGAAGACCTACAGAAACGGACTGGCTACCCGGAGCTGTGGGACCTTTTCCACGAGAGGGACACCGCTGCGTTCTCCACAAGGGGAGGAGAGATGCTACGGTCATCGTATCAATATCGCTGTGGTTTCCTGCATCTAATAAGCTGCTGCTATCGTCGCTACGTGTTGCAAGAGATGCCGAGATCCAGAGGGCACGGTGCACGCACTTGGGGGCGGCTCTGTGTTGTGGGCCGTTCAACCGAGTTGTCTGGTTGCCAAATAGGAAAATTAAGGCTTCACCATGCATCGGCGTATAGAGAATTAAATTCTAAATTCGGGCAAAGATCTCTTAGTGGTCTTTCGTGGTAGTATTTTCAACTGAAGATTTTATTTGTTAGAAAATGAACAAATCTAGATCTGTAAACTTTCCAAATTTTAATTTTTTAATTTAAAATGCACTTTTTAAATTTTCCTTTATACAATTGTTACCTTTTATAAATAATAAATGTGAATTTAAAAAAATAATAATTTGGAAGGTTTACAAATCTAGATGCGTTCAATATCTAACAAAATATCTTTAGCTGAAAACACTACCACAAAAAACGACTGTGATATCCTTGTCCGAATTTAGCATTTAATTCCACATACGTCCATGCATGGCGAAGCCTGGCGTTCTGGTACCATGTGCCGTAAAATTAGGGTATTTTCCATAGAATTCCGATATTTAATAAGATTGATCCCCCAACCCCTCCAACGGGAAAACCGTTGTTGCCATTACATAACAGTAATTTAAAATCCCAAATAAAATTTGGATAGTTAAAAACCAGTGAAATTATTTTAATGGGTAGATTATGTGTGTGTATTTTAGGGTGCTCAGAGAATACTTACTGGTACTCATTTTACCAAGTTAATTTTTTAATTAACTGTAAACACTTTTTAAGACAATAAATATATAAATAAAAAAAAGTTTTTATGACCATGTAATTTTATGTTAACACTATGTGTGGCTACAAACTAAGTACAATATAACACAAAATGCTCAAATACAGACGACAAACACACTTCCGTAAGGGCGTTTTTTTTTTCTCACTCCTTCGACGCCTTTAGAATTCCCTTCTGTTGGAGACTGTTGCCGAGATAACACCACGAAGCACTGCAATGATACGCAATTGTTCTTTGTGCTTCGATATCTTCTGACAGACACTGGGGTTAGGACACACTGCGAACGAATAGGGGGAACAGGGGGAAGCACTGCATGTTCTTATGGGGGGGGGGGGGGGGGGGAAGCGAGAATCCTACGTAATCTTGTTCAAGGCCATGCCAGAATTGTAACGTGTTATTTTATCGGCATCAAATAAGGGTTACATTTTTTTGTAATTTGTTAATTTTAAAAATTACATTTTTTCTTTGGGAAATTATGTAATTAAGCCATGATCGAGAAATGGCAAATTAATCAAACTGCATTTTATATGACCCTGTTAATAATTTTTACTAACATTTATTTATTATATTTTTTTATTCTGACATTGGAAAGATATGGTAATGTTATTAATACTTTTTGGGACAAGCTGCTTAAAAAGTGTTTCAATACAGTTGTGAACGAAAAAAAAACTCCAGATATTTTTTTTTCCTCCCGCCATTTGTTTTCCTGCTGTCATACCTCCCGTAGCAGTTGCAACCCCCTTTTATTTAAAACAGACTTAAATATAGAAACACTGATGGAAGGGAATATTGTTTCTATGTTTTGTCTGTCAGTGTGCATCTGCTAGTCTTCACTTATCACTAAATGCTCTATATCATGGTCAACAGAATATAAATATTGATTGGTAATTATTTTACTACAACGCATACGGTAATTATTATTTATTTATAATTGTTCCCCAAGTTATTAATATTTAAATTTTTCTTTAAATCATGTTTGTTTATTTACAAATTCAGTGGTGGATAATCCAGTTAATATTTTAGTAACACCAAAATGAATATATTTTATTTTAACATCTATTTATTTTCTACAAAACACCGTTTTTATATAATCTTTAAACAAGGTAGCTACATTAAATTTATAGTTATTTAAAATGATAAACTCAGAAATATGTCACTGCTTTTAGATATTACACATTGATTTTCTGTAATATTAACTTTGCATTTGAAGTTAATTCCACAAAACATATTTTTTCTAAATGTTTTCGGTTTTTAGATATAAATGAGTAGAACATGGATCATATTTACAATGTGCAATTTCTCAGCCAATAGGCCTACAATGTACGCTATATTTTGAATAAAACAGTTCCTTTTTACCATTTTTCTTTGTGTTCTAACAACATAATTATTATAAATATCAAACAATATTGAAACTATAAATCCATAAAAGTTGCTTTTAAATTATAATTTTGTACTTATATGTGGCAAATCGATTGGTCACATTTAATTATTTCTCTGATTCTTCCTATTAACAATATTTGTAGAAAAATTAATTTTATTAGTTTGATATTTAATAAAAGACTATTTGTTTATTGATATGATTATATAAATAAGTTATTTAATCTCATTAATTTTATCAATAGCCTTTAAATTATTTACTTCTACATATTAAACTAAATTTTCAACTTTTCTAAAAGTTTCTATGGCCCTGTTTTTCTAATTTAAGGAAGAACATATTTTGTAACCCATTCTGAAAATTTTTCACCAAGATATTTTTGAATTAAACAGTAGTTTACATAAAGACAATTCAATAATAAATATACTGTTCGGTTTTGTGCTTGAAAGTGTAACTTAATGGCAGTCTTGTTTAAATGTTTTTGTAGAACTTTTATTTATATCATTGTCTTGGATTTTTATAATATTTAGGTTCATTTAATAAAGGATTATTGTTTTCATCCAGAATAAATAAAGCCATGTAATTTATAAAAATAAAATTTTATTATAAAATTAAATAATTTTTTTATGGACATCAATATTTAATATTATTTCCCATACTATTACGTTATTTAAATATACTAAAAAATTTTCATATATGAATATGACCAATATGCACAAATTATAAAATAACCAACAATAAAACATACATTCAAACAACCAATCCATAGTTCAAATAATTATAAAATCCCAAATCTTATCTTTATATTTGCCATCATCACTTTTCTCATCAAATCAACACTAATAAAACCAAAATTTTCATTCAAACATTTTAAACAAATTTGTTTTATCTTTTAGACAAATTAACAAAAGATTTGCATTCTCTCAAATCAATGGTTAGGAAATTCTGAATAAGTTAAGGTTGAATAAAAACAATTTTTTATGCCTCTTTATTATCAAATCTATTATGTCTTGTTCATCTAAAATTGCAATATCAAATATAACTAAAGAATCACTTTAAGATACCTAATTAAAAATTCATCATTCTTCATAACCATTAAAAAAAATTCTACTAAATATATTTTGGTTGACTTAAACACACTTAACAAATATAAAAGTTGATTAAATTGAATAATTCCTAGTTTATACACAATATTATAAATCAAATTTGTTTTACCACACTTAACGAGTGATTGAAGAGATTTGAGTGGCTCGAAACAGTGATATCTTGAGAGCCGATTACACAATTACTAGTTCCCACTAAACTGCTCAAAAAAGTTTTGCATGGGAGATTTATTGTACTGAAAATACTTTAACATCACATTTCCTCTTTGCACAAGCATGTTGCAAATTGTTGTGGAGGCACGCTTGGTAGCAGCGCTCAGGGCCAACGCGAGCTGACGAGGTGTAAACTAGGGGTCGGGAGGAAGAAAGGAGGCCAGCAGGTGCACGAGTATATAACAGGGTGTTGCGAGGACACCCCCCCCCCCATACCCCCTCAGAGGTCCACAGGACATTGCAACGGCGAGGCGCGGCCAAGGTTTACACTGTTCTGTGAGGCCCAGACGTCCGTTGAACGCTATATTCTGAACTCACAGAGGTGAGTGAAATCCCTTCGTAAGTGCTAAGCGGGACTGTCGCGGGCACAAGAGTAGGCCACGACGAGTATTGTCAGATTTAATAGCCTTCAGCACTAACTGTTGGTTAGGGCATAACTGAGTAGATGACTTAAAATGTACGAGGAGACAATTTTGGTTGTAACTAGACTTGTATCAATTGTGAAGCAATAAAGCTGTGGGTCAATTATAGTGTAACTTGGAGCTTATTACTGATGTTCAGTAAACCCCCACTTCTGGTAGGAAGCACGTAGACTGTATACTACCACAAGGTAGTGTAATAACATGCACCAACTGTCTGTTTGAGAAACACCATTGTTCTCTTCTCTCTTGTCACTCTCCACATGGATCAGTAACGTGTGCGACTTCCTAGAGAACTCACACGATCCCCGACGTACCGAGGAATACTGAGAAAGAGGTTATCCAGTCACTTGTGGCAAGTTGTCCCATTCTGTCTGCATGGCCAATATCAGCTCCTGTACATTATTGGGCTGTTGATAGGGTGCTAGAATTACACGTTTTCAGAAGGTCTCAGGCATGCTCTATGCAGTTCATCTCTGGACTTACTGCTGGCCAAGCCATCCTTCATTGAATACCGGCTTGCAAACAGTATTGATCAACGACTCTTGTACGGTATGCACGGGCATTATCGTTCACCAGCAGAAACATTTCACCATATGGCTACCTGTAGGGGTGCACAACAGTTTGAAGGACATTTGTGATGCACTGCCAAACTCTCATTGTGCCCTTAATATGAACTAAAGGTGTTCAATGTCCAAGCACGATTCCTCCACCTCAGTATGCATGGCTGTCTTTCACAGCACGACACTTTGCCTGTGCACCTTGTCTTCTCCACACCCTCAACATTCTGGATTCTGGCCCAAAACAAAATGTCTCATCAGTGAGCAGAACATGGGACCATTCTTCAGCTGTCTACTCGTGATAATCCCGTGTCCACTCAAGTGGTTCTGCCGATGTTGTCTGTTGTGATAAGGGTGTTTCATAGATCTCCTAGCTTGTAGGCATCCCTCTCGAAGACGATTGCACACAGTCTGGACAGAGATATGTACACCCGAGGCAGCTCGGAGACGATCTCATAACTCTCTTGCTGTTGAGGTATTATTCCAGGGTGCATTAATTCTCACATAGCGGTCCTGAGCAGGTGTGCGACCCTCAGCCGACCAGATTGTGGTCAATCAACAGTACAAGTGTCTACGTATTGCCTTCAGATGCTACACCTATCATTTTGTCACACACCCAGAGTTGCAACAATTGTACATTGTACAGCACCACTTTGTACGAGAGAAACAATGCTGGCACGTCAAAACTTTGTTATTATGTCCCGTGGCATGATCCGATCCAGTCTACAATCAAGGACTCGCTGACAGTCTCTACATCGCTGAACGCAGTCTCTACATTGCTGAACGAAAGCAAGTGTGTCACAGAGACATGCACCAAAAATGAACTAAGTGAAGTGGGACTCGCACATTCCGATAAAATTTCTAGAAAATAGCATAAACATTATTCTAGAACTAGATTACGAGTAATAACATTGAAACATTCATGACTATCCATTTGAAGCAAAAAAATTTTTGAGCAGTTTATTAAACACCTAATATAACTAAATAAATGTTCACCGTTTTCTAATTTGTACTATTTTCTTGATGAATTTACCAGTTCCCCAATCTGTATTGTGTTAAATTTATTCAGTAAATTTTTTATACGATACACTTTACGGGATTAAAACTTAAGTATACACATCCACAGTGAAGGGATTTGGGTGGCTCTTAACATCGAGGACTTGAGAGCCAATGAGGTTGAAGCAAGGTGGGTATGGAGCAGCGCCGGAATGAAAGGGTGGGGAAAATGGGAGATTCAAGAGAAAACCCACTGACCAGTAGCATCATCTAGCACGATTCCCCATGCAAAAATCTGGTGACGACCCCACCGAGTATCGAACCTGGTTCGCCCTGGTGGAAGGAGAGTAGTCTAATCCACTACACCACCGCAGCTTCCACATTATGGTAAAAGTTATTTTTATATTATGTTGGTTCACAAATTTACACCTACATCATTTCAATTTCACTTCCGTAGATGGAATTCTGAACGTCTACTGCAAAAGAAGCAAACAATTTAATGTCCTGTAGTATATGTACAGTTTGTTTTCTCTACACTTGCACTACAATAACCTCCTTAAAAACTCAACTTATAACATGATAATTTACCGTGGTAAGGATTCCATTTGGCACCTGCTATTTTTCATCTCTCATACACTTACTGCATTGACTCTTTTGTTAAAATGCTTTTTACTTACAAGAGTTTTTTTTTTTACAGTTCGGCAGTATGATCAATAATCCTTAACCACGAGTTAATCACAAGCCTATGATATTTCTTTTTAATGATTTAAAGGTGGTGGCAACCATTTTTAGGATACCTAAAGTATTTTTGCCAACAATGTTCATATAATAATTATACAGCTTTCAGTTTCCTAATGTCCATAAAATTTTCTTGAATATAAAAATGGTTTTAATACTTCTCAGGCAGTATTATTCAACTCCAGTTTTTAAGGCATGTCAACATTGCCAACAGTTTCCAGGAAAAGGTTAGGCCTTTTTCTAACCAATAAAATATTGGTCATATTTACATGCTACATATCCACATTCATGTACAACATGACAAACATTTTCCACACTTACCTCAACATTTTGGCTAACAAAAGAGATTATGTTTGTAGTTGAGTTTGCATTTTCAAGAAAGGTACAGTTTGTACAAATATTTAATAAAATTTTTTTTACAAATGTTACTACGAAAATATCTTTACAATACATACCTTACAAACAACACTAAAAAAAGTAAGGGAAAAAAAAAATTTCAATAAAAAGAACGCTAAAGAATTTTGATTTCCTTTCATTTTTATTTCTTGCAAATCACAGTTCCATTACATCAGAACATAAACAACAGTTAGAACATCAACAACAATTTTAAAACAATAATACTCTAACATTCTTAAAAATACAATAAAATTTATTTCACTCCGATAAACAGCTTCTAAAACTACATCACCACCATATCCTGCTATGCCAAGTGACTGGTACATAAATTTTGAACGAACGTAAATGTGTAACACACACAACAAATAAAATATAGGCTACATAATTTTAAAACCAGACTATATTTTTCAAATTACACTTTCTAAAACTACAGCATAGACTCTCAGCTAACATATACATCACAATAACAAAAATGGCCTCAATTGTTGGCCAATAGCACAGATTTAGTAAACAAAACACAATGTTTTGCTATTGCACTCCACAGGACTAGGAAAACATGCAACAAAGACCTTATCTATGATAATACAGACTAGGGATGAACAATTATTGTCAATATAAAAAGACAATGGATTCATTTCAATTGCACGCAGCAAAAATTCATGTAGAAAAAAATTCTACATTGCCAAAGAAACTGTGATCTAAACTTCATTCTGCAAACTAATTCAGCACTAATAGTGACAACAGAAGTGGCAGCCAAGAGGGCATTTGCCACCTCCCAAACTATTATTTGATATTATGATACTTCTTTTGCAACACTTACATTACAGACATTAATACTGCTATAGGCTATTCACAGTAAAATGAATACTTTTGAAAGCCATGCTTAAGATCTACTTGCATGCACATTGTGTATTCTTCCACCTTATGTAACATTGTCACGGGCCTCATCACTTTATTCATGCATCTGTCAAGTGGAACTGTGGAATTGTTGGAAAAGTAAATATTTCACAAACCTGCTCCTCTTCGACGCATTAAAAATAAAAAAAGGCGAACAAAATAATTTACGTTATCAGAAGTGGTTACCCAACACTTTCTATTCTACGTTAAGATACGGAACTGCTTTCCCATACAACGTTACCAACTACACTGGGCGCAGGTTACTCAGAGTCCCCGTTAAAATGTATGCAGGTAGGAGCAGTGACTTTTTTCTAAGGTTGATTTCGAAAGTGCTCATTTTATTGGGAACAGGCTTTAGTTCAAATGCTTACCAGGAGGATTATAAACTTCCATTTGAAAATTTTACAGGTTGTTGGCAGTGACATACAGATATGCTGATGAGCCAGAAAGGCAATGGTGTCAAAGCTGGCACTAAATACACATGGGGGTAGACGGCACATACCACACGACACAATGCCACCATTCCCCTGGCAAACATGATTATATCATAGCTCTCATTGTCAAAGCCAACGTCCGTCCGTTTAAACCGGGCAGAAATTTCGCCTGTTGACTGTCGCCATTTACAAGCATACTTTACAACTCATCCACTTGTTTTATTACATCATATATTGAAGAGTTGTTGCCCCAAAAATGCATAGAACACATACTTTGATATCTTTTAACATCACAGTATGATATAATTGACCCTAGTTTGTGTGCAACTACTTTTCTTGTCACTCATAGAACAGTTTGTTTTTACTTTGAGTTCAGATAAATCATGTATATCAGTAACTAATCATCAATTGGGGAAAATTAAGAAATGATGAAATACATTAATGTGTGTTGTGTATACAAACATGAAAACATTTTTTTGTATAAAATAGAGACATTTATGTGATATGGACCATATCACTTGAAACAAAAATCATCCATGGCTAAAAAACAGCTGCTTTAAAATTAGTTCAAAAGTAAATCTCTATTTACAGAAGTTTATGAATGTAGAATACTCATGAATTTACACAAAAATAAACTGTTGATACTGATGATGTTTATTTATACTGCTTTTGTATCACAATGAAGTGCATACCCAAATAAACACACTACTTCAAATATTGATGCTCCTGATATGTACATTAACTATTTTTATTATTATAATTGTGGACATTCTGAATGATTTAGCTGAAAATTACACCACAAACAAATAACACAAATGTCTGTTTTCAGAATACCACATCTTTAACATTACTGCCAATAAATCTGCCATAAAATAAGTATGTACATCCAAACAACATTAATAAATTCTAAAATTTTAGCATCATAAATCCAGCACCTCTGTATGTTTCAATAAATTTAAAACCTGCATCTGCATCTTCAAAGTATGTTAATGGTTATATTCCAGGTTTTGCTTTTCATGGTATGTACTGCAATATGCAACTGATACTAAATGAGTAACAGCAAATGAAATCGTGAAAGCTAAAATTGTTTGCAAGTAGTATGTGAAAGCACAAAAATATTCCACATATAAAAACACCTTTCAGAGCTTTGAAATACAGAGCAGGAGCAGTCAACAGAGCTTCAGAAAAAAAAAAATATATATATATATATTTTTTTTTTAATTATCCCCCCTTCCCCCTAAAAAAAAATTGACAAGATTGCATAAAAACTAATCCAACTAGATCATGACAAGATTTAATAAGTCTAAAGCTTCCTTTGGTACATTACACATTAAGCACCAAGTGATGCTCTTAAGAATAACAGTCAGTAAAGCACAGAAATTTTTAAAAGTGTATTTGAGCAAGTATGACGTATAACAACAATAAAAACAAAGATTTATTAAACACCACCACAAGAACTTCCATTATCAGACTTATCAAGCTCAAAATTTATGTACCTGTTAATGTTAAACACCTTTACATTGTCTGTTTAATATGTGATGTCCAAAATACATCAGTTATGTCTGACGAAAATGCAACTCGTACATATATGAAATAAGATTGAAAAACACTGACAACAAGACTACTATACCAATATATTTAGAAACAAAATATATATTTTAGCTGTGTTTAATATTTACCATATTTGTGCTATACAAAAACTTCACAAATGAGCAAATTCTTTTTGCCAAACAATTTGTAAGTAAAAACTGCTTACAGCAATCTCAACATATCGATAATTTTATAAATGAAAATATATAAGTAACCTTTACATCAAACTGTAATCTGCAGTAGAGTCTGTTTACCCAATACAAACGGCGATATATTGCCAGGTCTTAGCCTATATTGAGTCATACTGAGAAAAGTAAGGGGCAGTAGGTACTTCACTGAAATGAGATGAAGTGGGTGGCAATAGCCCAGACAGATATGAACGTAGTTTTGATAATGTGTTCGGGGAATCTGGTATGTCTGGTGATGGGGACCATGGTAAATATGAAGCCTGTCGTGATTCGTAGGTTCCCCTGTTCCTACGGGGGATGTCTTCTCCAGTAAGAAGGGGACTGCTCTCAGTATGCCTTGGAGTTATTATGGGCATTTCTGACCGTCTATACCGCTGCCTGCGTTTCAGGAATGGTGGGGGTGGAAACGGTGATCTGTTTCGTTGTTGGCAGCACTGCACTATGACTCCAGTTAGTGCCAAACCAATCCAGGTGAATGTCAAAATTAAATCTGACAAACAAAATACAATTTTAAAATGTTAACTTACATTTAATTAAAAGAAAATCTATATTTACTATTAGCAAGAAAGCTTAGCTTCAAATAATGCAGAACTTACCTTTAAACTGGAAAACAGGATTAATGAAGGCCTTCTTAAAGTCTTGTACAGTTGCTCTACGTATCATGTTTACGATAATGTATTTCAAATTTGAACCAATGTAATGGTCTACAGGGATAACAAAAGCATATGCTCCAAGGACTGCACATGATACTATGTTAGCTTTCATATTTGATGGGATCAGTAACAGTGACATAATCAACATCAAACTGGAAAACAGTATCCAGAAATTCAGGTCACTCTGAAGGAAATTGTAATCAGCTGAAACAGAAACATTATGAAAAGATTAAAATTTATGCCTAGATATGAACAATATTTATATCTCAATTACAAGAAACTAAGAGAGAAATATTACTTACCTATTCCTGCATAGAACATAGTAGCAGTAAAAATAAACCCGAGTGTCAGAGTAGCAAGGAGAACTGATAACACTGGGCTTCCGCAAAAGCACCAAACAAATAGCCACACAGCACCAAGTATAGCACCAAGAACTAGGGAGACGACTATGTTCACTGAAAATAAACAGAACTCCTTGCACAAGCACGTCTTTTCTCGCATTAAAAGATTAACAATTTTATCACTATTATTAAGAGTGCACATAGAAATATAAATTAAAATATGTTGCCTATTTCTAACCAAATTACACATAATTAAAGGCTGTTCATGATGAAATGAGCACTTAAAATCAACCTCTAGAAAATGTCACTGCCCCTGTCTGCATATATTTTATCAGGAATAGTGATTGGTATACATCCAGTCAAATTGTTAACAGCAGACTGAAAGTAGCTCCATGTTTCAATGCTGAATTAAAACTGTTAGATGAGCATTTGTGATTACTGAAACTATTTCTTTTGATTTTTTTTTGTGTGTTTAAAGCTAAAATAAGCAAATTTGCAAAACATTTACTTCAATAATAATTTCACGGTTTCACTCAACCAATGGATGAATAAAGTTCTGTTAATTTTACCTATAGTGGAAGAATACACAAAGTGCATACAAGCAGATCTTAAGCAGGGTTTTCAAAAGTGTTCAGTACACCATGAACATCCTATAGAAGTAAAAACATGTTATTAAAGCAAAATATTGATGTCCAATATTAATAATATTATAAATGTAAAATTTTGTATGTTTGTTACTCAATCGTGTTGTAACGGCTTGACAGATTTGGATGAAATTTGGTACAGGGGTAGATTATACTTTGGATTAGCACATAGGGTACTTTTCAACCCAGAAAAACAAACCGTTTCTTAGGGAATATATAAAATATGCCATTAACCATTAAGGTAAAGCACTAGGTCATTATAATTAAGGTTTGATTTTTGCACGCAAGTGAAGCCACGGGTAACAGCTAGTGAAATATAAAATACTACTAACTGATTTAAATTATGAACACTTAACATAAAAAATCTTTTAAATATGCACCACAAATCTGCTTACAAAAGACATGTAATTAAATGAATTAAAGTAACAGTTTTGGATACAGTAACACAACTACAGACCGAATTCGTAATAGGCTTGACTAATGGGGATCTGCAACTCTTAGGGCTGAAACCTTCCTCCTTAAAAAAAATACTACTGATTACCAATGAAAGCTTTATTATGAAAAGACCCTAGCCACCCTAGACAAATTTAAGTTCACTATCCTTATGGTCTATAACAAAGGTGTTCTTGTACCATGGGAATAGTTAAACCCCAGTTTCTCACAAGCCAGAATTCAAGGAAGATATCAATACCACAAATGTATTGATTATAGTAGAAACACAAGTACTTCCTGGTTGCCCCTGCACACTACATCTTCAGTGAAGTGATAGAAAGAGATTGTGGATGAACGAAAATGCTAACTGACAGGAGACAGTGCCCAGAAAACAGCTCAAATCCCAGGTGCAGGTGATGCACACACTCTCTGTTCCTCTCTACCATTGCACACACCTGCCGACATGGGTAACAGAAACAACGCTGGAGGTGACTTGCTGTGTCAGGAATGAGCAACCACTACCTGGAAAGATACAAGCACACTTACTATGAACTAAGTAAATATAAAACATCACCCACGCTTTTGACAGGTGACAACCAACACCAGCCAACCAACACCAGCCTCTTCCCATTTCGCATCTCCCATTTTAGTTGGTGTTCAGGGTTTAATCCCCCCCAACCTCAGAGCTGATGATCTACTCTCACCTTCTCCTCATGCAAAGGGATCAGGGATACAAGACAAGTGCCGGGTAATGAAAATAATCTAGGTGGCATGAAAAGGCCGACACTGCTAAACAAAATGCTTGCTTCCTCCCAAGAAAAGCGAAAAGCCAAAATAAAACACAACCCGAAATTGAACTGGCAGGGGTCTGCCCACACGTAGGCCACTTGTTGAACAAAAGTCAAGGATGGATTGAATGCAGCAAATCCAACCCTGTAGCACCAAAACTCCACATGCTGGTGAGCCCTAAGTGGCTACGTATGAAGTCCTTTTTCTAGGAAAGTGTGGGAGGGCACTTTCCTACAGGGAAAGTAAAAGGTAGGTATAGACTGTTCACGGTAAAAAGGGGAACTTTTGAAAGCCCTGCTTAAGAACTATTTGTATGCACATTTTGTGTTCTTCCGCCATATGCAAAATTATCATTGCCGTGGGCCTTATCGCTTTCTTCATGCATCGGTCAAGTGAAACTCTAAAATTACTAGAAAATTAAGTATTTTAAAAATTTGCTAATTTTTACACTTTTAAACATTGAAAAAATAAAGCGGTATGATTTTAAGTTATTACAAATGGTTGCCTAAAACTTTATATTTGACGTTAAGATATGGAACTACTTTCCCCTCCATCATTACCAACTTTACTGGACGCATGTCACTCGGTGTGCCCGTTAAAATATATGCAGTTGGGAGTAGTGACTTTTTCCTAAGGTTGATTTCAAAAGTGCTCACTTTATTGTGAACAGCCTTTACGATTTAAAATTCCGTTGACAGCAAGGTTGTTCGAGATTAAGCAAATTGCTCACAAAAGTAGAAGCAGGGAAAGAATTGGCCATGGCTTATAATAAGGACCCGTTCCAGTATTTGCCTGGAGTGATTTTGGAAAACCATGGAATACCAATATCAGGATAGCAGGACCGAGAATCTAGCCCAGGTCCTCTTTAATGTTTGTGAAGGTTAACCACTGCACAACCTTGCTCGGTGGGAAAGTATAAGTTTATGCTGTACTATCTAGACAAGAGAAACACATCCTCATTTCTGAAGCATCACACTACCACACTGTGCATTGGGTATTTTGTTGGCCTTTATTGCTAATACAAAATCCCTTTTCTTGGGTAGCAATAGGTGTGTACAGACTCCTAGAAGTTTTCTGACACACTGCTATTTCTTACAAGTCCAAATGCCTTTAACTAATATAGATCCCACATAGGCACATTTATTAAATGGATAGCTATAGGCTGTTCACAGTAATATGAGCCCTTTTGAAAGCCCTGCTTAAGATCTACTTACATGCACGTTGTGCATTATTACGCCTTATGTAAAATTAACATTGCCGTGGGCTTCATCGCTTTATTCATGTGTAGGTCAAGTGAAACTGCGAAGCTATTAGAAAAGTAAATATTTGATCAATCTGCTAATTTTTACACACTGAGGCATTAAAAAGAATAGAAAGAGAAAGAAATAATTTAAATGATCACAAATGGTTACCTAACCCTTTTTATTTGACGCTGAGATATGGAACTACATTCCTCCATCATTACCAACTTTACCGGGCGCATGTCGCTCAGGGCGCCTGTTAAAATATATGCAGACAGGGGCAGTGACTTATTTCTAAGGTTGATTTCAAAAGTGCTCACTTTATTGTGAACAGCCTTACGTACAGATTTGCATCTTGTACGGGTAGTCATCTAGTAATTCTAAAATCAATGCTACTGGTTGCTGGAGAACACAAACTCAAACTAGACTTGACCACCTTAGAAGGCTACGCAAAACCTTTACACCTAGAACCGAAGTTAAATATAACACCTGAAAAACCGCAATGTTACCACCCCTCCTGTGAAGATGCCAACAGAACATGCTATCATGATATAATTTCACCATCATCCAATATCTGACCCTTAAACTGCATACATATATACAATACAGTGTATCCATAAAGTCATTGTGGGATTTTGATGGTCTGTATTAATTTAACATTTAACAAACATCTCAAATATGTGCCAGATAAGAGACCATCATATCAAGTTTTATAAGTGCTTTGGCCAATTCAAAGTGGTTGCCATTTGTTGCCCTACACACATCTAGCAGATACTCCAGTTCTTGTTGCACACTACAAAGAACATAAGGTTTAACAGACCAAACTGCTTCTTTGATTTTTTTTTTTTTAAGTGCACAATGTTGTTGACTCAAACATTTTACATAAATTGCTTGATGTAGCTCCAAAAGGAAATGTCTAGTGCCATGATGTACAGCAATCTCTGCGGCCATGCTAACCATACACCCTCATCTACCACATGGGAACTTTCAAATACAAAAAACAAAATCAATCACAATCAATATTATTGTTAATGTGGAGAAGCACCATCTTGTTTTCAGTTTTATTAAGTTGCAGAGCCCGCCAGGAAATTCTTTCATATGGCTGCTTTTCATTGAAAATGTGGCGACATTTACTAGCAACACACATCGCATTTTCTCATTTCGCAAGCCAAAGGATGCATTGACCTACCTCTGCACTGTCCACATTTTGCCTGCTTCAATGGTGTGACTTTGCATAGTGTGGCATCACCGTCATGTGACTACCCGCATGCGCATCACAAGTCTCCACACTCCTGACACACTGTGATGCTCGTCAATGCCAAGTATGCATCATGCATGCCTTTACATTATTTTGTATGGGCACTGTAGGCATTGGAAACCCAAAAGTGACTTATGGCCTTCCCATATGTAACACAGCTTTCTTGGAAACTCAACAAGTTAGTCAAAATCACACTGCTGGCGAGACCGTAGCACGACACATAACCAGTTTGGTCCAAGTGAAGTTATTAAGAAACAAATATACATGTTGAATGTTATTTTACAATTCAGTAATATTTCCTTTTTCTCACATTTTACAATGGATACAGGCCTAACAGTATACGCATGTAGCTTGATTTTTACTAAAACACAGAAATTATTAAATACTATTTGTGAGTGTTATGTTAAAGGTATTATCTAAGGTAATGTAAATAATACAGGATTTAGTGATCTAAGTACAAACTATGATTAATTAAATATTATTGGGAATTTCCTGTCTCTTGGCATAACTTTCAATAGTTATTTAGTGTTGCTTTATTGTTACTTTGAAAGTCTCTGGCACATCAAACCTTTACAGTAACAAGATGAAATATTTTTTTTTTTAAGCACACTATAAATGTTTTCCAATTTTATTGTTTTCAAATATTTATCACCTGTTATAATATATGCCCTTTTAAAGTTCTAAAAAGCAAATTTATGGGAATTTCCAAAGTTCCACCAATTTTTTTTTTGGTTGAAGGATTATCAGTAACATTACAGTATTTTTTCTGAACATACTAAATAAAAATATGTAGACTTTTTTTTTTTGAAGTCCGAATTCTAAAAATTATTTACTTTCTAAGTGAAAATATAAGTCCAGAAATCTTTTCTCACACATAACTTAAACTTAATTTTGACTAAACCAAAAAAAGAGTACATGACTAATGATTTCAAATTATTTCTAACAGACTTCCTTCCTAATTAAAATACACTTTATTAATATATTAAAGAACAATATCAAAATGGCATTTTTACCTGTCCCTGGTATAAAAAATATGCTAGGTATATATCTAAAGAAGTAAATTTGTTTTTCACATAACAAAAATTGTTTTGGAGTTATATAGACAGTTGGTACTAGTCCAGGAATATTAGTCAAATGAGGGCAAGAATCTCGGAATGAGAGATAGTCAGCTATAAACTTGTATAAACCTTTATTTTGACACCCTAAAACTTGTCTCAAAACCTACCTATCGTAGGGTGTCCGCGACCACAGATATTTCAAGGTCAAAGGTCAAAAAATCAATTTTTTCACACATTTATTGCAAATATCTCGTTTCCTATGGGTTTTATGCTATTTGTATTTATTATAAATATTGTAGAGGATTAAATTCTCTACAACTTTTGTTTAAACATTTTTTTTATATCTTGAACCATTTTCGAGATAGAGGGCAGAGCGCGCGCAGTGTTTAACTATTTAGAGTATCATTCGAGGTCAACCTGTAGTCCCGATTAAAAACACGCCGTATAAAGTTGATAAATTATTGATAAATATATAATTCTAAATAATTTGCATTTTTTATTACCTATTACGTTATAATTAATAATTTTTTTCAATAATTCAGTATCTATTCATTTAATAATACTTACCTACTCGTGTACTTTTAAAGTTATTAAGGGAAATACTTTAATTACATTTTAAGTAGAAAATAATTAAGTACATCTATATTGAAATCCGTAAACTTATAGATTCTTTTAAAACGTTAAAAATTATACCTGGGACAATGGACCTCTATTGTATAGTACGAACCTTTCTATTTATAGCCAGAAAGGACAGATGTTCAATTGCTTACTCACGACCGGTTTCTTTTTCAAGGAACCACTGTTATTCGTTAGTTTTGAATCGTATCTTGGTAACCACGGACGTACAATTTTAAGAGTGATGGATAATTTGTGTTTTATATGTAAAAAGTCAGATTCGGAAGGTGAATCGTTAGTGAATCTAGTGCATTGTATAAAAACTCTGAGAACTGCAAGTATAGAACGAAACGACAGTCTTATTGATTATTTAAAAACCGTAACCTCTGTACAAGTGCATGAAAAGTGCCGAACTGTTTACATTAGCAAAAATTGTATATTAGCAGCAAAATGGCGACTAGAACAAGATGAAACTACAGCTTCTCCAACTGTACCGCATAAAAGACTAAGTGAAGTGTTCGATTTCAAGAAGCAGTGTTTATTTTGTGTGGTGAAATAGCTGAAGAGGCCACAGAGACAAAGAAAAAAGTATAGACGCAAGATAAGTGCAGTGAGTACTCTTGAGTTTAAAGACAATGTTATGAAAAAAAGCAGAAGAACGTGGTGATACTTTCGGAGAATTGGTGAAAAATCGTACATTTTTTTCAATATGATTTAGTTGCTGCTGAAGCTAAATACCATGCTGTTTGTTATACGAATTTCTTCGCAATTAAAGTACCATCGTCTCATCCGAAACTTCGTCAAGATAATCAAGTTTCAGAAGCTATGATAGAGATTTTCAATTACATAGAAAATAATAACGATTCACAATTTACACTAAAAGAGCTTAAAGATGTCTTGACAGGGTATGTACCAGATGATAAAACTATTATTTCAAGGCTACAACAAAAGTACTTAACCAATATAATAATTACGGAAAAAGTAGGAGCTTTTACGAACATTTCTATTCGTGATTCACACGCTAATATTTTATCAAAAGCTTGGTACGATAATAAAAACTTAAATCCTCAAGCAGAAAGACTAAGAACTGTAGAAGAGAACACGGAGGAATTTGAAATTTTACAGCGACTGGAAGACGACGATGAAGAAGAAGAAGAAAATTGAAATTAGAACTTGTAGTTATTATTAAATTTTTTTAAATTTCAAAGTTCATAAATGTATGAAATGGTATTTTTCAATAAAAACATTAATTAAAAATTCAATTCTATTCTTTTTATTTAGTTAGGAAGTAATTAGTATAAATAAGATTAGAATTAAAAAATAATTTAAGTATTTCCCTTAATAACTTTAAAAGTACACGAGTAGGTAAGTATTATTAAATGAATAGATACTGAATTATTGAAAAAAATTATTAATTATAACGTAATAGTTAATAAAAAATGCAAATTATTTAGAATTATATATTTATCAATAATTTATCAACTTTATACGGCGTGTTTTTAATCGGGACTACAGGTTGACCTCGAATGATACTCTAAATAGTTAAACACTGCGCGCGCTCTGCCCTCTATCTCGAAAATGGTTCAAGATATAAAAAAAATGTTTAAACAAAAGTTGTAGAGAATTTAATCCTCTACAATATTTATAATACATACAAATAGCATAAAACCCATAGGAAACGAGATATTTGCAATAAATGTGTAAAAAATCGATTTTTTGACCTTTGACCTTGAAATATCTGTGGTCGCGGACACCCTACGATAGGTAGGTTTTGAGACAAGTTTTAGGGTGTCAAAATAAAGGTTTATACAAGTTTATAGCTAACTATCTCTCATTCCGAGGTGAAACCCCTAATATTCTTGGACTAAACTATCAAATTTCATTAAAATTTGAAATGGCTGGGAAAAAATACCATTTGGTGATTTAACATGGAATGACCCTAATATAACTTTCGTGGTTCAAATGCAGATCTCAGCCGACAGATTCTCACAGGAATGGTGTTGCACATAGTACCATAATTGACAGTTTGCTCCAGATATTGTGTTTCTCTTCCATCTTTAATATGATCACTTCCCAAGCTTTTCAGGGAAAAAAAGCATTTTACCTCAATTAGGGTGTTGAAATGACCCACTTCTATAAATTATTTCTCACTTTCAACAGGAGAAACCATAATTTAAAGAATTTGTTGTTAGCAGTGTTGCCACTAATTTAAACCTGCAAGTACGAGAATCACAAAACTATAGCAGTTTCTTTAATTTCTTATTTATATTGAGAAATGATGACATAATTTTCAAGGAAAAATCCATAATGTGCTGTTAATACTTCTAAAGAAGTTATAATGGTGCAACACACTGCAAACACACGCAGCAAAAGAATAAATATCCTCAAGATTAATCATTTCAACACGTCAATAATTTTTACATAGTTTTTGCCAGTTCATCAACTTATTTTCATGGGATGATAAACGGTATATTTCTGTACATGGTATGAACATAAGCAATACATTACGATGATACTGTCAAATATAATAAGCAAGTAAGATACGTCAACCAAATGTGTTCAGTATCATGGTAGCATGCCGAACTTGTATTTAGGTATTTGTGGGTTCAACCCCAGCTGACTGCACTAGGGGGTTTCTGCAAAGTGGTTTTCCATTTACATTCCAGGCATATGCTGGTGCAGTTCCTTAAGGGGTTAAAGAGGTTAAAATAATGTTTTTTACATTTTTAGCACAATACATCATTTCATTGTGATTAAAAGTAATAGCATGGAAAAAATATGGCAAATGGACGAAAATTACTTTCTAAAAACAAATCTGAATATTTAACAAAAATAATGTGTCAGGCTATAACTGAAAATAATTGTTTTAAGATACCATGAAGTATATAAGAATATTTCTTGAAAACTTGCTGGGCAGTTCACTTGTATTTCAGTTGTAACTGAACAGATAACATTTTAAATAAAATAGCAAGAACTTAAAAGCTTTTTGCAGATGAACTAAGAGTCAGATTTCAATGAAATTGCAACATACCAGACCTGCGACTTCAATATACACTTAAAAAGAAACACAACTTTGTAATACTATATAAATTTTGAAATTTGTAGGACTCAAGATTTAAAGATAAAATTGTTGCATTTTTTACTAAAAACTAGAGTAATGTTATATTTTAAATAACTTGATATTTTTAACAAATTACTATCAACATAATTTTATTAAACCCAATAGTTATGGCTGCTACAATGTTCCACGGTACGGTCATACATGAAAACAGGACGAAGGCATCTCCAGGACTGTTTTAACAAACAGTCTAGATGTGGAAAGGAAAATCGAGGGCAACCGGTTGGTATGTAAACAGTAGTCATCACAAGGTCAGTGTGTGTGGTCATCAGTCCGCGAGGCCCGCCAGCTCTTAGACCTCAGCGAGAACATCCCTGTCGCAGCTACCAGCATCAGCCCCATGGAAGAGTGGGCCCCTATACAAATTTTATACGTTGAGAGAGATTAACAGTGCTGAGTACGTCGAAAGGCTAGCTTTGGGTGTTTACTATTAGTAAAGCAAGTTTCAGTAGTCTCCATTTGAGTAAATGACTAGCACAGAATTGTAACATTCTTCTGATGACCCTATAGTTTTGAATTTGTATCTCTACACAGGAGAGAGTATATACCTTAAATCACAAGTTAGTGATTTATTCTGTTTGTGCTTTGTAGTCCCATTAGTTATCATTATACTAAGAACAACCCAATGTAACACTGTAGCATCCTAAAACTTAATTTTAAAAAATGTTGGTATCTGCACGGTCTTAGTATGAACCTCCCAATTTCCTTGCCTAACACAGTTTCACTGGATGGTCACTTTGTACTGTGGATATTAATTGTATTTTGTACTTTTGTATGTAATGTGTAACTATGCTACGAGTGCAGTAGCTCTACCTGAACTAAGTCCAAACCAGTCAGTGAGTTTGATACTCCTTGATCATATTTACTGAAAACGCTTGATGGCACACTTTATAGGTGAAACAGGAAACACCTAAGGGCAGTGTCTAATAGTTCATTTAATAATGAGCCTTATGTTGTGGTTCAGAGTTGCAAGAAAATAGCAGAAGTATTACTACCATGATTGACTCTGGTTCTGCATCTACCACCAGTTGTGGGAAAGGAGAAGTGACTTGAGGCCAAGTAGGGTTATTAAACGACCCAAATATTTGCAAGACTTTGTCAGCTAATTGTTGAAGGTATTTGCTGTCATACTTGTAATTGATTGCACCAGTGTGATGTTAACTATTAAATAAATTAATTTTAAACTGTTAGTTAAAAAGAAATTAAGTAAGGGAGATGTAAGATATGTTTCCAAATATGTTGTGTTGGTAACATGCGAGATACGTGCCATCAGGCTGATGTGCTCGAGAGATATGGCGGCTATGTAAACATGCTGTCCTGTAATAAAGTTGTTTTTGAACCATGCATCTGCAATTATTTTATTAATCAAACAATATGATAGTACTATTGTTGAGCTACATTTAAAGTAGGGATGGACTGGTACCACATTTTGCTGATACCAACAACATAGATTATCAACTGCTGTTGCCCTCTATTACATTGATGCAGATACAAGTTTTGATGAGCACAAACATAATTCCAAATTCCCAATATTTGGAAATACTTTGTGTTACTTAAATCTAAGTATTCAGTTTTATGAACACTTTAAGCACTTTCTATTAGGTGTCTACATCATAGAAATGAAATACAACACTAATTTTAATGACAAATTTTACGATAGACAGTTTAACTGGGCAAATAAGTAACTTAACACCCAAGGAATAAAATGTTATACTGGACAATAGAGCATTAGAGCATTAATTACAAACATAGTTCATTAAAGTCAACCTTGAAAACTTCAGGCAATCTGATGCAAACTTGGATATTAGATCTGAGAAATATCGTACATAACCTCAACATGCATGTTTGTTTAAACCAACAGCATAAATATGTCATTGAAAAGAATTTTTTGAAACTAATTTAATATTAAATATTCAATCGAAATTTTTTAAATTTATATTAATAAATTTGCTTATTATTCCTTTGTCGGCCGAGCCATACCCAATCCCTTGGTTAAAGTGACAACTAATTTATTTGTGACAATTTTTGCCAATTATTACTTTCCGAGTCTTATTCAGACCTGTAACACACTAACAACCGACAGTTTCCAATATGAACTATGCCCATCAAAATCTTGTGTTGCTTTCACTCATCACTTTCAGTGTCATACAATTTGTTTTCATTGCTGCCAACCTACGAGTGCAGTACACGCATAAGAAGAATACAGGTTACTTTCTCATTGTCGCCAACATGCAAATGCAGTAAAAACAGTAAAAATGTAAGAAAAAATGAAAAACTCTTGCAGGGTGTAAACAATACTATTGATAGCACCAATTAACTGCATTGTTTCGCATTCACATAGTGTCCAAAAACGAATGATGAAAACCATCTTTGGCAAATGTACCAACAGACAATACGGTAAAATGTAAACAGAAACAAATCATTGAAAAACAATTGTTCTGAATATATTTTGGGTTTCGGACAGACTATCTGATTGAATGATGCTGTAAATTAATGCTTTACGAGACGTAGCATGCCGGGTTATTTACGAGTGTGTTAAATAAACTGGTGTTACTAATCTGTGAATAATAATCAGTATACAATGTTCAGACGCCGCCGATGCTGATGGTCGTGGTATCGGCTAGTTAATCTGTATCAGCCCATCCCTAATTTAAAGTTCACCACGCCAATATAGATGAGATATTGCAACCGATATCTCACACTGACATTCAAACATAAATAATGTAATTCTGAAATAACACATGTGAATGCTTTAGTGCTTGACTACTTCCAATATTTTAAGTTTAATAACTGCTTATACAGGATAATTATAAAGTCCCTATCCATTTGTGGGAAATCGCTAATATAGAATGTTTTGTTTAAGGTGTCGAAAATGTTCACAATTTGAGAGAGGATAGCTGTGGTCTGCGCTCGTCTGCGAGAACTAACGTACGGTGCAGTGACAGCTGAGTGCACACAAAGATTTAGGGAACTTGGAACCACAAATGTGATCTTCCGCCATCTTGGCAACCAAGTCAATTGTACAGGAAGTGTGGACGAAAGCATTCAGGCAGGCCACTGGTATCTGAAGACACTGTGAAATAGATTCAGGAAGGCTTTGAAAGAAGCCCTCGTGCACAGACCCTGCATCTCAGTCGTAAGCTTGATGTTCCACACTCCACTGCGTGGAAGAGTTTTACATTCCATGCGCGATTAAATTTGTTGACAAGATGGCGAATGGCTACATTTGTGGGGCCATGTTTCGTCCATCTTCATGTGAAACAACTCTCACTGCATTGTACGTTAGTCCTCTCAGACAAGCACGGACCACGGCTATCCACTGTTCAATGGGGAACATTTTCAATACCTAAATCAAAAACGAGATATATTAACGCATACCCACAGATGAATAGGGACTTTATAATCATTCCGTATTGTATAAACATATTTTTCTGCTGTTCCATGATTCCTGCAAAAACTATACCTCTGAAGTCTGGATTAAAACCTGTAACTTTCAGATGATATCACTAATATGCTTTAGAATTATTTGCTATTACCGATGCAATGTGTATTTTCTCAACTGCTTTGCAAATCACATATGAATATCAATAACTCTATTGTGTATATTAATTTATACTTTCACAGATTTGAAAATGTAATACTATGACACTTAGCCAACAACAACAGCAATGCTAATAACATAGTACAAAATAGGTGCAGCATATCAGCACACCTTCACACACACATCTATATGAACACCCACAGCACACACGTATATGCACTCATACCCACACCTACAGCCATGATCATTACTTTGCTGGGCAAGATTAAAAAACAGGGACCTCCCTTTCCCCATTTAAGACAATTTTAAGTTTACATGACAGGAAGTAAAAAAAAAAAATAAGAAAAATTAATAGTGTTATGAAATATGATTTAACATAACATAACATATCCATAATTTAACATGTAAATGCATAATATTGTTCTACAATTTACTGACCTGTATCTGATACCAAGTCAATTTTAAGTTTATGGTTACATTACATTTAGTTATTGAAAATGTTTGTCGCAAGGTCTTCTCAAGCTGGAATCTGTTTTTAAAATACTGCATATTGCATAATGTACTAGGTAGGTTAGACTCGCTTCTCAGGCCATCTTCCTAGCTCGTGACCCTTGGGGCAACTGCTCTGTTTGCTCCACCCTTGCGATGGTATTGCCCAACCCTCCAAGCACACATCCACTTGTGCCAAATCACACAAAGGCATAAGCCTCTTTCTGGAAGAACATACGCTAATGAGTACACTGGTCAAACGTACTTTCGTTAGTGAGTATTGGGTTGGAGAGTGTATTGAGAGATTTGGGTCAGTGCTCAATAGCACCAGTTGGGGTGAAATGAGATGAGGATGGAGCAGTGTATGAATGCAAGAGTGGGGAAAATGGAAGTTCCCCAAGAAAACCCGCTGATGAACTGTAAATCTGCTGTGTTTCCCACATATACAAATCAAAGTGACCTTGATGGGGAAATTAACCTAGTTCACCTTGATGGGAGAGTAATGGAATGGAGTTTAATTATATTTCTGAAAATAACTATGATATATCTGAAAAGTATTGGGCAATTAATATGTAAGAATTACTAACACTGTAAAAATTTCTATATTTGTGAATACCACCACTTAAATCAGCATTCTTTTGGAACTACTTGCTAGCAAACCGCTACAACACAACTGTGATGATTTTGTTACAAGCATTTTGCTATAGATATTTAAAATATTTATAAAGTTTGCAAATTCCTAGCAATGGAAAAAAATTCCAATCCTTCTCTTGACAGTTTACTCGTCTGCAAATGTTCTGGTCTACAAAAATACTTCAGTGAACAATATGTACGAAATAGGTTCAACATTAGTGTGGGTAGAAGTGGAGCAATAAGTGTCAAGAGTAATCGTATGCAAAAAAATTCTTTAAACTGATATTAAATTTGAAATTTGAGAAGTTTGTACATGTTTAATTTCATTACTGCACAAGATATAATTTGAGAAGTTTGTACATGTTTAATTTCATTACTGTATAAGATATAATTTTGAATAAAAACTTTTGCTGTAACAGGAATCACTGGGTATTTTATTTATTTGAAATCATTAAGCTAAAGCTATTACAAGCACATACATACATGCATGCATGCACACCAACATTCACATATAATGTATTGAACCCTACATTCATGTATTATGTAATGCCTACTACATGACATATTTAACATACTACACAACATACAACACTGATGACTAACCAGGGCCATATTTAGGCATGGACCTTACAGGCCCGGGACCAGGGCAGCAAATTCATGAAGGCGGCAAAAACTATCATCATGTATTGAAAAAATATTTTTGTAGTGGGAAATAATGTGTTTATGCAAGAAAATTGATAAGTTAACCATTGTGAATCTTGTACTTGTACCGACTCTGTGAGAACAGCAAACAATTTTCAAACAAGTAAATGAGTGCCCTTTACTTTGGTGTGTACGATCATAAGGGGATATTTAACAATGACATGCTGTGGACAAGAGAAGTTTCGTTTTGGCCAGCAAGTGGTAGTTGGTCACACTGTTTACTGTTTGTGAGAATGAGGTTGTTTTGGCAGTTAATACTACAGCTTATTTTTAGTCGTTTCATAACAAATGAGTAGTGTTTTGATAGCAGTTTGTTTCCTGTTGATTTTACACACTGTACGGCAGAAAATGTTCAAGTGGAGCAAAATATCGCAAATTGGTTGAAGAGAAGAAGAGGAAAGAAGAAATTATGTCTCAAACACCAAAACTACGTACATTTTTCTCCAATAAAATGCATAAAACCAAAGCAAACGCGTTGCACTCTACAAACAAAAACTTTGACAATGAACATGATAAAAAATAGAAAAATTAAGTGTACACCTAGTTTTAGTACCGATTCCATTTTACCTGGTATAACCAGTGATAAAGAAAGTCATGTAGATGTAGTTAATGTAGAACTTAAAGAAAACAAAACAAATATTAAAATCTAATGATTACCTCTTTCTTGGGAAATAAATGATACCACACTAGACTATTTTGTAAAAGAAATTGACATCAATCAAAACATAAATGACAATTTTTTTGATTCGAAGCGGGTTTATTCCAACAAAGATTTTAGACAAAATCACTGTTTGAATGAAAAATTTTGAATGGTTAATGATGCGTGGCTATCTTGTGTATTCTCGCAGGAAGGGATCTATTTTCGGTGCTCCGTGTAAACTTTTTGGAGGAACATCACAATTTAGAATGAGTGGTTTTAATGATTGGAAGCATGCCAGTCAGCAGGCGACAGAACATGAGAATTAATTTATGCACTGAGACTGTATTTTAAAGTTTAAAAGATGGGTTACTGAATAGTGCAGAATTGACAGGCATTTACTATCTCAATCGGAAGAAGTTAAATATTGGCGTGCCAATGAAGATGTTTGGGTGACTTAACATTGAGGTTTTGAGAGACGATAAAGGTGAAGCGAGGTGAGTATGGAGCAGCGCCGGAATGCAAGGGCACAATTCCCACATGCAAAATGTGGGAGAGACCTTGCTGGGAATCAAACCCAATTCGCCTAGGTGGGAGGCAAGTAGTCTAACCACTACACCACTGTGGTACCTTTAAATATTGGAAATGTATTTTAGAGATTAGTAACTGCCGTGAATAAACTATTCTCTTATGGGCCAGCATTTAATGGTGAGACCTATATGAAGAATGGAAATTTTATGTGCACAGAGCGTATTGCAGAATTTGATCCCTTTTTGACAGGCTACATTGCCCAATATGGAAATCAGAGCGAAGCTAAGCCATTGAACTTGCCATTTGGTACCAACAAAACGGTTATACAGATTATGGTCAAAACAGTCATCAGTAAAATAGTAAGGCAAATAAAATAATTCAAATATTTTGCAATTTATTGTTGATGATTCTACACCTGACTTTGCATGCAGTGGCTAGTTCAATTATATCATTAAATATATAAACAAAGAATGTTGTCCTGAAAAACTTTCTTTTTTAATTCCTAATAAAATTAAGGACATACTGATACAGAGCTGGCTGACGCTGTAATCATCTTTCTTTTAGCCCACGGGTTAGATATAAGTAACTGTTTAGGTCAAACATATGGCCATGCTGCAAATGTGTCAGGAGTACATTCTGACCTGAGAGCAAGAATAAAACAAGCCAATCCATTGGCATTATTCATATCATGTTCAGCTCACTCCCTTAATTTAGATGTGTAGAGCTCTGCAACATGTTGTAGGCTAGCCATTCGCTTTTTCGATTTGCTACAAAATTTATAAACTTTCGTTTGCATCAACCTATCGTTGGAAAATTCTACAGTCGTTTTCCAAACAAGGAAGCCTTTCACTACAAACACACTGTGGAAACAAGGTGGCGTGCACGAGAAGCGGCATCTAAAAGTCTCAATATTTATTTTAAAGCAATTATCGAAGCACTGAAATCCATAACAAAAGCTGAAAATGAAAAGTCAGCAGTCACTAGAAAAGAGGCAAAGTGAATTTTTAAAAAGTTAGTATCTTCTGAAATGACTTTCATGGCTGCAGTGAGGAGACCTATCCTGGAAAGATTCAATGCTGTAAGCGAACAATTGCAGTCAGAAGAAATAGAGGATACAGTTGCGAACTTGTGTAATTCCCTCATTGAAAATGCCATTTGACTTTCATGAAGGTATTGGGGGAAGAAAATTTCAATACAGTAAACAAGATGAAGAAATACAAGAATTTAAGCCTAAAAGAATTAAGAAGCCTGACAGATTTTTTGAAGAGTTAGGATCTGAAAATAAATGTGATCCCCACGAAGAAAATAATTTAGGTTCTGTCCTGCAGCTCAGTTATGTGATAATACTGGACACATTGTCAACAGTATTGACTACCCAAAGGTCAGTTTACAAAGAATTTTCAGAAAGATTCTCATTTTTATCTCGCCTCACTGACACTGATCCTCATCTGATTCACAAATCAACTGATACTGCAACAGATGTAAACTTCAGACATAGAATAAATGTTTGGAGCAGATTAGTTTATAAATCTCAAAAGTTTTCTCTACAAAATTTGAACGAACTTCTGATGTCTAAAAACTTTCACAACTTTTGCTGACATATTCATATTGGTTTTAAGATTTATTAATGTACTCACGCTACAAACTGTTTAGCTAAAAATACTTTTTTAGCACTTGTGAGAATTAAAAATGATTTGCGTTCATCACAAACTCTACAACGCTTGGTACAACTTGCAGTGCTTGCAATTTAAAAAGCAAGACGTAAATCACTTACCCATTAGTTGCAAGTGTTATAATGTTGGCAACTGTAAATAAACGTGTGATGTGATATATTGTCTGTGCAGTTATGTACTGGATTTGGTGCTCATAGCAGGAAAAAAAAAAGGAGGCTGGAAAATATTTTTTTGGGCCCACAGGTGTGCCAGTAGTTAAATTCAGCCCTGAGACTAACATGCTAAAACAAATAGTAATGTCAAAAATTAACATTTTGGACATAATATTTCTAATATATAACTGCACAAGTCTTTGGTACATATATACTACCTCTCTGCAAGAAAATCTATAATATATTTCCTAATTTAATTAGATTAAAAATTGTAGGTATTACATGCTTTACATAAAACCCATTCATGGATCGCTATGTTATAGCAACCAAACATTGTACAATTAAAAAAAAAATCTTTCCAAAAATATTTTATGAAATTATTTCTCCAATATTAATTTACACAAATTCTTTTATAGGCTGCTAATGGTAAAATGAACACTTTTGAAAGCCCTGCTGAAAATCTTCTTGCATGCACGTTGCGTAATCACCTTATGTAAAATTAACATTGCCATGGGCATCATCACTTTATTTATGCATCGGTCAAGTGAAACTGTGGAATCGTGAATTAGAAAAGTAAGTATTTTACAAGTCTGCTCGTTTTCACACTTCAATGCACTAAAAAAAAACAGGAAGCGAAGAAATCATTTAAGTTTTCACAAATGGTTATCTAACACAATTTGTTCAACGTTAAGATATGAAACTACTCTCCCTCTAACATTACCAACTTTATTGGGCGCATGTCACTCAGTGCACCTGTTGAAATATATACAGGTAGGAGCAGTTACTATTTTCCAAGGTTGATTTCAAAAGTGCCGACTATCGCGAACAAAATTTGGTAACACTCTATGCTTATCTCAGGAAAATGCAATGGTGCTACTTTAATTTTTTTTGTATTCTGTGTTAACACTGCATTGCTAAGTAATGTTCGGACCAAATTTCTCCGAATTCTCCAGTTATTCTAGAAAAAAAAATAGTATATACAATTTCTTGGCAACTAGTAAAAAAAAAAAAAATCTAATATAACGCGCTCTATTATATAAAATGTAATAAAAATGCCAAAACTTAACATTTATGAAAAAGTACTAGTTTTAAGGAAAACATTTATTTAGTTGAAAATTATTGTTCAGTGTCAAAAAATTTCTAAACACTTTTCTTATGTTGTTAATGAGAATGTTTGGATGTACAGAAAACAATAATACTGCAGGTTTTAAATACATCATCAGTCACCTGTTTGCAAGTCTTTTTTCGTGTTTTTCCTGACTTGTTTTCAAATTTCTCGCCTTTTCCAGGTTTCCAGACTTAATAGCAATGCTATACAAGAACTTTTGCGGACCTTTCCAACTTCTCATAATTATTCCCTTGTCTATTTGTGATGAATAATCAATCACCTTTAATTTTAAATAGCCATTGAAAAGCATATTCCTGACAATATTCAACCCAATAAATATCATTAACTTGCACACATGCATTGAAGAAACTGTTATTAGTTACAGGGAAGTTGAGCAGTTCACATTAATAATAGTAATAATACCCATTTGTACTTTTATGTGAAAACCAGAACTTAAAATAGAAAAATTACAGACATTTTTTTTTTTTTACAGATAAGGCATGAAACAATCACATTTTACATTTTTATGGAGGAGTGTTTAAATTATAACTTTATTAAATTTTGGTAATTTCGCTGTATGAGCAGTTTATTAAAAACCTTTACTTGTATACACACACCAAAAAATAATATTTTGCACTGTCTACAATTTGACATAACCACAGCAGATCTCGTAAAATACTATTCACGGGTATGGAGGCACTACTGTATTACATTACAGATACTATATGCATATGCATCTATACAAATAAATAAAATAGAAGAGTGTGTGTGATTTCAGAATTTTCCACTTTTAATTATATTTTCATGTAGGATAATTGATTACTAAGCCATATCTAATGTTAATTTTTTTCATGTCTGTCTAACCGGATTTAACCCAAAAACCATTGAACGTATCGACATGAAATTTACAGTCTATAGATAACAACACCCATACTAACTTATTCTTTGTTTCATCGTGATATCTCAAACTGTTGCAAAGATATGATGGTGATCAGGGTTGTACATAGGTACACAACACGATTACTGCATAAAAAAGCATTGATGTAACAATAGTTCAATCATTTCGCCTTTCTTTTTTGTCTATGGGCTATCCTCCTTTCCGTCCCAAGGTATGCAGAGGCCCATTGGCTAGAGCTATTCCAAGTGAGGCCGCATCTAAGCTAAATTTTTTCATGTGTCTGTCTGTACAACCGGATTTACCTAAAAAAAAAAACACTGAAAGTTGACGCAGGTTAACAGCCAGCGGCACTAAGTCCATGATGGCGCTACACTGAAAGTTGACGCAGGTTAACAGCCAGCGGCACTAAGTCCATGATGGCGCTACACTGAAAGTTGACGCACGTTAACAGCCAGCGGCACTAAGTCCATGATGGCGCTACACTGAAAGTTGACGCAGGTTAACAGCCAGCGGCACTAAGTCCATGATGGCGCTACACTGAAAGTTGACGCAGGTTAACAGCCAGCGGCACTAAGTCCATGATGGCGCTCACCACTCACGTGACACGTGGGCATGCACGTGTGCAAAGAGGCTCCAGTTTGAACTTTCCTAAACGGAATATTTATTTAAAGTGTACAATTATGTCTTGTTTATTTTCAGGTTTTTCAAGTGTCAAAAATGTTAACATGCATGTTTTATTATATTTCACCATGTTTGGTTATGTTTTTGAAATGTGTGCTGCACGAAGGTTATGAACACTATTATTCCGGCGTGAACGCAGTCATAAAAGACAGTCAAAGAATACCAAAAATTATTAAGAAAATTCTAAAATATAAATAAATACTTAAATTGCTTAAATGCCATTTATCTTAAAATATAAAAGTTTTACTCTGCGTGCATATCACTTCCAGTTATGTGAACCCCGTAGGCACCGAGGTCTGTAAAAGGGAGGTTGGCTCAATCGCCTACTGCGCGCTGAGTGGCTGCCTGCTTATGACGTAGCGTGCAGCCCTGAACCGAGCTCGTGGTGCGCGAGCCGAATATAAAGGAAAAACAAACTCGTCATTACAACCAAACCATTTAAGATAATGGCACGAAACTTATAGGGGTTAGGAAGAAACATTACCGGACACCTAGCCGAGATCTTGCTTCATTTTATCTGATGCACTCCTCTCGCAATTAAATAAATTATCGCGCTGTTTTTTTGTGTGCTCGTGTTATTGTAGTTAAAATGTTTTTCTGTTATAAGGTAAAGTTTTGTAAGCGTATAAAATGCAGCTAAATATTAAAATTTAAGATCTTTGCTTAGTTAAAAGTCAAACTTAACAGATTTGTAATAACGAGCGAGCTTCATTGTTTCAAAATAATGCAAGAATTCCGCAATATGATATGAGCTAATGTAAACAAATGGAAACCGAAACGACTATGGCCACACACTTACAAGGGTGTTATTTTTAATATGTTCATATACAGTAACATAATGCGAAGAGGAAATTTCAGTTGAAATCAAACATCATTCCAGGGAAATATTAACATGTTTGAAGAATATAGTGTATTTAAAATGTAGCTTTTTCAAGCAGAGAGACAGACACATTCAAGGAATCTGTCAAAATTAAATAAAAACGTAATAAAACACAATCGAGTTAACTCATAAAATTTATTTAAAATTACTTTTGAAATTGACTAAGAATAGTGTAACAGCAGCTTCATGAAATATTCTTGTGGTCTGCATTTTTAATACAAGAACTGTTACTATATTTACGGCAACTGTGCTGAAAATCTATCTTTACAGAACTGCACTGTCAAAAATTTCCGTCATTTAACCCGTTCAGTCATTGTGTCCACTATCGTGGACATGTTGCAAGTGAATGATACTTCTGGTCACTATTGTACACATCAAGGTATCAGTGCCGAACACACTGAGAGTCTACCTTGTGGCTAATGTGTTTTGTGGAATTTTCTACACTATGAATAGTTCATGTCCATATCATTGAGGAAGCTGCACATTATTCATTTGCTGCGAGGAAGAAACAATACAAGTACAGCTAATACTGAAAAATTACACAATTGCAACACTGACTCAGAAATTAATGTGTGAACAAACGGGTTGACAGAGATTTTTATAGAAATTTGCCGCTAATGTACCCAATTCAGATCCGTTAGGATGGAAAACGAACCAATTTCTGTACTTAAAATACGAAGTAATCATTGATTGTCATAGCTTTGCGTGTTGGGAACAAACAATGCCAAGGATACACTAAGCCTTCTTAACCACCGTAAAAAGAAAAACATTTGCATCTCAAACACTGTAATTTAAAACATCAAAAGATAGCACAAATACTTTGTAGCAGACGGAATCTTCAAACACTTCGACCATATGGAAGATTAAAAATGTGTCTACTATTGTAAATATTAACAACACTTGTGAAGTATCCATATAAGAGTATGGTTGATGAGCTGGGTGCTAGGTTACGAACGTTTTTATTCGTGTTAAAATCACGCCTCAGGCCGAAATGGACTTAAAATACTTAATCTATTTCTGTTACACAGTGCAACATCCTCGTTTTGGCTATTCACGGTATACTGAGCACTTTTGAAAGCACTTTCATTTGGAATAATAGTAGATAAATAAGAGTGCAGTGGAATATATACACTGTATTTATTACTTACATAGCAATATTTATTTGAAAAGTTTGTTGAAGGATAAAAAAATGGCTGAAAGGGAAAAGTAACTAAGGCCTCAACAGTACTCACTTTACAGTGGCAACGGCAATAATGCAATTTTTGGAAAACCACGTCGCATGTCACTAACATAATTCAAAAGATACACGGAAAGTTCCGTAAATTCAAGGAAAGTCCGTTACTGAGAAAAAATGCGTGTCCGTATTATTACGGAGATTTCTGGATACATTTTTACCAGTACTTTTCTATAATTCCACGGAAAACTTTTCAATGTGGTAGTATTACTTCATTGTTCAATTCTAAAGAAAACAGTTCGCTGTCAGTTCGGAATCAACAACCAGAAGCAGAAAACAAAAGCAAGAAACATCGTTATGAGCCAGGAGTCCATTATAACAATTATAATAATGCTGAAAGTTATTTTACTGTCTATTATAGCTGTACAAATGATTTGGGAATTGTTAGATATCAATATCGGATATATTTGACCATCAAAACTTGTTTCAAAACAACATTTTCTTCGAAGTGTTGAGAGGTGTAACATGTATCTGGGTTGAATCAGTCTTCTCTTCTACATTTAAAGATCCATTTAATTTTCCATGCATCCTTCGGAAATCTATGATAAGAAATTAAATTACAGTGCAATTTTGTTTTATCTACACTATTGCTGCAAACTACAACAGCACACCCTGTACCTGGCATCATACAGTCTACTCAGAAAACATGTGGCCATCATCAAAACAACAAATAGCTTGCTCGCACAGGAACTAATCTCGCGAGGAATGTAGGCCGGGCTGCCTGGGAGGTCTGCAGGCTACGTCACGCCTCTACCCCTCGCCGCACAGACCCCTCGTCTATATGGCCCTTCTTGGGCCAACCTTCCCTTTTACAAACCTTAGGTCCGCGCGATCCCTGCTTCTGGGCAGTCCGTCGAGGAGAGCTGGTGAGGTAACACGCATTACAAACTTTTTCCACTGATGTAGATTACAATAGCTTCATTTTAGTATACCGGTTAACCTTTGCTTTGTGTACGTTTTGCCAGACACTTCCCAGCATTATGCTTCTGCTTATCTTAATTATTTGTGCTCTTGCGGCTTTTTGAAATTTAATTGAGGAGAAAGGGAGGAAAGATGCCGGAGCGGCCACGTGGCCCGCGCAACTTGAATCAGATGCCATCCGCCTATGCTAAAGGCGTTTCAGTGTAATTTCTGTATTATTGCTGCGAGCAATATTAAGGTCTTTTTTTTCATGGTCGTATTCCTGAGTAATTTTCATGTTTAATTGTTTTACGGCCACATCACTTGCGACCACGTGGTTAACAGACGCCAAGTCAATGTCCACGCCATCCACGTGCTTTAAGGGTTTATTTATGCACGATCATGTGTGCTGTATTTTATCTTGGGGTTCTATATAATTTGTATTCAGGGTTCCATCTGATTTTCACGTAATTGAGGATTTGTATGTTTGACCACGCGGTCATTTTAATGTTTGATTTTCTTGCCATCCGGCATGCTACAATCTCAGAACCAGTTCAATCTGCAAAATAATAATTTTCAAAACAGAAATAATAGTTTATCTAGACAGAATTTGCCATTTTAATGGAAGAAAACTGAGAATTCATCTGCACCACGTAATCAGCTACAAAGAAAAACCAGTGGCATCCGCTGAATCTAAGTTTGCTTTCATGCATATGTGTATTTATTGTGACCACTCACATTGTGTCCCAGCTTATTTCAAGGGTATTTTAGTCATTTATGGAAAGTGTACGATGATATTATTTCCGTCCTAGCTGGCGATGTGTACAGGCCGTCACCTCACTAACCACGTGCGGCAAGACGAGCCCCAACAAGTCCGCGTTAGTGATGTTATGTAATCACATGTGTTTGCGTAATTTTTTTATTCTGTTTCATTTCATTATTCTCTGCACCCTATCTTCAGGGAAAATCGTCAGTCCACCCTAGCGGCTGTCAACCCCTTCCCTTGTGGAGATTGTGTTTTCTAACACCACAGAGAAGTCATCCATCTAGGAGAGCGCTAGATTAATTGCGGGCTGGGGAGTGCCCGAACGGAGTTAGCTAGACACATTCGAGTCTTTCGTAAGAAGTAATGTTGGCACAATCCTGTATGGTTTACTGAATAAAAGCAAAATGCACAGTGCTCTAAGTATTGCTTTTGTAGTGGCCACAACCTCTCGCCCAGTTATGAGTGATCCAAGTTTATTAAAGTTGTTTAGTAATGCAAAGTGTTTTGTAAGTATGCTCGGGTGAGACGGACACACAGAACCCACAGCATCCCTGAGAACCCTTAATCTCAACAGTGCGGTGACTGGTAAACACCGCTGGCGCCCACCTACCGTAAGTTTATTGAGTCACCGTTCGTCTCGTGTCTCACCCGACGGCGTCAACGTATTAACATATAATTTAGACAGTCTATAGATAGTAACCCCTGGACTAATATTCGAAAATAAGTCCCAAATTTCATGTGAACGAAGTCAAAGGGTCAGCTAGTATAATATAAAACCCTTGCTGAGAAGAGTTGTAAAGCTTAGCTTATCCCTTCAACCTCACCGTCCCCAAAAACATGAAACCACAGTAGCCTGCAAACATAAATACCAGACTTGAGCTGTATTATTTGGTTTCCTTCTTCAAAGTACACAGTATAGAATGGTCCACTTAACATGGAAACCTTAAAAATTTCCGCAATAGTTGCACATCACAAAATGTGGTTTTCGTTAGATGATAGTACGTACGGGTTGTAGTACTTTGCCGTATAGTCACTATTCGTAACACTTTTGTGGACAGAGAAATTGAACCAATATTATGGTTTATTAGCTGGAAACTTACATTTATTTCAATGGCAGCTGAAAGTATGTACAAGGACGAATTCAGTCTTGTAGCATTTGCAATGGAACGTATCACAGAAACGCCAAAAAAACAATGTGCAAATATGATTAAATTAGGTAAGCCAGTAGCATGGGGCAAAGCTATAGGAAGCAGTTCCACCAGGATAAGTCACGTTACGTGTTTACTTACAGCTGTGAGCAAATGCTATATCGCTGAATTCCTCTTTGCATGTACTTTTATATGCCATATTTTGTGTTTCCAATTAGAAATTAATGTGTGGTTCAATATGTGTCCACACATTTGTGTTACAATATAGTCACTATGTGGCAAATTACTTGCTCCCATACATGCAAAACGTGAACTGCAACTATTATGGAAACTTTGGGAGTGTCCACATTACGTGGACCATCCTGTATATGTTGTATACCGGGAGTGTCCACGTTACGTGGACCATCCTGTATATGTTGTATACCGGGAGTGTGCACGTTACGTGGACCATCCTGTATATGTTGTATACCGGGAGTGTGCACGTTACGTGGACCATCCTGTATATGTTGTGTACCGGGAGTGTGCACGTTACGTGGACCACCCTGTATATGTTGTATACCAACAAATTTCACTTAGACTGGTAAAACTAATGTACCAGAAACAATTTACAGCACACAGATCAAAACTTCACTTTTTCTTAACAATTTGAACTATTTAATTTACCTACAAAATACTGAAATGAAATAACAAATAATCATTATCAAAAACTTAAAAAACTGGTTTCTTAACTAGCTCATGCAAATTAGTAAAAATAAACTTTGAAAATGTTCATACTAGACGTACATACCTGTGTAATCAATATCCAGCAATACAGACAACACAATATGTGCCACTAAGCCACCAGAAATGCATCCCAGCAAAAACATTTCTGTTTTGAAAAACTTATGCCCAAAAAGGCATATCAAGAGACCAGTGAACAACACCACTGAACATATAACTTTTGTAACTGGCGTTCCTGAAAATAGGTTGAAAAGAATTAAACAATAGTCTTTGTTAAATACAAAATTCTTAGTTTATAGTGTGCTGTACAGTGCTTTGAAGTTAGATATGAATTATATGTTGAGACTGTAAATGTGTGAATGCTAAGCCTGCTCACTTTGAATATGTCCTGCATACATGCAATCAAACATTTGGTTGTAACTGCCTATTATATTTAAAATGTGAGAAATATAATTATGGTACGACAAAATTTGCCTTAATTGTTTGAACAATTTATCAGCTTTCCTGAAGGCTTCCAAGCACTTTACATTCACCATGAAAGCAAAATGAACGTGGACATTAACTTATGTAAATTATTGGGAAAGCAGACGTTCACTTGTTCCTACTTAATTCCGAATATATTGAAGATTTATCTTTATTGAGTACATATTTTCATGCTTGTTTGACATATTCATTACAATTTTTTTAGTGTACTTTATTTATAAAGTGTTAAAACATAAGTTTTTCACTGTATGTACTTGACACATTTTATAACTATCCATGCAAATATGTGCGAGGTAGTTGTTGAACACTCAACTCCCACTGTTAATATAAAATATTGGCAATCTTCCTCGCTGTAGGTTGTTTGTGTCTGTTAACTATTTTTTCAATAATGGGTGTCAGTATATTAGGGAAGCTGAAGTTTCTGGACTATTATTGGTGAAGAATAGGGTCAAAACACTTGGGCCTTTTTGAAGTTTGTGTTTATGGGTATGTTGGCCATGAAAAAATGAGATACTTTATATCCTTACCCCATACTGTCCAGCTATGTCAACAATAACTCTTTCCTCACAAATTTTTTTTTGAATACATAGTTTTTGCATAAATATGTCAAAATTGCAGTTTTAATATTTTAGAAATGTATAAATTAAAGAAAACCATCTTATGTATGGAAGTGAGATAATTCACACTTAAAGAAGATGCGAAGAGCTATTTCAAGACTTCTACAAAATTGTACAAGGAAATGTTATTGCAATTTAAAAAATTTTACTGAAAATAAGGAAATTCTCGCATATTTTTTACTTGAGACCGATCCTAAATTTTTTGAAAATAACTTTTGCTAAACATACCTTAAAGTGAATCAATACAAGATTTTTCAGTTACCCTCTTTAAATTTTATGAAAATGGTTTGGTTTATTGTATTTATCAAGCTCTCAATTATGGGTGGACACACCTGATCTGTGTGAAAAGTGTTTCAGTGAGGTTGTCATTTAAAAAACACCAACCCAGAGCCACTTTCGCAGTTGGACAGTTTCCCTTGCTGCCCTTCTTAGGTGCATGTCCACGAATCACAGATGTACATACCAGAGAAGCCTAGTTCCAATTAACATTGTCAAATATCAAGATGTCTTTACACAAAGACATGCTGCCAATAACAGAAGGAAAACTACACGCGTACAGGTAACATATTGAAATATAGCCTGCATGGAAATCATTTCACGAAAATAAGCATTTTCATTCTCTCGTAATGGCAGATTATTACACCTGATGCCAAAAAGATTACATGTTTTCTTAATTTTCTTGGGATCCTATACTTAAAGCACTTACATTCTTAGCCGTTATCCTATACAATAAGTAGACAATCTCTGTCTGTCTCTATTTAATATCTCTAAGTCCCTTGAAACTCAAAATAAGTTCTTCAAATTGTGCAGAGCGAATCCTCAGGGTAAAATACAGGTCAAGTTTGAATTTCAGGAAGATCAGATTACGCAATCATTACTTTTTACCCTAAAAACTCATTTTTAAATTACTTTTCCTATATGAAAGTTTTGTATTAATGCATAGAGATATGAAGGTAATGAAATATCATATTTGTTTACTTTCAATGTCTCGCTTCAATGTTGAGTTGATTAAGTGGGGCCGCAGGGGATCAGTGGATTGAGCGATTCCAAGTGGGACCTTAGTGGCTCAGTGGATAGAGAGATTCCAAGTGGGGCCGCAATGGCAAAGTGGATAGATAAATATTAAATGGGACCACAGTCACTTCAATGTTGAGTTAATTTCACATAATTTCATTATCACCTACATATATCTATGCAATATTGTTTTCAGTCTTTGTATGATAACCAAATTTTTTAACATGGTAACGGTTCTAGTCCTGCAACAATACAAAAAAAAAAAAAGGTCACGGGCTGGATCACCTAGTAAATAATGAGTTTGTAGCTGCTAACCTTTCTATATTCAGCACTTGCCAGTAAACATAAACATCTTTAAAATGTCAGTAGAAACAGTTAATGATAAACAACTCACTCAAGACATCACATGAATCGGTGGTGGGATCACATGCATACGTGAAGGCAGGCACATACACCGAGGCATATCCATTTGCTGATGCAATTACAGCATGAACAGAACCGGTGCCACAGTATGCACTGTAAATTCTTTGCAATTGAGAGTTAAGCTGGTTTGCTGAGATCTATGCAAGATATAAAGCACAAAATTATCAAACAATAAAAATGATAGTCTGATTAAACAAAACAATTAATGGTGTGATGAAAGGCATGCAATAAAACAAAATTTTATTAAAGCACAAAAAATATTTTATAAAGTACTGTAAATTAATTTTATTGATATGAAGAAAATCATGCAGTCAACTTCACTTACCTCGTGTGCATGAAGATAAATGCTGTTAACACTCATCATATTCATCAGCATAGAAAAGTAAGTTTCGCTGGAGAAGTCTCTTTCAGTTACATAGGCATGATACACTTTCTGGTCCACGTATTGCATCTCACAGTACGGATCACTGGCAACTGAAGCACGTTGACTGTCTACAGTTATTACATTCCTGTCGTATGACACTTGAAGATATGGAGCGATTTTCACTGAGAATTCCATGTTGCAGCCCCCAGGTACCGGCACTTTCAATGGGACAACATTAAATAATTATTGAAATGTGAAGAAAACTCTCAGGATTAAAAGCAGGAGCTTACAATTATAAACTATTTTTGAGAACACAATACTTATGCTAAGATCCAAGCTTGGCTCACCATCCCACTCTTGAGGTAGCCAACTCAATCCCTGGCCATGGTGTGCCAAACATTTTTCTGACAAACACTCGTGGGTATGGTGGTAGGTATTAGAAATGTATGGGTTTCACCAGGGAGCTCCTATTTTCTCTGTCTCCACCTAATACAATCTTCAAGCTGGCCAGAACAGACACGTCTGGGTCTCAAGATATTGCAAACAAATACTTCCTTCCCTATGTTCATTAAATACTTATCTCATGTAAAAATGAATGTATGTATTTTAATCATAAATTTAATGCATTTTATGAATTGTCTCTTCAACCACAACACACTCTTTGCTGGAATTTGGTTTCAAACATTATGCAGTGGAAAACATGATAGCTATTTTGAATTACTGGTGAATTTATTAGCACACTCATACCTCACGTAGCATTAAGTCTTTACATTTCTAAAATTGGGCTTGAAATACAGTACAAAATAAAATATATTGGAAACAATACGCACTCCTAGTCTGAAAACCATTGTTTCTTCCAGACAATTTGCTCCGGGAGGGCACGTGAGTGGTTCCGGGGAAGATAGGGGGGAGGGGAGAAGAGGCAGGCTTTATTATGGAAATTTGGAGTTGTACTGTATACGCATTATTAAGGGATTGTACCTGAATTATTAAAATAAAACAATATTTTTTTAAGGAAATTAATTTTCCTTTATTGTTATTAGTGTAACGTGTGTAAAGAACCTGATCCTAACATTGTTTGGAATATATTCATATATAGGTTTATATTGACATTCTACAATTTCCTAAAAAAGACCTGGATGACAAAACGTCTTAATTTATCTTTTAGAAAATTGAAAATGTAAGAATATTCCAGTTATGAATCTATTTATATACCTTATACATGCCTAGCCTGCAAAGTATACAATAAAATATATAAAAATCTTGTTACAGCCAAGAATGTACGAAATGACAAAAAAAAAAAATGTGCCTTCTAAAACAAATCTAAGGTCAAGCGAAACATTATAAACAGTGAAATAAAACAAGCTCATAGAAAAGAAATAATTTGATCAATTATAAGAAAGAATAATACTAATATGCAAAACATTGTATAAATTTAAAATTAATATTTGTTAACAAGTGCATTACAATTATCGGCTTCTAATTTTACTGATCGTACGCCTAACCTAAAGGAATAATTTTTAAGAAATGACTACAGCCCTGTCACATTCCTAATATTTTACACTAACCTCACAGGTGGTTTTTTGCATGTGTATATGCGATTACTGTTTTATTGAGAAACTCTTGCGAGTTTCAGGTCCTTCGATGCTGATCAGCAAACAATGATGCAAGGTTTCTGGCAGCATTGTTTGTTTCTTGCCTTGTTTAGTACTCTGTTGATTGTGCTGGACGATCTTTCAACAGAGGCTGTCATTACAGGAATTGCCAATATTACTTTGCAGAGCTTTTGTAGCTCAGAGTAATCTACATCTGCTTCAAGGGTTTTCGTCAATGGACTTTCATGTGGTTTATATGTTTGGTTACTGAGCATGGTCTTTATGAAAAATTTGAATGATTTTAAGTCTGCAACCACACCTTCTTCATTCAGCATTGAAAAGTTTTTGTAAAACTTCCCTACTTTGGCATCTTCTAAATCGACGAGAGTCTCAAAGGTTTCAAAGTGACTCGTGAATGTTACAATGTTGATGGCCTTGTCGCTGAAACTGTTTTCTATTTAATCAAGTACGCACTCACAGTATTATTTCATTTCTTTGAATACTTTCTTATCATTGTCAGGAATTAAATGCACTTCCGATTTGGATTTCTGTATTACACACTGAACTTGTTTTTGTAAGAGGCTATTGTCTTCAAATTGTTTTGCTATATTCTCCAAATGCAATTGTTGTTGTAATTAGAGGAATGACTTTGGTCATTCTTAAATCTTTCCTTTGTAGTGTGTTACTGAGGTAGGAGAGTGCACAGAGTATTTCATTCATCACATGACAGGTGGTGATGAAGCTCTCATTTCTTATGTCTAGCAAGATGCCCCCTGCTAAAGAAACAAGATCTGCTCCTTCCTTGTGGACGAGCTCATATGCCATCAAGATCAGCTTGAAGCTCCTGGAGACAGCATTCACTACTCTATAGTGAGATGACAGTCTCACTTCGATACATTCTGGAATCGTGAGACTGATAATTAATTATTGCCTGAATTTCATGAAAAACATTTTCCTTTCTGGGTGATTTGCTAAACAACCAGTACACATCTTTTAAGATGTGAAAAAAACTTTTTCATCTCTATTTTTATTCCTGCAGGAAGATGCTACAAGGCACAAGATGTGTGTTCTGCAGTGTATGTAGAGAACTTCTCTCTTTGCCTTTTCTGATAGGTTTCTTCTTATGCCTCCAACATTTCCAGCCTTATTGGAAGCCCCATCGAATCGAAAAGTAACAACATTGTTATAGTTTAGATCGAGAGCAGCCAACTCTTGGTGAATAGCAGCTGCTATTGTTTCCGCTTTGGCATTAGGGATTTTGACAGAAGGCATGAACTTTTCTACCGAGACTTTATTTTCTATTACTCTGATCATTAAACTTAATTCTATTTCACTTCTTATGGAGGTGCTCTCATCTGGCAAAAAGAAAAATATTTTGTTTTTCAATATTTTATTGAGATCTAGTTTCAAAACTTCACTCATGAACGCCATCAATTCATAAGCCATATTCCTTACTACTGTAATTAGATCTGTCCCTTTGAGCTTTTCTCCATTCATCAAACTCTGCATTCACTTATAATATAAGCCTTGTATACGTATATTTAAACATTTTTGATTAAGGTCTCTTTCACATTCACTTCGTTGAATTATTTGCGTGTGAATGGGTTCGTTCATTGCCTGTCTTCTAAGATTTTTCATCTCCACACTTACAGTGTGAGCTGGGGAATGTTCGTGCTTTTCTAATTTACCCTCTTTGCCTAATGCGTTTTTGAAAGATGTGAATGGAACCGTTATGAATACACCCTATGTATTTTGCATAATGTTCGCATAATTTTTCATGAATATTTGGGATAGTTTACAGAATGCACCTCCTTCACTGAATGTCAACTTTTTCCCATTGTTTAATATAATGCCCAACATGCTGTTAGTATTAGTGGCAAATGCCACTTGCTTTGTTCATAAATTTCTCGCACTGTGTGTGAGCTGAACTTTCCCGTAAAGCATGTGCCACAGCAACAACGAAAAAAAAAGAAAAAAAAAAAAAGCAAGCTTGAATTACAGGTATACATATGTATATAAGCGAAGGGAAGGTTGAGTTTTGCCACAAGACCAGATAGTTGTATTTCACAACAAGCAACAATGATAAGAACTACAGAATTTAAATTACGATTTATTCGGTACTAATGGGTTCAAGAGCGTAATACACTCCTATGCATATATAAAACTTCACCAGAAGGGAGGACAAAGTACCGGAATGCTGTTTTAGTGATTTTGGTACACCTAGGCTCAAACGGCCTATGATATGATAAATCTAGTTTTCAAAATTCTCGATCAGAAAGTAAAATAAAATAGCGGCTTCAATAATAAATAAATTGTTTTTTGATGTTTTAAAACACTATTAAATATGTTTTTTTATGTTTTTATAAGCTTAGAAAAACTTAGAAAGTAATGCAGCCAAGGGTCCGTAGACGATCAGCAAAGTTTGCATAATTCATACAGGTGGAGGTCTCCTCTTCCAGTGAAATGTTTTCGTCTAGATCTATATGAAACTGCAGTGTGATGATTACATTATAAAATAAGTAAATTATTTATGTGGACCTGTCTCTGCAAAATGTATAAGGTATAAGTTACTTTCTTTCAGTGTATTCATTTGCTCGCATGCTTTATAAAAGTAGCTGAATATGATAAAATACAGAGCAACAATGATCTGTGTAGGTTACCTAAATTTTTAAAGGGCAACTATTGTATATCTTGATGTATTATATTAACATACAAATAATTACAGCTGGTTTGGTGAATACTGCTGATTTATTGTTTTTCACTAAAACAAATTATTTACTGTACATCTTTGCTTCTATCTCTACATAAAACTCATTTCAATTCAAATAATTAAATTTAGTCTTTAAAAATATTTTTGCTTGCATGTTAGAGTAAACAATGATGTGATGTAGGTAGTTGTAAAAAGAGTTTAATGAAGCGGAGGAATTAAATGCACCAACATACCAATGTTATTTAACAAACGCGTGAAATTTAATTCCCTCCAAAGTTCGGCACAGAAAAGGAGACTTGGCATATCTTCTATGCATTTGGCGTGCATCAGCCTTTGCTCTGCCTTCTTTTCTGTACCGAGTTAGGAAAAAATAAACAGTCCCGCCCACGTCTTATCAGCCCTTCTGGCTACCAGTGCCCACTTGTGCGGAGTTGCCAAATTTCATACTCAACAATAATATTTGATCTTTCCGACATTCTTTTGAGATTTTAACTTGTATACTTTATTTTTTTAATCGTCACTGCCCTGTGGTTTATCCGGAGAGGCACAGGAGCTGCTCAACCTTCCCCCCCCCCCCCCTAAACCCCAGAGATACCTGAAAAAAAAAAACACTGCATGAAGCTGTGACTTCTATATTTCATAATTTTTGTAATCAAATCCCCTATGAAGAGATCACTGTAACCCTAAACCAATGTTGTGGAGTGACTATAAAGGCTGCCAATATATAAAAGTACCTCACAACTGTACTCATTTTCATGTGAAAATTGTGTGTTTAATATCTGTTCTATTAAAAAATATATTTCCTTATAAACTAGCTCACAAAAGGCCTGTCATCTCGATAACTGAATAAACAGCAGCCATGTTAAAAACTATTCTGGAAAAATGATATGTTCCATTTACAAACTGGGATCAGAATACATAAAAGTACATTTATTACAATACTGTATAAAGAGAAAATATTACATCTTGGAAAAAGCTTTAATATTCCTAGTTAAATATGACTGAACTACCCATTTATGTCAGGATGAACGTTATCCCTATAAAACATATTGATGCAACAAAAAATTCTAGAAAAGTTGCACATTTTTTGTATTACTGGCTGTAATAAAGTCATGTCTACAGGTAACAGTTTCATAACTACATAAATATGTAGTAAGCACATATCTATGTGTATCACCTAATTTCTATAAAGAGTTGTTAAAATGGAACGTGAACCATAGGTTAGGAATATCCAGTGATACTTAAAGATTATCTATTAGCAGGGGAACTCACACCTCATAAAAAAAAAGGGTGTTAACTAATCTGACAGACAGCCTGAATAACTGGGGAAAGACTCTACAATGCCACGAATTCTCTAGTCAGAATTTACAACATCTGCCAATCAAGGTCTGTCTAGGGCAGAGATACAGCGAAACAGCAAAAACAGCCTATGACACTACTATTTATTTTCACGTTGTCCAAGGAGATTTCTCTATCCAGAAATTTATATACGAAGAAATAAGGACACTAAAAACATCCAATACAAATGTTTAGGAATGAAGAAAATTCCTAAGACTACCACATGTTTCAGAAATTACACAAACAATATTCAACAGAGCTTCTGGGGACTTGCATTACGGTTTTTAAAAGGTTGTAATATGCATGGATGTAATCTAAGAACAAGCAAGCCAGTACAAAACAGTAGGGAAAGGTGTTAGCTAGAAAATTTTACATAAAATAAAATTTGTATTTTTACAAATTGTGTAGGGCATATCAAAGTTTGAGAGATATGGACGTCTTAATAAAAATGAAAGAACTCAGTTTAATTTTATTTATTTACAATTATATAAAGAAATTAATTACATATATTATTTACATAATACAACTGCCCATCCCTTCAACTCACATTATTTTTGTATCAGTATAAATCTTATGTTGCACACAATTACAATCACAGCCATAACCACTGCCTTTATACAATCTACAGTCCATAATATTAATAAAAAATATTGTATCAAAATCTCCACTACAACTCCATCACTAACTTAACAAGTCACTTTCTTACAGTCCAGCTGGTTGATCACAGCAGTCTCTGCTCTTGCTGGTTACTGTGCCATCGCCCGTTGTTTCCCGTCATCGCACACACCCGTCACTAATGGCCATTCAAGGCCCAGAAGCAGAGGCATTCCAAAGCTTATATAGCTAGTATCACCTTACCTAGAATGTTTTTCACACCTTGAATAGCACAGATGAAGGTGATGGCCAAAAATGTGTGTAATGGTGCGATGTGCATAAGCTTTATGCCCGCCACATTGCTGCTTAAAAGGGTTCACTGTCCACTGATCCATCGAGGGCGGTAAACGGCACCTCGCGCATCCGGTAGACGGGGGTGGTAGAGTGAAATATCTTGGACTCCACGTTGTTCGGCACAGCATCTGTCACCAGGGGCGTGTGTGTGCATTGGGGTAAGTGGCCTAGCTCTTTCTGAGGCATATTCGTGTGAAGGAATGGCGAGCTGGCGGCTAGCTTCGGACGAGGACTGCGTGTGTCATGGAACCGCGGGGGGACGACAGCTCTTTGACGGTCGTAGAGCTATTGGTAGCAGGGGACTCGGGGCTGTCCACCGCCGGTGAAGTCGGGAGTCGGGGACTCTGGTGTACGAGCCTATGTTTGCAAGTGGCCGCGGTTGTAAATTAATATTACCTGGCTATGGAGAGCCATTGACCACGAGTGATGTGGGACAGCTGTTAAATGTATTGGACACATTTTTTTGTATGGAAAGAGCGCTAGTTAAAAGGCCACTTATTAATACTTTTAACTGTCCATGCATGCGCTATTCAAAAAGTTGAGTTTTTATTCCAGCCATATTATTTCTACTGAATCTTAAAATCTGTGTCTAAAAACAAAAACTACTTGACCTGCACCAACCTACAGGACAATGGCTTCCAAATTATTCATTCTTCCATAAACTGGAGTGACGTCAGTCCAATTAGCATTATAACGGCCTATGTGGTGGCTCTGCCTCCCCTCCTCCAGGTACTGGTGCATTCTGGGGAGGACTAAGCTAGGCCTGCCTGAGGTGGAAAGGTGATGGGCACAGAGGCAAAGCAGCAGCATATAATAATACAGAGCTCATGGGAGTTATGCAAAAGTCAAAGAGTGAAACAAGTAGATGATTAGGAATAGTAACATAAAAATTGGCAACATTCAGACCCAACATAGCACTTAATGTATTTAGAGAAGCATTTAATGCGGAGATAGTATAAAATTGTTTAAAGCAATATTAAATAACTTCTCCAGTCCAGGGAAGCCATGTAAGAAGCTAGAAGAGGAGACCCAAACAAAAAGTTTTAGCACATATTTCCAACATAAAATTCACACGATCAACATTCTTAAATTGTTTGAGAAATGACAATAGCATGAATGATGTTTGGTTATGCGACTCCACTTGTCAGCTACCATTTCTACAAATAAATATTACTTCTCTGGGACACTTACTTTCGTAACAATCATTAAATTCGTAGTGTAGTGTAGAGTAGGTTCATACACTCGGGACAAAATTTGTAACATTTAAACGACCCAGAATTGTACCACATATGTATTGCTCATTTTGGTTGGTCTTGGGGCCCCTCTATCATCTGCCTCTGTTGGACATCTATACCAGGAACATCCTATATATTACACACACACACGCGCACGCACACACACACACACACATATATATACACACACATATACATACATGCATACATACATATATTGACAGACACACACATACACACATATATAAAATCAGCCCAGTATGATGATGCTTGATTTAATGATTTCTCACTTCTCATATTTGTTGTTTGCTTGCAGGGTTCTTTTGGCTTTAAGTTCATTTTTTTTGCGTCACTTATAAAATTTGTTTTGTTATAGTGGCTGTTACATATGTTGTTTGTTGCCAATGATTCACTGCATATGTCAATGTGTTTAATAATAATTTTATTATAGTCTCTTTCCATCATACATTACCAAAATGGCAATGCACTTGTATAGTTCAACATGCTTATCCACCCATTCAGAAAAGAAGCATCGCTGTTGCTCCAAAAGACAGGCCGACACTGCTTGCTGGGTCTCACCACCTGTGCTGGACTTGCGACTGCACAGCTTCTCCTGCAATGGGCCGAAGATGTGATGATCGGATGGCACCAAATTGCTCTGGATGGAATCTTCCATGCACGATGCTGTTTGACTACAGATAAACTTTTGCCAGTTACACTAATTCTTTCTTTTTGAAAGTATTTAAACTCAATCACACACATTTCCCTGATTCATGGTGCATGCTCCATACTACGTAAATATACAGTGATTGATTTAGACAGGTTTGAATCTCTTTACTCACAGTAAGAGCACTAAGACATGATGTTCCTCAATGCAGCAATAGCTGAGTGGAGAGTCCATATGTCTGACTTTGTTGCTACACGCCACGTGAATGTACAGTGGAATGCTACACGTTGCCACGCTGCATCTCCCATGTGGACGTGGTGTAATGTCAGCACCTCGATTTTATGGTTTGACATCAAAACTGCCTTCACTTTCTGATTCACCCTTGCAAAAGTGGACAAAGTTCAAAATCCAGAACCTTAGAAAAAAAATCAAGTTGTCCAATTTTCTACCTGAGCAGTTAATATTTACCTAATATCCCCTGGTACCATACTGAATATGCAAGCCATGTGTAACACTCCAAGAGGAAGCTACTGGGATGCACATGCTGGCATGTGCAGGAAGGTAGAAAGGGGCATAGCCACTTCCTTGGTGTAAGGATCATCCTTTTGTTTAAAACAAAATTCATAAATAAATAAAATTACCAAGAGCACGGTGTGAAACATAACTGTTTGTTGAAGGGAGAGGAAAACCTTTTTAATTGTTGGTATATCCTATATACATATATATAAACACCCTGCACATGTTCACTTTTTTATATAAGCAGTAAATGCTCTGCAACTTAGGGAATGCCAACTGACCAGACCCTTAAGAGTGCAGAGTTTTAGTCATATAGCTGCCATTTAAACCTATTATATATTTGTGAGCGGTGTCTACTTACAAATAGGATTTAAGAAATGTTTCATGTTCAAACATTAATTTCAGTTTTCTACGTCCATCACTAAAAGAGAAGAGAAAACAGCTAATACAAGTGTTCTACAATCACTTTTTGGTGTGAAACTTCCGGTACAGACCAACATGGCTGAAGGACAAGCAGTTCACTTTTGTCTTTATTACTACGCCATAAAATAATTAAGTCACCACTGAAGGTTCTATAGAGATAGTTGATAAGAGAGAGACTACACATCAGTTCACTACCTTGTATGTAAAGGTAACCAGACATTCAATGTGTGTACCCAAGTTGCCCTTAGCACAACTATGTTTCTAAGACTCAGACATGCAAAACACCTCCAGCCAAATGGCAGACTTAACACATGAAGCACGTTGGATTTAAAGAATTCAACTTTTAAGCCACCCAGTACAAAGGGAGACCTCCTTATACCTGTAATGATGGTGGAGCACCGTACCAGTTAGGGTTGGTGACGTGAGGGTCAAAACCTCACTTGCCAATGTGTGGATATCACAGGGGATGTACACAAATAACTAATTGCTCACGTTAGCGGTCCTAAGGTGTACGTCTAAACCCAACGTGTCATGCCACTTAACTTCTCCTGGACATTCACTAGCCCGAAGGGTTATACAGCAGATCACGTGAGCAGCAGCAGTACCAAGGTGTATTGAGTTCCTAGTGAAGGGTTCCCCCGAAGATTAGCCAGTGCAATACCCTGAGCGTAACCTTGGCCAAACTCAGAATACTGCTCGGTGTTACCTGTGTCTGTCGTTTGGCTGTTTTCATGTAATAGACATTACCTCATGTACACACGCAAAAAGTTAAGTATTTAAAATTTGGTTTGTCCTTAAAATCACAAGGGACACAAGGTTGATAACAGCTAGGATTGAAAAGCCTTTGCAATTTCAATGGTTTGGGCATGACTTTAATGCATTCATGTAGTTTTGAATATAATTCAGTACAACAAAATGAAATTAAAATAATTATGTTAACAGACGTTAACATGGAATACTTCACTTCAAAGGTATAATTTCATACGATTAACTTCGGAAGTCAATTCTAGTAAAAGAGATGCAAGTTTATGCTACTAGCCCAATGAGTCCTAACTTTATTTTGAGGGGGTGTCCAGAAGGAAACTCTTAGTATAGAACACGGGGTTCTCTACCTGACTGGTACAGATAGCTAGACTAGGGCTTTAAGGGGTGTCTTGAGACTACGTCGCCATTACCTTAGGTTACCTGGAAGGTACGGTGTTAGAAAAGTCGACCTAATGGGGTGATTGTGGAGACAACAGGAGGCACTGCACAAGTGATGTCCTTCTGGTGATGATGGCCTCTGGAAAGATGGCATCGTCGTGGTTGCGGTTAACTATCGACGTGGGTGCAGGACATCCAGCCCTTAGTCAGAATGCCCCCGGCCTTCACAACTAAGAGGGCATAACAAGACTATCACCACCGCAGGTGTTCATTCCAGCCTTCACAGCACGAGAGAGAAAGAGAGAGAGAAAGAGAAAGAGAGAAAGAGAGAGAAAGAAAGAGAGAAAGAAAGAGAGAAAGAAAGAGAGAAAGAAAGAGAGAAAGAAAGAGAAAGAGAGAAAGAAAGAGAAAGAAAGAGAGAGAGAGAGAGACACACACACACACTCTGATGAGCCACTCCCAGCAACTCTGGAGGTCTGATTGGGTCAGCCTTTTATAGTAATCTCCAGCAACTTTAGACGTTCCGAGGGGTTCAGGGGAGCTTGGCTCCACCTCTTAGGGGTGGAGCTTGTGACATCACATGCATGGACCATGGATGCTTATCTTGCCAGTCGCTCAGCGCCTGATGCAAAAATCTCCCAACTCAGGGCACTCGAGTAGGCAGTGACTCTTCTGTGATTGGTCCGCTTCCTTCTGTGGCGCCAATTTCAAATGGTGCGCTGTTCAGTTGGCAGGTGTGGTGAAGTAGAATATTGTTGCTTCAGGGAGGGCATTGACGTGACTGCTTTCTGTCAATTCTTGTAAAAGCTAGGAGCAAGGGGTTAAATGCGAATTGAAGCACTGTCCACGTCTGTCCCAGTGTCGTGTCTTCATGACTCGAGGAGACTTGCACATGTTACTTGCCATATTCAGATGGGGCGAAGTCGTGTATCTGGAATGCGCTTCCTCTAAGCGCAAAACACATCATGCATCACACATTAGAATATTTACAATCAACAATACAAATCCCAACATGTACACATTTTTTTACAATATATTTTTAGATAAGTTGATATAATTTGTGATATACTGGGTAGTATTGTTTTCTCTCATCCAATGAATCCGAGTTCAATTCCCAGCACTGAACCTTGGAATTTTTCAAGCCGCTGATGGGCCTGGCTTACCTCCACAAAGTGGAAGGCAACGGGAAATCACATCTGATTGTCCTACCTAGTTACCCTATGCACAACACAGCCTCCCCTTACAGTGCAAACACATGAGATCTTACCACCTTCAGACTGTAATTTCATTATAATCATCAATGACGTTTAAACATACCTGGATATTGAAAATTCTTTCAGCAGCAGGTTAGACTTCAATCATATGATTGGACCACAGTAGTTTTGACATGCTCTGGGCATCTCTTGAGCCAATAAAATACAGGAAGAAATAATGTAACCATCTGATGTGCAACAAAGTTGAATGAAAGCTTTGCACAATGGCAACAGCCAATGAATTACGGTTGTCAACTGTCTCATATTGTATGGGATATCCCAGGACTGAATGAATTATCCCATATGGACATGGGATGAGATGTCATAATGGACATGGGATGGATGTCATATCCCATGTCACAGAATTCTTTGACAATTAATTGAATATTAATAACCATAAACCTAGAAAACTGGCAAAATACAAACTTTTATACATACAAATTATATTTTGTTGATATAAGTTCAAAACCGAGTATTTAAAACTTTTAAAAGTAATTATTTTCAATCATTTTATTAGGGCCAGATGTGTGTAGAGTTGTCAGGAAGTGTCACTTAAAATTCGAAAAGGTTGGCAACCCTACAATGAATGAACAATTGTGATCCAAGTATTAACAGGGCTGTGGCTGCCGTCAAATGAATTTGTAAATTTCACGTGAGTGAAGAGATTTGGAAGGCTCTTAACATTGAAATCTTGAGTGCTGACGAGGGTGAAGTGAGGTGAGTATGGAGCAGCGCCAAAATGCAAGGGATGGGGAAATGGGAAATCCCAGAGAAAACCCTCTGACCAGTGGCATCATCCGGTATGATGCCCACATGCAAAAATCAGGGGCGACCCTGCCAGGAATCTTACCTATTTAATTTTGGTGGGAGGTGAGAAATCTATAGACTACACCAACACAGTCCCCACAAATTTCACGTACCTTTGGTGTACAATTTCTTAAGACATAATACAAGACAGTTGAAGCTTAATTAACCACTTTGAAATGGAATTGCCAGTTAAGCATGAACTAAGAAATATTTAATTAAGCAGAAAACAGGTAATCTGAAATAATATTCATTATGAACAAAACAAATCTATATGAAATATATTTGAAAAATAAACTTGACCACAAGTGAACAATAGAACTGTGAAATCAAATTTAAGAAATAACCCTTTATCTTAGTTTAAGAAATCACTCTCCCTTAAAAGTAATTATATTTTCATTACACAAGCAAGGAAAACCTTTATGTGAAAGAATTTCCTCAATTCGCATCCTGACTGAATTTGCACAATACAGTATGCGAAGGTGCTGAAACATCGTACATTGTATTTAATTATACTAAGCTGCAAATTATACGTCTTACATGGAATTATCAATGAGGGAGTTGAGGATTACCTAGTGGATGACCCGTTTGATGTTGCCGGCGAGGATGTCGGAGCCAACACGGGTGTATGCTTGGCACGGAAGCGAAGACTGAAGGTGCGAGGCTTGAGGCTGCCCTGACTCCCTCACCCTCACTCTGCCAATGCCCTCCTCCTTCCAATGTGTATGACAGGCATCTAGCAACCCTCTGACGTTATGCTCTAAGTCATCAAGATTTGAACTTACTTGGCCACTTCAAAAACCTTATGGGTATTTCGTCTTGGGAAGACAGAAAGGATGGGGATCTCAAAGTAAGATAACTTGGCAGAAAGCATATCCTGCCATGTTTTATAGGGGCTTTATTATGGGGCATTTATAGGGAAAATATAAGATAAGTGTGCATTACAATCAGTAATTTTTGAAACGTTACAATATTTGGACTAAGTTTGTTATACTCTGCGAGCCCATAATTAATGTAACTTTATATATTCATAATAAACATTTTCAATATGAAGTTTTTTAATGCCTTTTTTCGGACATTTGTGATAATTTATTATGCTTGTATTTTTTTATATTGGGCATTTTATATGAAAAGAGAAAAAGAATAAACCAACATATAAACAAAATAAAAACAAATTGCCTGTTGATTATTTTCACAATTTTGGGGGTTAAATACTTGATATTCCAATACGCATCAGGAGATGGTCGACTTTTTCACGACATTTTGTGACTGCGTGAGTATATTTATACTTGAAACTCTGCTGATTGAAAGATTTTGGTAAGACTTGTTTGTGATCTAATGAGTGGTATAGAAGGAATGAGAGCAGAACGTCACTGTCATAGAGTGGTTGGGTTTCCTGCAGATGCTCCTGCTCTGTGACAAGTATTAAAGTGCTATTTTCGTACTAAGTATAATTTTTTAACACAAAAATTCTAATCCTCTTGAAGAAATCCCCACAGCCCTGCTTTTTGGTTGGTGGTTCTTCAGCAATGATTATAGAAAAGTAAATTACAATTCGTGGGAAGAGATGCACAAATGGAGCTTTTACGAAGTACCCTTCTTAGCAATGAATGATCTCTTAGGAAACACTTTTGCACACACATAATTCTCATCCTTACACATGCTAATAAAGAACTATTAATGTACACCAGGGCTTCAGGAAAACCAACAATTTTAAATTAACACACATTCAAAGAACTTCACAAAACAGACATTAAATATAACAAGTTGTCCAGGATGTTAACAGGTATAATAAATAAATTTAAAATGAACAAAAAAAAAAGAGAAATTATTATTTAAACTTACCCCTTCTTCCATAAAACTGTGCAGCAACTAGTAGTGAAATGTTGAAATCATTTGCATTGTGCAAAAAGAAATGGACTGAATTTCCACTAGAAGAATTCAATATCTCCACCAAACCCAGGTTTGTACCATTAATGTGACGGTGTTGGATGAGTTCTGAACTGTATGATAATGAAACATTATAGAGGTGTGAATGTGCTTGGAAAAGAACAAAATAAACAGGCGGAGGTATGCTTTCAATAGTAAACTGAACAATGCTGACAGGCATTACTGTGTGAATAATTCCTCCTATCTCTCCATACTGTGTGCCAATATTGTATTCCCTCAGTGGCATTTTGACAATGTCTCCATCTGAAAAAAAAAAAAAAATCACTAAATTGAAAAATACAGGTAGCTTACCTCAATGAATATTCACGCTTCAGTTAATAAATGATAGAGTGAGTGAAGAGATTTAGGCAGCTCTTAACAGCAAAGTCTTGAGAGCTAATGAGGGTGATTGAAGTGAATATGGAGCTGTGCCAGAATGACAGTGTGGGGAAAAGGGAGATCCCTGAGAAAACCCACTGATCAATGGCATTATCCGGCACGATTCCCACTTGCGAAAATCCTGTGACCTGGCCGGGTATTGATCTCGTATCGCCTTGGTGGTAGGCGAGCGTGCTAATCGCTCAGCCACTGTGGCCCCAATAAATAATACTTTGTACAAACATCATGAAAGAAAAAGTTCCATAACTACAGCTAAACATTTACGTGCACATGACCTGAACCCCAAACATAAAAACTTAATGACTAGGATTTCAAATATTTGCTACTATGTAATATACCAAGCACATTACTAATCTGAAATTATAGTCATTTAGGTAACTTAATTTATACGTGGACCATTCAAGTTCTTAGGTCTCTTAATTTTTTTGTTGGGACTGGGAGCAGATAAAAATGTGTCATTTAGTTTAAATATGTTGGCACTCCTAAATGAGTGACACAGATGGCAGCACCATATGACACAAACACAACTCGTGTGGCTGCCAATTGAAAAATATTTTCAATACTTTAAACGGCTACATTCAACGTGCAATAACAGCTTGTAAGCATCCATTTTCACAACTTGCTTGGCGTGATAGCCATCAAAATTCATTATCAGTTCAGTGAAATACAGTATGTGGTGGTGTCATGGATGTGAAACACATACATTTGTGGGTGCAACAGGTCAAAGAATGCTGAACATTGTGGGACAAAAAACTAAAGTAGCCTCTGTCTTGAACCAGCCGGACAGTTAAAGTGATTGCATGAGTGGAACAAACTGTTTTCGATGACTGGAGATTAGGTGCGCCAAAGATATTGCCCCCACAGTAGGAATTCCCGTTGGAGCTGTGTACACCATCCTGCATGAAGATGAAAATACAGAAAATTTCTTTAAGGTGGGTGCCGTGAATGTTGACTGACGAACTTAAGGCTACACGCATGACAAAGTTTTGGGCGAAGTTAACATGTGATGACTCCATGAATGATGTTTTATTCTCATTAATTGTCCCAATGGATAAGACATAGATGCTGTCTTTCAATTCTGAAATGAAACTGCTATCGGCACGCTGGCCCACTGTCAATGAAGAAATTTTGTGTTACCACCGGTGTTGAGAAAATAATGGTGGCCATGTTTTGAGACAATAGCATAATTCTCACACACTGTGATTTACAGGGCATTATGGAGATGGCTGTACCTTATGAACATGTCTTGAGAACAAAGCCCCTTCAAACTTTTAAAGAAAAATGACCAGGAACCTTCACATTTGTTTTCCCATTATGAAAACCCTCCTGTTCATTGAGCGATCCTAAATCAGGAATTTCTTTGTTACAACTTTGTAGTGGTTTCTCACGCTCCCTACTAACCTCACTTCACTCCCAGCAATTTTTGGCTTTTTCCGATGATGAAAGACACTTTCCTGTGGTCTCTCATTTTATAGTCTGACCACTTTTACATCAGACCCCTAAAGAAGTATTCTCAGCAGCCATGGAATCATAACTTCGAGGTTGTGAAAAATGTTTGCATCTTCAAGGAAGATTATGATAAAAAGTGACAAAAGTTCAAACTTTCTGGTGTAAGCTGTTTGTCAGAAAGAAGTAGGAGACCTTAAACGCACAGTGTATTATTAACTTTAAAAAAATGCAAAAACCTGAAATGATGCTATATCTATACTTGTAAGCATCTTGCATGCAAGCCTAACAAAAAGCCTTCTAAGAGAATGTAATGCCAAAAAAAGGGATGGCAAAATGAAAATACTACGTAATAGCACAACTAAAACCAAAGGAAAAATAAGAAGCTACAGCCTACTAGCTAAAAATTTATAATGCAGACCTTGCTGACAAGGGATAAAAGAAATTTGAGTGGATATTCTGATACCAAATAGCACATAAAATGAAACAGAAGACTGGAAGATTATCTGAATCTTATTGATAATGCTACTATACAATAATTATTACTCAAAAATTTCTGATGCACTGGTCTATATTAATTTTCACATATAACTTGCACAATGAATGGAGTAAGTAATTAATACTGCTGACAATTTTTTTGTTACATCACAATACAATATGTACCACTGGCATACAAACGGGGTGTAAACAGGGGTACAACGTACCCCTCCCCCCCCATAAATTCGATAGTGGGTTACAGCATATAATTTGTACACCTAACACTTAAAAGACTATATAAAAATCTTTGGTAGTACTGTTTGTGTAAGCAGGATTAGTTTTAGTTTTTTACCTACCAAAGATTTTTGTCATGGAAGGACAGCTACCAAATTCCCAGCAGTGTGTTGTCAAACCACACAACAGTAGGAGTATGCCATTAGTTAAGCTGTCCTGTAACTTCTATGGTAGTTTCAACAGTTATAAATTAACCGTAAAAACCTTTAAAACCAAGCTTTCATTTATAAATGAACTAAAAATATAAAAATAACTATGGAAGCAGTTACATAACTTGAAGATTTAAGACGTGGTTGAACAGCAGTAATAAACTTTACTATGAAATTAATATTTTTGTATCAATTGATATTTAGTATATAAAAGCTTGGTGCAATATTGAATGTATAACTCATTTGCGTAAGCCTAGTAAGCACATATCTTGCGTAAGGCTCTCAACTATTCGAGCCAAGCATTTGACCCCATAATAATAATAAGGGAAAGTAAAATTAAAAGCAAACTTGTTTCCTTACAAGTTCTACAAATTCTGTAACTACACCTATAATTATTTTTATCTTTTTAGATAATTTATAAATAAAAGCTTGGTTTTAAAAGTTTTTTTTTTACAATTAATTTATTTTTCACTTTTTTAGTATCACCTATTTTTTTATATAGGTAGACTATTTATACATTCGCAGACTCATCCATCATCGGTATCGCTTGCGATCAGGCGAGTTTCAGTGCACTCTTTTGGCGGGAAGTTGAACCGACATGCTGAATATTCATTATTCATCATACACGTGTGTGTATGTCTATGTATTTGACATTTCAATACGAGCTCAGGTATTTCGTCATTTTAATTGGCACATACACAAAACTGAATATTAGGGATGAGAGCTAAATCTGTCGAGGAGGTGGCAGCTCTACTGAAAACACTCGATAGGAGGAATGAATGTGAGGAAGGTTTAAGAGGTAGGAGACAAGACCAACAGCAGCAACTAATTGACCATAATCAAAACAAGAGACTGTCACAAGGGTAGCATTTAAATACTTAGGGAGGTAGGCTGTGTCGTCTACACGGCCATAAGTATTTTTACGTGACGTCTATAGGTGGTGAGAGGAAACAAAATAAGACAGTATGCTCTGAATCGTTCTGCGGAAGTCATCGTGGCTTCTTCACCATTTCAGAGGTAGAAAATCCTGCTCGTTTGGTTGAGCCGTGTCCAGCTGAGATGTGTGGCTGAAATGTCATTGGTGACTCATTTCGCCGAGTAGTGTCTTGCTGAAACGTCAATGTATTTGCTGGTGACGTGTCTATCAATGTCTTCCTTCATTTTGCATTCAATTCTCTGAGTTGTTGCAATCTATCTTGCGGCTTTTTGCATTTGCACTGATTGTTTAGTCTTAGTCTCGTCATGTGATGTGGCATGTGATGATGATGCAATCATCACGTTCACATTTCGCTGCTGCATAGAGTTGTCAACTTCTTCATATAACTCTGGAATAGATTGAGGTAGCCGAGTCATTCTTTCAGTTTTAGATTTGTCATGTCAAGCACTATACATATTAATATCATTAGTGTCCCTTTCGCCTAACTTGTTTTTAACTATTTTGGTTTGTAATCTGCAAAAAAAAAAAGATGTTCTATTAAGAAGTCACTATGTGTGTGTATTATTTATGATTCTTGGTTATGTTTTCAGTTACTCCTTTTTTTACGCACAAACTGACAACAGAATTTCTCTGATCGGATGAGCCATTCTGTAGCTACAATGGTCTTAAGCATACGAAACGACTCAAAATCAGAGGTTCGCAGAGCGGCTCCCACCGCAGCCTGATGCCGTCAGAATGATAAGTTTGTGGGTGAAGCATGAAGCCAAAGAACGCTATACTATCGTGCATCCATGTTTAATGCACTTCTCATTCTCAATGATTAATTGCCACGGACCTGAGAACAAACTTTCGTGACATTCGCTTTCTGAACTAAGGGCCCAAATTCTAAGACATCACGTCAAACATCTTGTTTTTTCCTGTTCTCTCATTCCATTTTTAGAAAAATATGTTTGTTATGTCAATTTTACAGAGTTAATCATAAATAAAAACCTAATCTACTTAGCTACAAGAAGGCCCCGCATTGTGCGGATTCGTGAATTATGCAATCAAGAACAGAAATTGAACTAAGAGTGATGCCGTCAGGCGAGACACACAGATGATCACGATTCACTTTTACCTGTGGTTGAGGGGCGCCAGTGATGGTTCCTACACACCGCACTTTGAGACACAGGGATCTCAGGGATGCTGTGGGTTATGTGTGTTTGTCTCACCCGTGCGTACTTACAAAACAACTTTTACACACAACACTGTAATGCACAATACTTACTTGGGCTGGGTAACAGACGCTATGGAAAAACATTCAACTTTTACACTGAGGTGTTTATTTTACCAAGTTACAAACGTGCCAATTTATTTAGGTTTTACGTCTCGAGCGTGTCTAGCTAGTTCCGGTGGGTGACCTCCCATGCACGTTACTAATCTGACGCACTCCGACTGGATGATGCTCCGCGGTGATTGAAGACACAGTCTCTACAAAGCAAGGGGCCTACAGCCACTAGGATGGAGTGCAGGGTTTGCCCAGAAGCAGGCCACGGAGTATGAAATGGACACGTGCAAATTTCTACACATCTAGTGCCTACTCGTCAGGACTCATCCCCGAACCACGTGGTGTGTGACGATGGTCATACACATAACAGGTTAGTGCAAAGATAATGACATAGTACAAAAGAAATACACAAGATGACACTTGATGAACATGGGACACAATATGAACAGGCAAAATAAACGCACAAAGGTGTGAAATCAGTTTTAGATGGCGAGGATGCTGCTGGATGAAACTCTTATTGGACTATGTGTGCGGGCGTAAAAATGCAGCATTTCTCTGAATATCTGGTCAATAAATGTCGGCCAAAAGTTGTATCAGCATTAGAAAATTTATCCCGGTAAGAAACGAGCATACAAAAGCTCTTGGAGCGCCGGATAGCGGGAAATAACTCTTACATGAATTGACAGCGTGATCAGGAACAAAATGCATTAAACACGTAAAATACAAGAACCCTTATTGAAAATATTACGTAAACCCTGAAATAAAATAAGGGCGCACAAGATTGAACAAGAACTGGCCCTCATAGCGCGGTGATGGCACAGATGCAGACTGAGATCTCTGACCACGTGGACGTGGGCGATGTAGCCGCGAAACACATTAACATGATAAAACCCTCAAATAATGATACAGACATATTACCCTTTATACTGTACGTCAATTTATGCAAAATTACATTGAAAAGCCAAAACATGGTGCATGACATCCGATACATAAGTTGTCAGCCACATACTTCATATCCGCATTCTCCTCCAAATACTTCATTAGCTCTTAAAAGCCTAAAACGGCTGCAAATTATTAGGTTAAGTGGATAGCATTATGCTGGGGATGTCCGGCAAAACGTACGCAAGGCAAAGGTTAACCGGTATACTAAAGTGAACTATTGAAAACTACATCAGTGCAAAAAGATGAAGTGGATACGTGACAGCGTCATACCTCGCAAGCTCTCTTAGAATGACTGCCCAGAGGTTGTGCGGACCTACCATGGCTGCCTACGGGCATCACACAAGTGGAAGTGCTATGCACGCTGAGTGAAAATATTACTATGACAAATTTAAATGACACTAAAACAATTTAAAGCAGTTTTTCAGACAAGAATTTTACTATGATTTTTGGTTGTCTTAATTGTCTTTTGAAGGCATTTTTGCATGAATACCATTGTCTCTCTCTTCGGCGCCATGCACACTTTAAATTTCAAATATCAATTGTTACACAAAAGCTTCAAAATGCCATGTTAAACTTTATAAACAATTTAACCCTGAAAAAAAAATATGTAGTACACTGAAAAAATTTATATCCCGTTTTGGGAAAGTCCGTGTAGCAGTGTGTGAACACGTACTTACCCTCGATATATATATATATATATATATATATATATATATTGATTGGGTTAGATTAACTGCTAGTATGTTTGAACGCTAATAACCATTGTGTGTGTGTGTGTGTGTGTATATATATAAATTCCAACATTATGCGAAAATTCACAGGACATAACGCTGGAATTTTTAAAATCAAAGAAACTATATATACATATATATTATAACACTAATTTTATTTTTTCCCCTCTCAATATATAAATTTCAATACAACAGAATCTTAGGTCATGTAGATTTTTTATTTTTAAATGATTATTTTGGTATGGTTACGGATTTTATTGCTTATGGCCGTGATTTTTCGCAGAATGGTAGCATTTTTTACAATAAACTCTCTCTCTCTCTCTCTCTCTCTCTCTCTATATATATATATATATATATATATATATATAATTTGACTGTTAAATTATATATATATATATATATAATTTGACTGTTAAATTATATATATATATATATAATTTAACAGTTTCGCAATGTTCAACCTTACCATTCACTTTTTGGAAGCTTACAGAAGCTGCCATAGACAGGTGAACCATTTAAAACAATAAAAACTTGACAGTATTATAAAAACATGCCTGATAGGTTGCAAGAACTCATCCATTTGTGGGGAGGAAATACACCTACTAAAGCATGAAAAACACTATTATTATTTATGATAGACTATTTTTACATTCACATACTCATCTGTGATCGGTATCGCTCGCGATCAGGCAAGTTTCAGTGCACTCTTTTTGCGTGAGGTTGAACCAGCATGCTGAATATTGATTAGTCATCTTACACTAGTGTGTGTGTCAATGTATTTGACGTTTCAGTACGAGCTCACGCAAATCGGATTCTTCAAATGGTATTTCACATACACACACGCTGTAGATCATTTGAATTCCTTCCTGTGTTTCGAAGTTTCGATGGTCTTTTACCCACACAACTGTGTGTAAATGAGGAATTCCCCGGCACTGAAACTCTTCATGCCACCAGTAATCTACAAGTTTTCTACCAAATACATTGCGATTACTAGTGATTCAGTGGGTGCCGGAGAGACACCTACCGTACATACAAACAAGTTAAATAGATGCTTGTAAAAAGCAATTTCTATAAGGGCTACAACACAAGAAATTTTATATTTATTTGAACAACAAAGTGGATGATCAGAATCTAAACATAGACTGAACTGTGGGTAGGTACATTATGCATGACAAAAAAAATTTAGTCTGCATCCAAACACACAGCCAGATACATTTTACACTAATAAAAAAACAAATTTGGTGCCTATTTTATGAAATATTGACATTACTTCCATAGTAGAAGAAAACAAAGTATGCCGCTAGCATGCTCCAAGACAATAACCAAATTTTTATACTTTACAAAACCAATTGTTTTGAAAATGAGTTCCAAAGGCAAATGGTAGTAATTTTTTTTAAGCTACAGCAGGGTTACATATGAGAGTAAAGTCGGTTACTATAGTGTCAAGGTTGAGACAGGCCATGAAAAATAAATAATGGCACTGTCGCATGACAATTCCAATACTGCAAGAGCCAATGCACAGTACAATGAGTGAGTAAAGTGATTTGGGTGGCTCTTAACAGTGAGGTCTTGACAGCAGAGGAGGTGTTGAGACAAGTATGTAGCAGCGCTGGAATGAAGGAGTAGGGGAAACGGGAGATCCCCAATCAAACCCACAGACCAGTGGCATCGTCCGGCACGATTCCCACATGCAAAACTTCGGGAGTGACCTGATCTGGAATTGAACGCGGTTCGCCTCGATGGGAGGCGAGCAAGCTAACTGCTCCGCTACCATGGCTCCAATGCACAGTAGAGGTATGCAAGAAGACAAGAAATAGTTTTCAGTTTGACTTTCTGGTACATTATGTGGCATAGAAATAAATTACTTACATGTTAATAGACAAGTTTAATTGCCTTCAAATATGTGAGCACTCAATTTCTTCTTGAATGCAGTTCGCAGTTAACAGTAAGGTGCAGGTGAAAGTGATGGAGCAGTGGCAGAATGCAAGATTGGGGGGAAATGAGACTCCCTTGAGATAACCCATGGCCAATGGGAGCAACATCTGCCATGTTTCCTACATACAAAGATTGGGAATCAAACCTGATTTGCCTCATGTGGGAGGTTAGTAATCTTGACTACTACACCACCAAGGACCACTTTGCAGGCAGCCATTATCTATTATCTTGTCAGGTTCACCATATTCAACCCACCCCCGATTCACCTTGAAACCATATCGAAAGGTATGTTGCTTAATATAGAAATGTTTACAGATTTTTATATCAAACACATTTCCCAGCTAATTTTCAAAGGAGTCTATAGCCCCTACAAAGTGAGAACATGATAAAGTTATCCCATGGAATAACACACAAAATTTGTAGATTCAATTTACACTCTACATAGACTCAATGCCCTTCACAATATCCAAAGAAATCTAGTAAACAAATTTATAAATTTTCTGTGAAAACTGAATACAGAAAAGAAAAGGTACCCAGTAAGATACTGAAACAGGCTCTATAGATACACACAATGTTTACCAAATAGTCAGGGTAATGTTTATGAACAACAAAAGAACCACACATTTACATGCTATAAATATAATTCTGTTCTCAAAGTTAAGAAGTCAAAGACTTACTATTCAGTTACTAAAATTTTATGCACATTAGAGTATATTTAACATTTTGAAATGAACAAACTGTGAAGTACACAAGTCTTAAATTTAATACAAGAAAGAAAAGAATGCCAGTAAGTATATTTATATTACACAAATGAAACTGCCAGGACAAGGAAGAAAACGTAAACCAGTAATTTATATATCTTTCTTTTTTGTTCGAAACCGTTACAATTTGTAAATTTAGATTTTTCTATGAAAATTCAGGGTATTTGAAGAAAGGATGGTATTTATACTGTGGCTCTCATATTGTTTGCTTTTACATCCTGGCAAACACACAGGTTCCTTAATTTTTAAAAACTGTTTAGGAAAATACTAAATTAATCAAATAATGGTTCAGTAAAAATTAAAATATTTCCTTGCAATAAACAAAACATAAAATTACAATTAGAAACTTAAAGGATTGAGATAATATCAGGAACATCATGTAACTTGTACTTGAGAATCACAAACTTAAGCCATATGATTCACCAAAGACAATATGAAAAACGAATTGGGCATAAATGGATCTCAAAATATTCTTTGTGCATTTAGATATCCACATGTAAAAACTAAAAACTCCCTTGCCTTAAATTATTACTATGTAATCTTTCAGGATTTCACATGATAAGAAATTCTAACACTGGAACAGTCTCAGCATGAAGTGCGTGAGACCATTAGGATGTTTTGCTTGATGTGTTGCAACTTCTACGGCGTCTGGTATACTTTACCAAAGATAAGTAAAGCAAACAAAGTTATGGCTCTCGAGTGGCAATGATTCTTGCTTCATGTAATCCAGATAACAGGCTCTACAAATTTTTCATCACACTCACCTGATAGTGTTTCGTGTATAACAAATACATTCAGTACCATATACAGGCTCATACACAAAACACTGAAGAGACAGATCTTGAAAAAAAATTTCAGTTTTGGTAAATTTATTATGTTAGGATGGAATACCACAGAATTAACAAATGAAAATGCAGATGAACTTGGCTCAGTTAATATGAATTCTAAGAATATATTAAAAAGATAACACAAGCCAACATTTCAAATAATTTTTTGTAAATACTTTTTAAGCCAAAGGCATTTAAATTGATGTCTAGCAATAATTTCAAAGGACAAATGTTTCATACCATTCAAATTTATGATGCCCTAAATATGAATCAAACTTAGAACATCTTGCATTGAAAGTAAGCACAGTAACCATTAGGCTAGGAGGAGGTCAAATGTTTGAAAATTAGCTTTATCAACTTAGTTAGGAAATCAAACAAAAATGTTTACGATTAGGGACCTGGAAATTTCGTGAGTTCATTTGACGACGAGGGTAAACTTGACAGTTTTATGCACACCCCACATGCTGTAATTTGTTCACTGCCTGGTGTCTTCATGATGAGCTATTTATTCTGTGTGCTATGCCGTATGTGATTCACTTGGTCTCTTTCTAACTGCTTGGCATTAAAAATTATGCTTCTAAAATACTGTATTTGTGTTATAGTACATAGAATTATAAGCAAAAATTAAATACAATGGCGAAATGTAATGCATAAGTGGACTACACAGTTTGTCCTGACATTACAACAGTACCATGTTATGTTCCTGAGCTGTTTGTACCGCTGGTGTCTCTGAAGGCTGGAATATAACACTGTACACATTATCAAAGGCAATGGCCAGCAGTGCTGATATAGATTGAACAGAACAGAATGAATGTGTGAGTGTGTTTTTGACAAGCTGTTAGCTGCCTTCAACTACAATGGCTCAATGAAACTTTCAGCAATGTCAAGTGAGGGTGAATCTAATATAGTGTTCCAAGTCTTGCATGTTCCACTGACTATCATTTCCAGACTCTGGCAGAGGTTTCAACAGCATGTAAATGTTATCATTCATCAGCAAATGTCCAAGTGGTACAACATTACAAAAAAAAAAGTTACTTGGCCCTAACTGCCAAATGATGCAGCTGGGGCACCGCAAAAAAGATGGATGAGCATTTCCAGGTATAATGTATATCAATCAGTGGCGGTTCCTGCTATAGTGCTGCAGCCTCCCATTAATTATTTGTGAATCACAGTAAACAAATTTTAATGTTGCAGCTGATCTCAATGAAAATGAAACATTATGACTGCTTCCAGCTTTCTACTCTGCCAACAATTTTAGACTGATTCCCTCGACTGAGCAACGTGTGTTTATGTAACTTGTATAGTGCTAGGCTGGGCTGCGGTAAAGGCAGCCCATCCGGCCTTGATAGTGCACCCGCAAGCCGGTGGCAGGGACGTGAAGTGCGGTTAGCGAGAAAAGCGGGGTGTGTCACCTTTCGCACGCACGTGGACTGCAGGGTTGCCGGCCTTTACAGGCAGTCGTGGGATGAGCAACTGGTGCGCACATTTACATTGCTTTTCCGTTGTCAAACTGGTGATTACATCATGTGTGAAGTGAAGTATTTAGAGGTTTTTAGATATGCTACTGTCGCTATATTTGAAATCAATTTACCATGAACAGAATAAATGTGGAAGTTTTACAAGATATTTATTTTTCGCAGTTATTAATACAGAAGAAAAATTAATTTAAAAACAAATGCCTTAATAACTAATCAGCCTTTATCAAGTAGGCAGCAGACATAAAGAAGTTACTTGTGAAGTGTATGATAAGCATAAATGCTGTGTGGACGTAAATCAAAAAATGCTGTATTTTGTTTTCATGAAAAGTACATTAAAATTATTTTTTAACTTATTTAAATGATTTGCTTATTTGTAATGTTGCAAATATCTAATGTTTAGAAACTAAAAAATAAAATGGCACGAATATTTTATTGGTACATCATAAAATACAGAATAAGAAATGAAATAAATTTTTATCAATAAAAATTTTTGAGACAAAAAAATTTAATACAGGATTATTCGAAAAGGATGATGCGAAAGTAAAGCCCATTTATCGAAACACCATTATTTTTTTAATAATACTGTATAATGAAGCGATGAAGAATAGATAGATATTTTATTTTCACTTTTGTTAAGAAATCTAAGTACTTAATGAAAACCTAAAAAAATGGAAATTTAAAAGTGAAAATTTTTGCTTGTCTGCTCATTTGTCTATGCTTATTCCTAAAATGTTGCTGAAATAATTATTATAATACTGTATATGTAAGGGGTTTGAATTCACAAAATAAACTACAGGATTTAAAAAATTATTTGAAGATGAAACTTCTAAATACCCGTGATCACTAACCATTTTCCATTATTGAGATATTTAGTTAAAAGAACAAAACAACACGATTCTTGTTTTTTAAATTATCATAATTAAAATTTATAAAGTAAATATGTTTTACTTGCTGTGCTCAGCAAACGACAACACAGTTGGTGTGATTACTGAACAGCTACTGGTAAAAGTAAATATTTTCCACTGTCACTGCTGTCACAGATAATGAACGGTAACTAATTCTTCAATGTTTATCACACCAACATGTTGTTTACAAGTCTGTAAATGTACCAGATCAACAATTGTCAGAGGGGAGCAAAAAATTAATATTTATGGAAAATTTATTAACAAGCACATTTGTTGGTAATTTATAGAGTATCCCACAGCAAGAGACTGGTTGGGTAATGTGGTGGACGCACATTTCTACTTCAGCATGTGATTTGGACTTGTGGCATTCATAATGAATTTTGTTTTGGCACCCCTGCACCGCTGTCTTTGAGCAATATACTGAAGAACTTTTCACATTAAACTCCTCAAAAGTGAACACATCTCTACTGGATTTTCCATCAAATCTGTGAAGCCGTCCCATTTCTGATGTTACAAGGGCTACTGAGCATGGTTGGCATGTGGCACGGAGTGTGGTTGGCATGTGGCACACTGGCTGAGGGTGTGGGGTCCTGCAAGAAGGAGTTCATATGTGTATTTAAGCCAGTCAATCTGTATATAAGTTGCTCACTCTGGTTTTTGCTTTTCACCGATGCATATGGGAGGTGCACCATGCTCACGAGATACAGGTATTTGTCTGCCATCTTATTGTTACAAGCGTGTATCTAAGTTAGTGATGGATGGAGGTATTTTTAAAATAAATGAAACAAATTATATTTACTAGTTGATTTACAGTGTTATAAAAATGTACACAGCTATGACATACAACATTAAACTGCCAATCTCTACCATTACACTTATTCTGATCAGTGAGTGCAATATTTATGCCAATATTACTTATAATTAAAGTACTTATTTTATTTATACTAGCGACAGTAATTTAACCTTCAAATGATTAGTTCAATATACATATATGAGCACAATGTCCACTGCCATACACACACATCATTTCAAATGTTCACCATTCCCCAGCATATATAACTAGCAATAATATTAAGAATTTTACATCTGTACAAATGTGTAATATTGACTTTGTGAGCATTCTCTTAAGGGTGCTGCCTACTTGGAGACTTTTAGTATATCTGAGGCAGGGAAGCATGTGAGCAATAAGGGTGACACTGACACACGCACCTAATGCACCACCACTCCTACGCACAAGGTGCTGAACTGGCATGTATAATCTATTCACGGTTACTTCACACTTATTTGAAGCCCTGCTAAAGTTCTACTACCAGCATATTCCTCCACCTCTTGCAACCTAAGCTTAACTTAGTCTAGAAAATTTCACCAAATGACAACGCACCAAAGTCTTGCGCACTCAGATGTAATAGTATTTGTATGAGAACTATTTCTTACAACGTGCTACCAACACACACGTTTTCTCACTGTTTTTATTTATTATAAATGATATATTATAATTTATAAATAAAATGCAGGTAATATTTCAATTTAAAAAAAAATGACACTTTCATGTTAATATGGGTATGCAATGCTTGTGATACATGGTATATGTAGGAACTAACTAAACGCATCATAAGTGGGGTGATTTTTCAAAGGTTTGATTCAAAAAGCGTGAAGAAACCGCTAGTAGATTATATTGATTCCGTCATGCATGGGGCTTTAAGCAGTGACCCTATCTTTTTATTGGTAGAAAAACTGAAGCAAAGTGCAATTCAGGCACCTACAATAGTAGTGCATATTTTCAACTAGTATACCATGAGATACAGTAGTGTTAAAAAGCCATTTATAGCTAAGTTGGAGGGCTCTGAAATAGCATTTATAATGTGCTCGATGTATTGAAAGTATTATTCGTACCTCGTCTGAAGTGTGTTTTCTTTATTGCTATAATGGAGACACATTTAGTTGTTTAATAATAAAAAGTGAATTTCAAACACACTGCAATGCAATTCAAGCGCTAAGTAGGCGGCATCTTTAATACAAATCACTGCATATCTGCCTGAGAATATATTTAAATGTTCCAACCAAGTCATTAAACTTGTTTTGAGTGCCTTTCAACATGATGCACATTTAAACTGGGTCTAGGTAGTACACCTGTAGCATTATTGGTTAATTCCAATCATAGTGAGTCTACTGGCACTACACCTTGTAAACTGATTATTAGCAAGGAATTTTCTTCATTCTCTTGTGAATATGTGGAAACTATACTTTAATGTTGAGCAATGTAACCCTCATGTTGACGTTTTCCAGTTTCAGACAGATGCTATTAGAGGTCTTAAAGAAATATTGTAATGTTATGTGTGGACCCAATGTGCCAGGCACGTGGCGCATGTGACCAATCTCAACGCAGTGGGGGGAGGTTAGTCATCACTACCTGGTCGTCATTATGTTGCCTGGCGGAGGGATGATTGACAGCTACCTGGACTAGCATCACTGGTACTCTCCACTTTTGGCGCAACCCAACATGTAAAGAAGGTTTTGGCGTAGGGCTGACGACACTATAAATAACCACAGAGCTGGAAAATCAGTAATTTTTGTAAAATAACCACGTGGCGAAGTGCAACGGGCGGTGAATGAAGAAGAGGACCCGCTGCAAATGTAAAGGCAAGTGTGGATGTTGAGTGCTTGTGCAGTGACGATGGACGTGGTCAAGAGAGTACTGTGGAGATTGAGTTACTCAATGAGTAAAGTGCAGCTGTGTACAGGAGTGCTTGGGATGCTCCAGAACATTCCAGACAGTAAAGACTGGTGGTATCTTAAAAGTGGAATGGACCCCCGTGTTTTTTGTGAAATAGTTGTTTGCGCGAATATGCATCTCTCAGTAAATAAATGTTCTACTAATATTACTTTTTGTCAGAAAAGTTAAAAAAAAAATTACTTATGCACCTTTTTTTTGTCATATTAAGTGTATTCTTAGAGAAAAAAATTTGTGAAAATGGTCAAATTTCACATTTTTAAAGTTTACCTATGCAGTTTCCTTAAGCTGCAAGAGAAAAGTACAAAGATACTGGCATAGTTTAATCTGTGGGCTTTCAAAGTGCATAATAAAACCCCTATGTTACAGATATAATTTGCACAGTACAGCATTACAACGGAAACACTGCATGTTATACGCGTAGGAGTGATGCGCTAGAAGAGTGTGTTAGTGTCGCCCGTATGGCTCCCTCACTTCTTGACCTTGGTAGGGGGAAGGGGGGGGGGGGGTGCCCATCCCACCTTTAACTGGAACGAGGTGGGAATGAATGGACAAGTGATAGGTTGAAAATACTAGAAACATACATTACCAAATACACATAATGTTTTAATATATATTTTGTAGGTGTTATAGTATTCATAAAGATTGGTTTTAAACAATTGTGTTAATTTCTGACAGGTGATGGACAGTTATATAAATATTAATTGTATGTAGCAGCTAATAGGACTTTGTCAAGAACCAAGTCTAAGTAATTATTAAACATTTTTTGTAAATAAATTAGGAAGTTATTAACGGTTTTATTTCATTTATTACATATAGGTATCCCTTAAAAAACCTGGGTAAGATCACTGACTTTCAGAAATTGTAACAATAGGCCTACTTACATGCAAAAAAAACTTTATTCTCATATTTAAGTTCAGTTAAAAGTAGGACATAAAAATCTGGTTACAACGAACATTTTGAATAAAGCTGTAAGTAAATTTATGGCTAAATTAACTATCAAGTTAGATGGGCCTTTCAAAATAATATAATTTTTACCCCTGAACAGTATTAAGAAAATTATATTTATAGTACAAAAATTACAGTCCATGCTAGTAACACAAAACAGAAGTTTAAAGTTACATGTGTATTTTTAAGTTCCTTACTTACGCATTTTGGTAACTGATTAGTTTTAAGGTTATGTTTCTCTTCTCTGTAAGTTCATGTAGTAAGTTTATTGTTTTTTTTTTTTTCCTCTCATGGCTACCACCTGCAAGACCTCTTTGAGACTGCCATGCCAAGGGCTGCTCTAAGAGATCCTCTGGATGTTGGGCATTCTTTGATGGACATTATTACTTCAAAATATCCCAGGGTGCCAGGAGGTTCTTCTATGAACTGTGTTCCTGTCCCCATTCATTCGGCCTGTGGAGTCAGCCTCAAAAGCTGCAGCTCCTATTCAACGCCCTACTTGCTGTGATGCTCTTTAGCCTGAGCTGGCTACCCAGGTGACTAGAGACTGTTTCAGCAGTTGCTGTTCCATTGGGCATCAGACTATGTAACGTGAAGTACACAAAAGTACTTCAGGATGTGATACGGACTTTAGGCGTGCACAATGACTTTTGTTTTGGCACCCTATTACCAGTCTTCCAGCATCATACTCAAGAGTTCTTAGCAAGTAGATAAACCTTAAGGCATCAGCCAAGGTACAAGGCTCTCCTGTTTGGTGAACGTCACTGCTGGCTTTTCCATAAACTTGGCAAAGCCGCTGCGTTTCTGAGGTTTCGAGAGCTGCTTAGAGTAACTGGTGCATGGACACTACATGAGAGTGGGGTGCTGCAAGAAGGGGTTCTTATGTGTGTTTAAACCAGTCAATCTGTATGCTAATTGCTCACTCTGGTTTTTAATTTCCACTGGTGAATACTGGAGAGGCACCATGCTCATTGAATCAAGGATACAGATATGTGGTGGCCATCTTCTTAGCATTGTTGGCAGTATATGAATTTAAAATGTGACCGTATATGACTTAGATAGAGTAGGAGTTTTTACATTGTGTTTACTGTTGCGAATTTTGATCAGCTGGTTTTTGGATAAAAGGTGTTTAGTGGTAACCAAGTATAAGTTTTAATGAATTTTATATTTGTCCAGCGGCAAACCTTTTTACATCCATAGTAGGGGCTACATTATTTTTCCTACCTTACATTCTTTTGCCCATTACCATTTTTTTTTTTTTTTTTTTGTTTGTTGACACCTGCACAATGTGACAGGCTAATCCTAAAGACGTAGTAATAGTCAAGTTTGTTACTAAATGCCACCGTAGTCCTCAACTGCCACATGCCCACCTCCCTGCACTGCGATCTACATTGTGAAAAGCTAAGCCCATCCTTTTTAATCATGTGTATTTTGTGACCACTGGAAACATATGTCATATTTTCAAATAAAGGTTGTATACCCTTATCATTCATACATTATCCAAACAGCTCATCATAGTCTTGTATACAGCTTCACGTATGGGTTTTGAGTCAATATATTTATTTGGCATAATATTTGTACTTCTGTTTCAAAGACAATTTAATATACTGGTAATGCCCATGTGTAATATTGTTAGGTGTCACTGGTCTGCATTGCATTCCCTTGCCAGTCCTGCTCACAAGAACAAAGGAATGTTTGAAGGTCAGAGTCATAACTTAAGAACAGCGGGCAGCGATTATAAAGGCCAGCTGCTATGTGCCACAGCGATAAGCTTTTGGCACAGTGCGGGCTCCTGACCTTACGTGAACTGAATTTCCACGGTTATCCGAAAGAATTTTCCAGTTCATCGTCCTTGCCTCTATCAGCGAGACTAGTGGTGCGGAGAACCTTCCGGCTCTGGCAACTGAGATTATTTAAGCACGACATGCCTCCATGCCGAGTGATTCAGAGAGCTGAGAGTTTGGAGGATTGTGCGACCTTAAGCAATGGAGTGCAAAGACCAGCGGAACGACGAGCCAGCAGAGCGTCGAGCGGTGGTGAAAGGGACCAGCAGGAGTGAAGTCTGCAGACAGCCAACATTGGTGCAATGAAGAGTCAACCTGGCAGGTGGGACTACTGAACTGGATGCACGAGTGTAACACATTTCAAATGACGCCAACAGACAGACTGAACATGTGTTCATAATGAGTGTAAATTAAGTGACTAAACTCCCTTTAAAGGCTATTCACTGCCTGCACATATTTTAACGGGCACCCTGAGTGACATGCACCTGGTAAAGTTTGTAACGATAGATGGAAAGTAGTTCCATATATAAACGTTGATTAAAAAGTGTTAGGTAACCATTTCTATTCATTTTAATTATATATTTTGATCTCTGTTTTTTTTTAATGCATCGAAGTGTAAAAATGAGCAGATTTGTTAAATATTTTTTTATCTAATAATTTCACAGTTTCACTTGACCCAATGCATGAATAAAGTGATGAGGCCCATCACTATGTTAATCTAACACAAGGCAGAAGAATACACAACGTGCATACAAAGCAGGGTTTTCAAAAGTGCTCATTTTACCATGAACAGCCTATAGACAAATTGATAAGGCCTTTAGTTAGAATTGAGATAGACATTAAATGTTGCACTGACCAAGAATAATAAGAGTAACAGCGGAGATATAGATAGTATCAAGTTGTAAAAAATAGCAGTGTAAATAAACTAAAATATAATTTATTTCTATGGAGACCTCCATTCCTCACGAGCTCTAATACGCTCCTCTGGGATCTTGTAACATCATTGTAGAACATTCTAGACAAAGAGATGTCACTAAAAGTATTCAAAAAATTTATGAATGTGAGTAAAAGATATTTAAAACCAATAGTAAATGCATAAAAAGAGGCATTTTGACAGTTCCTCTTTTCGTACCCTTTAACGTAGCTAGTTTCTGCTCATTCGTTAGTAGATATAATAATTTACCCATGTAGCAGCTGCTACAAGGTAGAAATAAGATTTGATTTTCACTAGTCAAATGTCAGTTTATAATTATGTAATATGTGATTTGGTAGATTTCATGTTCCACACTGCTTGCAGTAATTTCTTTTTAGCACTCGCAACATCACACTGATGTTACGAAAGCTATTTGAGGAAATGAAATTTTTAAAAACAAATCTGTAGCGGCCAGCAGTTGAAAAGAACCCTGTGCTATGGATGCGGTCACCTCCAATCCCTTTTCTCATATTTTTCCAGCGAACAGATAAATAAAAATCTCATCCCCTCCCTCCCCATCACGAAAATGAGATTTAGTGGGCCACAATGCAGCCATCTACATATATGCTATTTTGAGGGGGAAAAAAAAAAATTGCCTACTCAGTACAACTACACTCATAAATCATAAATTTATCTCACATTTCTCAGTATATCAAATAAATTTACTCAAAATAATATTTTTCTATTGAATCTCTGATTTAATGACCGGTTTCATTCAGTTATTTTATCCCTATTCCAAGTTATTCTCCTGGGGAAAAGTGCCCCACAACACACATTTGCCTGTAACAAGATACAATCCATCTTAATTCATTGAGATGCGACAAAAAACCTGCAAGACAGTTACAAAGACAATGCCCCGTTTTAAATCTGAGTGGATTCATGAAACGCTGGGAAATGTGTTTGGGACATAAAGTATGTTTCAGCAGTGATAGCTTTGCCACCAAATTCAAAACTCATTTACAGTTTGAAGATGCAGTTGAATTGAAAATTATCAGAACTCCTGCCACACATTTGAAATCTTCTAAATATTAATAACAGCAGTTATAAAATTGTAATTAGCTGCTCTTTACAATTTCACCATGAGAAGGCTTGTGATTTAAAAGTGCTATTGCACATGTTTCTTTGTGAGTATTTTTATGTGATGTGTTAAATCTAATTATTGTGCAGAAATACCAAAGTTTGCAGACATTAGACAAATTTAATATAATATAACATGTCCTATGTATGAGTTAACAGCAATACATCACCAAGGAGCTACATTCGCAGCTTACATAGGTGAGTAACGTAAATAATAGTCAAGTTTTAGCATGAATACTGTGTATAGTGTAGTGAATTTTACTGTGTAGTATTGCATGTTACTGTGGGAATTCAAGTGTTTATGTAATGTTGCCATCAGCCATGTCAAATGCAGAAGACATAACAAAATTAAACCTAACTTCACGAAAGGTGAATCACGAGAAGGATGATGAACCAGTATATGTTTCTTATTATACTTTTTCTAACACACTATCACATGTCAGTATACTCTCCCCTCTATTAACATATTGACGCTATCGGGTGAGACACGAGACGAACGATAACAAAAATATTTACTGGTAATATTGGCACCAGCAGTGCTTCCCAATCACTGCACTACTGAGACTGGCTGGTAATCACTGCTTTCCAAATAGTCATCAGAAGGGACCAGTGCTATGGACGGTGCAGCCCGTTTACTGCCGGAATTCGTATTCTATTCCAGTGCCAACATCGGACACTTTATTAATACAGTGTTCTTTTAAAAAAACTTGGCTGAGGACGTTCCACACACATGAACTTTATTGGTGGAGACAATATTGAGAAAACACTGCTAACCTATCATATTTATTAATTTATGGAAACATTATACTGACAAGATAGTTGAATATGCAATACTCGTCTTATTTTTCAGTGCTGGGGCTCTATGACTACCATAATCTGTTGAGACTGGTGAGCTTCCATGCATAAAAACAGCAAACCGCCAGATATTAAATTCAATACATGACTGTTTTACCTTTAATTAAAATGAACACATTGCTTTGTGACATTTTGTAAGGATTATTAGTCCCTAATGTATAACAGTTGCTGTTCAGCTGCAGCCTATCCTATTGTGTGTTAGGCATGTTGCCTACCAGTCACATCTTCCATTTGGTCATTCTAAAGTTGATGCTCAAATTTCTTTAAAACAATGACATTTAAAATAATAAAATGAGAAAACCATTTTGCCAGTTTCAACATGCAGATTAATAATTTGCCATTACAAACCAATCATGCCTCCGCATTGCAAAATAAAAACGAAAACCCCACAATTTCTACAAGTGTGTATAGTGACGACAGGTTTCACAGAGTTTTAGTACCTTTGTTCAATTACACATTTGTATGAAGACCCCAAAATTCCATCTTAATAGCTGCATTTAATATTTCAAATTAAATTGTAACTCGGTTCTAATTTCTGTGGTCTTGGGAACCACTTTAGACCTTATGTCATCGCAATCTTTCAAACTGTTTTGTCGTAATAAACCTGTAGCCAAAGTCTGTCTGTGTGTAATACACATGCACTAGGATACATTTATGTTTCTGTAAAAGCAAATTAATTTTAAATGTATTACCACATATCCAAATAAAATTACTGTCACAGAAATGTATGCAGAATAAAAATTTCCAATTGGTATCAAACTGACTTTAGGTCCCTCTTAAACCAAATAAAACAAAAAAAGGCAGATAAATCTCTAAAATTTTCTGCAGCTGCCATTGCAGTTTAGGATAATCATATCCCCTACTAAGGACTGCATTTCCTTTTTGCCTGCCACCTGTCCCATGGATATTTCTGTCTGCTGTCCTGCTGTGCAAGGACCCCACTTTTGAATAAAAGTCCTTTGCATCCTTTGGATTCCTTTTTTGGTCAGAATTGTTCACCTTTCCCTAAAACTAAACAATTTAATTGTATGCTTGGTTACCTATATGAAACACTGCTGCGCAACATTAGATGTGAAAACCTCTCTCATTCCTAATTTTTGTGAACCACTGTAATATCTTAATTTAATTTCAGTTTAGATTAAACTGTGGTATTTATGAAAATTTAGGCAAGGGATTTTTTTACGGCAAGGGCTTAACAGTGTGAAAGTTGTACATTTGGCTTTTGAAGTGAGCCTACAGAGTTGAAATAACGCAAGCAATTCCATGTAATTTTTTTGTGGTTTAGGCTGAGCAACTAAGCAGCTATAAATGCCTGTTGTTTAAAAGACCCCCAAAAGTTCCTTTGACATAACATGAAACTGTTGTGAACAAAAGCAAAGTGAAATGCAATTGTACAGCTATTTTTGTTACGTTTTCCATCATCAAAGCTGCAGACTTTGGACAGTGTAGTTAGTCTGTGGGGAGTACTTTGATCATGTGTGTATTCATGGTTCTTTCTGAATTTGACTGTGTGAAAGTGAATAGCTGTATCTGAATGTATACATGTGTTTAAGTGTTTTGGGGGTTGTGGATCGCCAGATCTGAACGAATTTCATGGATGTGTACAAATTGGGTGTTGAAATATATTTTTGGCATTTTCATTTATTAAAGTATTTGGTAGTTCATGTTGTCAAAATACTTGAATATTGAAAGTGAAATTTTTCCATTAAAACTTCTTATCAGGGCAGGTAACTTACTTGTAGTAAGAAATGTAAGAACACGCAATATAATGTTAAGAAATCTTTTCGATATGCCACATGATTTTACAGAAAATATCTGTGTGTTGTCTTTATTTGTAAATTGACATATGGGTGTTAACTTACGCTACATACATTATATGAGTATTTAGGTAGAATAAGCCATGTTTCTGTGTATATCATGGATTTTTTGTGTATTTCTGTCACAAAGTGAGTACCTTTGGATTTCGTATTGCAAATTTGGTGTAGGATGTAGCTTTTTTGTTTTTAGTTTATTTGAGGTTAATAACTACTTCAATTTGTACCCACTACAATATAACTTATCTCCAGAAAAATGAATTCACGCAAATCTGCACCAACCTGTTTCTCACAGAACGAGCAAAGCGAGAGCAGGTCATGCCTATTTACCTGTTTCATACATATAGGCCCTACATGGGAAGCAGGTACATTGGCGTGACCCTGCATGCTAATTTTGCTTGCACTCAAAGTAGAATGGCACATATTTGCATGAATTCGTTCATCTGATTTTTATGATTTTCTTCCCACAATTTTCCTGATCTATGAAGGGTTATGAAGCCTTCCTTACTAGGGCCATTGAGTTTCTTAATACGTACTGACGGCGGTATAGGGTCAGCCACATTTATCCCATGATGGCACTAGCAGTTAAATGTACACGTGGTGGTGAGCATGTGGTTACATACCAATATAGGCCACTGACTTCTCAGAAATGTAATATCAGTTGTTTCAGTGTAAAATGTACTTTTTACCAAGGGTAAAATTGTTTGCGAAAGTGTTATATGTAATTAAGAGCGTTGTGTGTCATTGCATTTGAAATTAAAAGTGTGTACGGCACTAAGAATGAGGGAATGATTTTAGGCGAGAACGCCTTCCAAAGACAGTTATAATTCGAACAGAAAATTATAATTTGAATTGTGTACGTAAAACAGTTTAGTATTTCTTTCAGTGCCTTTTCAATATCCAATACTAATATTTACTCAGCATGCATAGCACCACCGCTTGTGTGAACAGCATAGGCAGCCATGATCGTTGCCCGCATCACTGCCTCTGAGAAGTCGTCCTAGGCAAGATGCTGTAACGTACACACTTCATCTTTTTGCACTGATGAAGGTTTCAATAGTTCATTTCAGTATACCGGTTAACCTTTGCCTTGTGTACATTTTGCCAGACGCCCCAGCATAATGTTATTGCTTAAATTAATAATTTGCAACCTTTAAGGATTTTTGAGATGTAAACAAGGGAGAAGAGTGTTATATCGGAGAGGCCACGAGGCCCGGCGCTACTTGTGTATCAGATGCCATCCACCCGTGTTTAGGGTTTTTGAATGTAATTTCTGGTTTATTGTGACGTGTGATATTAAGGGCAACATTATTGAGAAATTATTTGAGAGTTTTTGTAATGTTATGTTTTACGGCCACATGGTCAGATACCACCAAGCCCGTATCCACGCAATTGCTGTGTTATAAGAACTATTTGTGTTTCCATCTTGTGTGCCATAATTTATCTCGGGGTTTTATGTAATTTTCAATAAGGGTTCATGTACTTTAACGCATTTTAACACATGTTGTTCTTGACGACGCTGTCAGTTTGTGTGCTTGACCTTGCCCCGCCATTCCGTGGTCTAAGGGTTTTTGTACGTTATTTCCTGGCAATCATACTTTTACTAAGCAGATGTAAGCATTTAGGACCGGATTTTGAACAGATGTTGTGCTTTTGTACCCGCACACGCAGTCTGCTACCAACCCTATCTAGTGGCATCTGTAACATCTAATAGTGCCTTCACACGTATTGTGTGCTTATTTTCCATTTCATGTTGTGCCCCATTTCCTTCTAGTGTTATTTTGTGTTCTTGTACGAAGTGATTGTTTTGTACAAGCCCTCTATGTGTTTGACCATCACCACACAACTCATGGTTCGGGGACGAGTCCCAACGAGTAGGCGTCAGCTGCAAATGAATACGTTAATGTTCATTTCATACTCTGTGTCCTGTCTCTGGGTAAAACCGGCAGTCAATCCTAGCGGCTGTAGCCCCTTACTCTGTCGAGACTGTGCCTTCCTGCACCGCAGAGCTCATCGAGTCAAATACGCAAGTTGAGTTATGTGCTTGGGGAATCGCCCACCGGAAATGCTTCAGATGTTTCATCCTATTTATTCTGCCACCGAACGTAATTTGGACAATAAATACTTACATCTGCAGCATAAAATGTGAATGTTCTTTAGTAGCGTCAGATACTCCGCCCAGCCAGTGTTTCTCAAGTGTATTGTCAAGTGTAAAGTGTTAATAAGTACGCACGGGTGAGATGAGCACACAGAACCTACAGCATCCGTGAGATCACTATGAGTCTTGAAGTGCGGTGCCTAGGAACCACCGCTGGCACCCTCAAATAACAAGTAAAGTGTTGTTGCTATTGTCTCCATGTCTCACCTGTTGGCGTCAATTGGCTTTTCTAAGTGGGGCCAGTGCGTCCGTCTGTCCCATGACAACCGCGTCATCCTTGAAAAAATGGTGGCGATGTCAGAGCAACGGCGAGAAGACTTCAAGTGAACCGCGCCAGCTGCCGGGTCACCAGTGACAACAGCGCTAGTCGGGAACGGGGAATACCTAGAAATGCCAATCGACCGATGCACGCACTGTGGAAACTTGAACAAATCACTTTGTTGGATTATAATCTTTTGGAACAAGCTCTATGCCAGTGCACGTCTGATACCATGTTTATTGCCGTCAGAACAATGCCTGTGCATGCACACCAGATGTGATGGAGCGGGTGAACAGTGGACACCACGCCAGCAGTGCCGACTGACTGTACATCTTAGACGCATAGTGCCAGAAGAGTACGTGTCCTGCTGCGATAGGATATTTAACTGTGTAGAGTATCACACCAGTAACTGTGCTAGAAACACACCACTGCAAAACAAAAACACACCAGCACCTGTTATAGTGATGTATTCGCCACAAGGTTTGAGCGGACCGGACCAAATTATTTTGTTGCCTACCTTTGCGGGTCACGATTCTGAAGATCCACGTGCGTTTCTCGCCTTAAGTGAGGAGAAGTTATGCAGTCATACAGTCCACCGGGAAGACTGGACAGAGGTAACAGCTAACCGCCTCAGAGGCCCCGCAGCCGTGTGGTAAAATCTCATCCGCAGGTATCAAGTCACGTGGGAAGAGTTTTGTGAAAGACTGTTAGGTTGGTTCAATACAGATGGTAACACAATACAGGCCCAAGCCTGACTGTAACATGAGCGTGAGGGAATTGAGGAGTTCATACAGCGTAAAGTATAATTATAAGAGGTTACACCCAGGACAGCAAACCTAGCAAACCTGTGGGGTGTTAGAGACCACCATAGCCTTGTCAACACCAGACATTAGGCCGTATTTACGTAGAGCCACCAGACACAGTGTAGAACAGTTTACACGGGAAGCATGTCTGTACGAGAAAGATGTACTTGCAGGTCAAGAGTACCAGTCAAGTGGACCGTCGACACCCACGCCACCGGTGATAATAGTTAATATTATGCAACCACAACCTCCGTTCACACCCGTACGGACATCACGCGGGCAGCAATTGAACTACTGACAGAATACACCCGACAACTTATATCAGGGGAACAGGTCGGGAACGAACAAAGTGAGGTTGGCGAAATAGCACCTCCACCAATCTCACCGTGAGCGTGGAGAAGTCCGCCAAATGTGGATGCAAAAGTATGCCAAGTGAGTAACAGTACCATCCAAGCATTGTGCATCATTGTAGAACTGGAAGGGAAAAATGTGATTGCTGTCTTAGACACTGCTGCCAGCCATTACCACAAAGCGTACAACCACATAAATTGCAGTTTGCTACCACACACCAACAGGGTGAGGCCAAGAGAGTTATGCACAAGACAGTAGGAATCCGGGACTTGCAGACTGAGTGTGACGTGTATATTGTGCCAGACTTGTGTGAGGAACTGATCCTGGGTCTACCATGACTGATAGAGAACCAGGCCGTTATTGAACTCCACCTTGACCGCCTCCATGTGGGCAAACGTGGGAGGTGGATGCTGTATACCGTGAGAGCAACACCACCAGCCACCACACCGGCCATGAGGCTGGAGCAGTTCGTCCACGAGGTGCCGGAGCAGTACCAGGAGAGGCTACAACGCCTGTTGGACCAGTACGCCAGGGTGTTCTACACAGAGGGGAAGCTCCGACACACGGATGTCACAGAGCACGCCATTGTCACCACACACGAGGACCCGGTCTATACCAAACCCAGGGACCAAGGTATCTACTTCAGAAATGTTATAAATCAGCAGGTATGTGAAATGTTGAGTGACAATATGATTGAACCAACGCAAATTCGCTAATCATACTAGCCCTTAAGAATGATGGCGAATGAAGGTTTTCTACCCTCTGATTAAAATTACTGTGAACATGCCCCCACCTGTTATCAATATCAAGGACACACTGCGAACACACTCGATGACAGGCCGGGTGGTGAGCGGCAACATGCTCCGGTTGTGCCCTGGAAAGGCACTAGGGGTATGGATAGAACGCCGGCCAGACCACACGCTTGGTCTTTGAGGACGAGGATCTCAGAATCTCTGTGGTAGAGGGGGCTTGGATGTGTGGATGTGCCAGGCTTGGGCTTTAGGTCTGGCCACCAGTTGCATTAATCTTGGCCTTCTTGGGTTGAGAAGACGTGATTCCTCTTCCCCGCCTATTGGGAGGCCAAAGCGCGGTAAGGCCATAAGGCTAAGAGCGCTGCGTAAAAATACAAAATACATGAACGAGAGGTCCACTGTAACTGTTAACATTAAGGCCTGCCATGTTGTTTATATCACTGGACAAAGTCACGATATTGCCAAATTCCCATCAGCCCCCAGGATCGTAAAAAGACAGCCTCCACCACCCCTGACGGGAATCAATTCCAGTTTGTTTCAATGACCTTTGGATTAATGTGCACCCCTGCAACTTTTCAGAATTTGATGGTAACTGTCCTAGATGGGTATATTCGGGAGACGAGAGATGGCTATGTACAGGAGACTTTGCGATGGCATACTTTGACAATGTATTAGCATGGCCAAGTAACTGGGCAGAGCACCTACACCTTTTAAGTCTTGTGTTTGAATGACTGGAACATAAACTGACATGTAGGGTCAATAAGTGTAAAGTGGGGATGGATAAGATGGAATTTTTAGGGTATTACATCTCAGGAGACTGACACAAACCAGAAACACAGCTCTTGCAACAGATACAAGATAAACCACCCCCCAGGTCACACAAACAGTTAAGGAAATTTTTTGGACTGGTTAATTAGTTTCGGGAATTTATCCCAAACTTTTCTGTTGTTACTGCACCACTCACTGAACTGTTGTCGGAAAAACTAATATTTGTTTGGACGCCACAAGCAGAACAGACCTTTCAAAATATCAAAGCTGCATTTCAAAACTGTGAACAGATAGCCAGATTCAACCCAGACCTCCCAGTTACCATACAAACAGATGCTAGCTAGTAGGGTATCGGAGCGGTACTTCACCAGATTGACAACCAAGGGCAGAAACACGTGATCAATTACCACAGTGCAAAGAATGGCAGTACTGAAAGTAAATATCACGTTAACGAGCAGTAGTGATTGGCAAGTACTGCCCGTATCTGCTAGGACGCAAGTTCACACTGAAAACTGATAACTGCTTTTTAGTTTGGTTGGAGGGCTTGCATAATTGCAGGAGCAAGCTCGCCCGCTGGGCCCTATTGCTACAAGAGTTTGATTTCCAAGTAGAGCACATGGTGGGAGGGGTGAACGAGCTGGCAGATGCGCTGTTGAGAAACCTGTGCTCATAGATAACTGTAACAGATGACACAGAGTGGGTAAAGGCACTACCCCCCTGCCGCGTCAGCAACGGGATCTCCACCGCTCTTCCTCCAGAACATTGTTGCCAACTGTCACAGTGAACTCGTGTCACTGAACTTTCGTAATGTTTTGCAAAAAAATGTATGCTTCCCAAGAAAATTCCCCAGATGCCGTGGAGCACTGTCAACATTGCGGAGACAAGTTTTCTGAGCATTGGTGTGTTATAAATAGAGAAATCCATGTTCGCCCGCCACAGAACAGCGAGAAATGGAAGACATATGTATCCAAGGAAACATGGGGATTATTACTACAATATGGGCATGACAGTTTGGAACGCGGACACCCGGGTTCAGAACAGACACTGTGGAACGTACAGAAACACTTCCATTGGCCAGGTGTACAGAGGGACATGAGTAAATACGTGCATGATTGTATCACGTGTAACACTAGGAAGCCGCAAAGAGCAGACTGACACATCACAACAGCCCCGCCAGCTCACCGAACCGTTCAAAACAGTTGCTATTGACATCATGGGGTCCTACCCCCGCAACAAGAACGGAAAGCAATTCCTGGTAGTGGCAACCAATTTGTTTACGAGGTGGACAAAAGTGTTTCCTGTGAGTAATGTCAGAGCCCATAAGGTTGCACACGTACTACAGAAGGAGTATTAGCTGCGGTGGGGGTACCCAGAGTACTTACTCACTGACAATTGCACACAGTTCGTAGGCTTTGAAATGCCAGGAATATTGCACTACCTAGAACACAGAACACAGCAACACTCCAGCCTACTACACGAGGGCGAATCCCACCGAACGTCGAAATCAGGATGTAAAAATACAGTTAGGCATACATATAAGGCTGGGAGATGATCACACGTGATGGGCGAAACTCATTCCGGAGATAATGCTTTGTATATGTAACCGGGTAAATGCTGCTATAGGGAAAAAACCCATGGAAATGGTCCATGGTCGAGGGCTCCGCACCCAGGGAGAACCCCGCCAGTACCACCTACCGAGACTGCCACTCTCCAACAGCAGATCCATGAGCAAGCACGTAGAAATCAGGAGCAATACTGTGCTGTGAGGGTACCGGCATGAAAGAAGCAGCCAGCTGAATTACCCCCCGGGATGTCTGTATATGTAAGGGAAAAAACGCTGTCAGCTGGAACGAAAAATCATTGTGCGGTGCTGGCACCCTGATGGACCGGACCAGTACGAGTTATTGAGAAGCTAGGGTCTTCAACTTTCCTTGTAAGGCTGGGACAGCAACATGTAGCTAAGAGAGACTGCGATGATCTGTATATCGCCCACACACTGCTAGGGAAGAAAGGCAAGGAGACACCGGGAGGCCGACCACACCATGGAGCGCAGGGCAGGGCAGCAGAAATTTTGCGCGGAAACGAGTGATGCCGGAGCCAGTGTAAACAACAACAGTTCCGTAGCCCCACACCAACCTAGCTTGAATGACTGCCTCCTTCCTTGACACCACATCATTTAAGGGTTTTACACCACCAGAACACTCCATACCATATAAGGAGAACGATAACTGCAGTGCAAATATAAGTGTCAGTGTAAACAATGAGAGTAACACCTTTTCGAGGATTTTTTGCGTTAGTTGGGCATAGCATTGAGGAGCAGGCTAGCTTTAAAGGATTTGGGGAAGCAGTTAGTGATGCGTATGAGCAGACAAGTGAACAGTGCGATGTAAACACAATCCCTCATACCAGGAAGAAATGAGGTAGAGAGCCACCGCCTAGCCCCAATCATGCCGATCCAGTCACCACCCCACACCCTAACAAACAGCGACGAGTGCGTCCAAGACCATGTCCTGTCTGTCCTCGACCGGCGGTTCCAGTTCAAGACCGGGCGAGGCAGAGAAGAGTTGAGGTGACCTGCTCGCACCATCATGGTCTTCGAGAGTGGGGTCGTTTGATGCCGGCCAAGGGCCAGCCACATTTAGCCCATCACAGAACTCACAGCTAAAGGTACATGTGATTGTGAGCCCGTGGTTAAGTACCACTATAGGCCACGGATTTCCCAGAAATGTAATGTCAGTTGTTTCAGTGTGAAATGTATTTGCTTCAAAGGGTAAAATTTTTGTGAAAGTGTTATATGTGTTTTAAAGCTTTTGTATGTAACTGCATTTGAAATTAAAAGTGTGTACGGCACTAAGAATGAGAATGATTTTAGGTGAGAATGCCTTCCAAAGACAGTTACAATTTTAATAGAAAATTACAATTTAAATTCTGCACGTAAAACTGTTTAGTATTTCTTTTGGTGCCTTTTCAACAATACTAATATTTACTCAGCGTGCGTAGCACTTCCGCTTGTGTGAACAGCATAGGCAGCCATGATCGGTGCCCGCTGCTACTGCCTCTGGGAAGTCGTCCTAGGAGAGCTGGCGAGGTAAGACGCTGTCCCGTACGCACTTTATCTTTTTGCACTGATGTAGGTCTCAACAGTTCATTTTAGTTTACCGGTTAACCTTTGCCTTGCGTACATTCTGCCAGACGCCCCAGTATAATGCTATCCGCTTAAATTAATAATTTACAGCCTTTAAGGATTTTTGAGATGTAAACAAGGGAGAAGAGTGTTATATCGGAGAGGCCACGAGGACCGCGCTACTTGTGTATCAGATGCCATCCGCCCATGTTTAGGGTTTTTGAATGTAATTTCTGGTTTATTGTGATGTGTGATATTAAGGGCAACATTATTGAGAAATTATTTGAGGGTTTTTGTAATGTTATGTTGTACGGCCACATGGTCAGATACCACCAAGCCAGTATCCACGCAATTGCCGTGTTATAAGGGCTATTTGTGTTTCCATCTTGTGCGCCATAATTGATTTCGGGGTTTTATGTAATTTTCAATAAGGGTTCAAGTACTTTAACGTTTTTTAACACAAGTTATTCTTAACCACGCAGTTAGTTTTTGTAGTTTATCTTGTCCGCCATTCCGTGGTCTAAGGGTTTTTGTACGTTATTTCCTGGCAATCATACTTTTACTATGCAGATTTATGTATTTGGGACCATTACTGACCGGATTTTGAACAGATGATGTGCTTTTGTACCTACACACCTAGTTTACTACGAACCCTATCAAGCGGCATCCGCAACATCTAAGAGTAAATTCACACGTATTGTGTGCTTATTTTCCATCTCATGCCGTGCCCTATTTCCTTCTAGTGTTAGTTTGTGTCCTTGTATGACATGATTGTTTTGTACTAGCGCTCTATGTGTGTGACTGTCACCACACAACACGTGGTTTGGGGACAAGTCCCAAAGAGTTGGTGTTAGCTGTGAACGAATACGTTAATGTCCATTTCATATTCCGTGTCCTGTCTCTGGGTAAAACCTGCAGTCCATCCTAGTGGCTGTAGGCCCTTACTCTGTAGAGGTTGTGCCTTCCTGCACCGCAGAGCTTCATCCTGTCTGAAGTGCATAATTTGAGTTACGTGCTTGGGGAATCACCCACTGGAACTGGCTAGACATGCTTGAGATGTATCATCCTATTCATTCTGGCACATACTGTAATTTGGTCAATAAATACCTACATCCGCAGTGTAAAATGTGAATGTTATTTAGTAGCGTCAGATGAGTATGCACGGGTGAGACGAGCACACAGAACCCGCAACATCCCTGACATCACAGAGTCTCAAAGTGCGGTGCGTAGGAACCACCGCTGGCACCCTCAACTAACAATTAAAGTGTTGTCGCTATCGTCTCCGTGTCTCACACATCAGTGCCAGTACTACAACTATAACAAACATGCCTACACATTTGTGTTTTACCATGAATAATGGTGCCAAAACGGTAATTGTTAAGAATAAGGGCTGTTTTGAAGTAAACGTAGACCAACAAAATAAAAATATATGGGTTGTGCATGGCATGGTGATAAATTAATTAGAATATTGAAAATAAAACAGTTAAAATATGAGTTGTTCTGTCCCTTTGTTAATGTTTAGCGCCATGTTGTATAGTCCTGTAATGTACCATGGAAGGTACATGTACCATAATTAAAACTTGTGTACCATTTACCATGGCTACAGTAAAAACATGTAGCTAATGACTCTAAAGTATAATAAAAGATGATCAGTTTGTAGAATTTTGTTTAAGTCAGAAGACAAATAGAGTTTGTATTTCATTTGTATCCAATATCAGTAGTACAATGTTGAAAAAATAGTTTTGGAATGAAAATAAAACAAACATAAAATTGTGATTTTATGCAATTGTCAGAAATGTACCATAATCTTGTGCCCGTATGACATAATTTTTAATATCTCGTACCATGACACAGCACTGACGACTTATCAAAGGTTTTCGTCAAAGTTGGATTGTGGGAAATTGCCCAGTGGTAGCGAAACATTTGATATTTGAATGGTAGAGGTTTGCGATCTAAGAGCACTCATACGTGCGTTTTATTGCAATTCATTCAGTTGAATGTGTTAGATCAAATAATTGTGCAAAAATACAAGTATTTCTGTGCTACCATATCCATGAGAAAAGTGAAATTATAATATTTGTGTGTAAAAGTGCCATTAAATAGAATCCACGCTGTCTCGTGCTTAATCTACATCGTAAGAATGGAGATATATTGGGTACCAAATTAAACCTAACTTCATGATATTGTGATCATGTATGATATTCTAGTGTAGCCTCCTCAAACTGATAATTTCTCTTCAAGAGTAGCCAAACATTTGAGTCAGAGTCCTCAGCACCATGAGGGGAATAAATCCCCAGAACTGTGATTCAAGGCATGCCAGCTGTTTTTTGTAGGTAGTGACCACGAAGTGGTCACGCATCAGTATAGCTGGAACTTTCTCCAGAAATTATTTTCAAGTGTAGCCCCCTCGCACTGAAAAATACTGCTTGGATTTAGGAGTAAAAAGTAAAATTGGGTGTATATTGTGTGAATTGGTAATATTGTGTATTTAGGTATTGTTTGGTTAGATTCTTTTGCAATTTAACATGTTTTCGTGATTAACTATTACCACTACACACATATTTTTCACACGTTTTACCCCGCAATTTCCCTGATCTTCATAGCCCTCCCCACTACCGTTTTTGTAGTTTGTATTGATAATATTTTGATGCCACAAGTAAATTTGTGGGATCAAGTGTACAACACGATTTCACAGTTTTGTTTACAAGTGTGATGTAGTAGTTAATGACGGCAGAACGTTGGCCATATAGTTGATTAGGTTGATTGTAGTTATGAGTAAAGAAAAAAGTTAGAACAGCTGAGGAATTTAGTTTTCATAAGTTGTAGGTCTGTTGGTTTATTTTGTATCGTAGAATAGGAAAAAAAATTATGAATAGTTGTTCTTGTGTGGTCGTGTAGTTTACGAGTCCGTAGAGTCAGTCTTATTTCGCGACAGTGCATCACAAAATGGATATGTACCAAATACAGTGAAGAAGTAATATGCTTTATATAAAGTGAAGTGGTATAGAATAGTGTACGGAGTTAATAAAAAAATATGTTGTGAATAATAGCTTTGTGTACGACAGATAATTATATATGTACCGTAATGCAAACAATATGAGTAGTGGATAATGAACGTGAGTGTGGCATTACAAGTTGGCAGAAAATGATTTTAAAATGTTAATTTAGTAATGTGTGTATCAGGTTTAATTAACAGTGTTTTAGGTAGGTAAAGTTAGGTAAGGATTCTGTAGCAGGTACCTATTCTTCACCATTTGTAATTAATAATTTGATGTGTTTGATATTTGCAGTGACATGTGACGCCAGCGACGCTATAGCACATGATGGCGCTATAGCCCATGATGGGGCTCACCACGCACGTGTCACGTGTCCTGCACGTGCGCAAAGACGCCAATAATTTTGAACTTTCACATAAATATTTTTTTTCTGTGTAAAGTGTGTTTTACATTTGTATATGCAGGGTTAAATGTGTCTTAAAAAGTTTTGAAGTGTGTGTTGATATTTTTAAATTGTTTGGTTATGGAATTCAAAATGCCCGCAGCACCGAGATTAAGAACACTGATATTCCGACGTGAATGCCGTCATAAAGAGACACTGAAATAATATGAAACATTCATAAGAAAATCATAAAAATGTAAAACAGTATTAAATTTAATTTGTGCCATTTTATTTTCAGTAATAAAATATTTTACCCAGCGTGCATAGCATTTCCACTTATGTGAACCCCGTAAGCGGCCATGGTAGGTCCGGGCGACGCTTGCCTCTCGACAGTCTGTCGAGGTGAGCTGGCGAGGTAAGACACTGTTACGTATGCACTACAACTTTTGTTCTCTGATGTAGGTTTCAATAGTCAATTTAGTTTACCGGTCAACTTTTCTTTGCGTACGTTTTGCCATACATTTCCCCAGCATTATACTTCCACTTTACTAATTTATTTCGCCCTTGTGGCATTTTTAATTTAATCGAGGAGAAGGAGGAGAAAGACATCTGAGAGGTCATGCGATCCGCGCAACTTGAATCAGGCGCCATCCGCCTATGTCAGTGGCATTCCAATGTAATTTCTTACGTACAATTTTAAGGGTTTTCTTTTTATTTATGTATTTGAGGGTATTTTTCATGTTTGAATTTTTTACGGCAACATCACGTATAACCACGTGGCTGGCAGACACCAAGATTTGTATATACCATCATTGAATTTTGAGAGCTTATTTATGTAACATCGTATGTGCAATATTTAATTCAGGGTTCTATGTTAAATTTTGTCAGGGTTACATGTAATTTCACGTACATTAATGCTTATTGTACTTGACCACGTGGTCATATTAATGTTTGATTTTGCCGCTATCAGGCATGTATGAGCCTGTGATCACATAAACTGCAAAGAGAATCATTTTCTCACTCACAATATTTTGTTGGAATTTAATATTGCAATTCAACCTGCATCACATGGTCCGCTACAAACTTCATCCAGCAGCATCCACGCCATCGAAACTTGTTTTCACACATGTGCGTGTTTATTGTGAATACTCATTTCGTGTCCCATCTTGTGAGGGTTTATGTAATTTCGTAATTTGTGAACTATGCAAATATTCCCGTCCTAGCCGGCTGTGTGAATAGGCCGTCACCACACTACCCATGTGCTGGAGGGCGAGTCCCGGTGAGTTTGCGTTAGTGATGCCGAGTAATCACATGTGTTAATGATTTCACCAAGCATTCATCTGTAATTCACAGTGTCCTGTCTTAAGAGAAAAACCATCAGTCCACTCTAGCGGCTGTCAGCCCTCTTCCCTGTGAAGGCTGTGCTCTCACGCACCTTGGCGAGATCATCCATCAAGGCGGGCTGGGGATCACCCAAGCGGAATTGGCTAGTCGTGACTGTGATTATCATAATTTCTTTAGCATGTTGATGTGTATGCATAGTAACAATAAAAGCAAGCATCAGTAACCTACCTCTTTTATTCAGTAGTGACAGTGTCCTAGCCACATATATTTTATTAAGTGTTTATTCCAAAGTGATGTTTAGTAAAAGTTTAGTATGGCCTACGTGTTTGTAAAAATGCACAGGTGAGATGGACACACAGAACTCACAGCATCCCTGAGAACCCTTAGTCTCAATAGTGCGGTGATTGGGAAACACCGTTGGCACCCATATTACCAGTAAGTATTTGTGTCATAGTTTGTCTCGTGTCTCACCCGACGGCTTCAATTGGCGTTCCCAAGTGGGGCCAAGTGTGTTCAACTGCGTCACGCCATCTGCGATAAAATGGCGGACACCATGCCTGATCAACCGTGAAAAGCCCTCAAGACATCCGCGACACCCGCAAAATATTTGGACATGCAGATCGAACGATGTGTGCATTGTGGAAGGGTGAGTGAGAAGTCAACTTGTTCAGTGAAAATCTACGGGATCAGCCATTATGCTAATGCACATCCAACACCGTATCCATGCCTGTGCGCACGCACTGGATGTGACACGGGGTAGGAACAAAGTGAACACAGTGCCAGCAGTGCAAACGGGACTTACATTTGCAATGCATAGAGCCTGATGAATATGTAACCTTCCAAAATGGTGTCATAAACTGTGTTGAGTGCCGTAAGACGAACTGTGCTGAGATCGCGCCACAGACAACCCCAGAGGTAAAGCCCACGCTGCCAGTAGTCTTTACGTAAACACCACAGGGTTTGACGGGACCTGACCGAAATGTTCTCTTACAAACTTTCCTGGGACACGACTCAGATGACCCGGGTATGTTCCTTGCAGTTTGCAAAAAAAAACTACATAGGCATCGCATGCATAGAGCTGATTGGACTGAGATAACTGCCAACAGGTTAAGGGGAACCGCTGCCACGTGGTAGAACCTGGTGAGAGATCTTTGGGTAACGTGGGAGGAGCTCTGTAAATGATTGCTGGGTTGACTCGACACCAACAGAGATGCTATCCAGGCACAAGCACAACTGTATCACTCACGAACAGCAGAGAAAACATGAGGTAATCTAGGAGTTCATCCAGCGCAGGTTAGGTTTGTATAAGCGCTTATACACGGGACGGGCAACTCGCAGAGTGTTAGAAATAATTGTGGCATTGTCAACACCTGACATTAGGCTGTAATTGCGAAGTGCAACACATGCAAGTGTGGAAAAGTTCACAAGAGAGGCGTGTCTGTATGAAAGGGATGTGCGTGCGAGTCAGGAATACCTCTCACCGCAGCAAAATTACCAAACATCATGGCAGGTGTTGACCTGCCATGATGCCAGATGTAACGAGGCCGCCGCAGTCGTTCACACCAGTAAGAGGAAACCACGGACAGGATTCAAATTTTCACAGTAATAACCGCAAAAATGATTACCAAGGCAACAGGTTGGGAAACTAAGTAGGGAGGTTGGCTAAATCGCACCCGCACCAATCTCACCACCAGGTTGTATCAATCTGCCTAATGAAGGTGCAAAAGTGTTCCAAGTAACTGACAGTACCGTAAAAGCACTGAGAGTATATGTAGAACTTGAGGAGAAAAATGTCACAGCTGTAACTGACACTGCCGCTAGTCACAATTTTGTGCGTGAGGGTTTGATACAAGCAATAACAACTAGAGTGCCACCACAACGTCTGCAATTCGCTACCACACATCAACAGGGCGAAGCAAAAAGTGTCATGCATGTAGCGGTAGGAATCGGGCAGCTGCGTACCAAGTATGATGTTTACATTGTGCCGGACTTGTGCGAAGAAGTGATTTTGGGACTACCATGGCATGTTGACAATCGCACCATGATAGAACTGCACCTGAATCGCCCGCACGTGGGGACACATGGCCGATGGACTATTTACACAGTGGGAGCAACACCACCAACAACAACTGCTGTGTCGTTTGCTGACTTCGAGCATGAGGTGCCTGCCACACATCAGCAACGTTTGCAACATCTGCTGGACCAGCATGCAAGTGTGTTCCACATTGAGGGGAAGTTGCAGCGCACCGATGCTACGGAGCACGCAATCGTCATAACGCACAAGGATCCGGTGAAATCCATGCCACGAGACCCAGGTATTTTCTTTTTCATCAACCAACAGGTATGTGAGACGCTCAATGATAATGTTATTGAACCTACACAAAGTTTCTATAATTCCGGTAATACCATTGCTCCAAAGAAAGATGGTGAATGGCGATTGTGTTGATTTTTGCCCCCTCAATAAGATAACGGTAAACATGCCGCCACCAGTCATAAACATGAATGACAATTTGTCAACATTAGGACCAGCTACCGTTTTCACCTCACTTGATTTAAAGTCCGGATACTGGCAAGTGCCTATCCGCCCAAAGGACAGAAAGAAAACAGCTTTTACTACTCCAGATGGACGTACATTTCAATTTGTGAGGTCTGTGAGGGAGTGCAATGTGTTGCGGGAGAAATTGATATCTGTGAGGGGGTTGGAATGTTCAGGAAGGGCGTAGCGGAGGAGTTTGGTTGGGTAGGGGGAGAGGTGAGAGCTCGCCACCAGGCGGCAGCCCAACTGTGGATGTTAGCTATTTTTACAAGAGCATTTAGAGCCTTTGTTTACATGTAGCACCATGGTATTTTGTTTTATGGCGTAGTGTAGTTGACAATAGTGAATCTAAAGTAAGAAATTTTGAAGATAAGGGGCTTTTTTGAAAATCTAGAAAATAATACCTGGATATGTTAGATAAGATTAATAGTAATCATAATTAATAGGAATTTTGGAGGGGCTCCACGTAGTTTGCTGTAAAAAAATTAATAAAATGTGAAAGTGAGGAGAGGTATCAAGATTGCAGTGTTTATGCAATAAAACACGTATAATTTACGTTGAATATATTTATATTGGGTCGCATAGTTGTATTAAATGTGAGACTACAGTTTGAAATGAATCAATGTTTAAAATGTCATTTACAGGGTATACTTATGCCGCGGCAATAGGTTTATTCAAGTATAAACAACACAGGTATAAAACAGCATCAGAACAAATGTATTAGACCAACCAAAAAATTTCTATTGGGTTGTGCATGGCTTACCCGTTCAATAATTATGGATACTTGATGATTCATCATTAAGTATAATGTAAAAATAAAATAATTAAAATACGAGGAGTTCGGTCGCTTTATTTACATCGGGCGACAAGTTTAGACGTACCATTGTAATGGCACTTTTATACCATGATGAAGTAGTAATGGTAGGAAATGTACCAAAATGTTGTGCCAGAGTATCATTAATTTGAATACTCCGTAGTATGACGATTTGTCGATTGTTAAATAGACATTTGAAGTTTTCAAAGGTTGTACATTTGCAAAACAGTGCTTAAAAGTGTGTTTTATTGCAATTAATTCAGTTAGATGTGTTATATAATTGTACAAAAGTATGAGTGTTTCTGTGGTAACATCTGCATGCAGAAAGTGAAATAAGATATTTGTGCGGTGATTTGGGTGTAAAAATGAATCAAATGGAATGTTACGTAAGGTGGATGGTGAGGTCTGCAAGTTTGTAACAAAATTAATTTAAACTTTCTGATAGTGGGAAGGGTTATGAGGAACAGGGAAATTGCAGGTTGAAACGAGTGGCAAATATGTACGTTTTCATAATAAAATTGTACTCCAGAATGTCCTTCCATTTCATAGCCCTCCCCAGTATCGTATTTGTAACTTGAATTGGTAATATTCTCAATTGATGCAATGTTATGTTGAATATTTTCGAAATTATGTGTGTTTTCGTGATAAAATATTACGATTATATCACGATTATCACAAAAATATGTTAAATTGCAAAACAAACTAACCAAACGATACTTAAATTCATAATATTACTAAACATTATGCACAGTGCTAGAGTCCCAGCAACAGCAGGAGAGTAAAGTCCCAAAACAGAGATTCAACCTCGCTGATTAATTTTTTTTTGTGACAAAGCATCACTTATCAGCGAAGCTTGGAGTTCACCCAAAAATGATTTTCATTTGTAGCATATTTGCACCGAGAAATAATGTGCGTGTGTTGTTAATATTGCGAATCTAGGTATTATTTGGTTAGGTAGTTTTGTAATTTAATGTATTTTTGCGATATTCATGACAGAATCGTTATATTTTATCACGAAAACTCACTATTGCAAACCGATGTAATCGAACAATACCTAAATTGAAAATGTTACCAATACAAGTTACAAATAGAATAGTGGGGAGGGGTATGAACTGGAGGAATATTGCGGGGTGAAATCTTATCACGTAAATATACATATTTTTTATTGGTTTTGCACCTCAATATCCCCAATCTTCATAGCACTCGCCACTTTCGTATTTGTAGCTTGTAGTGGTAATATTGTTAATTTAGGTATTGTTTGGTAATTTTTGCGATTTCATGTATTTTCATGGATAAATATTGCGATTATGTACATATTTTCCACTCCTTTTGCCCCATAATTTTGATGGTCTTCGTTGCCCTCCCCACTATCGTTTTCGGGGTTTGTACTGGTTATATCTTGAAGTCCTCAGTAAATTTGTTTTATGTGTAATAGTAGAGTGGAATTATACTACTTTCAATGTTTTTTTTTCCCCATAAAAGCCCCTATTCATCCCACATTTTACCCACATAAAAAGAGAAGAAATCAAGTACGTAGCATGTATCTACGTATAAAGAACTTTGCCATTCTTGTTACAAATGAATTTGTTGCAGGGAATAATTTTAATATCCCTCCATAACCCTGCTGTCCTTGAGACACTGGATCGGATCTCCGGAGTGAATGATAAATAAATACATAAACACTGCTGCTTGTTAATGTAGTCATTTGTAACAAATCTATTACTTTACTTGTGTACGGTTAACAGCTAGAATGCTAGATCATGTGTACCCAGCTAGTGTTGAATAATGTATAAATAGCTGCAAACCCCACGATACAAATCAGTTCTTATGTTAATGTTGCCCATTGGTCATGAACTAATTGTTTCTTAGATTTTCGCAGGACTTCATCCAAGAATCAAACACTAAGATTTGCCTAAAAATTCAAGGTTAGGCTGGGTTTAGTTAAGAAGAATAAAATAACTAGGTTTGTGCTTATGCACAACACATTTTGAAATTGAAATTTCGTAGTTTAGAAATCTTGTAAAAAAACCGCCCTACCTTTAAAGTGAGCAGATTATTCAGTTTTTTTCTACGTGTACAATTATATTAGAAAACTCAAGTAAAATAAAGTGTTTAAGTATATTTTTAAGCTCTTTCTTGGATCCGCTCTAATTTGCCTGAGCTTTAGTTACAGCCTTCTACTAACCAGTTCAAGTTAAAGTTAAAAATTTATAACCCCAAAACTTTTGCAGACCATTTTTAATTTCCTTTTAGGGTCTAATATATTCTTCCCTACAGTGAAGCTCCTACTACTACAAACAATAGTAATTCATTTTAAATAGGTACTTTACTCTAGGAGAAGGGGGAACCCTAGTTTGTTAGGATTTTTTTTTTTTTTCACTAATATATTTTTGCAGTAATCTGTATTAAACAAATTGTAAAATGTTCCCACCAACACACGTCTTATGGTCAAATACCAAACAAACATTTTAGGTGAATACATTCAGCACTGCAATAAAAATTTTATCAGTTTACCAAAGCACTCACCTGTCAAATTAAGAGAAAACACGGTACTAACGTAAATCAAAACATGTAAATGCACAATCTTGCCAGCTGACAGGCCTGTAAAATGCATTTTCGCAGCTAACGAGGTACAGACTGCCAGAATAACTACATGCTAACGCTACATCAGATTCAGCTGGTTTGGCCTGTGTTATCGCAATGTTATTTGTGTCTGTGCATTGATTTCGTCAGTCAGCTGTTTTTAGTTACAACAAGAAACGCACGGGAGCGTGGCAAATGTCTGCCAAGATGGAGACGGTGGATCAATGAAATTTGTGATGGAGTAGTGTGTAAATTGTGCGCTTGAGATGTGAAAATTTTTTTTTTTAACGGGTGGCTTGTGGAATTAAATGGGCCATGGGAAAAGATCAAGAGCTGTTGGAGGCGGCAAGGAATGGCAATATCTCAGTCGTGGAGAAAATTCTCATTCAGCGGGCGAAGAGGAGTGGCCCACTTGCAAGGTGGGTTCTCTCGATAATCAAAAATTAAATATTTCCTTTCACTTAAACGCATCTTGTTACTCGCTCGGAAAAGTGCGGTAAGTTACGCAATTAATATTTCCCTTCCACGACTGGAAAATTGTGAACGATGCCTTCAAATTAAAGTAATTTTGATGAAGTGTCACTTGTCATTTCTACTTGTTTACTTCAGTGCTGTATGTCAAAAATATCACCCCCTTCCACTTTTGCACGCATATGTTGTGCTTTCTTGTCATACTACTTGCTTTAAGTGAACGCCCTAGTGACTTTCGGTATATAAGTCGGTTAAAACATTCCTGAAACCTTTAATCGTTATTCAAGGCCTCATTTGACATAAAAAAAAAAAAAAGTCAAGTGGGCTGTACCTGGCAGAATACCATTTTCTATTTTGATTGTAATATCTATCTTCAGTTTTAAAGCAAAACATTTACTATAAATGTTGCCTGCAGTATTTATTTATCAATTTCTAACCTTATGCGTTTGTATGTTTACCGGTTATCATTAGGCAGCTAACTTAAATTTACGAATTTATTAAAAATGTTACCGTTCGATCCTGGAATTTTTTGTGTGCAATACGTGCATGTTATGTACGTAATAATCGAGACCGTGTTGCATTCCTTGCAATCGTACACCCGCGCAGTAATGCTACACTTTGTCCTGTTTACCCTATCTTCTGACATAAGGAACTGGCAGTCACTTTTTTTTTTTTTTTGTAAATTTTGGCAAAATCGAGGAGTATTGTCTGGTAAACAGGCTCAAGGTGTGGTAATAATTATATTTTTATTACTATTTTTTTGTGGCTTTCCGGTATCCTCTTTTTAACGAATTGAAAGTTATATGGTTCGCAGTAAAAGAACGGCACCCCTTTTATACGTGTTGCGTGATTATGGCAAATCAAAACATACCGGTAATTTAAACCCGTCCGTCGTTAGTGCGCCCAGCTAAGTTCGAACTCGCAACCGCCTAAGTTAGATTTAGTGGCTTCTTCCATTTGACTGTGTTGACCCCGAAAGCTAGGAAAAGTACCTTTGTCAAGTGCATTCTAAGGGCGCGTTTACGCGGTGATTGTAGCTACCACGAAAGTGTGTGAGAGTAACTGCCGCGATAGGTCCTGTTTACACACACACGATCGAGACATGCTGTGATAGTTAACGTCCTCCATCACTCGTGTAAAGGCTGTTCACGGTAAAGTGAGCACTTTTTAAGGCCCTTATAAATTTTTCCTTTCATCAAATTTCCATCTTCCTGCCGCTTTTTGATATAAACATTGCAATGTGACCAATAAACACAGTGTATACATTTCACCACTCTCAAAATGTAATGCCTGAGGCTGCAATAATATATATTTATTAGTTGTTAATGCCTGTTGGGATGGGAGGGCGTTAACAAGTGCTCACTTTACCGTGAACAGCCTGTAAATACATTGATAGGGCCTATGTAGATTAATGTCCTTTTGTTAAGAGGTTGGCATTTGTTGGGGTAGTTAAATATCGTGACAGGATAATAATGACATGTAAACGTAATGTGTTCCCGTATCCCGTGGTTTATTATATGACAAATATGCTGTCAATACTGTCATGTCACACCTATATGATAATACAGGCCGTCCTGCCATACCGCCACATAGTGTAATAATAGCGACAGATATTAACGGAGTCCAAATGGTTCTGCAGTGTTACTGTCAAAGTGAACACATGGACAAATGTGTGACCCGCACTATCACGATAGTGATGCTACACGGTTTACACTACGGTAGTTGCATGTTCTGTGACGATAGTTACTATTACAATATAGCTCTCGAACTGATATCGCGATAGTACTATCGCGACGGAGCGACAGTAATTATCATGTTGTTTAAACGGCGATAGTAATGTGAGAGTAGCTCTCGCGATAGGAACTATCGCGCTTTACTATCACCGTGTAAACGCGCCCTAAAAGGCTAGCCACACTCGGTAGGCTGCGCGGACTTGTAAATTGCAGTTCGCAATTGGAAGTGCAGTCGGCGCGCTCTGATAGACGTCAGTGCGGTAAAGCTGGATTCAAAACCATCCGTTTCATCCGTCAGTCGTCCGTCCGTCGGTCACGTGACCTTCGACCAATCGCAAGGCAACTTTTTTTTTTTTTTTCGTCCGTCCGTCTAGTAAATCTCAAACTTTAACTTTCGACGGCCCGACGGATGGGCCACCGCCTTGTAATATCGTTCCTTGAACACGGCTGTCGGAAAAGTCGTTTGTTTATTTGTCTGGACTTTTTTCTTTTTAAATACACAAGGCAGTGAAGTTGTTTACGTTTTACCTTTGAATTGAATTGAAGATGACTTGTAGATTTTCGGAGGAAATGCTGATAAATTATGTTAGGGAAAGCGAATATATTTATTACATTCATTAAAAACATGTCTGTGCGCGAGAAAGTTAGTGTTGTTGGGTGGTAACACTGGAAACTTTTCTGGATCGACGGAAGCGACGGATGGTTGTGAGCCAAGCTTAATTGGAAGGCAGCAGTGCAAACCGCAAAGACAAACAGGCTCGATCAGCATGCCGCAGTGTTGCGAGGAATTGCAAGTCTGGATCACGCTTTGCAGGGAGCGGGGTTCGATACCCAACATTAATTACATGCGCATGTTTAAAAACAAACGTAAAACCGGCGGTGAATTTAAAGTGCTATTTGTTTTGGAAGTACTGCATCAGGAGTCGGGAATTTTTTTGGTCTCAAGAAAGGGGGAGGGGGGTGAGGTAAGGTAGGCCTAATGTAGAGAATTTGGCGCCCCAGGGGCCCAATTGCTGAGACTGTCGGAATAATTCCTTTAGCAGAATGACGTCATTCGTGAGGAATGCTTAGTCAATTTTCGAATACTTGGTAGCGGAATTGATTCATCTCTGTTTCCGCTGTACGCGATTCGGGCTTCGAAGAGTGGGTGTGAAGGGCGCGTTTACACGGTGATGGTAGCTATCAACAAAGTATGTGACAGTCATTGTCACGATAGGTCCTGCTTACACACACGATCGAGACATGCTGTGATAGTTAACCTCAAAAGGGATATGTCCGACACCACTTGTGTAAATACATTGAAAGGCGCTAGATTTATATCCTTTTGTCGAGAGGTTGATATTTGTTGGGGTAGTTACATATCGTGACATGATAATGACATGTTAACATATATTATTCCCGTGGTTTATTATACGATAATAAATATGCTGTCAATACAGTCATGTCATACCTTTATGATAATATGCGTACGTCCTGTCATACCGCCGTATAGTGTAAGAACCGCGACAGATATTAACAGATTCAAATTAATTCTGCATTGTTACTGTCAAAGTGAACATGTGTACACATTTATGACCCGCACTATCACGATAGTGATGCTACACGGTTTACACTACAATAGTTGCATGTTCTGTCGCGATATTTATCACTATCCAGCTCGAGCTGATATCGCGACGTTGCGACAGTAACTATCATGCAGTTTACACGGCGATAGTAATGCGAGAGTAGCTCTCGCGATCGGTACTATCGCACATTACTATCGTCGTGTAAACGCGCCCTTATGCAATGATTAAACTCTGACCAGGACAATTTGGTTTCCGTTCTGGAGTTGGGACTGTGGATGCCATAACTTCCTTTATGCACGTATTCAAGAGGCATTTAACCATAAACGTGTGTTAGCGACGGTTTTTTTGGATCTTGTGTTTGCATTTAATGATGTTGATCTTTCAGTGTTATATGAAAAGTTGTACACTTTTGGTTTACCGCCAATCTTGATCCATTGCATTCATGTCTTGTTTACTATTCTCGTGGTGGTAGAAAATATTTTAGACAGACTTTTGGTGGATTGGTGCAAGGCAGTGCTCTTAGTCCTATTCTATTTCTCTTATATAACCAAGATATCGTTTTTCATATGAGTTTTGTTGAGCGTTATTTCGCGTATGCTGATGATATTGTACTATGGGTTAAATGCACTTCTTTATGGATGGCTGTCACAAGCTAACGAATGTTTTAAGACACGTTTCCTCTTTGTTAGAGCACTATACTTTTTGTATTTCTTTGGGGAAAAAAGTCGTACCTTATATTTTACCCGAAAATGGCATCCTGCAGTGCTACCTTCACAAGTCGGGGACGGGCTCTTCAAGCTGTTGCCAGAATTAAATATTTGGGGTTAGTCTGTCAAAGTATTGGGCGATGGACCGCACATGTAAATTACGCAATAATTAGTAAATGTCAAACTCGGATCAATACACCCAAGGCGTTGACGTATTGTAAATGTAGAGCGGATACATCGGTGTTACGTATGTTTTACATTGGTACCATCCGTCCAATTCCACTCTACGGTTCTCAGGTAATGCAAATAATTACCACTACCCTGAGTAATAAGTTGGAGGGAGTGCGATATGCACGTCTCAGGGTAATTTTATGGGCATTCCCATCGACCCCAACTGTTATTATTCGTAAAGAGACAAACATGATGACGTTAAAAACACATCGGACATTGCTTGCTGGGAACCGTTGGATCCGTACCAGTGGCTTTCTCGTGCTGATGGCCTCACTCGCTCCATAGACAAATTAAAATTATTCTATTCCTTAGTCTGTGAAAAATTTGACTCGTTAAGTCCCGCCTCGAGCTCGCCCACATCTATATCATCTACTACCATATGAAGTCAGCTATTGTTTAATTACTCCAATATTCATATCTTTTAATAATTCTTATCCCAGTGCCTTTTTAAAACAAATATTTAATGAACGTTTTGTCACAATTTCCTATTGTACGCATACTCATGCGTCAAGATTGTCATTAGGGGTGGGGCAGAATATTATGATCGACATAATAAACGTACAGTGTATATTATAAGGAAGCGATTGCAGTCTATGGAGCTTTGTGCTATATTCAAACACATATGATATTGCTCACCCCCGTATTTCTTACGACTCCTTTAGTTTATAGACATCTCTTTCTTCCGCTTGCCCCACTCAGATCCCATAATATGGCTTATCAGTAACAAAATATTTCTCTTGGCCGGACGTCACTCTTCCCAGTGTATGTGAGTACCGGGTTATGTAGGAATTGAAGGGAATGAACATGTTGACCGACTCGCGGAGCTTGCGATATCACAGGGTATTCCTGAGAACCCTACTTCATATTCCTTTTTAAAAGTATTATTGCGGAAGGAAATATTCCTTGGTGTGAAACGTGACTGGGAGGAGTACACTGCCATAACATAACATTTGTGAGGCCTTACACCCACAGTAGGTCACATTCAGGGAGTATCCGGGCGTCTTCCTTTCTCGTCAGATCATGATAACGTCTTTTGGGATACGAACCGGACATGATGCCTCCCTCCTATAATATTTGAGGACCTCCTGGGGAAAAGGATGTAAGTGCAAAAACTGGAAATGCTGAGGAAACAAATCAAACTGTTTATATTGAAATGGTTACATATATTTGCAAGACATTAAGTTTCCATAAGAAGGTGTATTATAGCAAGATGTAAATATGTGACAATAACCATATTAAAAATATCATATTACACAGTTACAAAAGTATCTTATTTGGGAATGCTGAAAGTGCCATCCTGGAAAACATGAAAAACGATGAATGGGCCAAACAGATGAGTACTGAAAATGATGTAAGTGCCAAGTGCACTACAAACATCATTACATATATATATATATATATATGTATATAAAGATTGAAAACCTTCAATAAAACATTTACCTACACAAACTCATAATTTTTCACCGATAAAACTCAAAAACATAGTTATGACTGCATAGTGGCTCAACCCACAAGCATAGCCATTAACATAACAAAACATAGGCAATAACAGGACCATTTAGATTAACCAAAATTTTCACTGACGCAAGTCTTTATAGAACTGATGGTACTTTGGGTCCAAGTACTCAAGCATTGTCAACACATCCTTATTCTTTTCAGCTGTGATTTTAGTCGAAACAGTCAGTGACGTCAGCATATTCATGCCAACTAAATCCATTAAAGTTTTCCCCTTCTTGACCACTGGTGTAATCTTCCATGATTCCAGTTCACTAAACGTTTGCTTACATTTTACAACCAGTCTATTAGATTCATCAATGCCAAATCTGATCCAGAAAGCCTTACTAATTACCATTTTATTCGTATTGAGAAACTTGTCTGCTTCTTTGGCTACAACAAAAAAGTCATTCCTTTGCATGCTAACAACCTTAAATGGCTCGTTTAGTTTTGAGCATCTCACTATATATTCAATCTCTGCTGGAATCATAGCTTTACAGTCTTTATCTCTTTTCTATAGCACCAAAATCATGGTCAGATGGCATGTAACTGAGGGCCTGTAACAAGAAACTTCATGTCGACTGATGTGAAAATCCCTCTAGCTAGAAGGTCATGGCCATCATGCGGTTCTTGTTCTGGCCACTGTAGTTGTCACACAATATTGTCAAATATGTTTCGTTTTTTCATTATTTCAGAGGACATGACCTTTAGGAAACAAGACGATATCTCATTTCCACCTCGACTGGCAATTCCTCCATGCCATATACTCACAAAACTCTCATGGTTGTCACCTATATGGACACAGAAATTATATGTAGACAAATGCCTAGCATAAAACATACTGCTATGTGTAAGAGTAGGATCGAACATTACTCGTTGAAGATCCATAGAAACTATGCATATTTTACTCAGTGGTAACTGTGACTGATTCATCTCGTCGCTCAAAAGCTGAAGAACTTTCTGAGCTCCTTTCTGATGTATCTGGACCGGTTTTGAAATTGTTTGCCTATCAGGCGAATCAGCTTTAATTCTAATACCTAGCCTGTCACAAACCTGACATGTGTCAGTCCTAGATCTGCGAAAATAAACATTCGGGATGTCCTTTAAAAAGAACTGTCTGTAATATTTCTGTGTTATATGACTATCAGGAGCTAGGCAGCTGTGTATACGAGTTTGTCCTCACATATTGGGATGATCTGCTACTCGAAAAATGTATTAAATCACATTTGTGCAGAGTAAAACGTTTTGAATTTATTATATTATGGTCAGAAAAATATTCACAGGCGTACCATAGAAGAAATTAATTTATAGTTGACGAAACAGATTTCCTGTACGATTTGCTATATGTAGTAAAAATTATTTAATTTATAATTATTTTTCAAGTAGTTGTAAAAATATGGAAAATTTCAAAATTATCTGTTACGTCTATACTAAACTTTTAAAAATAAATAACATAATTCAAGCTTACAAAACATACAAAACAAAAAAATATATATAAAATATAATGAATATACTTGGCAGCACTGCCTACCATCCGTATTTGTACATCCATGTGCTTTTATATCATAAAAGTAAAAGTCTTGTTGTCACCACATTATATATTTTTGTATTTTTTTAAGTTATAAGTTGGGCGAAACCTTTCCTCAAGTATAACATATTTATGTATTATAAAATGAATTTTTATGGCCATAACAGATTTAACGTGGTTGGTCCCGTTTCGATGATGAGAGACGAAATGCAACGATGCCAAGTTGTAATATCGATTCCTTGAACTTCTGATACGTTTCATTCCGACAGTTGTTTCAAAAATACGCATTTTGGCATTTAGACACTCGCTAATGGAATGGAAGTAATCGGATCAATCCGCTAGCGTAATTATTTCGACAGTCTCAGAAATTGGGCCTCAGGTGTTGGATAAAGCAACCCTTCCCAAAACTTAGTTTTTAAAATAATTGTGTTCAGTGGCGTAGCCAGGAATTTACTTCGGGGGGGGGGGGGGGGAGATTAAACATTTTTATATTTGAATAATATTAAAGGCAGATATTGTAAAAATTAGTTGAAGAATGATTTACAAATAATGGGCTTAAAATACAGAGACAGAACTACAAATGCTTTAAACCTCCTTCATAATCAAGGGAAATAAATTTATTGCATTAAAAAAATTTTAAAATTTAAAGTTTTAAAGATGTATATTTCAAGATGATATAAACAGAGATAATACACAGTGATGCAGCTACTAAATGCTATAAACACGTTTCAGAATTTAAGTTGGAATACAAGTTTTTATGGACCACTCATTACAGGAGGAAGTCCAATCTGCGGATGTCACTTGCAGTCCCACCTAGCTGAGAAAACCTTTAAGGCCCGTCTTCTTATCTCCAGCGACACTCGACACCCCACTTGACCATGAAAGAACAATGGTTAGCAGAAAGGGAAACAATCTAAGTGACACCATCTGGCATCTGAGAAGTGTACAATTCAGCTTGCTTACGCAACAGAGCACTAACACACTGGATTAATCAAGAGTTTCTTGCAATTTATCATTAAAGGATATATGTGTGTATGTGTATATATACACACACATATAACTTAAATAATATTTAAAATTTTTTATTAAATTTGAATATTTATTTTCGTGTGGTGGGGGGGGGGGGGGGGGTATCCCGATCCCCCCCTGCCTACGCCCCAGATTGTGTCAGTGTTTATATACGTGTGTTTGCTTTCTATCTAGGGTTTTTTTTATAATAAAAGCTTAATCCAATGAAACTTTATTTTATTATTTAGTAACTTCCAAATTTACTAACTAGACATGAAGTATGAAAAATGTGACGCGTCTTGCTGAAATTGGGAATGGGAAATGCCCCCCCCCCCCTCCCTGCGACACCCTCCTTCTCCAAATACCCTTTTGACTTAGGGTCCATTTCGCATTTTAATAACATAATTCACCGAATACATGTCGAGAAACCCAGTAAGTAAGATCTCTCTTCCACAGAAGCTGCCGCGATTGGCTGCGTTGTCTTTATATGGTTGATCATAAGTCGTCTTTGTTAGTGGTCCGTATAATGCCAGTAGAATGATTTAGTAGGTTCTGGGAGAACAATACCCGAAACAGAAGCCAACAACCGCCATGTTGAAATTTCCCTTCTTTCCCTTAAAATGCCCTTCTTTCCCTAAAAATTTCCTTTTTTCCTTCAAAATCTATACATTTCCAAAAGAGATTTCCATTTTTCCCCCTAGAAATTTTCCTTTTTCCCCAGAGCAGGAGAGGTGGACTTGTGACTCCGGGGAGGTGAACCTTTGGCTCCGAGCAGGGAGAGCTGGACTGAGGACTCGGGACCTTTAACCTTGACCCCATGACATTAGTGACATTGAATACAAACACTCGAGAAAAAATTCATAAGTGTCAGCAAGCATATCATGTTACTGACTACGACCGCCATATTGGATGCAGGTGACCTTGACCCCGTGACCTTGAATAACCTAGTACCACTCCCAGCAGACGACCGGCTCCCACACCTATACTCATTTTAGCGTATGCCGCCATCTTGTTTTTTGTTTGTCATTTCATACATTGCTGGAGGCTGCAATGTTGGTTTTTTCATTTGTCATTTACCTGTACATTGCTGGAGGCTGCCGTCTTGGTTTTTTCGTCCATCATTTGTTTATACATTACTGAAGTTTGTCTCACATTCGTTCGATTGCCATATTGGATTTCATATGTTTTCATCACCAAGGTGACACTAGTGTATTAATTCACCCACCAGGTGGGATCCATATTTGTTTATGGTTTTTTAAAGTATGGGTGGTGCTGACAGCACCCTCGATTTTGTATTCTATTCTCAACACATAGGTGGGGTTAATTTCTCGATTATGCCGCCTGCTATCCGCATGCACCGAATTGTGAAATCGACCATTCCTGCAAAGTACGGAAATTATCAGATTTAATTTTTTATTTTATCCTTAAATGAAAGTTTTTTTTTAAATTTAAAATAATTTCTAAATAAAGTAGAGGAGTTTTAACAAAATAAATAAAATGCAACATATGTTTTATATATATATATATTATTTACAAGATTTTACATAATTAAAAATATTTTTTGCGATATTTTTTTCGAAGGCAAGAAGAGGACATCACATTATTTCGTAAGAGGTTGGTATGCACTCGTTCTCAGCTGCAGATGATCCAACGAATCGAGTGTCCAGGCCGAGCCCTTCATCCCCATTTCTTCTTCCTCGCAACAGATCTTTTGTATATTATCATCTACACTCTTTTCGATGTAATATAGGCCTACATTATAGATTGGTGCATTCTGGGTCTTGAACGCCCTTCTGCAATGTTCTTCCTGGGTTCCGTTCTGGTTTCGAATAGATACGTTCTAGCCATATATTATATTTTAGAAACCCTTGTTTTTCCATCTCTTCTGCAAGTTGGTTTACTAAATTTTGTATCATACTTGACAGAAACGGGCAAACATCTTTCGACGAAGCTGTCAGATTCGGAGCAACGTAATCTCTCAGAAGGCCCTGAATGCAGATTACTTCAGAAAAAAATCAATTTGCATTAGGTTTGCGTATATAATGGGCAAGTTTTCGATCAGATGTTTTACATTGTTTGACATTCCTACAATATCTTCACGACACTCTTTTTCCTCATAGCTCGTTGTATTATAACTCTTAAATTCACGACCACACTTATGACAGACAAGTCAAATATGCCCATCTTGTCATCTTCGTGTATTTACCACTTCTCTCGTGCCTATGCGCATTGATACTTTTACTATATGTCTCACCACAGTAGCGATACGGTCGACCCGATATCGACAGCGAATTGTCCATGCCGTCCACATGCACATCCTCACCTATGGCAATGCCATTGTATAATCACTACTGTACAAGATAGTAATGGAATGTTTACATCATCATTGCACACATCAGTACTTTTAAGTCTATAACAGGCTTGTGGCGACGACAATACATGTTTTATTTTGCTGGTGGAGGAACAAGTCCTTTACATATTTTCGAATGTCTGTATGATGGTGCCAGTACGAGCGAACAAGCGAAGATGTTGGCATTGAGACATCATGTGTGGGAGTGAGTCAGCAGGAGTCCTGATGAAGAGGATGAGGAGTCAGTTGGCAGGAGTCAATCTTTCCAATAATTATCACCCCATACACCGCAATCAGCACTGCATGCACCATACGCACTGCACTTAGCAATGCGCACACCACACTTGACCATTGGTCGATGCACAACTTTGACTTTTGTACTGATCAATGCAGCACCACGGCAGCCATCCACCATGCTTCCCAATTGGTCGTTGCGTGACTTGAACTTTTTACAGATTGTCCATGGAGGGATACAAGGAAAATAGTTCCAAGCATCTGATATATGATAGAAACACGCCTGCTTTGTTTCACTCTGCCTTGCGAATTTGCTGTGTATGATTCCGAGTGCTTTTCCTCTACTGTCACCTTGAGTCTATCAACAAGTTCACTCGGGTCTTCGGTAAATAGGTAGGCCTAGCCAGTATTCTCGTCATATTCTGCCTTATTCGTGTTGCTCATTGCAGCAAATGCGTTGGAGAGGTGTGTGTTCACCGAGAAACTCACCATCATCGTTTTCAACATTAGGGCTGTCTTCATGGTCATTTTAATCTATGTTGTCTTCATGATCGTCATCATCTCCTGTTTCATCCTCAATATTATATTTGCTTTTCTTTGTGGCCAGGAGTTGTATGCTCTTCATTATTTACAGCCGACGGTTATTTATTTTGAAGTTTGTCGACTTCATGCGACCATGTTGCAAGTGTACAGCCTGTGCAAACCGACCACTGCACTCATTCCGTCTTTAGTATTAACTGTCTCACCATAATCACCTGTCGAATCGGTACCCGTCGATGTAGGAAGAGGTATTGCCGACAATACTGGCTGACTCCCAGTAGACCATTTCTTGCAGATCCTGGTATATTCTTTCGATGTATCGCCTTGCACAAACTGTATGGAACCAATGTCGTAATGCTTCATCGTGCGAAAAGGACTCTCGCACTGTATATAAGTGTGAACAGTGTCTTCGTCTGTTTTCTCGTTCTGACACACTATACAGACATTCTGAAATATGTAAAGAACTTGTTCCTCCATCAGCAAAACAAAAAGATGTATTCTCGTCGCCACAAACCTGTGATGGACTTAAAAGTACTGATGTATGCAATGATGATGTAAACATGCCATCACTATCTTGTACAGTAGTGATTATACAATGGCATTGCCCTAGGTAAGTGAGGATGTGCATGTGGACGGTATGGACAATTCGCTGTCGATATCGGGTCGACCGTGTCGCTATTGTGGTAAGACGTACAGTAAAATTAGCAATGCATGTAGGCACGAGAAGAGTGGTAAATGCACGAAGATGACAAAATGGGCTGATTTGACTTGTCTCTCATAAGTGTAGTCGTGAAGTGAACAGTTATAATACAACGAACTATGAGAAAAATGCGTGTCATGAAGCATATTGCCGGAATGTCAAACAGTGTAAACCTCCAGCTCGAAAACTTGTCCGTGTTTTAGGCAAATCTAATGCAAATTGATTTTTTTCTGAAGCAATCTGCATTCAGAGAAGCCTTCTGAAAGATTGTGTTGCACCGAATCTGACAGGTTCGTCGAAAGATGTTTGCTCGTTCCTGTCATGTATGAAACAAAATTTAATAAAAACAACTTAACAGAAGAGATGGAAAAACAAGGGTCGTTCTACTTGGAGCTCGAGAAGTTTTTGTTTAGATTTGCTTTGTATTTTCCAAATGTCGTGACTCTCATTCACAACTTGCCTTTTGTTTCTTAAGGAACACCCTTTAAGCGCTAAATTTACAATTCTCTTTTTCAGCTTGGAACTAAGTTCCTTACAGTTACCAATTTTTCTTGAGGTTGTATGCGAAACAGAAACAACGAACAATACGCACACAAGTTCCGCAGCTTTTTACGCTCGACTCAAGGCCACCAGACGACTAAATATGTACTAGTGTATGGATAGCAAAGTGACCTTCGGTTGCCTTTATCTTTTAACTCTCAGGGACTGCGTATGAAAGGAAATATTTTCTGCGCTGGGTTTGCGGATTCTGCTGTTATAATTTCAATAACGCAATGGAAAAATATACCATTTTCTAATGGATGATGCTGTGTATGAATAAAAACGTGACATACTGTAGGTACTTTGTCTCTGTTACTTGCAAAGTACGAGTGAAACTGTACGAAAACAGCGCAAGTTCGGAATAAGAAAGGTACTACGAACGATTTCTGTGAAAGACTTGAGATCATGAGTCGTGGATGATTTCCCACTAGCTTAGTCATTGCGGAGGAGTTGAAATGCACACGCTCGTTGAAACAGAAGAGCTATGTTTGAAAGACGTGTTGCTGACTCCAACACTAGCAGACAGCTGGACGAACTGGCAACACCGTACGGCGAATAGGATGACGATTCCCGGAAGTTGTGCGCCCTGGGAAAACTTTTCCGCAAGCTTGTTACACAATAGAAAACTTTAGCGTTTCCTTTCCTCTGACGAAACCACCAATACACAATACAATTGTAAAGTCAGAGTTCAGACAATTGAACATCGGTTCTGCGAGTTTCGTAAAAATATGTATCTTGTTATGTAAATAATTATGACATTATCGAGGAATGTTTTTTTTTTCTTCTTCTTCAGAAATTGGCTTAAAATTTATATTGAAAGTTTATTTCAAAACAAAAAACTCATTTGTTTATTTATTAAAATATGCCATTTCATATATTTCTTCTTCACGTTATATTTGTTTGCCATTTATTTAATTTAAAACGAGCTTTGTTTAATATACCGAGATTAAAATCGCCCTATAATAAAATAAGGCACTTTCCACATAACCTCTGTTAGATACTTGGCAAAATGGCTGCTTGACTTTGACTTTAAATTTCAACTTTTCGAAATCGTAAAGTCAATAGTGCTTGACTTTATCTTTGACAGTTCCGTTGTGTCAAGCTCCATAAGAACCAACATGTCGGAAAGCAAACGTAAAATCAATTGTCAAAGTTTTCAATTGTGTAAGGGCCTTTACTCAGAACTCCAATATGGCCGCCGTTCCGATTGTCAGTATGAGTCGTACTGCAATGTCGTACATTTCTATTGGTAACTTGAGCTAGACTGTCGCAAATATCGGGTCGGGTAACGTGCTTGAATTACAATAGCTCGGCTGATGCTACGAGACAACAAAAATTCGCGTTACTGTGAACACGAGATCTAACCGCATGGCGATGAACGTTTTTAAATAGTCTATTCTTTATAGGCTATATAAAATCCATTGTGCGTGACTAAACCGCAACATCACTGACAAACCGCTGGACCAATTGAGACCATATTCACACTATATGTTATTGAAGTGGCGAATAAGGTTTTTAGTAATGATTCATTCCGATAGGTGGCGCTGGAATCTTAACTTCTACATTTATGAATCTATTCTGCTCATACTTGCAGGAAATGTTTGTTGATCTAAATGAGAGAAATTCCATCGGTCGACGTACCAGACGTAATAGAGAGGACGCATTGAGAAGGCAAAATAGAACGTGAAAGAGACGGAACAACGTTCGCCAGGATCAGCTAGTTATATATAAATGGTTTCTTGATACTATATACTAACTTATTTTGCGATGGCCATTATCGTTTCCATTATTTCCTTACTTTGCTATCCTTCCAAAAAAAAATTCTTTTCATGTCTGCTGGTAATATGGCTGTAATTACATCTACGCATAAACATGTGTTGCTTGGCTTATTAATACGGTAAATAATATCGCATGAAAAATTTTTGCGCCAAAAATATGGTGGGTTAGACAGATTTACTGACATGTCACACCCGTGACGCGAATGAATTAGAAATACTTTCTATTCGGGAATTTTGTCGAGTGGGCGAATTCGGTCGCGTTGACGTCACAGAAGTCTCGATCCTGATTGGCTGGAAACTTATTTTATTAGCGTCGCGCCCATCGAGTCGCGTCTGTCGCGCCATTGTGATCCCAGCATCTAATGTGTCCTCTCATTTCGGAATCGTTAACTGATACGATTTCATCTGATCGTGTATGACGGGCTTTATTTTAATTTGCGAACAGAGTATCGTGCTTGACCTTGGCAGTGATTACTCTCAGCTTCATATTTGTTCGAATAAATTCCATCTGAATCGCATTAATTTAACGCGTAACAGTAGCTTTGCTGCATATGAGGTAGCCACGACGGCCTTGTTTTGCTTCGCAGTGCGACAATGAGTAAAGGTTGTTAACGATAAAGTGAGCACTTTAGAAATGAATCACTGCCCCTGCATGCATATATTTTAATGAGTACACTGAGTGACATTCACCCTGTGAAGTTGGTAACGATGAATGGAAAATAGTTCCATATCCTTACGTCGAATAAAAAGCTTTAGGTAACTATTCGTGATAACTTAAAATTAATTCTTCCACTTTCTATTTATTTTAATGCAGCGAAGTGAGAAAATGAGTAGATTTGTAGAGTATTTACTTTTATATATATATATATATATATATATATATATATATATATATATATATATATATATATATAATTTTGCCGTTTCATTTGACAGCTGCATGAATAAAGTGACGAGGCCCATAGCAATGTTAATTTCACATAATGCAGAGTAATACACAACATGTATACGAGTAGATTTTAAGCAGGGCTTTCAAAAGTGCTCATTTTACTGGTGACAACCTGTAGTAGACAATGTCAACAACGTTGTATAGTGACTGTGGCACAATGCAGCATTCTTCTGTTAATTAAACTCTTTTAACACCAGCGTGACGTCATAAACAAACCTAACGGAATGCAAAAGAAATTGGTAAATACGAACCGGATTTCGAGTAGCCTTTTGTTGCACAAATATTTTCTTTAAGAATTCTTTTGCATCGTCTAGAAATATTTATAGAATTACTGCGGTCTACACAATGAAAATTAGCGTTTCAAAATGTAATATGAAAATATTACCTTATATTATCAACATGAACACTTTTGTCAGACCTATTCTTATATAACGAATGCATTTTCTGCTCACAGTAATGGAAAAGCTACTTTAATACTGTGCAAATAATTTGTGTTTAAAATGTTAGTATTGAATACAAAAACTTATTGACGAAAGTAGTTAGGAATGCCAAATGTTAAAATTCGGAAATAATTTATATTTTGTGTGACACTGTTTATGCCAGTAATGTTGTCATGTTATAAGAGAAATGTTTGTTCGTAGGAAGACGAGTAGGTTGCGGCTCAGTCAGTGTGTCCAGTTGAGTTTAATGGAGACTGTTGAACCATTATCATCATCTTGTTTGCCATTTGGTCAGTTTACATAAGGTATGCACTGTATTTTCTTGAGGTCCTGTATTAAAATATAAAATCCCTAATATAAGACGTTCATGAAGATAGATTTTCAGGTACATTTTAATTTTTTGTTCTGCTATTTTATGAAGAAGGCTGAAAGAGCTAAATATGAAGGGATTCCGAAATTCACTTGTACTGAAAATTGCTCGTCCGTAATGGAACAGCACTGTAACTACCCTACAATGCTTCAGATTACCATGCTTTAATTATTCGCCAAGGATATACCCACTTAAGTACCTGCAAGGTCGGCTGAGGCTGCACAACATCTCTATGGGTTGATTGCAATTCTGGTAGCTTCGAACGTCTTCGATGAACGTCATTCATGTATGGTGGCATGTGTTTGGTAATTAATAATGAACTATTGAAGCCTGTACATATGATTCTTTTTTTTTAAATATGAGTGCAGTCGACGTCATATTAAGTTGCATCGAATTTCACGAAAATGACAGGTAAATATGTCTTCCAAGCAGTCGAAGTATATGGATGTCGTAATATTACGCTAAATCCAGTTCACCACTGTTAAATTTAGATTACATGATAGTTCGTCGTTAGGAGCTTCCGCTAGCCTTACTGCTACGTAATATTACGTCGGTAGCGTTCGAAGAGCTTCGTATGGGTCGATTTTGTCGAGAAATATGTTGTCAATCAGCTCAGAGCATAAATAACAACTTTCCTATGTGAAAAATACAAATCAAATTAAACAGTTCATGTTCAGCTTTCTTTCTTATTTCAGAGCATGAGTACCCATACGAAAACAAAAAGTGGGCTAGGCTACTTGAAATGTGTTCAGTTAGCACTTTGGCAATTTTTCCATCAAATATGACAAATCGCCTAGCAAGAATGGAAGAGATCAAGGGGGCCTAATTAGTACAGCTTGCCTGAAATCTTTGAGCCGGGTTGGTGGGATCCTTAGGAAAAAAAGTTGCGTTTGAAATGAACAGCAAATTACTGCTTAAGATTTGCTATGAACGAATGTCCAGGTAGTTTTATTTATATATATTTAATACATTATTTTATTACGTAATAGTTTTGCATGCCGAAATTAAGACTTACTTGTCTTCATGCTTCTTGCATTTAACAATGAACATTGTCTAGTCTGAAATACACAACAAATATATTATAAATTATTAGTAAGTACTTTTTTACACACACACACACACGTGTCGATTATTAGCAAAAATCGTAAACAAAAAATAGTCAAGACTTTAAAATTGACGGGTACTTTTATTATACACAAGAATTTTCGAACTAAGATGATAGTTTTTGTATGTAGCAACTAATTTCTTGACGTTTACTCATTCTGGTAACTTTCATATGAACGTCTTAGAAGCGATAAATTTTTCGTTCGTGAGGAACGTTATTTGAAACGGGACTCATCAAGCACCACCCACGACCCGCATGAGTTAATTGCGTATCTTGGATTTACCCTGGACCGTTATCTAATGGCGAATTCTAGCTACGTCGAACACCTGTAATTCACCCGAAAATCCTGAGAGGAGTGCTGTTCAAGTTGTTATTTTGATAATTTTGGGGTCAAGTTGGCTGGCCGTTTAGCTCCGTGCAGTAAATACAGGGTAGAGTAATCACACTAGCTGCGCAAAACCAGTCTCCGTGCAGCATTGAACTGCTTTTTTGCCAATGCGACTGTTATAGTCGACGTGGGAAGTATTTGAGGTTAAAATACTTATTATTCCTGTAACCAAGTGCTGTGAGATGTTTGTATACTTCCTGTGATTATATTTTTCGCAATTATATTCAACTTAAATTGGTAATAAAAGTAGTAGTTGATTTATATAAAAATTGAAAAATTAAATATAAACAAACACGTTAATCACTATCGACTATGTGACTTTGATAGTTGTGTTGGTGTGGGGTGGGTCAATGTCGGGGTACATACGTAAGAAACGATAATCGATCTATCTCAGTCTATGTTGGGTAACCATAATCGATCTACCTCAGTCTATGTTGCGTAACTATAATCGATCTACCTCAGTCTATGTTTTGTAACGATAATCGATCTACCTCAGTCTATGTTGGGTAACGATAATCGATTTACCTCAGTCTATGTATTGTTACGCGATAACTGTAAACATAGTGCATCGCATTGGCGCATGCGCCAGACCCAATGAGCGCAGAGTACTTACGATCGTTACTAAGGAGCGAAAATATTATCGCGAGCTGCTCTTCTCCATCACCAAGGATGCTGATCAGCGACCTAGACGTGACAGAAATTGTCGATGCATCGGAAAAGATTAACAGTTGAGAAGTTCTTGTTTTTTGTTGACAGAGAAAAGAAGACGGGAACATGTAAAGCTCGTTCCCGGTGTAAGGTTGGCTGAGCGGTTAGACTGCTCGCCTCCCAGCTAGGCGAACCGGGTTCATTCCCCGGCCGGGTCACTCCCGGATTTTCGCAAGTGTGAATCGTGCCGGAAGATGCCGCTGGCCGGCGGGTTTTCTCGGGGATATCCCGTTTCCCCCGCCCTCGCATTCCGGTGCTGCTCCATTCTCGACTTATTTCAGCCTCATCGGCTTTCAAGACCTCGTTGTTCAGAGCCATCCAAATGTCTCGACTCAACCCGGTTTATTAAGCACTTTTGAAATCAACCTTTGGGGGGGGGGGGGGGGGGAGGAATCTCCTAGAGTGTGTACAGTAAGTAATGTTGGTAGTGAATTATGAAAAGTAGTTCGTTATTTGTATTAGTGTAATCTTTTAAACAGTAGCTGATTTTTTTTATCAAATTAGACATTTTTTCATGACTGTATTACTACCTCCGAATAGAACTAACGGCGAACTATCATCAGGATAGTTTATCTAAGGTAAACAGTGAACCTTTGTGTCGCTACTATCTCTGGTTTGCAAACGAATAGCTATCAGGCAGTTATACGACAGTGCCGACGACATTTGGTTGTTTTTTTTTCATACACAGGAAAGAGCATTCTAGTTATTTTTTTTGTTTATAAACTAAAAAATTTTGTTAATGAGGTCAGTAAAGTGCAAAACACGAAAAAATATTCAGATCTTTATTGTTAATTCATGCCCCAAGAATAGCTGTAGCATTAACATATTTAAGTTTCTGACAATTCCACGATATCACATGATCGAGGTAGGACCAGTCTATGTTGATGTTTATATGTAAAATGTTAATCACTTGACAAAAATATAGTAAGCGATGCTTTCGAAATTGCTTACTTAACTGCGAATAAGCTATAGCAGGAACCAGTCGGAGTAATGTGATAAACATTACACGTAACGTAAAACGTTGGGAACGGTCAGTGATCAAGCGGTTAGTGGGTTACATATTATAGTCCATTCATAGTTACTTACAACTTTTCTGAAGCTCCGCTAAAGATTAACTTCCAGGCTGTCACTCCATCTCTTGCAAACAAAGCTTGACTCTAAGAAACATAAGACGCACCACATTTGTGCTCACTCAGTTTGATCATATTTTGCACAGAAATAATTCGTACTGGGTGGTACCAACACACCTATCTACTCACCGTTTTTATTCACTTTAATCATGAATGAAATATTATAATTTATAAACAAAATATAATTAAAAGTTCGATATTTATCAAAAAAGAAATAAGGCGAGTACTTTCATATTGACAGGAATATAAACCGCTTCTGATGCGTGACATATATTTAGGAACCAGCCAAACACGTCATACATGGGGAGATTTTGCAAAAGTTCGATTCGCTAAGTGTGAAAATACCGTGAAGTGTGAAAATACCATGAAACGAAGGGGGCTGTGGAATAATTACTGCGTGAGGTAGCTTAACAGCAAGCGCGTAATAATACAATAATCAGCTGATACTGTGCTAGCCTACAGTTATATTGGACGCGGCCATCTTCGCAGGCGGCCAACCATATCGCCAGGCGTAAGTCAGTGACCAAATACTTTATAATTTTCCTCGCTAAACTACTGGAGATTGGCCAGCATTGGTGTTCTGGTCATCAGAAAATTCGTTCTTTGATATTTGTAGCAAATGCTGTTCAACTAGCAGACATTACAGGATTTTCAGGGTTAATTAAGCAGTTTTGGAATCAACCTCCGAGAAATGTCGCTACCCCTACCTGCACGTGTTTAAAGGAGTCCATTGGCTGGCGTACGCCCAGGAAAGGTGGTAACGACAGAAGGAAAATATTTACATTTGTCTTTATGTTGAATTTAATGTACTAAGCAGAAATTTGTGAATAATGAAATTACATTATTCGCTTTCAGTTTCTTATGTACATATAAGTGTAAGAATGAGCAAATTGGCAATATACTTACTTTTCTAATAATTTCAAAACTTTGCTTGACCGGCGCAAGAATAAAGTGATCAGCCACATGACAATTATAATTTTACACCTAGTGGAAGGATACATAATGTGCATACAAGTAGATCTTAAATAGGGCTTTCAAAAGTGCTCAGTTTACCGTTAATAGCTTATACTTAAGTAATATTTCGTTCAATAAATATACTGTATAATTTTTGCACAATGGCATGCCAATCACAATTTTAGTGTTTTGGGACGCATGAATAATGAAAACCAGGCTAACTCATTTACTTAAGTGTGATAAATCACATTGAAATAAGATACCGTATAATATTTCAAGAAATATTTAAAATCATGCTATGAAATATTTTTGCTATATCTCAAAATTACTCAAAATAATGAAATTATTGGATAGCACACCTTAAAATGTATTGTTTCGCGCTCGCTGCTTCACATCCCTCGCGAGCGAGTAGATGTGAAGGACAGCAGTTATATGATAGCTGTGGCAGCAAGTCAATAGAATGTTTTGAATTACTGGCGCGCACTAAACCAAGACACACTTATCTATTACCAAAAAGCGAGCCGACACGTTAATACTTTATCGGCGCTAGCTGCTGACCTCGATTTTACTGAGTTTCTGTATTTATCTGAAGAATGTTCTAGTGGTTTGCTGACCTAGTTTCTCTGAGCGTGACTCGGGGTGCATCGAACTTTCCAGGTCAGGGCCAGTAGAGTATAAATTGTGCGACGGGCGTCCGTGCCGGCAGTTATTATTGAATGGATGAGTGACTGAGTTTCGGCTATAGATGACTAGCGGGAGGGAATCTACGACTGCGAATATCAAGCACTGGAGAGTGCTTCTGGGAGCTGGACTATTCGACTGGGTGCGTGAGTGAAAGATATTACCCTATAAACGATGGCAACATACTGAAAGTGTGTTAATTATGAGTATAACCAAACAGAGCCATTAAGAGGACGCTAGAAGAGTTAAAATATACATTAAATATTGCGCTCATTGAGAAATAAAAATATTAATAGTGGAGATAGATAGATTAATGCTGTAGTTTAAATAATAGTTGTGGGAATAAACAAAAATGAAATTTAGTTCTTTTATTTTTATTAAAACCTCCGTCCTCACGAACCGAGGCATTCTTGTAACAGTATTAAGACGTGACCTTTTAGTGAACCTTGTTTAATTGTATATAAATATTTTTGTTTGTTCTATTTGTATGTCTCAGAAACACTAAAATTGTTACTTTGCCATTGTATAATGCTGGAATTATACGGTCTGGTATTCTTTTATGAGAAGATAGAGTACTTACAAGTGGTGTCTAAACGTTGATCGGTATTTTTTGTACAAATAAATATATATATTTTTTACCCGCACTCTAACGCAGAAACGCAAAGCTATTGATGCATTTGCTTGAACTAACACAGTACATAATGCTTGAAATTAAATGTGAGCCATTTTGAGAGTTCCTTAGGGTTGGTTGCAGAACTCTCGGGAGAACCGGATTGCCCAGTATTATCCGGGCTAGGCGCCAATGCAGGACCAACACACTCGAGATAAGATTTGAGATGCGAGTTGTTGCAGTAGCATGCTATCTCGTCTGAATTGGCACTTGACTGCCTTCAGTGATATTTCGGCAATCTGAAATAACCTTATACTGTGACTCGAGCTTCGTGACAGCCAAATGTTGACGGCTTCTTGTATTCAAAACTGTTACCTGCACCCAGATAGCCTAATTACGAATGAGGCGACTTAACCGAGGCCGCATTCCAATAACTGACTCTTTATGTGAACAAAATGATTGCGCCTGTGTGCATATCTGATGACGAATTTCTTTTTAATTTGCATTTCGCGTTGATAAATTAACCACATTACAGCCATATTAGTTTGCCTGCGTAAAAATATTTAATGTGCATGCAGCTGGTGTTTTTATGTAAAACAGTTACATAACATTATTTTAATAACTGTTGCGCGAAGTAAGTAGTTGACATTTTTATCAAACGTGATTTTGTTTTGTAATTGCCGTTTAGTAATATTCTGTTGTTGTTAAACAAGAGCAGGTGATTTTAAATTTTCTTTATCTAGAAATACAGTTTATTTTAAGAACTACTATATTTCTAATTACTTCACATTTATCTTTAGTCTACAAACAAGTATTTTATAACATATAGCAACTTCGCGCGCTGACACAGTCGCGCTCGGTAGCGTTGCAGTTGAAACCTTAACAAATTCCAAATCAAAATTAGAAAACAAAAAAGAGAAAACTAATCATAACCAATGGAATTCCTGCTGTTTCCACTCTGACAATATTCCTCAATTCGTACTTAAAAAATTAAGTTGCCTCTGCAACAAAAATGCGCTGCATTAGCCACCAATCATTGTTTTTCCTACTAGGGATGTGGAGTTTGCAAACAAAACGTTCTACTCCGACTCCGACTCGACTTAAAAGTCAAAATCCAAAACATCGGGGAGCAAACTGATTGAATAAGACATAATTATTTATCATCATTGGGTGAAAATAAAATGGTGTTCGAAACTATTTTTTGTCCGTGTTTTTCTGGTCCCTCAACCAGACTCTAAACCACTCTCAGTTGACTATGCAAATACCTGGGGTGCGAGCTGGTAGATTTACAAATAATAATATGTTAATATAAAACTACACGTTTATTCTCAGCTTGTTTACAATTATATATAGAATACAATAATGTCAAAATAACAACAGGTATGACTTGTAGCAACGTGCTCGATTGAAGCGTCAGAACAGATTCTGCAAGCAAAAGGAGAAATATTAAAGCTGAGATATGAAATTACTTTCATGCAATTATACTCGTAATTCGCTGCGCGTAGCTTTCCCTAACCGAACAGGGCCTGCACTGGGAAACGGGATTCACCTTCCGCTGAATGATACGCCGGTCAAGCACGAAGCCTCTCCGTCATGGGATAATTCAGCTGCCCCTCGCAGCTGACTGGCTGACGTCCTCCGTCGCCTGGTGTCTCCTGCTTGCCGACTTGCAGACGCCCTGCCCTGGAGTCCGCCACGCCTGAGTATCGTACAAGGCGGGGGCTGACCCGGAACTGTACGTCCATCTCTAGTAGTCCATATGACGTCGTTGCCACTCTGCAAAACGCCCTGCCTTCCGCCTTCGGAGCCGGAGCCATGACCTCAGCATCGTGGCCGACGTAAGGCATGCCTACCGGGGTGCTGCGAGTTCGAGACCCGGGTTCACAACAGTGTGTAACTGGCGAACATGTATTTTTGCGTCGGTCAGCCCAATTTTTTTTTTTTTTTTTTTTTGTGTTCCCGGGACAATTAGGTGATATTTTACAAGCTTTTATTTAACTTCACTTGTTTGTATGTACGGTAGGTGTATGTGAGGTGTCTGTCCGGCGCCCATCGAATCACTAGCAATCACGATGTATTTGGTGGGCAAGTTGTCGGTTACTGGTGGCGTGTAGAGTCTCAGTGCCGGGGAAGTCCTCATTTACACACGGTTGTGTGGGTAAAAAGACCATCCAAACTTTGAAACACAAGAAGGAATTCAAATGTTCGACGGCGCGCGTGTATGGGAAATAACATTTGTAGATTCCGATTTACGTGAGCTCGTATTGAGATGTCATATACATCGACATACACGCACACGTGTAAGATGAATAATGAATATTCAGCATGCCGATTCAGCTTCGCGCTAAAAGAGTGCACTGAAACTCGCCTGATCGCAAGCGATACCGATGATGGACGAGTCTGTGAATATATTAATAGTCTACCTACATAATAAAATAGGCGAGACTAAAAAGTAAAAAATAAAATAACTGTAAAAACCTTTTAAAACCAAGCTTTTATTTATAATGAACTTAAAAGATAAATCTAACTATAGGAGTAATTACAGAATTTGTAGAACTTGTAAGACGTGGCCGAACAACTGTAATAAACTTTACTACAAATTATTATTTTTGTATCAATTTGTATTTAATATTATATAAAAGCTTGGTGCAATATAGAACGTATACATAATTTGTGTAAGCGTAGAAGAACATATCTTGTGTAAGACTCTTAATTATTCGCGCCAAGCTTTAATATAATAAATATAAATTGATACAAAAATATTAATTTGTAGTAAAGTTTATTACGGCTCTTCGACCACGTCCTGCAAGTTCTACAATTTCTGTAACTACTACTATAAATATTTTCATAATTTAAGTTCATTTATAAATAAAAGCTTGGTTTTAAGATTTTTTGCAGTCAATTTTTGTTTGCCATTAAAGCTTGTGTGTTTGTAATGCGTGATCAGTGGATATTAATTATTACACTGGGCGGGTACTTAGAGCAAATTTGCTGCAGTGGACGAAAAACATATTATAAAACAAAATGAAAAACAAACCCGGTCTTCTAGTTGCAGCGTCGTGAAGTAAACAAAAAAAAAAAAAAAAAAAAAGCAAGAACTTCAGTTACTCTAAAAGTATTTCCTACAGTTGTCTGAATACTTTAGTTTGGTATAAATATCACTGAAGTTAATTGTATTAGTAGTATGTAGCTAACAAAATTAAAATGAGTCAGTTGCAAAAAATTATAAGGATTGTCAGCAAAGGCAGAGTTGGAGTCGCTATGTTTTAGCCGACTCCGAGTCTACCCAAAATTGCTCAGCCTCAGACTCTGACCCCGCAGCTCTGTTTCCTACTTTCTTGATTCTTCGTCCGTTCCCTGACATTGGCGAGCTGCCAGTCTTGTCTTGGAGTCTGTGCGTGTGTTTGGCAGTGAGCGGCAGGAGCATCGTACGCGAACTGTACCAGCCTCCTTTGCTCTGGAAAGTTGCGTACGGCGCCAGTAAAGGCTGCTCGCGATAAAGTGAGCACTTTCGAAATGAACTTTAGAAAAAAGTCGCTGCCCCTGCGTGCATATGTTTTCATGTGCGCACCGCGTGACGTTCGGCCAGTCGAGTTGTAAACGATGGATGGAAAGTAGTTCCATATCCTAATGTCGAATAAAAAGCGTTAGGCAACCATTTGTGATAACTTTAATTATTTCGTCCACTTTCTGGTTTTTTTTTTTTTTTTTTTTTTTTTATCGAAGTGTAATAAATTCGCAGTTTTACTCGACCGAAGTTTGAATAACGTGATGAGGTCCATGGCAATGTGAATTTTACATAAGGCGGAAGAATTCACAACGTGCATACAAGCAGATCTTAAGCAGGGCTTTCAAAAGTGCTTCATTTTACCGTGAACAGCCTTTATAATGATATTAACGGCGAAGACCTGCTTACACGGTGTTGTTTTGACACCAGCACAGAAGAGATACGTATCCGTGGAAAAAATGAGTGGAGGCGTTTGGGCGGCCCTTAACTTCGGGGTTTTAAGAGCCAATGAGGGTGAAGCGAGATGGGTATAGAGCTGAAATGCAAGGACGAGGGAAACTTGTATTGATCGCGCATTCTTTCACAAAAAAAAAAATCCAACTTTTCCTAGAGTAGCTCACAAATAACTAAACAAGGGTGGGGAGATATGGGTCAAGTCTTTCCAATATCAAAATCATCAGTGAACAAGGGACTGTTACACTGTTACGGTCAGTAAAATTACGGATTGCAAATTATCCCGGGATCTGCGTGATTTTTTTTTTTTCAATAACATTTTCTCCGTAAATTTCAAATAAATCTCCGTGAATTCATCGAGCGTGTCCATAAACTTTGCAAGTTTTTTTAAAATTTGCCCTTTATACAAAGGCGTTAAAAATTTCTACTTTGGTTATGTGGGTGTTTTACTGCGTATGAAATGACTATAAAACTGTTTAAAAAGATTTGTCCGGTAGCGGGATTCGAACTTACCTAACACGCTTTTACAAGAAGTAATATTGTAAATGCCGGATTCATGTCGAATTATGCATTTGACCCTCTTAATTTCTCGTCATGTTAGTATGTATGGAAATGTTTTTTATTTCATGTTTACAAATAGGGCAAGGAAAAGTTTTATTTTCGTAATGTATTTCACTGTGTATAACAAATAAATTAAAAAATGTTTAAATATTTTGCTGTGTAGTGGGATTTGAACAAAAATTGAAAAATTAACATTCAGTGACTCGAACCACTCACCTACCACACCTTTACACGAAGTGTTTATGGATTTTACACGAAATTGATGTGATGCGCCCCTATTAGTTGAGCTGAGAGATTTGGGCGCCTCTTAACAGCGAGGTCTTGAGAGGCTACTCTGTTAATTTCAAGTCGTGTTAGAGCGCTTGCTATTTGGTTTTATTTGTGGTTTATAAAACGAGGTTACGAAAAAAAATAGTTCTATTTTCGTTATGTGCGTGTTTCACTGAATATACAGAAGGTTTTGTCTTGCAGTGGAATTTGAACAAGCATCAACAAATGACACTCCGAGTGGTTTGCCACTTACACTCTAAATTCGAATCAGTGGGAAACCACTGATTCGCTGTGAAATTCAACTACTATAATTAGTGAAAATGGCTCCACTTAGAATTAGTGAAAAACCACTGATTGTTTCAATGAAAAATTTCACTGATTGAGTTCGTGACGTGAAACAATCACTGATTGAATAAATTACGGCTGACAGCACTGGCGAATTAAATATAGCTGTTATTGAATGTAGGCAAATAATTACATGGAATAAACACATTTTAGATAGACTGTGCAATTTACTGTATTATAAAGAAGTAAAAATAATTTTGCATGTGGCCTTACTATCTGAGCTACCACGCCAAGTTGAAATCGTTAGAGGAAAATATATGATTTTTAATATCGCTGCGAAATCGTATAGTTTGAAATTGTTTGCTCATACTTTTCGTGTTTGGTTTGATTGGTACCGTTAGGATTGTTAAAACGAATAGTGTATATGAGAACACTCTCTTCACCACATTAAATGCTGTTTAAACCTTCAAAGAGAGCGTTGCGACGATTACATGGAAACGAAATGAAAGACGTAAAAAGTGAATGAAAGGCTGTGTGTTCATATTACCTCGTAAAATGGCGTCTTGAAAGACGAAGCGCATTTTAGAACGTATTTTGTATTGGTTTTATTTGTTTATTCGTTGTTATGGTACTTCACTTGATACACTCTGTTTAACGGCCATTTTTAAACGATGTTTGACGGCGATTTTTACACGCAGTTTCACCGATACGTCAGTCAAAATAATTAGAGACGGAGCAAGTTGCTCAGATGTTTCACTGGCCCATCAGTCAAAAAATAAACCACTGAGAAAACAGTGGAAAAAATGACTGACGAATCAGTGGGAAATGTCAGTGAATCAATCAGTGAAGGAAATATGGAATTTTTTCGCTGGTTCATCAGTTAAATTCACTGAAGTGACTGTTGTATCAGTCAGATACGTTTGACTGATTGAAACGGTATATTTTCACGGATTCAGATTTAGAGTGTACCTTACTACTATTTTATTTTATTGAGAGAGATTTTCCTCGACACAGAGGTTTTCCTCCAACACAACAATAAAGTCGGAATAATTGTTTCGTACACAACTCGACATTATATTCTCAAAATATTTCTCCAGATATTTCGGACTTGTGTATCTTCCTCTTCTGCACCGATTCTTCTCATAGATATCTGTACATTTTGGAGCTAGACAGTAGTCATGGGTCGTCCTCTACTTGTACTTCCTACAACTTACCATTCCTGTATTAGTTTTGGTATTCTAGTATCTTCCATTCTTCTTACATGGCCATACAATTCCAACCTTCTTCGTTCTACAAATTCATACATTTCTTCTTCCACTTCCATTATCCTTATTATTTTGATATTCGTTACTTTTTCTTTTCTTGAAATTCTGACTTATCTTCTCAAGAAATCAATTTCTTTAGCTTTCAGCTTCTTAATATGTTTTTGATTAATTATCCATGTCTCAGCTCCATATAAGACTATACTCTCTAATAGGGACTTGAATATAATTCTTTTTGTTCTATTCATAACACTCCTGCTCCATAAGATTGAATTGAGCATCCCAATTACTTTCCGCTCATTAGTAATTATTTTATTGATTACTACATTTTTACACGGAATAGTATTGTAAAGATGGGATTTAAAAAGTTTCAGGTATCATCGGCATTGGTCGTGTCTCAAAATTGAAGCCATAAGAATACGGAGAGCTTCCGTATTTTACACCTTACGGAGTTCATTTCCGTTATTTATCATTATTAAGTGCCCCTACGTAAAATTTCCGTAAATTGATAGATATTAGTCCATTAAATGTACACGTTTACGCCCACTAAGCAAGCGGATTCGTTTACTCGCCAAAGGGGAGCCTCTTTGTACTTCACTAGGATTTCAAACAGCGCCGGTATAGACTCGGTGCCTTGATAGGTGAGGGTAAGTGTGGAAATCTGTGTACTTGGGAGGATTCGGACACGGTCCTGAAGGCCACGTGATAATTGGCAGCCAACCGTGAGTGGGAGGTGGACGCGGAGAAAGCCAATAACACGGGAACTTGTCAGATGTGCAGCGAGAAACAACTGCTGCCTTTTTATGTTTTTATTTGGAGGTTTGTTCACACCCGTGGAAAGCGTCGACAACCTGAAAGACATACTTCGTTTGCCTGTGGTTTTAAAACGTCTGGGTATAATCCGTATCTGCCGTGGCTGGAGTTTTGAACGAGTTTTATTCTTGGGTTTGTGTTGTATATCATGTCGCTCAAATGGTAGTGTTTTAGTACTCATCCTGGCTACACCATATGAAGTACTTTACAAGTGTTTGGTAGACAACACGTGATTAAAAAACTGTTGAATATTTTGTAGTGGTTCCTGAACACGAAAAGTGTTTTAAGAAACTTTTAAGGGTACTATGTACTGAAACGTTTTCTGTGAAATTGTTGTTTGCGCCCAAACGCGTGTCTTGGTAAATAAATGTTCTGTAAATGCAAAGTTTCGCCAGAAAGGATAAAGAACTATTGTCTATATCACTATCTTTCTACTTTTATGATATTAAGTGTATTAGTGGAGAAAAAAATCGTGAAAGTAGTCAAATATTGCAATTTTTAAAGCTTTCCTACGAAGTTTCTTTAAGCGGTAAGAGAAAAGTATGATTATACGCTGGTAGTTTGACCTGTGTACTTTCATCTCGTGTAATAAAACCCCACAGTTACAGATTTAATTTGCACAGTACAGCTTTACGACGGAAACACTGCACGCTTTGCGCGTAGGAGCGATGAGGCACTAGGCGTGCGTGTAAGTGTCGCCCGTATCGCTCCCTGGCTTCTTGACCTTGGTCGTGGGATTCCCACCCCTGTTGCAAAAATTCTTCTTTTTCACGTCATAATTTCGGATTCATAGTAATTACCGTACGATTATAGAACATTTACATTTTACGAGTTGTTTAATATTCTTGTGCGTAATTTTAATCTTATGTCATTTGCTTGTTACCAAAAATCAGGAACAAATGTGTCATTTATCAGTAAGTTCCTGCCTTTTTTGCAAGCAGGAAATAACACCGTGAAAATTAGATATATAAGTGTTAAACAACTAGTAAATTTTAAATTTTTTATAATCGAACACTTCCCAATAAGACTTTTGAAAGTGAAATTGTGACATGAAAACAAAGAATTTCCGCATGATTGGTGACAAATCCTTAAAGTCAAAAGTTGTTTTTCAGAGAATTTTTCAAAATTTTTGGGCACGAATCTTACATTGATATATATTCTCTACCATTAGGCCTACTACTATCGGAGCACTGATGGAAGATAAAGAAAAAATATATTATTTCTCATATTCCATCAGTGCTCACAGTTAAAAATGCAAGAAGTTGTGAATATTTAAAAATGCAAGAAGTCGTTGAAAATTAATATTTACGTCTTGTCGTTCCAAATGTTTCGATAAACCCTCTGAAAAACAAGCTATAACGAAAATCGGGCACATGTTCTGCTTTCGTGAGTTGCCGACGGAAGAAACTGCACGCCAGTTAGAGCCTTGTGCGTAGAGGCGATGAGGCAAGCGGCGTGTGAGCGGGAGTCGGCCTTAGAACTCGCCTTAAAAACCACTGTCGGAAACTTAGCATTGTAGTCGCACCTCTTCACGTCTGGAAGAAAACTTTTCCCATCAGCAATTTTATTGACCTCTATTAGCTATAGGCGGTTCACGGTAAAGTGAGCACTTTTGAGGTTCTAGTTACTTTTCCTTTCAGATATTTTTTATACTTTAAACACCCTTTAAAATAAATATTACTATGTATGTGATAAACACAGTGTATACCTATATTCCACCGCACTCGAACCTTAACGTCTAAGGCTAAAATAAAATATATTTATTAACTATTATTCCAAATGAGAGAGCCTTCAAAAGTGCTCACTTTACCGTGAATAGCCCTATAGTGGGGTAGAAATCCACAGGGACCGAGCATTCGTCAGGCTTGGAAGCCGTGCGTAGTGAGGGGGCAAATGTGTACATAAATCTCTCGCCGTGCATTTGGCTGCATTTCAGAAACACGAGTTCCGGGCGAAGTTCCAGCAGTGTTTTGTTATTCTGCTGTCGTGCACTGTAGTTATCGTGCGTGGTGCAGCGAGAAAAATTGGACGGAAATATTAAACGAATCATTCATCGGCGTGTTTGGCGACCGTGGAAGAAGGGGAGGGAAAATACTCTGCAAATTTTTTATAGTAAATTAATCCCCCCCCCCCCCTAAATCAAAGTGACTGAAGTGAAGAAACTTGGGCGGCTCTTAACAGCGAGGTCTTGAGAGCCTATGAGGGTGATTGAGGTTTGGAGCAGTGCCGGAATGAAAAGGTGGGGAAGGGGAGATCCCCGAGAAAACCCGCCGACCAACGGCATCGTCCGGCGCGATCTCCACATGCGAAAATACGGGAGTGACCCGGCCAGGGATTAAACCTGGTTCGCCTTGGTGGAAGACGAGCAGGCTAACCGCTCAGCCACCGCGGCCCCTGGTGAGAGGGCTGTAGTTCCTTTTTCAATTTTTCAACTAAAGAAATTAACAGTAACATTTATTTATTTTTCCGTATAAATCTTACACATGGGTTATATGATTGAAATAAAACTTTAAATTTGCGTTTTATAATAGTGTTTATTATAATATGCATTTTTTTAATTATTGGATATTTAGCCGCCAATGGTTTTCCAGTTAAGTACTTATTTTGGTGACATCGGTGTTTTACAACGAATGTACATTAAAGTAAGATTGTTTAGACGATAGTGTTAATTCATGTTCCTCGAGAAAGGTAATAATTGTAGTGTTGGAAATGACCTCTCGAAGAAGAATGTTGTTATAGGATGTTCACGGTAAACTGAGCACTTTTGAAAGCCCTCCTTTATGATGTACTCGTATACACATTGTGTATTCTGCCTGCCACCAGATGTCAAATTAACATTAGTAGTATAGAAATGCTGATTCGAGCGCGGGCCCCAGTTATCAGAAAACCAACGGTAAATGAAATGCTCGAACCATCAGAAAACATCAAATGTCGATTCGAGCGCAACCGCAAAAAAGTGACTCAAAAAGTTGCGGTTGGGAGCAGTTGCAAAAAAATGACTCAAAAATTGGAATACGTAAAAAAAAATGTATATAATAAATGGGCGCTAATAAAAATCAACTGATGTCTAATATGATGACGACCATGGCAACGAAAAAGGCTAACGCAACTGGTAATGTTTGGAAAGAATATAAATTTAAGAAAGACGTTTTTGCGGAAAGAAAGAAGAAGAAATCTCAAGAGAAGTATGTCAAGTGTGAAACTTGTAAAAACTTTTACAAACCATCTCTTATAAGAAGTCATCTTAAAAGTAGATTGCACATAGGTCTTACACCAATACATAATAAATCACATGAACCAACAAATGCATGGGAAATTGTTAAAGTACCACAAGATTTAATATCAAAACAGAAGTTCCCACGAGAATAACAAGTGAAATGTGAAACGTTTAGTCACTATTACAAACTGTCTCTCATAAGAAGTCACTTGAGAAGTAAAAGTCATAAGTACGCAGCCAGATTCAGTGTAGAAGAAATCGAAACAGCATTTCAAAGTAGGATCAAGACTTATGCTGTAAAAGAAACTGTCACGGGACTAATTAGTAAAAATTTAAAATCACTCAAAGTGAACATGAAATTCTTCACTGAGTACAAAAGGGGAATTGGTGAGAATATTGGATATATAGAAAGCTCCTTTAAAACAAAGAACGAATTATACTGAAATCAACTAATCTGGAAGAATATTATACTAACAGCATTTCGAAAATCATAGCTGAGATGGGGGCTTTCGAAGCAAAGGGATCTCAGTGGATAATCAACAGAATATTTAAACTAGAAGTGCGAATAAATAAATATGTACCATTCGAGGGCAGTTCTTACGTTGATCTCCCAGAAAAAATCAAAGCTAAGCAGGCGGTAATGAATGTTAAGAACAATGATCAAAAAAATTTTTGTGGTCTGTTCTATCTGCATTGTATCAAGTACAAAAAGACCCTCGAAGAGTGAATAAATACATAGCTTATGAACATGAGTTTGATAATGCACTTATGGGTTTGGAATTTCCAATGAAATTGGATAGCATACCAACATTTGAGAAAAGAAGTGGAATTTCTATTAATGTATACGCATACAAAGAAGAAGATGCTGGTAAGAAATATATAATCTGTTCATTAAAAACAACAAAGAATAAGACGGATAAGCACATAAACCTACTCTATATCAAAGACGAAAAGAACGGCCACTGCTGCTGGATAAAAAGTCTTTCGAGACTTATCGCATCACAAGTTACAAATAATGGTCACAAAATATTTATATCCGATAGATGTTTGCAACATTTCTACTCAATAAATAAGCTAAAAGATCACGAACAAGACTGTGGAGATCACGATGGTGTTAGAGTTGAACTACCATCCGAAGGAAAAAATGACATATTAAGATTTCAAAACCAAAATCATTCTTTGAGAGTTCCATTTGTGATATATGCTGATTTTGAATGTTTGTTGACTAAAATTGAAACTTGGCAACCAAACCCCGACGAATGTTACATGAAACCATACCAAAAACATGAGCCTATTAGCTTCTGTTACTATGTAAAATACGAACATGGATACTATAAACCACCAGTAACTTATGAAGGATCTGATGCATCTACTGTATTCGTTAAAATGCTAATGGAAGAAGCAAAATCTATTGGTGATATATACACAAATGAAAAACCAATGCTTCCACTAACTCAGAAAGAACAAATTATTTATGATACAGCTACCCATTGTCATATATGTGAAAAGCCTTTGAATGGTGATTCTGTGAGAGATCATGATCATCTTACTGGGAAATTTAGGGGAGCTGCACACAGAGATTGTAACTTATCGTATAGAAATCCACGTCTTGTCCCAGTGTTTTTACACAATCTATCTGGTTATGACACACATTTATTCATAAGAGATCTTGGCATCGATGAAAATAAAATTGATCTAGTTCCCAGCAACTAAGAAAAATATATTCCTTTTACGAAACATGTATGTGAAAGTGTAAATCGTAGATTTATTGACTCATTTAAATTTATGGCTAGTAGTATCGATAAACTCTTTAGCAACCTTTCCAGAAGCCAATTCCGAGAAACATGTAAGCAGTGAACTTCTTGACTGTGTTACAAGAAAAGGTGTTTACCCATATGACTACATGGATAGTGCTGAAAAATTTTGTGAGACATCACTTCCATCCAAAGATGCATTTTACAACAAACCCAATAAATGTAGCATTACAGACGAAGATTACGAATTCGCGAGAAATGTGTGGGAAAAATTCAACATAAAATCTCTAAGAGAGCACACAGAACTCTATAACAAATCTGATGTATTGATATTGTCCGATATAATTGAAAATTTTAGAGATGTGTGTCTCAAAACATATAAGCTAGATCCAGCATGATATTTCACAGCCCCAGGGTTAGCGTGGGATGCTATTCTCAAACATACTAAAATAAAACTAGAATTATTAACAGATTACGACATGATTTTGATGATAGAAAAAGGTGTTCATGGTGGAATTTCACAATGTTGTAAGTGATATTCTAAAGCAAATAATAAATATATGAATGCTTATGATAGTACACAGGAAATCTTTTATCTTACATATCTAGATGCCAGTAACTTATATGGATGTGCTATGAGCCAGTATTTACCCTATGGTGGGTTTAAGTGGGGGAAATACAAATATAGATGTAACAAAATTAGAAGATGATTCTAGCAAAGGTTATATATTGGAAGTTGATTTGGAATACCCACATGAACTACACGATCTCCACAAAGATCTGCCATTGGCACCATAAAATAAAATACCAGAAGGTTAAAAAAATCCCAAACTCTTGACTACTCTGTATGATAAAGAAAAATATGTATTCCACTATGTAAATCTTAAGCAATATCTATCTCTCGGAATGAAGTTTAAAAACACCCATAGAGTTCTGGAGTTTGATCAATCAGATTGGCTCAAGTCCTATATTGATCTAAACACAAATATGCGAACAAAGTCTACAAATGACTTTGAAAAAGATTTCTACAAGTTAATGAACAACTCTGTTTTTGGAAAACAATCGAAAATATTAGAAACAGGGTGGATATATGGTTGTGCACAAGTTCTAAGCTAATGGATAAACTAGTGGCTAAACCAAACTTTAAAGATAGAACTATATTTACTATCTCTTTGGTTGCAGTTCATATGATTAAAACAAAAGTGTTTTAACAAACCCCTTTATGTTGGAATGAGTATACTTGATCTATCGAAAGTCTTAATGTACGATTATCACTGTAATATAATGAAACCAAAGTATGGGGAAAATATTGAACTGTGCTACCAAGATACTGATTCATACATCTATTATATAAAAACACCAGACTTCTACAGTGACATGAAAGAAATGGTCGATCATTTTGATACTTCTGACTATAAAAAAGATAATCCATATGGTATACCGTTAGTTAACAAAAAGCTTATTGGCAAAATGAAAGATGAATGTAATGGAAAAATAATGGAAGAATTTATTGGATTGAAATCGAAAATGTATGCAATAAATGAGGAAGGTGGTGTAAAGTAAAGAGCAAAGGGTGTGAAAAACACTGTAGTCAGAAATGAGATTAGTTTTGGTGACTACGAAAAGTGTTTGTTTGGTTTAAAAGTGTTGTACAAAATTATACGATTGAGTTGAGAAAAACAGCATTAAGTCCCAAAGATGATAAAAGATTTATTCTTAAAGATGGCATTAATATACTACCATGGGGACACTACGAAATTGAAAATGCATTGCGAGTGAATGTAACAGGAAAGTATAAGAAGCCGTTGTCGCAGATAAGGTGGGTGACTCGACTCACCCACCTTAAGAATGCACAACCGCAAACGGTTTTTTATTTCAGAGCCCGGGTTGTACGAGTTGATATTCTCATTTACCCATTGCTACAGATTTCAAAGGGTCTCATGAAAGAGCAGTTGCCCATCACGAAGCGCGAGTAGCCTTATCGCTGATATTGTTTGTGAGTCGTGTGTGAGCTTAAAGAAAAGCACATGTATAACAAAATGCGATCGCTCATCGACATTGTGAACAACAAGCTTATCTACAGCAGTAAAAAGGTGTATCGATGAAGAGAATAATCCGTGGTTCAAAGCGAAAGACGTTGCGAGAATACTCAAGTATGCGAATCCGCGTAAGGAAACAGAGAACATGTTAGAGAAAAGCATAGGCAATCATACATGGATATAGGGAGAAGCGATTCGCTCCTCTTGTTAAATATGCATCCGCATACCTTATTTATCAATGTACCAGGCTTGTACGCATTGATCATGAAGTCAAATATGGCAGCGGCTGAAAAATTCCAGTATTTGGTGTATGAAGAAGTGCTACTGTCCATATGCAAATAGGTGAATACAAGTTAGATCAAAAGTACAAACTAAAGATGTTATCGACTAAGAGAATAATCCGTAGTTCAAAGCGAAAGACGTTGCGGAAATACTGATCTGAAAAAAGCGTTGTGAGTGAATGTAATGAAAAAGCATAAGAATCCGTTGTCACAATTAAAAGAGGTCCCTCGAGGGACCCATCTTAAGAATGCGCATCCTCAGACACATTTTTCAGATCCCATTTAAAACACTCTTATAGTGCTATTAAAGAAAAATTATTAACAGTAAATGTTTTTAATGGACAACCATCCATTAAAAACTAATAACCATACATGTTTGCGGACTATTGGACTTCGGTGATTCTGTCACTTTTGACATCATAAATTAGGTTTCTTTGGCTTACTAGTACCACATTACAAATAGCTGTAGCTGATATTGGTTTATTAAAATCAACTGTAAGTTTCAAATTAGGTCCATCTTTTACAATAGCAGTTTTTCTGTAAGAACAATCAATAACATACAATGGTCTCCCAATAAATGAAGCAGAGTTGAAGCACAGTTCATTATTATAAGGGGTATCTAGTTTAGTCTTTGAATTTCTAAAATCATTGTAAGCAATATATAGCTTATCGAAAATCTTATCATCAATGTTTAAATTCCAATTCTCTTTGGGAAACACTTCATTCCGTCCATTCTTAATAGAAACATTTTTGACAAAACAAGAGTCAAACATTGAACCATGTGTGAATTGTCCAGGATCTTCTTTTCTGCTGTGCTGAAAACCAACAATGACAAAGTCTGGCATATAGAATTGGATTGAATTGAACTGATATTTTATGTCAAATTGAAATGATTTTGCATTAGTAGGTACTGGTTTTTCAAGACATTGCCAATAATTAAAACCAATTGGAATTTTGGGGTGTTTGTATAATTTCACTTTAATTTCGTCTCCATAAATAGGATCGTATTCAAAAAGTGGCCACAGAATTTCCAATTTCTCAATAACAATTTTACCAACATCTGGTATATTGTCATCAGATCCGTCTGCTTTCTGCGAAACATCATCATTAGTATTTCAAATGAATGTGATCTTGTACCCACATTTCCAGAATATTTTATTACAATCTTTCATAAATCCAAACAAATATCTTAATGGATAGGTAATTTCGTTACACTTATCTTTCCTAACATATTTACGTAGTTCTATCCCCGACATTTGGAAGTATGCTGATTCTGATTCCGAACCTAGTAATGTATGCATCATTGTTGAAGTGATGCCAGGGTTGTCAATACTTTCGATTATACAACCATGTTTAGAGATCTCTATTCTTGAGAACTGTAATGGGAAGAAATTCTCACAAAGATCAATAGTTGAAGTTTTTTCATAATCTGCATTTGTATCTCTTTTAGTTAGCTTATACTGTTGGTATACTTAAGCTTCATTCGGATGTGAAAATGCATCGCCAATAGAAATATCAAACTCAATGTGCTTGTTGTATTCATTCAAATTATTTTTTGTTTGATCATTTGGCGGAAACGACTGATGCTCATAACTTTCAATTTTTTGTTGATCCATTTATTATATAGAAAATCTCGGGTAAGATATATTTAAACCCTTTGTTAATTGTATGTATAGATCCAGAATTCATCTCAACTAAATCAGCTTGCCAAAGATCATCGATACCAAAAGATAGAACAGTTCTTCTGGGGATGTTTTTTTCGTATTGGTTTATGAATTTCATTTACAATGTCGTTTTTTATACTCCCACCAATGAATATCGAGTTATTGGTAACACATCTACAAACACATTTAATTCTTACTTTGTTTTTATTTAAGTTCACATGAACTTAGTGTATTTTTCATACATTTGAAACAGTATACATTTAAGTTATCATTGTTCATTTTATTTATTTATATAATAAATGAGACAAAAATCATAAACAATATAGAGAAGAATATAGAGAGAAGAAGACAGCTAATTGAAAAGTTTAAAATTTTTAGAAAATTTCGCCAAGATGAATATGATAAAAATAAAAAACAGGAGTAACCATTGTAGATGCAATAGAAGATTTGGTGCAAAAAATTGGACACGTAACAAATGAGAATAAGAACTTAATAAAAGAACTTGTTCCATTTGCTGTTAAGAATTTAGACTACCCACAGACACCAACAAAAACACCTTTTGAAAGAAAACTGTTTGGTAAAACAGGCACCAATGAATGCTATGATGATGGCATTAAAAGAATTGGCGATGACGAACGCTATGACGAAGGTGTTAAACGCATTGACGATGAACACTATGACGAAGCGTTGGGGCGTTTGAAAACTGATATCTCACTGTTAACTAACTACAAAACAACATTTATTGATCAGAAAGTGGCCGATTTCTTAATTGATGGCAAAGGCGATGCTTTTGGACTAAAGGCTGATAAAGGTAGATTGTATATTGGTGATAGCGAAGTAACATTCATCAATGACAAATTTACTGTAAAGGGTTGGACATACACTGGAACTGATGGTTTGATGAAATTACTAACTAGTAAGAAAGTAACAGAAAGTGACAACACTGCAACTGACTATGAACACTATAGTTTGAATCCTAGCAGATACAAACACAGTTTTTCAAAACAATGATCCAAACTTGGGAACGCCAAAATCGAGTAAAGGGAATAAATGGAAAATTATTGTTAAACCTATTTATGATTCGATTAAAAAGAAACGCCTCTCGCCTAAAAAGGGGAAAGGTATAAAGAAATATTTAGACTATCCGAAAGAATACACATGGATGGATGATGTTAGGATGCTTAGTGATCGACTTCTCGTTATTTATGACGAAGAGAATGCTGGAAATGATAACTATTACAATGAAAAAGTTGAAATAATGAATATGTTCGACAGCAAGTTTAGTGACTTTGTTGTGAATAATCCAAAAGGTATACCATATCTGATACAAATGTTAAACACAATACCACATACTTTTTGGGAGTCGGAGCATCACGGAAAAGGGTTACTCAATGACATAATAAATTCACTACCTTTTGAGTTGCATGCACCCGGTTATCAGTACTTAGGTCTGGGTACCAGACTAAAAGAGAGAATTGAGTGTGGTGATACACCCATTAATCCACTAGATGCGGTTGCAATGGAACATGATATAGCTTATCATCATCATAAAGATCTAGCTGAAAGACATGTAGCTGACAAAAAACTAGAAAAGAAAGCGTTCAAAAGATTGTTAAGTTCAGATGCTTATCTCAATGAGAGATTGTGGGCTGGTGTTACTGGATCTGCGATGCATATTAAATGTAAGCTTGGCCGGGGAATTAAAATGAAATGATAAAATATTTGTTATAATAAATGAAAGTAAAAAACATTGTATTTCAAGTTCCGATCGATGAGTTCAAGGGTTTGAATATTGATCCTTTCCTAACGAAAAACCAACTGGATTGTAAAAACAAGAAATTAAAGGAGGAAAAAGGGATGACTATCACAATTTCAGTTCCACAGCTTAAGAAAATGCCCAAAGAAATGAAAACTGGAAATGGTTTGACAGTTCACAAGGGTGGATTTTTACCCTTAATTTTCGCAGCAATGGGAGCTCTAGGAGCGTTAGCTGGTGGTGCATCATCTATCGCGACATCAGTAATTAATGCTAAGAAGAAAAACCAAGAATTGGAAGAACAATGCAGACATAATTTAGCTAAGGACGAATACTGCAAGGGATTGAAGAATGTTAAGTGGGGTAATAATGTTAAAAAAATTAACTCCACCCAGTATCTTTGATATTGATCAAATGGTTAAAAAATTAAACATTAAATAATTTCGGGGTGTATTTATTATCGATGAGCTACTTAGCACGCCACTCGATAATGAATGTGGGATTGATAATCTAGATGTTTCGACAAACTCTGGTACACACTGGGTATGCTATTGGTAAAAAGCAAACAACAAATATTATTTTGATTCATTTGGTGGAAATCCACCCCGACAATTAATATCATATCTCGGAAGTAATATTTTTTTATAACGATGATAGAATTAAAAATTTAAATCATGTAACTTGTGGTCATTTGTGTGTAATTGTGCTAAATCACTTTTCACATAATTTTAAATTTCCAAAAATTATTTCACTATTAATAAACAATGGATATATGTGGAAATTCATTAATGAGTTCTTGGATTGAAGATCAAATTAAAGAACACATGGATAGTGATACAACTACTGAGAAGATCAATCCTAATGATTTTGTTTCCAACACACATTTCAACGACTTTATAGTCACACTGACAAGAAATAAAAGATCATTGGATAAAGCCTATCTTACTTGGAAGTAGATAATAATATCGATTTTGAACAAAAAAGACTAAGACATGTGGGATCAGATTATGTTGGTTTTTAATGGAAACACTTCCATTAGAAACATACTTATAATCTAAGAATTTAAAAAGTCTTTAATTTTATTACGATAATTCCAACACTTTGGACAAGTCTCCCTAAATTTCTCAAACGACATCACCACCGACAAAATCACTACGAATATTTTTAAGATTTGTATCGTCTTGTCTGAATATGCAAAGAAAATTGGCATTGTCTCTTATAAGCTGCTTAGGTACTATTGAGTATGTCTGAACTAAATAGAAACAATCAATATCTTTGTGTCTACTGCAAGTAAAGTAATTCCTTACCATATTTTGGTTTGCAAGTATGATATCATCGAAAACAACTGGAGACTCTTCATGACATTCATTTACATCAACCATTTCTTCATTTGATGGAAAGAAGTATGCTATCGGTTCATGAAATAATTTTGATTCTTCAGCTAGATCTTTCTTTAAATTGATATATTGTGGTTTGTCCAAACTTTTTGAACATACATAGAGAGTACCAAAGTCCAACCAACCCTGAGCATATGTAAAATTATCTATTGTAAGTGTAGTTTTTTCACAGTTACTAGGACCCACTATCAAACATCTAATATTATTAGGTAATAATTCTCCATGACGTTTTGTCGATGCAGTCTTGTCTGGTATTCTTATTTTAATATCCCAGTCTACATGTTTCATGTTTTTCTTGCTCATTTATTATGAGATTTTTTAAATAATATAATAAATTAGTAAAGTATTCAAACTAACAGGTAACAAATCAGTGTTGAAGAAGAGACTACATTACCCTTTAGAGATAGAGAGGCACTCATTGGCTTTAGTTCAGTTCTATACTACTTATCTAACGCATAGCATTATCTCTGGGAGAAATAAGCTATATTTTGTAGGTCAGAACGATATGGAATCAGCAATCGATATTCCATTTGGTCAATATAGCTTAAAAGATCTTGAAAAAACTATAAAAGCAATTTTTTCATTTAGTGTAGATTCAATGGATGAGATAGAAAATGATATATCTTTCGAGCTGGATAAAATAACAGAGTGAAAGTAAAATGTATGCTTAAATTACAGTTTGAAAAATGGGGTTGAATAGGAAAACATTCGGGTTTCATAGAAAATAAAACTCTGAAAGCAAATGTGAACCATTATGGCGATACAATTCCAAAATTTGCTCCATTTGAAACAATAAATATACACTGTAATATAGTAAATGGTATGATATTAAAACATGATGAATATAATCATAGAGAAACTAACATTATTACCACTTTTAAACCAAGAACAACATTTGGGTTTGGTGACACTATCTATTACGAACCAGCTTATCCATTATTTTTTCCAGTTCAAACAAATCAAGTTAATGAAATAATAGTTGAAATTATGGATTTAAAAGGTAAGTTAATTAACTTTGATTTGTCCGAAAGAACAGTGGTATTAGAGATGAGACCGTAGATATTTTCTGGGTTGGAAGTAGTCATATTCTATTTATAATAACGTTAATAGTTTTCAAACTATTAAAGTTTCACGTGATAAAGATGAATAATAATTCTATAGAAAGTGCAATGAAAGATTTAGAAAAAGAATTCTATGTTTCTTCTACTTTAATATGTCGAATTTGGTGATGTGTATCTAAATTTTTAGTTAGACTATGTTGTAGCACATTGCCGAAGTCAGAGCGATAATTGTGTTTTAATAATTGGATAACCATTAAAACTTTATAGAGATATGAGCACAAATAAAAATCAACTGATGTCTAATTATACGATGACGATCATTTACTCTTTAAAAAAACCGAATAGAATGCATTTGTTTAGCACCACAATCCGCCATTCCATCATATTGAAAACTTATACCTCCACGATTAACATCATCTAAAACTCTTTCACTGAAAATCTGAACATATCTGACTGGTAAGGTTACTTTAAAATTTCCAGAAGTAATTACCACTTTGTATCCATACCGTGTATCATTTATTTCAGCATGGCCTATGGGATAGGACTGTCCAGTTGTAAGTTCGGAAAGTTTCTTAAATTGTTTGGTTCCGTTTAATAAATTTAGCAACTGATCCATCTTTATTATATACATCATTTTATTTTTACGTATTCGAATTTTTTGAGCCACTCTTTTTTTTTTTTTTTTGCAACTGCTCCCAAACGCAACTTTTTACGTGTATTTTTGTTGATGCACCCAAATGCAAAGTTTAACACAACTTTTTTTTCTAATGACTACGATCTAACCAAGCACAACTTTTTGAGCCCCTTTTTTGCAACTGCTCCCAACCGCAACTTTTGAGTCACTTTTTTGTGGTTGCGTTCGAATAGACATTTGATGTTTTCTGATGGCTCGAGCATTTCATTTACCGTTGGTTTTCTGATAACTGGGGACCGTGCGCGAATCGGCATTTCTATACTACTAACATTGTATTGGACCTCGTCACTTTAATAACGCGTCGACTAAGTATAATTGTGAAATTATTGCAAAAGTATATATTTTACAAAGTTAAGAATTCTTACACTGAATCATTAACTCAAAACAAAATTAATAATATCAGCATTTTCACATATGTTTACCTAACACTCATAATTCAAAGATAAAATATGAAACTACTTTCTTTTCGTCGTTACCAACTTAACTGGGCGCATGCCAGTCAGTTTGCTCGTTTAAATATATGCCGGTAGGGACAGTGACATTTTTCACATGTTTATTTCTAAAGTGTTAAATTAATCGTTAACAGCCTTTAGAGCAAGTGTAGACTAACCATTGTGGTGAGCCGGTCATTGCACTGTTGGAAACATGTTGGCGTTGCGTATCTTCAGTACATAAGTTGCACTTGTGGATTTTCTTGGAAGCTCTGCACTATCTGCTTACTTGGGATAAGCTCCAGTTTGAGGTCGGAGAGATGCCTTGATAGTACGCAGTAGTTAGGCGGGGGGGGGGGCGTTCTACCCCACCTGGGATTATTGGGATCAATTGGTGGATTATCGATTCGATTGAAAGGGCTAATCCGATCAAAAAATGAAAGGGTTAAGTTTAATTGAAAGGGTTAACGAAAAAGGATTGATCGAAAAAGGGTTAATATTTAATCGGATTAATTTTTTTTTAAGTTTAGTTGATTTTCTTTCTTTCTTTGTAGGTGGGGGTAGCAGGAGCTCTGTACGATGTTGGCGGTGTGGTTGGGTTTTAGAGGGACTGATCGGAGTGGTGGGTTGCAATGTGTTATATAGACGTTGAGTGCAAGAGTGGGCTAAGTGTAAATTTATTTATTTTTTAAATTTTGATGTGTTTGTAGTGATATTGGTGGTAGATAGGCAATTTTTTTCGAATATATTTAACACACGAGAGAAATTCAGTGTGTTCTACGTATGAATAAATTACACGCACTGAATCGCAAATTTCAAACGACTACATGAATTATAAGTGAAATTACGTGAGTCTAAAACGTAACGTGAGTCTCGAGCTTAGAAATATAAATTACACGAGAGAGAATTTTAACTAAGCGAATAACATCTGATGTTGACAGGTACAGACTGACTAAACGAAATCCAGCTAGCCAGTATGAAATTACACAAGGTAGAGTCTTTGAATGATATATATTTCAAACGAGTTCTACGTATGAATGAATAACATGAGATACAAGTATAACGAACAACTACGTTTTACTGTCTTTAAACGAAATCCAGCTAGTCAGTATGGATACATAAAAAGTTTACACGTAAAAATTACACGATTCAGCATGGTGAATGATATCTTACAGCAAAAATGAATACGATTTAAACCAGACAAAATAGCGTACATATGTTGTGATAAATAAACTATATAACAATAGAAAATCTTACCCCAAATGATACAAAAAAAGTCCGTTTGACGTAGGAGTGAGTAGCACTTGCGTCATACTGTGGGTATATATGTCTAGTGCGGCCAATAGAAAACTCGTAAATGAAGGAAAATTCTTTTTAATGTTTATGAAGTTCACTGCACATGTTAACACAAACAGTATTTTTAAACTGCTAGGAATTTTCGTAGACCGAGCTTAGAAACATGATTTGAAAATCTTATCGCAATATTGACTTAACATACGAAAATTTATATTTTCCGATAAATTAAAAAAATATTTCACACTGTAGTTTACAAATATTGTGAACGAGGTGTGAACCCCGGAGCAAATAATATCGCTTAACGAACATTCGCGGCTAGCAGTAGAGATGGTCGCCGGTCCGTAGTTGCGCTAACCCGCGATCGTAGCCTCATCGTCCGCCAAGTTTCTCGAGGTGCAGTGAAGACGAGAGAGAGCGAGAGAGAGAGGAGAGCTTTACACGCCTGTCTACTCCATGCATTCATGACCAACGGAAGTTGGCACCGACTGGATACAGGGGTGCAGATGGCTCCCGAGGTCCCTACACCTTCCCACCTCCCCCCCTCCCGGTCAGACTGCTACCCCGGGCTGCCTGCGATTGTCAATTTTTCTGCAATGTAGCAAGATGGCGTCAACTGTCTAGTTGCATTCAGATCGGGAGGGCCCTGCCTGCCTTCCCCTCCCTCCACCACCCCTCAGTACCGGCTGGAGTCCAGGATACCAGCCACCCCCAAACCCCCCTCCCCCCAAGCCGTGTCTGCGAGGCCCTGGGGGTCATTCACCCGTCTGCCTGCGATTGTCATTATTCGCAAGTGAGGCAAGATGGCGACAACTGCCTACTTGTGCTCAGATCAAGGGCTGTTTGCTTGTAGCCCACCCCTTCCACACACTACTCTACACCCCACACAACTCTACACCCAACCCTCAGAATCGGCCCCCGAGTCAGAGGAACGTGTCCTTGTCCATGCACCCCTCCCACCCTTAGACCCGAAGGTGACTTGCCTTGAAATTCTACTTTTCTGAAGAGATTCGCTATCGGTCAAGCTTGGTGTTCGCAAAAACCTGTTTTACACACCCCAGCTTTTTCGGATTTTTTCGTGAGTTGGCGACCCTGCAGTATCTGTTTCACTGCTACACACCCCTTCCCCACTACAGTATATACGTGTTTTTCTAGCGTTGCCTTCCCTGCTTTGGCTCGCCGGGGCCTGTGGCCCTCTGAATGCGTACCCCAAGAGATTTCGCCTGACTCACTGTCGTTTCAACCTTACGCAACAGGTTGACTATATGAGCAACAAAATGATAAAAAAAAATTGTAAGTCCCTGAAATATAGTTCCCAATATAAGCCCCGGGATAATCCCCAGATCTAATTATAAGCCAGGAAACTTATAAATAAAAATCAAACCACGCAATAATACATAACATACTTCTTTTTACAAGTATTGAAACAAGACATATTTTATTCACTCGTTAAGAACTGTTTTTACTATCAGTTCGACGTATATTTATTCGTATAGGAGAGAAAGAAATATTGGGAGAGAATTGCCCGTCTCTTTTAACAGCGAGATCTCGAGAATGGATGAGTGTGCAGCAAGGCAAGAAGCGTCTGGTCATGCGCGTGAGACTAGGGGAAACGAGTGTGAGATCTCCGATAAAACCCTTGTATCAACGGCAACGTCTAACACGACATACACACGTTGCCAGTATTTTGTTTTTATCGCGTGACCCGCCTGGGTAGGCGAGCATGCTAACCGCTCGACGAACGCGCTCCCTCTCTTTTTATGTCTAACCAAAAAACTTCCCAACAGCAAAATGTATTCCATGTAACATAAAATTTATGTATTTGAATTTATTTAAATTTTTAACAGTTTCAGACCTTAAATGAAATGCAAACATTGTTTATCACCGACTTCTGAAAAACGTCACATACCAAAATTGTTAATGGATATTACATCACAAATTATGAAATAAATACAATTTTTTTTTTCATCGTGTTAACATTTGCATGTACAAGCCAGAAAGGCTTTTTAACCTTAAAAAACTCCCCTGTTCCCCTACGTAGTCAAATGTGTTGAGTGAAAAATTTTACATCATTATGTGATTGAAATAATAATTAAGTCTATTAAGAAACTTTCCAACATTAATTAATGGTTATTCTTTAAACTTTTAAACAAGTCTTTAAGAATCTTTAATCATTCTAATGATTTTCGTTAAACTTTTAAGAAAATTGTTAAGACATGAAAGAAAATTTTGACAAACTGAATGATTGGTCTTTGAAATTGTAAAACAAGTCTTTAAGAATCGTTAAACTTTTTATCAAATTGATGAACTTTTCAACAGCTCAATGGTTGGTCTTTGAAAATCATTAGAACTGAATGATATTTCTTTAAAAATTGTTACAACTTTATATTTTCAATCATTAAACTGTGAAAACTTTTCACCCTATTACAAGTAAAAATAAATAAATAACAATTTTTTTTAATAATGAAAAATATTTGTGAAATTATGCCACGGAAGGAATCATTCATCAATGAAAATGTGAATTTTTAATACAATTTAAGTCTAGGGTTAAGACCTAAGCTTAATTTGCGTTTCCTAACTGGAATAAGAACTAGTGGCGAAGGAGGTTCTGAGATTCTGCTATAAATTATTTCTTGCGGCGACGGATTGAATATAGGTGGAGGCAGAGAAACTAATTTATGTTGCAGTGTTTCCGGTGACAATATTTCAGTAGGTGATACAACAAAATTAAATTTTAAAAATTCCTCTAATTCCTGCAACAAGTTACCATCGGTAAATACAGCTTTCGGAGAAATGTTTAGAGAGGGAGACGTTAAATCTAACGGTTTACAACAGACGCAAATCTTGGGTGTTGGCAATCGTTGCTCACGTGTTTTTCTTCTTCTTAAATCTGAAGCTCCAAACTCTGTAGGTGGAAGCACCGTGGTGGATAGTGCTACAAACTTGGAAGATGTGGACACAGTGGCTGGCGACATTGTGGACACTTTTGTAGGCATGTGCAAAGTGGCGGACGATGCTACAAACTTTGAAGATGTGGACACAGTTGTTTACTGCACTGTGGAAGCGCTCTTAGGTGGGGATAATAACGCCATCAATGGTTACAATGTGAAGGTAAACTCCTCTTCCTCTGAAGAAGTTAAGAAACCGCTTTCTAAATCATCCGAACCATTGATTAGTTTATTGAAATATTGCCAATCAAAATCACCAAGCTCTTTGTTAAAATCTTGTGTACATAAGCCAAGAAAGTAATCTTCATACAAGGGCGACATCGAAAAGTGAACCGAACTGACAAACAACTGGAAAAAGTGGAAGGGGCGTAGAGGCTGAAGCCATATTTATAAATATTTCAAATTTCCAGGTAAAACGCTCGAGAAGCCTGATTTCTCTCCTCCAACCAGAAGTCAGAAGTTCAAACACCCATTCCCCTCTCTTCCTGCACCCCTGACTTTCAAATATCTTCAAGCCAGCACCCCCAACCTCGGAGAGAAACCTCTCTTCTAAGTTTCTTGCTCGATGAAATGAATATAATTTATTTATCAGTAAAATAACTTCTGAACCATAACAAATAAATAAAGTTTAATTAATAATCCATTAAAACGATTAGCAGTGTATTGGAGATAAACTGTTTTAATAAAATGATATAAAATTTATAGAAAAAAAGTACTATTATTCATAAAAAAACATGTTATAGTCCCTTTTTAAGCTTCTTGAAGATTACTTTAATGTTTTAAAGAAACTATTTTTTTGATTCACAGTATATCTTATCTGAATCAAGAGACTTGATACGTTTAAATTTTAGTAAATATGTTCCAGTTTTCTTAATTAGTATATTGTTAATCATATTTACGTTAACCATATACGGAAATTTTCCGTTAATTTATCCTATCATGATTTAAGTATTATAAAAAAAAATCTATTTTATAAGGTTTTTTTTATTTTCTTTTATTTTTTTTATTTATTTTTTTTAATTTTTTTAATTTTGTAAAGTTTGGTGAGCATGGGGGAGTAAAACTTGTTTCATAAATATTAGTTAATTTTTAATGTATGTATTGTGTATATTTCTTTTTCCTGCGTAATGGAGCTTGCAAAGGGAATATTAATTTTTATCAAGTAAAAGACACAATATTTTACACGAGAGTTTTCAAACAGCTAGTAAGACGTTTTGACCTTGCTATTCTTAACCGTTAAATTCGTTGACCTGACCTCCTCTCCCCACCAGGGATGGCGATGTCCTTGGTCGCTTCCTTCGCGAAAAGCTAGGCGCCTGGGTTGTCTCCAGGGTATAATAAAACCAAAATGTGTTCTGCTGGGGATTGTTGGACTCAGGCTGGCAACCTCTGAAATATTGGTTTCTGTAGTTTGTAGTATTGGAAAAAAAATGAAATTTAACCTTGAAGGTTTATGAGACTGGACAGGGAGCGGTCATACTGCTAAGACCTCAGATCTCTAAACGTAATGTTTTTTTTTTTTTTTTTTTTTTTCCAGGTTTTGATATATTGGCAAATGCTATAAGTTTAAGATTTCGAAGTGAGTATAAAATTATTAAGTTAATAATAATAAGTTTAATCGGAAAAATTCCACTTGATTCATTTAAGTTTAAACATCTATAAAATTGAGCATATCTACCTTTTTTCACGTACATGGACGAATTTATATTTTATTAATTACGTGTTTAGTTCATTATTCCGTTTATGTTTTATACAAGTACTGTCATACTTGCCTTATCCGGGATTCGAAACCAACAACTAACTTATATTAACCAAGTCTTACCCAATATCATATATTATTAACTTACTGATAGAAAATCGGTTAGTGTGTTCGCTTCCAGAACTTTTCTCTCAAAAGTCTCTGGGGAGAAAATATTTTTCTTAGCAAAACAAGTCCACCTTTAATAAAGAATAGGTTAAATAAATTTTAAGAAAGGGATTAATTTTACATCATATTTATTTACAAAATATATACAAATACAGGATGATCCAAAAATTTGTGTACAACATTTTAACACAAGCAAGTACAGATTTCTTCAAAACATATACAAATTACACACTTGTTTCAATCATTTCAATTAGACAAACGCAAGCTGTTTAAAAAAAAAGTTGCTAAAAACTATTTCTTTCCAAAACTAAGTCGAAATGGTTTACTCCAATTTGCTAATAACTTGCTGATATTGAATTTACAGTTTGATTTCTGTATACACAAGCATGTGATTTCGCTGTCTTATTGATCCACAAAGTAAGTGGATTACATTCAACCAAATACTTTTTATACTATATTACACTCGTTACTTCTCTCATCCCAAATAATGGCATATGACTTAACTAATATCCACAGGTGGTACGGGAGGAGAATCATCAGTGTATGTGTCACCCGTCAGTCATCATTGCTCAACTTAAAATTAATTTTCAGTTTCCCTCTGCAGAGAAAAACGTCGAATTAGATCCACATGTTTTATGTAATTGTTTTAATGAGGGGCAATTGTATTCTTTTTGAATATCTGTTACTTTACCATTACACAGACTTTCGAAAATATGTTTTTGCTCAACTCCACCTACGTATATTTCACAATTATTTAGGAAGACTTTGCAAATATCTTCAATGTTCTCATACTCCATACACCCACTCTCCCATTTTGAACCATGGTGATGGTTAGTAACCCATCTATTTGTTTTCTTGTATTTAGGAGTTAGATATTCCCAGTCAAGTGGTGATTTGAATCTTAATACAGTTGTATGTTCTTTCATATCAGTGATAGCTAATTCTTTAATGATAATTTTTTTCTGCAGACTGAAATCCTTGCACATTGCAAAACATCTCGTCATAGCCATGGTTCGGCATCTACAGAATCAATTCATTATTTTCACCAGCTTATCTCTTACATTGTATCTCGCTACTCTGTCGTGAATTATAAGAGCATAAGCTTGCATATTTGCTGGAATTGGTGTATTTGCAATAATTTCAATTCGTTAATCAATTACGACATTTGTAATTATGTCGTCTTGTTTTCTTACATGAAACACAAATAACATTCCTCTGGTTTTAAATGATTCGGGTTCTAGGATCAGTGAACTGATTTTGTTATATGTTTCCTGAAACTTTGAGTACATATCATATGAAATAAGGAATTTCCCATTGGCAAAGTTCATATTTAAATCCACATAGGTGTAAACTTGACTGTTTAGATACAGATTAATATTTTTCTATCACAATTATCGAATATTGATCTATCAGCTTTTAAATTGTTTTGTCGATTTGATAGAAAACAAATAACATATCTTGGTTTTTCGAATGAAAAACTTGATTTCACATTCCAAATGACTTTTTGTGATGCTGGTAGTGTTGGGAAAACCTCTAAAGCCCATGATCTGAATGCAATTTCTAGACTTTTCCCTTTTTCGATCAATTTTAAAAACTTTACACGTTCACGAGTGTTAATTTCAATACGTGGCATCAACCATTCCACACTGCTTAATTCAAATGTTGCACCTTCCTCGTTATCAGCTGCACCGTATATAGCATTCAAATGTTTAATGCTGAATAGAATAATTAATTCTTGTTTAGCATTTAATTTTACATATTTATAGTCTTTAGCAAATTCCAAAACCATACATAACGGTATAACAGCTTCATAATTTCCACCTGGGTTTATTTGTAGTGAGTAGTCACTAGCCTTGTTCCAACCAGCTATAAGCCCCGTATAAATATTGTTTACAGTTCCCGAGATATAGTTCTGTATCGTGGAGGTAATTCCAACATATCGTGATTGATCGATATCCACTCCATTTAGCAGATATGCAATTGTGTTAATTAAATGAAGTATTCCATTCCTTACTATTTTTGTAGTTGCTGGATTACTTGCATCGGCTGTCTTTTTAGTTCTTCCTTGAAACCATAAACTTGATTTCGACGTTAATGTGTAAATATCATGATTTTGTATTGAAATTCTTATTCCCGAAGGAAACGTGTACGGGCCTGCTCGGAATGGTTCATACACATATATTTCTGTATTGGTGATTGCATTTTCATAGCTGATAGGTTCTTCAACATTAAGTATGTCTTCAATTTAAATTAACAGTATATCCTAATTCTTTTAAATACAATTCGTTGCCTCGTGTTAACTTCACGGGTAACTTATTTGAAGAAAGCGTTTTATGCTTGTGTTTACGTCTTTTTATACTCCCTTTCTTCGAAATACGTTCCTTAGTGACATAGTTCTTAAAAGAACTGCCTATTTTACATCCGAATTTACTATTGTATGTTATATCCTTTATGATTGTAATGCACAACAGAATGCAGGTTTTTATACGCCTTTTTTTGAAATGCAAACAAACAGTAATTTCCTTGTTTTTGAAATTAATCAGTTTACCATCTTGATCAACTATTGTAACAACTATTTCATCAACACGATTCACTATTACTGGAAGATATATCAATGTATTGGGTTCTTCAATTATTTTATATCCTGGAGCTACAGCACACGTGAATTCATGTATTGTATTTGTCAGTTTTCCATTCAAATATGAACCGCCTACAATAGTAACATTTATACAACATACCTGTACTGACAATATATTCAACTATTTTGATGATTCGTGTAAGTGATTGGCTGAATATACTCTCTGTTCATAACCTAACATATTTGCAATTTAATTGTCTTCTGAGAAATCGATATCAAAATTTAGCATACATTGCACAAGTTACTAACATATTTGGATCTTTACGTAATTGGAAATGTACATCTTCAGGTAATGCCATTTTAATGAATATTTCAATATCGTTCAACTCATAAAAACCTACTGGTATCACAATCTCGTGTTTTTTCACCAATATTATCCGTAAATAATTGGTTATGCATATCAATGTTTGGTATGCTGTTGAAAGTATCAAATTCTAATAGACTTATTTGCCATTCTCCATCTAACTCCAACGCAAGGAAATATACCGCACGCAATTGTAACGAATTTCCACTTAACATGAACGTAATTGATATATTACTAATATGTTTTACAATTACAATTACAGCCTATTTATAGCCGAAAATCGTAAACATAAATGTCAGTAATTGATTGTATTTGGTAATTGCTCCATTTTGTAATTATACCTGAAATGCCTGTTTTTTAAAATAATTGTGTATTTCAGTTGGACGACGTAAATAGCCAAAACTGTCGTAATACAATGATTGATTTACATTTTTAATTAATGCAACCCAATGTGTTTCTTACTTTTTGTTTTGAATATAAATTAACAATCATTCATTGCGAATATTTGGTTTCTTTGGTAAATTGTCTCATATACACGCTTCGGAATTAGGGAATATCCAGTTTCTTTACAAATGCATTAATATCTGTGTTAATGCACGTTTTGGAAGACTATTTAGGACTTTCTGCATTTTTTCCCCCACTTTTGGAGTTTTTTCGTCCGTGATCCACTTTGTAGGGTTTCAAATACATTCCTTTACCTTTTGATTTAACTGCTATACTAATTGCCGAAACTCCTCCGAGGATTGATCAAACAGCTTTTGATGCTGGAAATAGGAATGGAATGATTCACCTTCGCGCACATGACTTTATCAACAACCCAAGCACCAAGCTTTTCACCCATAGATGTAGATGGATTCTTCTTTATATTTGCAGCTTTATTGGCTAAAATTGTATCCGTTATATGTCTTTCTTTCAAATTGTTTGTTCGATCGTAAACAATATAGTGTTCTTTACACGCGTTATCCAAAGAGTTTATTCCTTGATCGTTCCATGCCAAACGTTTTGCAATTTTAGTACCTGGTCCACAATAATTGTATTTCAGAAAATGTATTTCAATGGTAATTTATTAATCAATGTATTCAATACACCTATCCTTTTTTGATACGTTTAGTAAGAGCCATTTTTTTCAACTGAATGCGAACCTATATATAGACCTGCATTTGTAGTTTTACATTAGAACATTATGTAATACTGTGTAATTGTGTAGAAATGAAGGTTATAAAACAAAATGTACATCTGCCGGTAATTGTAAATACAAAAGAAAAGTTATTGAACAAAAACATGGTATTCTTTTACTATCAAATATACATTGTATAGTAAGCATGTGAAAAAATGTATGTTATTATGTCGTCGTTGAATCATCAGAATGGATTTAAATTTAAAAACGTGTATGTGTTTTCTAAAACAATACAACAAGAGAAATATCAATGGTTAGCGAACATTTTGTCGTTAATTGAAGGGATGTGATATTTCCCTTTTAAAAATAAAGAAGATATAGTGCCTCCGAATGAAGCATTGCCCAATTCCGTATTTATTTTTGACGATGTTTGGTGTGAGCCATAGCGTGAAATAAAGCAATATTTCAGTTTTGGTCGACATTCAAACATTGATTGCTTTTATCTATCGCAATGTTACGCACGTATACCAAAACCTAATTTACGCAATACTGCAAATGTGGTATTTGTGTTTCAAATGGCTAATATGAATCTGCAACATATTTACAATGATCATGTTTTAGGCGATAAAGAAAAGATATGGGTTTTTTGGTGATTATACCAACACTTCCCCTATATAAAGGCAAATTTAGGTCTGGTTTTGACAGTTTTTTACTTCCAGACGAAGCACAATGAGTATTTCAAAGTTTGGACATAGCAGTATAAAAACAATCATTAGAATAGCTGTTTAACCAAAAATCGCACTGGGAATTGTGATTTGAACGGACATAAGTTACGGAAAATGGGTATTGCTGTAAAAGATTGTGATGTGGTGAATAAACGTTATGTGGAAGACTTAAACACTATTACGCTAATTGTGTTTAAATCACAATCGAACGGTATTCAAGAGAAATTGATAAAGTTAGTTGATTTGAATGATAATATTTATAAAAACACGAGTGTTACTGCAAACAATTTAAGCAATATTAGCACTGATTTGCAGAGTAATGAATTTAGAATAAAGTAACTTTTAAATTGATTTAGTGAAAATTTTAATGATATGACAAACATAGTTTTTACAACACAACTTGCGTAAATGGTAAACGCTACTGTTACAAAAGAACATGAAACATGAATGGAACAAATAATGCAATATATAAGAGATGAAATTGTTAATAAAAGATTTGGTTCAGTTATGCAAACAGATTTGAGAAAACAAAATAATGATATGGAAATATGAATCAATTATTTTATAAATGATTTGAAAGCTAAAACTTTAACAAAATTAGATGATGTTATAAGTAAAGTAGATAAGATTAAAAAATCTCAAAGTAATCGACCTACTATATCAGTTAGGAAAGCAACTACTCAATTCACATATAAATATATTTAATTTAACGTAATATAATCAAAACATGTCGGCCTCTGCTTCGGAATTTCATAAAGTTATATCTGCTGTAAAGGAAAAATATTTGCAAGCCAAATGAGCTCGTATGAAACGGGATGTTTTAAACAAAGAAATATTTAAACCTGTTACGAGTAGAATGGATGCATTCCATTTTGTGTTGAATAAACCTAATGGAACAGCTTTGGAAATTAAAACAGAAGAAGAAGCATTAACAAAGAAAAAGCCTTTAATGGGAGATATAGCCGGAAGTGGAATATATGAAGATGAAATTGACAACCGCTTTTCAGCTGTATATTGAAACAATCCTAATGAATTGTTCGATAGATTAAAACTTCTCATCGCTTTGGGAGAGTCTGGGAATAATTAATGTACAAACTTAATTGTTTTAATTATTGAAGTGTTAATGGAAGATGGATATATTACAAATGAAGTTTAGCAATATTACTCAGGAGCTTCACGCTCCTGCAAGGATAAAATATCCTAGAAGAACAGTAATAACTAATGGTTTAAATTATCTTTTTCAAGCCGATTTTGTGTGAAATTACATTGATTTCAAAATACAATAAGGGATACAAAAGAATATTTTAACTTTAATAGACGTTTATTCAAAATATGGTTGGGGTATACCTTTGAAAAACAAAACTGGGAACAGGTTACCGATGCAACAAATATCGTTTTGAAAGAGAGAATACCCAATTCGCTCCAAACTGACAGAGGAACTGAATTTTTTTGTACACCGTTCTGGAAACTAATGACTGAATATTGTATTAATCACTATGCAATGTATTTGGAGCTCAAAGCCAGTGTTGTGGAATGTTACAACAAATCGACTAAGCAATTAATATATAAACATTTAACATCAAGGGGGACTAACAAATGGGTTGACATTTTGCATGAAATAGTTAAATTTTATAATTCTATATGTCATAGAACTATAAAGATGGCTCCCAAAGAAGTTACGGATAATAGTTCAACGAAAACTATTTATAATAATTTTAAAGTCATCGACGAAAGAAAACCAAAGTTCTAATTTGAGGAATTTATACCGTATCTCGAAGAAAAAAAAAATTATGGTGAATTGGTCTTTTGAAAGATTTAAAATTATTTCAATTAGACAAACACATCCCAGAGTGTATTAAATAGAAACATACGATGGAGGACCTATAAAAGGTGGATATTACAAACATGAATTGCAAAAAATTAGTTCTCCAAATGAATATTTGGTTGATAAAATCATTAAAAGGACGAAAGATATGACCTTGGTTCGATGGAGAGGATTCTCAAAATCACACGACTCCTGGGTTAATAATAAACAAGATCTTAAAAGATTACATTACAATGTTTTTAAAAATTTCTGATAGTAAATAAAAGATTTTTAATTATATTTTATGTGTTGTTTGATTTATTAAACCTCTGGATAGTGAATAGAAGTACAATTTACTGTGTAATCAATTCCATTTTTGATTGGATTAATGTTGAAGCGATAATCCAGTGTGATTAAATCCTTTAAATTGTGACGTCATTCACATGTAGGTGATAATCCATTACATTTTATATGTAATTCAATTGGTGATTGTCATAGATTTTGTAATTGGAAATTCGCATTTAGGTGTTAATTGGGTGTATTTGGTACGTATGTTAGTTCGTTGTGTTTGGGTGGTAATCCGTTGCAATAGATTCCTTTCAAATGTTATTTATTTGGTTGTTTTTGATGTTACATTTCTTGGAATCGGGATAAAATGTCATGGAGTATTACAGCTTAAAGACATTTAAGGTGTGATTTGTTTAATTCGTTGTTGTAATTTCCTGGAATTGAAATATCGTTTCGTGGAATTTTTCAACTTAAAAGATATTTAGAATGTATTTTTAATGTGTTATATTTCTGGGATTTGGATATTGTTTCCCAGAATTTGTTTCTCGGATTTCATAATTGTTTGTGCTAGGTTATATTTCTTTGCTTGTAAAGATACAGTTCTTGGAAATTTATTAGTTTTAAGACAGCAAAAATAGTATTCTCCAAGCTAAAAACATTTTGTACAAAAATCGTTATTACATTTTGTTAGTTAAAAATTTTATTTAAAAAAATATGTAAACGATTTAACTGTATAAAATTTCATAAATGTTTTTGCTGGTGTAAATAATTTTTACGGTGAACACTACTTTGACGGTGTAAGATTCAAAAATTTAGAAAAGTGCATTTAAGATGTACATTTTTAATACTAGGCTTAAAATTCAATGCGTTGTTGTAAACACAGTCCGCTTGCTATAAACTTGTGAATGACAGGCGAGGGCGGTCAGGTCCCGGGATATGTTGAATTGTAAAGGGAATCCGAGCTATAGGGAGGGAGAAGCGCGTCGATGAGTGAAGTTGTCGCCGAGAAGGGTTAGGAGGGGAAGTGTCCAGACTCCCTCCCGCTGTTGCACATGCACAGAGGTGAGCATCAGGCTCTGTGTGCGAAGGGAAGTTTGTCGGCCGGGAGTTGATGACGGGCGCGGGAGGGGATAGCGGCCGAATGGTGGTGCACCCGGGCGCTAGCGGCAGCTTAGCGTACTAGATTTCCCCATTGTCTTGCCTGCTTCGCGTCATGCACATCTCCCGTGTGTGCGGACCAGCCCGGCGCTTCTTCAACTCTGAACGTTTTCCCCCTTATCGGCTCTCAAGACCTAAATTTCGCCCGCTCCTGCACACACTCAATTCTCGACAATCCACTAACTGTTCTTGTCCATCATGTTTTAGAATGACTCGTTTTCGTATTTTTTGTAAATGCACCTCGCTCTAGTTAGCTCCCTTTCCCAAATAAACTTTAGTTAGATTATATTATATTTTCCTATATGATACTACTCTCTAAAAATTGTGGGTTAGGAAAACTACACGTAAAATACTTATTTGTTGTCTGTTAGGCGAATAAATATATGTCTTGTTTCAGTAGTTGTGAAAACAGATCTGTTTAAACGAGTGATTAAAATAAGTCTTGTATTTCAGTGTGATTTTACAAATCATAGTTTGCTTGATTGAAATATACACTTTTTGGAATGATAAATCTGGGGATTTTCTCAGGGATTAAAGAAACTTTAAATCGGAGATATAAAATTTCATCGCGGGAAAAAAACGCCAGGCTCTTGAGTGAGCTTTGATTGGCAGCGAGGGTGGGGTGTTTGGATTGTGGAGTTCTCCAGCCAGCAGAATGTGTGCTCTAGCCTCACGGTGAAGGGCGGGTTTGGGGTGCGTAGCTGTGGCCTTGTGAGAATAACTCGCTTTTCGCACAAAGACAGCTTCTGGAGTAGGGGCGGGAGTGATTGTCTGGGTTCTTGACCTCGGGTCACGTTCCTCTAGACTCGGGCCAGTTCTGTGGGGTGGAGGTGGGAGGGGTGACTACAAACAAACAGCCCCCGATCTGAGCGCAAGTAGGCAGTTGTCGCCATCTTGCCTCACTTGCGAAAAGTGACATTCGCGGGCAGACGTGTGAATGGCCCCCAGGTCCTCGCAGACACGGCTTGTGGGGAGGGGGTTTGTAGGGGGTAGCTGGCATGCTGGACTCGGGCCGGTTCTGAGGGGCGGAGGTGGGAGGAGGTGGCAAGCAGGGCCCTCCCGATCTGAACGCAACTAGACAGTTGATGCCATCTTGCTACATTGCTGAAAAAAATTTACAATCGCAGGCAGCCCGTGGTAGCAGTCTGGTGATTGGAGGGAGGGGGGTGTAGGGACCTTGGAAGCCATCTGCACCCCTGTATCCAATCGGCGCCATCTTCACCCCTGTATCCAGTCGGCGCCATCTTCAGTTGGTCAAGAACTCTTGGAGTAGACAGCTGTGTACAGCTCTCTCGCTCTCTCTCGTCTTCACTGCACCTCTAGAAACTTGGCGGGCGATGAGGCTACGATCGCGGGTTAGCGCAACTACAGACCGGCGACCATCTCTACTGCTAGCCGCGAATGTTCGTTAAGCGATATTATTTGCTCTGGGGTTCACACCTCGTTCACAGTATTTGTAAACTATAGTGTGAAATATTTTTTTAATTTATCGGAGAATATAAATTTTCGTGTGTTAAGAAAATATTGCGATAATATTTTCAAATCATGTCTCCTAGCAGTTTAAAAATACTGTTTGTGTTAACAAGTGCAGTGAATTTCATATACATAGAAAAAAAATTTCCTTCATTTACGAGTTGGCCACCGGCCACACTAGACGTATCTACGCAGAGCTCGACATACGTGCTACTCATTCATACGTCGAACGGACTTATTTTAATATAATTTGGGGTAAGATTTTCTATCGTTTCATATTTTACTTATCAGAATAGACGTACACTATTGTGTCTGGTTTAAATCATATTCAGAGTTTTTTTGCCGTAAGATATCATTCACCATGCTGAATCGTGTAATTTTTACGTGTAAACTTTTTATGAAATCATACTGACTAGCTGGATTTCGTTTAAAGACAGTAAAACGTAGTTGTTCGTTATACTTGTATCTCGTGTTATTCATTCATAGGTAGAACTCGTTTGAAATATATTTCGTTTAAAGATTCTGCCTTGTGTAATTTAGTACTGGCTAGCTGGATATCGTTTAGTCAGTTTTCACTTGTCGACATCAGATGTTATTCACGTAGTTAAAATTCTCTCGTGTAAACTATATTTCTAAGCTCGAGACACACGTTACGTTTAAGACTCACGTAATTTCACTTATAATTCACATAGTCCTTTGAAGTTTGCAATTCGATGCATGTAATTTATTCATATGTAGAACACCCTGAATGTCTCTCGTGTGTTAAATATATTCGGAAAAATCGCCTATCTACCATCAATATCCCTACAAACACATCAAAATTAGAAAGAAAAAAAAAAAGAAAATTTACACTTAACATGCTCTTGCACTCAACACCTATATTTCACATTGCAACTCACCAGTCTGGTCAGTCGCCTCTAGGACACCACACAGTCAATATCGTACAGATCTCCTGCTACACCCACTCAGAAAGAAAGGAAGAAAGAAAACCAAGATAAAAATGTAATTTGATTAACAATTTCCCCTTTTTTTTTGACTAACCCTTTTCATTAACCCTTTCAATTTTTGATCGGATTAAAATCGGAGTAATGATTAACCCTTTAAATCAGATCGATAATCCATCGATTAATCCCAGGTAGGGTAGAACCCCCCCCCCCCCGCTCTCCTGGCCCTACTATTATAGGCTAAATTCTCCAACTCTATTACAGTTTTTAAAACGCGTGCTTCTTCAGCGATGATGTGCAAAAATTAAGGGCGAGATTGATAAATAAACACATCAACTAAGCAAACAAGCAGAACTGACCGAAAGAGATCGCCTAGGGTCCAGTACGGTAGGGCAGCGCATATACTCAGCATGACCTACTGTGGACTTGTGTGAAGGGCGTACACGAGTGCGGTGTACTCCCAGCATTGTAGTGGAAGATTTCTCCCAGTACTAATCGGGTTAATCGACATCGAATTGCGTTATGATGTCTAATATGGTCAACAGACGTCTGGACGATTTTACCCGAGGTCGAATCATTGGGAAGTTGGAATAAGGTCGACGAGTTCGGGTTCGCACGCAACATCGCGTCACAAGCCTGGAAGGCATTTCAAACGACAGGAACAGCTGTACGAAGGTTTAGTAGTGTTCATCAGCGTATAACCACGGCAACGGAGGATCGGCATATGGTCCCTACAGGCCAGGAGAGCTGGACGACAGACAGCAGGTGAAATCGTGAGACACATATGATGCATTGCTAGATGCCCATGAATCACATTTTACTGTGACCAGGAGACTGCACAGATGTTGTTCACTCGGCAATCAGTATGGTGTTTGCCATTGACGCCTATCACTGAAGACGGCTTTCTGCTGTGGTGCCGGAAACCAAGGACTGGGGAGCTCAGCAATGGGATCTTGTGCGCTTTACGGATAAGAGTCCATTTGGTCTCACCAGCATCTGTATATCGGAGTGAGGTGAGGATACGCTGTCACCTCTCCAACATCGTTGAAAGGCACCGGTTTGCAGGTGGCGAAGTTCTCGTTCAGGGAGTCTTTACTTCTTACAAAGAGTGAGCGAGTGAGTGAAGAGATTTGGACGGCTCTTCGAGGTCTTGAGAGCCGATGAGTGTTATTGAGGTGAGTATGGAGCAGCGCCGGAATGAAAGGGCGTGAGAAACGGTAGATCCCCGAGAAAATCCGTCGACAACGCTGCACCTCATCGTACATGGCTGTCGTTGAGCTGCTGGAGAGTGAAGATATTCGCTGCAAGAGTTGGCCCGCACGATTCCCGGACCTAAATCCAGTCGTGAGACGCGTGGCAGCATATCGCCAACCGCCAGCGACGGCTTCGCATCTGTGACCAGTGCTACAAAAGGAATGGGCCATGATTAAATACCCGGACATTCCAATTCATGCGAGGACAAGTTAAACTTCAACAACATGTACATTTGAGTTCCTCTCTATTGAAGCACGCTTTGTTAGGCACGCCCCCGGACCGCTTTCGACCACTAACGAACTTGCAAGGGAAACAATAACTGTATATTGTGATATCTGCTTTGGTGTTAAATTGGACCACAAACCCATGAACAACTGAGGCCCAACGTACACAAAATATCGCGGAGTCTAACTTGTTGCCGAATACATCCGTGAAGTTTCCTGGTCTCTGGTTACGTTACATCTAGAGTTCGTCGACAACCTTACACTTAGGCCGGGAACACACGTAATGCTTCACGGGCCGGGTCCGGCCCGTCAAGTTTTGATGATACATGGAGAGGCATTGGGCAGCACACACGGGCACGGGCCCGCGGACGGGCACCGGGCGTTTTCCAGTGCCTTGCGTTCCCATCCTTAGTGTGAACAGGCGGTGCACATCGTGCATCGCAGTCAGGGGTGATTATATCACTAACTAAGGACGGCATTTTTCTTGCCTGCCACCTGTCAGATGGACGTTGCTTTCTCCTCTCCTCGGAACCCATTTTGAAATAAATGTCCTTTCCATCCTTTGAATTACTTTCTTGACGACGGCATGTAATGCCTTGTACTTAAATGAAGCACTACTAGATGACGTAACACGTGAAAACCCATTCTGTTCTTAATTTTTGCACACCAATGCAGTTTACTTAGAGTCATTAGTGACATTTTATTTAATACACAATGGGATTTGTGCTGTTTTTAATAGCTTTAGAAGTTTTTATTGCATAGGCTTTGTAGGGAGAAGGTTATAACCCAAACCCTATTCCCCTTGCTGCGCCCTTGGGGTGGGCCATTGAATAATTCTGATTAAACTTATTCATACAAAGCCATTTCGAAGTTGACATTTGCAGGTATCGTAACAGGTAGGTCTTCGGCGCTTATCGAGATGTAGCAGCAAAAAATGTAAGGGCGAGGGGAAACAGAACAGAGCTTGTAAGTGTACTGATTTAAGGGAATACTGGATTCCGTACTTCGCCAGGTTAATTGATATTCACCAAAAACCAACTCTCATGAATTATGTTTAGTCGTCTGGTAATCGAAGTATTTGCACAAGAAATCGTAACTTTATGTAGTTAGGTAGCTGAAACGGAATATCCGTGACTTATTGAGAAACTTGCGTGTCTCAACTCTTTCATGCACAAATACAAAATACATAACCTTAAGCGTTGCATAGAACAAACGTTTTGTTCGGAACTGTAGTCTCGAGAACGAACAATGTCTCCCACAACGCGAAGGGCTTAACCTTAATGCACTCTTTTTTCTCCTGTGTACAGTGTGGATCATTAAATCCACTCCCTGTGCAACTTACCATATGCAGTTGTACATAAAATGAACATACATCTACAGAAAATTACCGTCTGTGTTCATAAGTAAATAGGTTATGGAAAAAAAATTGTGGTTGCCATCCAGGCGTATCCAGTCGCATTGGAGGTGAGTACAGCCCCTCCCTACTGTGTTTGTGTGCATAGTACGTATCGCATTTACTGGTACACTACACGTACTTCAGAGCTATATGTAAATTTGGCCTCTGTACTATTCGCAATAAACTTGTCGCTCATATCCACATTTACGGGCGTGTACCATCCTTAGCGAGCGAGTTAGGCAAGGTGCCGTGTATAAATTTTTCGTCGATATTTATGTGAGGAATCACTTGGCGGAGTTTGTCGGTGGACAAACGGTGTTTTTTGAACATCCTGGATAGGACACCATGTATCAGTAATAATTGCCAGCTCTCATTGTGTGTGTTGTGGAGGAAGCAGTTTCGTGGACTCGCTGCCTTGTTAGGAGAGACTATTTACCCAGCCAGGTCTTGAGCTGGGTATCGCTTCTTGTCGTGCCGAGCCAGGTTATATGAGGAAAAAACACGAAGGGCAAACGAGCTTTCCATGGCCACGGTGGACGACAGGCCGTGCGGGTTTCGTGTCGATTGCAAACCAGTTGAACTAGTAGTGCTGGTTTCCACCTGACAAGTATGCAAACGTCCGCGGGCCGCAGATTTTCGCATCCGCCACCCACTTTTCTGTGTGTTTTTTTTTATATTTATTTATTTTTTTTTTTTTAGATTTCATGTCCCCGTATTTTTGGAGCTTTTTCTCTGCTTCCGAGGTACAGAAGCAAGGTAAGCGATAAGGGCGACAATGGCGCGCGTATCAGCTATTTCATCGCCTTTGCGTGCAAGGCACTGAACTGATGTGTAGTCTTTCTGCTGGTAAAGCGCCACTGCGGGACTTTTATCGGCGACAGTTTCCTTTTATGACGTTATAATACAGATAAAAGTGAGTCATTCTTCCTTATGCAACTTTAAAGATTTAGTACCGGGATACTTGCACCTAAAATGATTGCAAAAATATCCGTTTATGCCAGCTTTCATAAAAAAAAAATTCCATATAAAATTTGAGAAGCTGAAACCTACTTACACACGTGTAAGGTTTCTTAAATGCGAGTCATATGCAAAGTCATAAAAAATGGTTAGACGTTTTCTGGTGAAGCTCTGAGATGCGTTTGGCGGTATTCGCGTTTTCGAGCAAAGTGGCTGACATCTAGCGGCGGAAATCTGTACTTGTATAGAGATTATAAACTCTATTTGCTGATATGAATGCTGCAGTAAAATGAAATAAAGTGTTAATGATAACGGGCGATTTCTGGGTGACGTTTGCATAAAATTTTTCTTCTTATAGGCTAAGTAACTTACTCGAACAAATATAATTCAGTTCCGCTGTGTAAATATCAAGTAAATACCTTATGAAGTATTTGTTTCAAGGCAGGATATGGTGTGTTAGTACATACATTTCCGAAGGAATAAGATATGTAAGAAGTTTAGTAAAACGATAGTGTGAAGGATTATGAAAAACAAGGAAATGCTTGGGTTTATAAATGAAATAATAAAGTAAAATTCAATTTAAGTGGACTAACAGAAAACTTGAAAAAACCTTGATATTAAGCGAATGAAAAGTGTAAAAGTGTGTTCTCATACAATCCCATTCGATTACTAAAACGTGATTAATCAACTTCCTTCGTTAAAGTGTAACAAAGAAAAATATGGTCGCACATGCGTAATAATGCTTCCACAACTGTAAGCCCGAAAATGCAGTTCTCAAATATTTTTTGACATTTCCCGTTAAGATGCTGGTCTTTGTAATTACCGAGCTGCGTATACATCTGTCAATGAAACGTGTATATTTGTTAATGTGCTCTGAGGAATACGATATATTCGGTACAGAGTCTTATTAATTCACTTTTCACTTCACTAAACAACGTCGCACTACATCAAATGTGATCTTAATAATTTCCAAACATTCAGAAAACGAGCATATACAATCCCCGTTATAAACAATTAGTTTATGCAATTTTACGACGGTCTCAAAAATTCCCATTACTTCGCCCAGTATGCTTGCAAACACAATATTCACGTTTTCTGGAACAGTAAATGTAATAGTCATCGCGTTATACGCTCTATAACGGCCATTTTCGTAGTTATGATGCTGCGCTCTAGAAGCATCTAAAACGCGAATATGTAGAATGTATTTGTAACGTGGTGCTTTTGAAAGTCGTGCATTGGTTTTACCAGATCAGTGTGTGTACTTAATCCGCAGGTAAAAATTTAACATAACTTTGGACTCGTGTCTAGTATCCATGAATTGCTGATAGGATGAAGGGAAATAGTTAGGAGCATAAATTTGTGTGTTTAAAATTCCTTACTTCCATTTTTTTTCGGGGGGTTGGGGGGGGGGGTGGTCTAAATTCAGTTGCAAGCAGTTAAACATAGCACTCTTAACAAACTGTACTGTAGGTTGAGGTTATCGCTGACTACAGGTGCGTCCCGTAATTACTCTCGTTCATTGACATACAATTTGAGCACTTGGCACTGAGACCAGAGTACATTTTTCTCTATGCCATAATTCAGACGTGAGGTGCGCGAGCAATAGCTCGAGAGAGAGAGAGAGAGTATGTCTCTCTTTCTCTCTAGTTTCTCTCTCTTTCTCTCTTTGTTCTCTCTTTTTCTCTCCCTTTTCTATTTGTTCTCTCTTCCTCTCTCCCTTTCTCTCTTTTTTCTGTTTCTCTCTTTTTCTCTCTCCTTTCCTCTCTCTTTCTCTCCCTCTCCCTTTCTCTCCTTTTCTCTTTCTCTTTCTCTCTCCTCTCTCTTTACCTTGTTTTCTCTCTCTCTCTCTATCTCGCGAAAAAGGTTCAGCCCTGCGTCTTTGCTGATACGGGAACCTGCAGCGGCAAAAGAATACTTGGTGCGAGGACGCAAGTGTGCTGGAAGACCTCCCGACCGCAAGCAGTCAAGGCAAACTACCTGCGTGGGTTCCATGTTCTTAACTTTGGTCGAGCACAGTATGTTGTTATGTTAGTCCAGCATCTACTCGAGAGGCGTGAACGACCTCTTCGTCTGCCCCTATCGATCGAGAACAAGTCTACGGCACACAAAGCAAGTAAGGTAAAGAGACGAAGCTCAATACTATTTTGGTGGCCCGTTATTTTCTTCTATTAGGTAGAACTTGCTGCCAACCGTAAAACTCTTAAACATAATTATTTCAATTTTCAGACAGGCGTTTTAGTTACTGCTAATAACAATTTGGTTAAAATGTTATAATTAAATTGTGTATTTCCAAACGGTAGAATGGAATTAAATGCATGTTTAACAAGAGATGGTATAGAATACATAGGTTGGCTACTCTGTTAACTGCATAATCGTTTATTATGATGCTAATGTACATATTTATTTCTTTTAAAAAGGCATTGTGGCTCATATCAATAACTCTTGTACCATTTATTCTAAGGCAATCAGCGTTTGAAAATTCAATAAAGCCCAATTATTCCAATTCCTGCAATCGGTTGCAAACATCTTCTTCACCTTCCCCAGCAACGAACATATCAACTTATCAAAACGTGTGAATAACTGAACGCTGAGCTGCTGACAGTGCATGCCTACATAAAACTTGTATATTTTTATGAATGATGATGAGAATAATTAAACTTCACTTACTTGTGAGTTAAGTATATTTAAAAATAAAATTGTATTGTTTATCAAATATACAGCTTTCTTAATTAACGAGTATTATTTTCATTTTTCCAACAGTTGGCGAATTCATTCTACCTAATAATTTAGTGGCCCACGAAATCCCTATAGGGCTTCGACCCCCTGCTACGGCACGTAAAACAAGCCCTCTTGGTGCCGTAAATAGCGACAGGCGTCCACGCACGATAGTCATCTACGTGGAAGTTTACTGGACAATATTTTTGGATCCTCGACAAGCCTTTAACGGTTTTAAAGTGCGCCGAACATGCTAAGAAATGAGTATTCTGCAAAAATTGCGGTTGACTGAAGCGAAATAGATTTAAAAATAAAACCTCAAGACATCCCCTTCCTCGTGTTTGCTTCGTGGAAAAGCAAGTATTTCAAACACTCTGCAACGCAGTTAAAGCGGGAGTTTTAAACGTGTCCGGTGTCGTTTGGACCGATATGGGTGTGGAGAGTTTGGATACATACATCAAGTGTACTTGCGTTCCAGTACTCATTGTTACAGACGACTCGCGCCAATGGTTTTTTTTTTTTTTTTTTTTTGAGTGCCATTGAACGTACATCGACCTCTTGAATGTCGGGGCGGATTTGTCCCGAGGCGCCGTTCGTTTCGTAAGGTGTGCAACTGCCACGTTGGAGAAATTCTTAACACGTCGTTAAGTGTTGATGAGCACCAGAGAGAGAAGAGAGAGAGAGAGAGAGAGAGAGAGAGAGCGAGCGCGAGAGCTCTTGAGCACCTTCGAAGACCCTCCGCTGCTCGAAATCGATAATCAATTTGCCCAGCCGCATATTTCCGGAGTAACGGGGGGCGCTTAAAGTTCCTGTTGCAATATCCGGCGGCATTTTCGACGCTGAGCAATGTTTGCACAGTAGTATCTTTAGTGTACCCCTCATGCGCCGCTCATCCATAGCTCGGTGAATGAGGAAATCCCAGATTTTTTTTTTTTTCTTTTTTACTAGAGTTTCGTCCCGAGTTTTTCATTTCCGCGAGTGAAATGTGGAGCGGTTTTTATTTCGAAATTGCTGCTGCACCACATCTAGGAGATGACTGAAGGCATTTATTTATTTTTTTGCTGGCGCCGAGTGGTTGTAATCTAGAGGTATAGGCTGTTCACGGTGAACTGATCACTTCTGAAAGCCCTGCTTAACATCTGCCTGTTTGCCCAGTGTGTATTCTTCTGCATTTTGTAAAAAAAAAAAAAACAACATTGTCGTGGGCCTATTACTTTATTATTGCGTCGGCTAAGTGAAACTGCGAAATTGTTAGAAAAATAAATAATTTATAAAGCTGCTAATTCTTACACTTAGATTCGTTAAAAAAAAAAAACAAAGCGAGAAAAAAATTTTGTTACCACAAATGATTACCCAACAATTTTAATTCTACGTTAAGATATGGAACTACTTTCCTCCCATCGTTATCAACTTTACTGGGCGCATGTCACTCAGTGCGCCCGTCAAAATATATGCAGGTAGGGGCAGTGACTTTTTTCTAAGGTTGATTTCAAAAGTGTTCACTCTATCGGGTACAGCCTCTACCATGAGGAATGGCACACATTGCTTAAGATATATTTATTTGACTATTATTCCAAATGAAAGGGCTTTCAAAAGTGCTCGTTTTATCGAGAATAGAGTATAACAGTGGAGTGGAGAGTTTGGGCGGCTCGTAACATCGAGATCTTGAGAGCCGATGAGGGCGAAGCGAGTTGAATATGGAATGCAAAGAAGAGAGGAGGAAACGGGAGATCGCCGAGTAAACCCGCCGACTATTGGCGTCGTCCGGCACGATTCGTACTCGCGAAAATCTGGGAGCGACCCCGCCGGTCGGGTTCGATACCCCGTTTCGCCTAGCCGCGGCCCCGCCTGCGGCGACAGCGTGTGCCGTCTCCGTGCTGGCCGGGCAGCGGCGACCACACTGAATCCTGGCGAAAGGGTCAGCGGCTAGGGTTAACGCGCGGTCCGCACGTAAACACAGAGCGCTGCGGTCGTTGGGCGGAAGCCCGCTTGCGGTCGTATAAAAGCGCGCGTCTGAACAGAACACGTGAACTTCCAACGAGTAGTAAACGTCCAGTCAGTCCAGCTTAACGTATGGGCGCCCAGACGAACAGCCGCCCTCCCACAAAAATAAATTGGGGATCAATATAACTAATATGCTGTTTGTTGAATCGTAGTAGTCATGATAGAATTGAACACCCTGGATGGCTGTACTGCTAAGTGGGGTTAATGGAATAAGTTAAAATTAATAAATCACGTTTTCTACATGATGTATCTAAATTCGACCGACAAACTTCGGCTGTAGGTTAATCACGAACAAATAAGTTGAAAACATGTGTGTACAACGTATGGTCTAAAGTGAATACTAAGGGTGGTACAAATCCTAGAAGTTGTACCTTGAACATTTGTTTATTGCAGATATTGGAGATAATAAATAAGATGGTACATCGATTGTCTGGATAATGGTTAACTCGACAGAGATCTTCAAATACTACAACACTTGTCGCTGTCATCAAATTATTTCATGTAAATAATCACAGTCACTACCCCTATTTTGAACTAACATCCCATATCGCGGTAGCATATTCGAGATTTAAAGGATGGTTTATTAACCCTTATGTCACAGTTAACAAAAATGTCACCGTTGTGTAAATACCCTTAACCTCACCGTTTTGGAGTAATTCGTGTTTTACTTTCAAAATAATATTCAGCAATACCTGGCAGGTGGGGCACGCACAATACCCAATAACGCACTTTTGTGGCTATTAAAGGGAGGGGGGAGAGTTCAGAGAGAGAGAGAGAGAGAGGTACATTACAGTGGTACTGTAATAGACTTTTTCTTTTCCTAGAACTTAAAAAATGGGTACCTCCCTTTGAATTAATTTGAGATCATATGTCATATATATGTTTTCAACTTCATTTTTTTTTTTGTGATTAACCTACACCTTAGGTTTATCGGTCGAACTTGTGTACACCCTGTACATTCTGTTCGCAGTTACTTCACACTTTTTGAATCAAACCTTTGAAAAATCACCTCATGTATGACTTATTTTGGTAATTTATAAAATATGCTAGGTATCACAAGCGTGGTATACCTATGTTAACTTAAGCATCTTATTTTTTGTTAAAGAGAAATTTTACGTATATTTTATTTGTACGTTATAAAATTTTATTTATAATAAATATGAATAAAAACATTGAGAAAACGCGTTTGTTTGTAGCGCTTACTAAAAAATTGTTCTCGCGCGGAATATTATTACAACGGAGTGCTCACGAATTCGACGCACTGTCCTCTGGTGTTAATTTCTAGACTTAGTTAAGCTTTGATTGCATGAGGCGTAGTGATATCCTGGAAGTAGAACTTTAGCACGGCTTCAGAAAAGTGTGATGTAACGGCGAGTGGATTATAATCGCAATCCTGGGAGGGCTCGTAGGAATGTTCCGTGCAATGGGCAGACGTGCCCTTGCGAAGTTTTAAATTATTTACTAGGGACTCCCCCTCGGAGAATATTGGCCATGTGAAAGCGACCTCGATTGCCTCTTCATAAATCCCGTGTCTACTTCAGACATCGAAAACTCTTATCAGGAAAAAAATATTCCCGTCATTTCGAAATATTTTGGCAAAACCAGACCCAGCCGGTAAAGCAATTATAAACAGTATTACTATTCCGTTGCTCCTGTAGAATTGTTTTAGCGGATACAAAATAGATATGACAGAAAATATGACAATACTTTTTATTGCCCCGGAACATTACCCAGGGCTTTAATTGAGCAGAATGTGTGGTTCTGGAACTCCATGTTATATTTAAAGATATCAAGAAATTCCAGTTTTGAAAGTGACGTTGTTGTGCAAGTCAGCAAGTTTCTCAACTTAATTGAAGACCTGGTTTACTTAACCAAGCGCTTGGTAGCCATGTATGTGGCACAGAGTGACTAACGCTTCGCGTGAAAATGGCGTTATCATGTGATAACTGACAGATAAACACCGGATTTATGTTTGCGTTGTTTTCCTCTTCTGTAGTGTGATGTGATTATGTTCTCTAGATAACTGATAATGACTTCTTGAGACCTTTTTTATTTTCATTCGATGGTAGGGTACGGCGTTCTGTCAACATTTTCGTGTGTGTGTGTGTGCCTTTTTTTTTAAATTCGGCTTGCATGAATTTTCATTCTGCAGATTTCCCTAAGTCTGTATTTCATTTCTCTTGCACAATCTTGTACCCTAATGAACTCGAGAACATCTTAGATTTCATTGCCATCCAAGCATCATTTGCAGGAATATATTTAATACTTGTTCATACATTTTTAAAATAAAATTTTCATGACTTCTGCTCCTTTATGTGTACTTGAAGAGTAGTTGTATCAAAATCGTTGTTTTTTTTTAAGTTCTTGTTTTAGCTTTTGTTCTGTTGTGTTGTCTGTTGACTGTCATGTGTTCCTAACGCAATATATAAATAGGTATTCTGCCATAAAATTTATTTTCATGTTGTAGTGTTCTGAATACTCCTACCAGTACGGTAGATCAATTTTCTCCACTTTGGGCACATTGAGTCGAAACTGTTTCCCCAAATTTTACTTAACGCCATGTTGTATCAATAAATCATGCCAAAAGAAATAGCCTAATTAGTCCGTGTTAATTGAAATTAAACCTTACTTTACTTCAACAACCGAACAGACGCATTTTAAAAATTATTATTAATGAGCATGATTTCGAAATTACTTAATTTTTCTGGTCGAATATTCCTAAGCAATATTTACGCAAGGATTCGGAAATTCGGAAATGATAACAAATCACTAGGATAGGTACACAATAAAAAATTCCCTACACACACACACACACACACACACACACACACACACACACACACACACACACACACACACATATATATATATATATATATATATATATATATATATATATATATATATATATATATATAAGCTGCACATGTGAACTTATGACCGATTTGGTCGCCAGTAGATAATGTTTGATTGAAAAATAATTTCTCAAGGTGAAATTTCCCCCCCCCCCCCTGTTATGGGTTCTTGGTTATTTTAGCATGTGTTTTTTAAAAAGGAAATTCCAAAAATACACCTCTACCCAACTGGCTATTCGCCTTACACTGCAGTACAGCCACGACGACTTGATTACAACTCGTATTTACGTCTTAGTATCAATTTTTGATAAATTTTGGCTTAATTATGACTGTGACTTGATTGTGTTCGTAGTTCTCTTATATGTACTGCTAAGGTCAATACTTAGTTGGGTGTAGGGGCCTCAGTGTAAATAGGCCTATATGGTTAGAGGGAGCGTTGGCTGTACCAATGCATACAAAAACGTGTGTTCAACATGTACTACGTTATTTCAGGCTCGAAATGCGCGGGCGTTCAAAATTACGTCGACAAATATGAATCAGTGTGCTTTTACGGCGATACCACGTGAAAATACACGTATTTGATTATACTACAATAACCTGAAATAAATGTAAAACCTTGTATATCAGCTTGTGTTTCCTAAACATAGTACAAATTAACATTTTTCAGCTGCGTATAATTGACTCTGTCGGCATTTGTGCGGGCCTGGAATTTTATTTGTAAACTTGTGCAGTGAGTAGTTCTTAAACTGATTATCGATGCAAAGGTACATAATTGCCTGTGAAAATAAAGGTCTTCTCTTTTTATATCTGGAATTGCAGCCAAATGCACAGCAGTTAATCATCATTTTCGAAAGATGAAATAGACCACGTCGTTCTGCTGCCAAAACCCATATGAACAATGTCGTCGAGCCCTAATGTTTTCCATGTCAGTTGTTTCTGCCGGTTGCCATGTTGAACACACTTATTGTGACGTCATGCTTTCTCTGTCTAAGGTAGGGGCACTTGAATGTTCTTTAAAAAAAAAAAAAAAACCCAGAAAAATCAATACTCCAATTTATTGGGGTGAGGTCCCCCTTAAGAGGACATGGGCCGACGGCGGCCATCTCGGCAGCCAGTGACAGGAAGTGCATTTGCTCAATTTCGCGCATTGTGGCTGAGGTTTGCCCAATGTGGCTGAATCGATCGGAGCTTCTCTCAAATTCGGAGCTTCTCAAATTCCTATAATTCCCGGCAGCCATCTTGGTATCGGCGACGTATGTCTGCCCAGGACAATTGACGTCCAGCTGAGGACGTCGACCATTTTGGCGGGTAGCGCCGGCGGCGGCGGTGGGGCATCAAGGCGTCGCGAACGATCGGATCTCGTGTAACACTGCCTCCTCCTGAAGTCTGTGTGAGTGCATAACACTTGTAAGCATATATGACTATAATTTCCGAACCGTTTAAGGTATAGTTGTCAAATTTATAACATAGGCATCCACCCCGACTAGGAGAAGGGTCGCGGGCGGGGTCAAATATGGCCCATGTCAACGCATACACATAGTTGGCTGTAACTTCCGAACTGTACGAGATACAACTACCAAAATCGTAACATGGGCATGCCTCCAGACAAGAAAAGGACCGAAGGGTCAAAATCGACCTAAGCATTCTTATAGGCATATGTGGGTGTAACTTCCGAACCATATAAGATACAACCACCAAAATCGGATCATGTGAATCACCCGACGACGAGGAAAAGGATCGAAGGGCCAAAACCAACCTATGCTTGCATATAAGCATAGTTAGCTGTAACTTCCGAACCATATGTGATATAACTACCAAAAAATCGTGCCATAGGCATCACTCCAGACATGGAAAGGTACTGAAGTGTCAAAATTAACCCAAGTGTGCTTATAAGCATAGTTGGCTGTTCGTCACCAGCCGACATGATGCAAATGCGCGTCGTCGGCGCACCGGCCGCCCGTTCGCCACCACCAGCCCACATTCGGTAGACTGTGCGACTTTCAATATTCGACATTCAGACTTAATCATTACAACGACAATATTACATTCGACATCATCGGGTTACTGGCCACTGCCCCGCCACCAGCCGCCATTGCGTAAAATGTCTGTCGTCGATGCACTGACCACCCACCCACCACCACCAACATAACGTAGACATCAACCGCGACTAGAAGGGTTACAGGGACATGTATACTCTATGTCAACTTAGAAGCATAGGTTGATGTTGTTTCTGAACTGTATAACAGGCATCAATTGTAGGTGTGTGTGGGGTCACCCTGGCATCACTTCCTACTCGTCGGCCTACTGGCTGCCATCATGGGCACCCATCACCATCGACGACTCTGATTGTACAAATGGCCATTGTCGGCGCACTGCCTGCCCCACCACCAGCCGCCAATGTGTTAGACAGCTCGACTTCCAAGATTCAGCATTCAGACGTCATTTGCACAAAAATTGACAGAAGGATCGAGTCGTTACGTTTGACCCTGGATATGTATAAGCATAGTTACTCGTAATTATCGAACCGTTTGAGATAAACTACCAACAGTCACCGACCCACATTAGTGTACCGAAGCAGGTAATAATAATAATTACAGACATACATACTCTAACCTTCAATGCATGTACATACTTCCACACAGTCGGTTAGTACCACACCACTAGGGGGGGGGGGACCAACCTTGCACTTGTGTGTCGTGTACCGAGACTTCGATGTATGTACACAATGTGATGTCACTCGCTGCATAGCACATTCGATTCCCGTAGAGAGTGGCAATACAAGTCATCATAAACTCGACATTGGATGTTCGTTTGTTAAGGTGGACGCAAGGGACCCCACTGCTAAAACACCAACATGAAGAGAGTAACTGTCATTGTCTATCAACAGTGTTCGTAATTACAGAGAGTCCCCGACCTACACTCCCATACCAAGCCCATCACACACATACACACATAATTAGAGATAGATATATATATGCATTGCTATGTGTGCTTTCTCCCATCGTCCACTAGAGTGAACAAAAGGAAATATACCTACCAAAATGCATGTATTGCACAAGCATTCGACAAAAAAAAGCCATGTAATTCCATCACCAATACAAATTGTCAGGTTGGCCGAGCGGCTTAAGGCGTCTTGATATAAACACTGATTCCAGTAAAAAGGGAGGATGGGTTCGAATCCCCGCACCTGACAAATTTTTTTCTGTGTCATAGTTGACTAAGTTATCGTGGGTTCAATTCCCGTTGAGAGTGCATGCTGACATGCCTGCAGATATTCGTCGGCCCCACTGCCCATAAAGAGAATAGCATGAAGACATACTCTGGCTCTGACCTGCACTCATGTACCGACCTTTTTGCAATTACAGACAGACATACTCTGTCCGAACCTTAGCCGTTGAAATTACAAACAGTCGACCCGAACCATTAATGTATGCACAAAGGCAGTTTCCATCCAGTATTACATGTTCAGCCTTTCCACTGTGATAACCTCGGTGTTGTGTTTACCCATAGAGATATGTCTCGAACCCAGGTCCCTACAGGCAGCTGCTTGCTCTCCCCAGTTGCCTGCTGGAGTGTACAAAAGGAAAAAAAAACATGATATGCAATTTAAAAAAACGTATGTATGTTCATTCGAAATACTTGCAGCCAGAGGTTCGAAAAAAAAAACCTACACTTGAGATGCCACTCTAGCAGACCACTAACATAGCAGTAGGTACATTGCCTAGCAAGTAAGAATTAAGAAAGAAAAACAAATGTATTGGTAATGTATTTATTTACATGCATAACCAAATAATACACATCCATACATATATCTATTATATAATTCAATAAAGCCTCTGGCTCTGGGTTCGTCAATAATGGCACGTATCTCTCCGATGACAGAAATATATCCAACCCTCTGTGAGGAAACCATCAACCAGAGTCTACCAACTATGTCATTGGGGTCTTCAGAACCATGTCTACGCCTTCGCCTGACAAATGTCAGCACTTCGTCATCAGTAGAATATGCATCATCACCAGCAACATGTGTACACTTTTACTTAGCAGTTGTCGACACATCATCGTCATCAGTAGAATACACATCGGTATCACCAGCAGACTTGGAGGTCACAGGTTCGTTGTCGGTGTCCTGAGTAGCGTTTTCGGTTTTCACTTCACATGTTTGCGGTGCAGGTCTAATACGTACAACACCTGACGATCTGTCTGGTTCAAGCTCGGCAGCACTCATAGGTCTTTCTTTACACACATCATGCTCTGCAACACTCGTAGTTCCTTCTTCGCACACATCATGCACTGCAGCACTCATGGTTCCTTCTTCGCACATATCATGCTCTGCAGCACTCATGGTTCCTTCTTCGCACATATCATGCTCTGCAGCACTCATTGTTCCTTCTTCGCGCACATCGTGCTCTGCAGCACTCGTAGTTCCATATTCTCACACTGGTTTGGAACACTGTGCAGGCCCGCATAATGTTATGGGCGCTCGAACGAACGTTAGGGTACAAGACGAATCGGCAGGAAGGCTAGCCTTGTCGTGTGACAACACATGCTGGCACATGCCACACAAAGGTGTGTTATCTTTACATGTACCAGTGTGTCTCTTGAGATTATTGTCTACCAAATATAGCACCACACATATCACATGTTAGTATTCTGGAGGTCGGTCCTTTTGTACAGTTACTTCTCTCATGTCGACGGGCATGACAGCTTTTGCTGAAGATCATTCCACAGGAACAACACTTTTCCAGCCATGGAGGCAGTTATATCCATAGAGACATGCTCTATAATAGACATCATATCAGCTTGTACCATATTCATGCAAAACAAAACGGAAGTTCGTCCCACAGCAACTTCATGGGTATAAATCGGTACTCACATTAATTTCATCAGTGGGAATTAAGCATTGTATCAGTCTAAGTAGCAAGTCCTTCACCCAGCAGACTGACCCCTCACTGCAGTTGACTTTCAAGATGGGTTAACAACTGTGTGTGAATTACTGTGGGTGTAGTATGCCCTCCTTTCTACCTGTCGAAGCTATGTTCCCATCTGCTCAGTAGTGGAGGGAATATCAGCATGTGCACCCACCCCACCTCTACAGTGTCAACCCGACACGAGTATCAGCTTGAGCATGTGTCTTTAAATTGTTAACATGTTCATATGTTCTTCGATAATTATCATGTCAAACAGTGCAGGGTTATACGTTGCAAAATGACTTCTCAAGTCAACACATCGGGAAAACTGTGATGTACACATTTCGCATGTGAACACAGTACGCTGCGGATTCTGATGGCAACCGGCTTCTTGCTGTCTGCAGCTGGTTATTTCAGAATAGGTCGTCTTACATTAGCAGCATAAATATATGTCCTGTTCCATCATCATCGACGAGCACAGTATCCACAGACAATGTTCACTCTTCACGGTCCGAACAGCAACTGTGCCGGCCAGCCTATTGCGACATGTATTAAACCACTATGCATGCGAACTTAACATGAGTATCAGCATGAGAGCAAGTGTGTGACTTATCCAGATGTTCACCCAGCAGGGTGCTGTGCTTCAAACCCAGGGCTCATTCCTCCAGTTGACAAGCTCCTAATTGGAAAGTGGCCTAAACGGATTTGTTCTCAACTGTACATGATCTATTGTATGTAACGTCCAACCGGAACCTTTCCCCATGTACTCTTCTTCCTCGTTGCAAATGTTCTGTATACAGGCATCTACACTGGCCGCAATGTCGAGTGTGTCATATAAGTTACATTCATTATCTTGAAGGCTTTCCGACTAATTAATCATCATGTGATTCCATTGTGGTATATATGTATTCCAATGACATATTATATTTTAACGCACCATCTTTCACCACGTCATCTGTAAGTTGATCTACGATACTCTGCTTCATTTACTTAAGGTATGTACAAATATATTTTGCCATGCCGGATGCGACGTGCATCTTCATTAGACCAAGGAAAGCAGATTCTTTCAGGATAAACCCATTCTCACTGGGTGAGCTTGTAGCAGGTGGTGGTGTAGTAGCTTCCTTTTCATATGTACAATTCTTCATATGGTTGTCACTTGTCCCACGAAATAGTTTCTCTTGATAGTTACATATTTTGCATCGTGCTTCGATTGGAACGCTTCCTGTCAGTTGATAACATATGAACTCGTGTTTGTATCTATAACACTGGTGAGTGAAGAGTCCCCAGCTCGACTTCATCGAACATTGACCGGGTTTCTCATTTTGACATGCACTGGATCTTTTCCTAAAGGTCCTACCGCAATAGAAACAAAAATACAGTGATGTATGCGGAGAATTGTACATGTCCAGGATCGGTATTGCCCACAGTGACGGTGCACGAGTATCCACTACAGCAGGTGCAGACCACACTCTTAATGCTTGAGGAGAATGGCCTGCAATGTTCAGGTCCAATGTTGAGCGTGCGCCAATATCCAATGTGGACCAACAGTGCTTAGCAGGCACGGGCGAGAGTCCATCGCACGATGCAAGATGACGTTTTAAGCTATCATGGCATCCAAATTGAGAATCGCACTGTTCGCACATTAATGCAGAACGCTTCATGTGCATAGCACACCCAGGTTCATGTAGACGAGCATGTCAGCTGTTGGCAAATTATTTCTTGCAGAACCTTCACAAATGGTTGTCTGAAGTAGTTTCCACCGTCGCTCGAGCCGATGTTCACTCTTCAAATAACAGCAACACACTAATGTTTCCACCAATCGTACATGTATATATATATATATATATATATATATATATATATATATATATATATATATATATATATATATATATACACATTTTCACATTCCATCAGTGGGAGGTAAGCCTTTTGTAGACATGTAGTTAGGCAGTCGTATCGCTGTTACTACACTGACATGCAGCTGCAAATTAGAAGCAGAGTTTCACATCATGGTACATACTTTATCACTGGCCTCTTTCCAACGCAGCCAAATCGCTCATGCTGACATGCATTGTTATTTCTACTGAAGAGATACCAATAGTAACATTGTTTCCGCCCTGAAGGAACGCTCAGGTCAGAAGATGGTGGTGTACATCCACCATTCGATACGACAGGCACCTGACCGCCACAGGTTTGTTGCGTACCCGGTGCACGGTCCTTTCACATGTTTTTCCTATGCATGTTTAAACTTTCTATACGAGTGAAATAACTGTGACACTTATCAAATCGATAGCTTGTACGATATGGATTCAGCTTGCATTTATGCTTCATATGTCTCTCTGCACTAAGGACATGTGCAAATGTCCTGTTACAGTAGTTGCAAGGGTGTCTAGGAGTTGATCCAGCTATTGTTTCTGCTGTTGGGTCCTTTACTAATATTGCTGTTTTTTTTTTCACAGATATCTTCCCTTCCTTAAACTTCAGTAAATAGTGTTTGGCTTGAACAGGAAGGAGTTCTTTGCATGTTGTAATATGTCGTTTGAAGTTATCACGTCGTCGAAAATGCGATTGACACTCTTTACAATACACACAAGCATGCTTCATATTTAGCGGACACCCAGTCTCATGTCGACGTGCATGGCAGCGTTTAGAAAAGGTCTTCGTACAGTAGCGACACAGATAGCTTTCCCGAATATTTACCATCGACGTGGAAGAGTATCGTCTCCGTAGCCACTGTTCACTCTTCGAAGTCTGCATGGGAACTGGGTCGGTCCGCCTATAACCAACATATTATTAGTTTAACCACTACTGCTACTAAGTATTAAAGTGAATTAATGGTGTAGGTCGGTGTATGAACATTGCTAATTGTAGGCATGGTACATGGGAGCACATAGGTCATGAAGACAAGAGTATGGCCACCTGTAAATACTGGTCCAATGCATATTACACATGATAATAAAAACCAGAGAGTCCTGGCTAGTACGGTAGAATGAATAGCAAATGCTTTATTTACGAACCGATCAGAATGAAACCAAATTCAGATTACAGCCAAAACTCACTACACTAGTGGTGGAATGTACCAACCCAGTGCAAACAACTATCAACTCGCGAATCTGAAAGATAGCCAGGCGTTCGGCCGATGGTGTAGGCAGCTGAAGGACACAGCCGCCATCTTGGACCAGAACTTCCTGCTCTGTCAATCTGATCCGACATCTTGGGAGCCGCACTGTCTAACAAAATTGTGGCAGGCGGCCATGTTGGTGGCCAGTGCATCGGCTATGGCCATTTGCAAAATGTCGACTGGTGGTAGGCAGTGGTGGGCGGCCATGTTGGTGGCCAGTGTGCCAACGATGACCATTTTTGGAAATGACTGGAGCCATCTTGGTGGCAGGCGGTCAGAAGTCTGATTGTGGGCGGCCAGCAGCCATTTGCTAAATGTCAGCTGCCGATGGCGGGTGGGCAGAAGTGCCGGTTGCCATGTTCGCGGCCAGTACAACGACGAACGTAATTTGCACAATGCCGGCCTTGACCTTACTTTGGCCTAGACCTGTGACCAGCATTTAGAACTTAGCCATTTGCAAAATGGCGGCCGCTGGTGGCGGGCGGCCAGAAGTATGAATGTGGGTGGCCATGGTGGTGGCCAGCAGCAGCCGTGTGCAAAATTCTGACTGCCTGTAGTGGGCGGCCAGAAGGGCCGGCGTCCCTGAAGGGTGGCTGGTGGCAGGCGGGCGGCCAGTGCGCCGACGTCGACCATTTGTAAAAGTGTGGTCTGTGGTAGGTGGTGTTGGGTGGCCATAATGGCGGCCAGCACGCCGACGATTATCGTTTTTTGTTGGAAACGTTTGGAGCCATCTTAGACAAGAACTTCCCTCTCTGTCATTCCAGGCTACAATCGTGGAAGTTGGTGGCAGGTGGCCGGCATCCATTTTGGTGGCCAGTACAATGACGACATCCATTCTATCAATTGCAGATGCCGGTCGTGATAGCCAATACACAGTCAACCGTCATTTAACGCCGGCTGGTGGTAGGTGGCGGTGCCACAGTACATGGGTCGGACCGATTATTACTACGAAGGCTCGGTGCCTGGGTAAAGTATGACCCAGTGTACATGAACATGAAATGTCCAAATAAACAGTGTATGAAACTGATCAATTATTGTATATCTATTATGCATCTGCTATTTGCAATATCATCTGTATTACACGTTCGAGTATTATAATTATCATTATTATTATTGCACTTTGCGTAAACAGGCAAGTGATGAAGCGTATACACTAACAAACAAAAGAAACCTACACTTCAACGAAATTTTCTCGTGGTGTTCCAAAATAGTCAATATGTGTTGACAAAACATGTTTGGTCACGGTTCAGATCATACGTTAATGAGATGTGTTTTATGGACATGCGTCCGTTGGTTCGTCCATTATTGTAATTTGTGTTTACAAACTTGTGGGAAGGTGAACCCTATTCGCTAGGGATCAAATGGTACACCTCAAAGCAATTGCTTCGTAGTGTTCCGAAAAAAAAAAAAGCTGAAATCATACATTGTACTCGTATACCCCCAATCTGTGAACGTTCTGATTCACCCTAGCTATCAAATAGGTATTGGTACTGTATTGTAAAAAAAAAACAGAGAAAATATCGTAAAAACATCATGCCGAACAGAAGCGGTTGTACATGAGCCCTTCACATGTTACCACGGCCCCACTGGGCTGCTGCTTATGAGGTAGGGTACTAGGAAAAACGCACGGTGACGGTGGTAGGGTACATCAAAGCTCCAGAGGGTGAGAGAGATAGAGGTAGAGTACTGTGAACGGACGGCAATTGTCGGCTGCATTCACACACACACAAACAAACGTCGCGGGTGGCTCTGCCTACGATACAACCAACACGTTTATGCAGGTCCCAGTAGTGGTAGTAGTAGTAACAACTATGACCGTTTCAACTTTTTAGAGGTCGTTTCCCAACGCATCGTTCGTTATTCACAGGACCCGCTGTTTTTGTTGTACTGTAGCCTAGACGTGCGAGGCAGATGAATATTGAGGAGGTAGTCCGGCGGCGATAATAGATTCTTGTATCTGTTTCAGTGTCGTATAGAGGATGTGGTTCCATCCGGCGAACGCGAACTCCTAGACAGTATAATAGTGGTAAGGATGTGTTTTTTTTTTTTGTTGATGCCTGCTTGCATGGATTCTTCTTTCTGGACATGTGGTTCCCACACTCTTCATCTACCTTTGGTCGTCTGAGGGAGGCCATTGCTAGCTGGTAACGTTGGCATAGTGTTTTCGTCCAGTTAGATCGCTCACGAGGTCCGATCACAGCGCTGTGCATGTAGAGGAAGAAGAGGCCGGGCTTGCACACCGTCTGTCGGCCGGCGAACCCCGCGCTGTAGCTGCGGGTCTGTTCGTAGCCCCGCCGCCACCACCGCCACCCTCAGACAGTGATTCTGACGTGGATGAAATAGATCGACCCATTGCCTGACGTCCGTGACAGAGTGTGCCGCGTCCACGGATGCTCTCTAGATTGCCACGCGACCCCCGGCCGGCTGTGTCCCGCCCCGCAGCCGACGTGGGGACGCTGCCGGCGGTCCGACGTCACCTGCCTTCTCCTCCTCAACGCCCACGTTCGAGGTGCTCCCGGTGGGGGAGGAGGATGGAGGTGCCGTTAGGGGTGTCGCAGACCATGACGTAGCAAACCTCGCAGACCTCGACGATGCGAGAGGCACGTGCAGTCAATGGGCAGCTACTTCGCGAGGTAGAGGAGTCCGTCGTGCTTCAGCTCCGCTCTAGAGCGGAGCGACACGCCCTCGAAAGGTCATTGCTTCAATACCAATTGGCGCACATCGGGGAGCGCAATGCTAGGGTGCGGGCAATTGCGATCCGCGATGGACGCGACGTGTTGGTGAGCGCTATAGTGGAATGTCTAGCGCGCCTCCTGGCTGGCCCCCGGGCCGATAATGTCGGAGGTGGTGGTGACGGTGGCTGACAGACCGTGTCTGGCACTGACCATGAGACCATATACACCTCACCCCACATCAACTTAGAAGTGGTCGACATCTTGGGCCGGTGAGTCGTTATTTCCAGTATAGGTTATTCACGGTAATGTGTGCACACCTCTCATTTAAGTGCTGAATTTACCATGACCAGGCTATAGGAGTGCATATCACATTTAACTTCCTAATAGTGTTAGTGTTTCTCATGGCCAACACGTGGCTAACGTGTGGGTGGAAAGTAGTTCCATATCACAACGTTTAATAACACGTATTAGGTAACCATTTGAGATAGCTTAAAGTAATACACCGACGTGTATATTTATAGGATTGTTACTTTCCTAATAATCTCACGTTGCTCGAACAACGTGTTGTACTGCATTGTAATGGTAAATGTACAGACAATGACGAGATATGCAATAAATAGCAAGTGTTAGGTAACCGTGATACACCGCACTGCAATGGTAAATGTACATACAACGATGGATATGCACGGTGCATGCAGGTAATGTTAACAGGTGCACGGAGTGACTTGTGGCTAATAATCTTAGAAACGATGGGTGGGAAAGTACTTCTGCATTTTCACGATGGTGTTAGGTAACTTATTCCTCCCGCATTTTCGCTACGTTGAAGTGCTACGATGGGCAGATGTAAAGAAATATGTCCATTATTTATCTTGCTTTCCTAGTAAATTCCACGTTTCACTTGAATGACGTGAGAATGATGCGGCGCGCATCATTAAAATGTTAAGGCTTATATACAATGAATGAATATGAAAGTCGATGGTATGATGCGCGGGTTGTGCCGCGGTTGTCTAGAAGGGTGATAAAGACGGAAGCCACTAAGGGAGATAGATAAAGACGGTGAATGAATGTGCAAGTAGATCTAAGGTGCACGAGGTGTGCCGCGGGTCACGAATGGGAATAGAGAGAGAGATGGGCCTTTTACCTTTATCACCACGTTAGGGAGGGGGATGGCTACGGACAGAGATGCACGCGTCCCGCGGTGTACATGTTTTTTTAAGCAAAATAAAAACGGGCCGGCGCACTCCCAGCCGTCAATCCGCGCTACATTCTGCCTGCACGCTATACATGTCCCACGGTGTACATGATTTTTTTAATTCGAACCCCCGGCTGCAATTAATTCGAATGAATATGCATAGGCCTACGTGTCTTAATTGCGTATCATGTTGTATTTTTTTCGTACTCTCTAGCGGGCACCTGGGGAGAGCATGCAGCTGTGTGTAGGGACCTGGGTAAACACAACATCGGGGTTATCATAGTGAAACGGCTGAACATGTAATACTGGACGTAAACTGTCTAAATGCATACATGAATGGTTCGCGGAAGGTCGACTGCTTGGTACATACCTTGAAGGTTCGGGCAGAGTATGACTGCTTGTAATTGCAATGGTTCGGTTGGTACAGAGTGCAGGTCGAAGACGGATTATCAGAGTATGTAATTGCAAAAAGAGTCGGTAGACGAGTGCAGGTCGGAGCCAGAGTATGACTACTATGCTAGTCTCTTCTTCATGGGTAGTGGGATCGATGGATGTCTGCAGACATGTCAGCATGCACTCTCAACGGGAATCAGGTGTGCTCCATCGGTGCGTACAAAACGTGTAATTTTCTTTTTTTTTTTTTTTTATAAATGTTGCCTTTCTAATACATTTCATAGTTTCACTTGCCCAATGCATGAATATCGTGTTGAGGGCCATTACAATGTTGTTTGTATGCATGTCGGAAGGATACACGTGGTTCTTTCCTCATGTTATCCTTTGTAGCGTGAATTGCCTGACATGGGGCGGGGTCGGGAGACAGGTCGGTATTTTTTTTATCAATGTGTTCGCCTGGCTTGGGTGTAGGTAGTGTGAGAGAGAGAGAGAGAGAGAGAGAGACAGAGACAGACAGAGAGAGAGAGAGAGAGAGAGAGAGAGGCAGGCCTTCGTTTATCGCCACGGTGGTGGCAAAGGTTGTGTAGGGTAGGGGTGACGTCGGCAAGCTGCGGACTGTGGTACCTTTGTTTTTTATTTAACACCCTAATATATTCAACTGAATGTCGCGGGGGTAGCTAAGTATGCAACCAGAAGACCGCACATGCTACAGTGTACATGTCAGAGCTTGGAGTTCCAATCATGTTGCCTTCCGCATGCTGACGGTGTGCCCCGTACCTGCCTAACACTGAATAGTTTATGCTAATGAAACTGTTGGCGTTGCTGTATATCTTATTTTAATGGCACGTTATGGGGTAGAAAGCTACAAACCACGTTGCCCCCCCCCCCTCGGACCGCCTCTAGGGCTGGGGTCGTAACATACCATTGCTTCACGTAGCTCTCTAGGGGGAAGCTATAAACCACATAGGTTATCACTTCGAAGAGGGGGGGGGGGGATGTTTATCTTTCCCACCATATACCTGCGTCGCCAGACAGGTGTATTGGCTGATGTTTTTTTCGTTGGGGAGCGGGCTGTACCCTTTTATGCAATTGTTCACCAGCCCTGCACTTCATTCCGCAGTGTATGATGGCAGATATGATGGACGTCGACGCGATGCAGCCGCGGCTGGCATCCCCGAGGAGGAGGAGGCCCTACTAGCAACCGAGGCTGGTGCCTTGTCCGATGGGACACCACCAGCACCACCATGAAGACGCCCCCATCTGGACTCACCGGACGACAACCTGGAGTCGACCAACCCCTCCCCCGTTGCGCGGTCACCACCGCCGCTTGCGCCACGTCGTGCTGTGTCGTGCCCCATCGCGGTCGTGGCACCATGACGGGTGTTCCCGCGTGTGGGGGCTATCGTCGACGACGGCGGTGGCAGCAGCTGGAGGCACTGCTGCTGCCGTCGCCGGTGGAGTTGTGGCTGACCTCGGCGAGCCTAACATTGGAGATGCCAATGCTGGTGCTACTGCTGCGTGGGATCTTGGGGCGACTGAATGAAGGCAACGATCTTATGGTCCAGAATAATGCGGTGTTCCCACCGTACCCATTGCAGCCGACGCTATGCGGGATGAGCGCTTCGAGGCTCGCGCTCGGCAGGTGCGTGCCGGGGCAGTCGACGAGGAGCTGACGTTGCTCCTGCGCGGTATAATAGACCGCTGGACCGCCTCCTCCTCGGGCAGCCCCAAAAGGATGCAGCTGTGGACGACTACGATGACGCTGACATCGACAGTGGGGTTGACTACAACGACGTTGACGACGTTAACTGCTGTGACAGTGAGGATGATGTTGCCACCATCATTGTCATTAACGACGACGATGACAGATCAGTGCTGGGCACCAGTCACGGTAGAGTCGTCGGCAGACATTTTGCGCAATGGTGACGGGGCGGCGGCCAGTGCACAGATGACGTCGACTGTCATTTTGTCATTGTAATGATTAAGTCTGAATGTCGAATCTTGGAAGTCTACCGAATGTCGGCTGGTGGTGGTAAGCGAGCGGCCGGTGCGCCGACGACGCTCATTTGCATCATGGCGGCCAGTGGCGGACAGCCAACTATGCTTATAAGGCCGCTTAGGTCGATTTTGATCCTTCGGTTCTTTTTCTTGTCTGGGATATTGCCCATGTTATGAATTGTTATGAATTTTGACCACTTTAACTTAAGTGGTTCGGAAATTACATCCAACTATGAGTATGCGTTGACATGGGCCATATCTGACCCCGCGACCCTTCTCCTAGTTCGGGGTGAATGCCTATGTTATGAATTTGACAACTATACCTTAAACGGTTAGGAAATTATAGCCGTATATGCTTACAAGTGTTATGCACTCACACAGACTTCAGGAGGAGGCAGTGTTACACGAGATCCGACCGTTCGCGACGCCTTGATTCCCCACCGCCGCCGCCGGCACTGGCCGCCAAAATGGTCGACGTCCTCAGCTGATCGTCAATTGTCCTGTGCAGACATACGTCGTCGATACCAAGATGGCCGCCGGGAATGATAGAAATTTGAGAATCTTTGAATTTGATAGAAGCTCCGACCGATTCAGCCAAATTGGGAAAACCTCAACCACAATGCGGGAAATTGAGAAAATTCACTTTTTTGGCACTGACTGCCGAGAGTGCCGCTGTCGGCGGGATGGAGTGAGATCCCACATTCCACATGAGTAATTTGCCATCCTGAGGGGGTCACCCGCCGGATTATGCTAATTAGGGCAAAAAGTGGTGGTCAGCACTGGCTACCAACATGGCCGCCGCCGGTGAGAAGGAAATTTGGGAAATCTTGAGGAAAAAAAGTGACGTTTTTGTACGCGAAATAGGACGTTTTGGACGGGAATAAGGGAAAAAAAATGAAATTAGGCGGTAACCAGTCCTCAGCCCGACGCCAGAAATTATGTAATTGCAGCCCTCCAGTCCTCGCCCGGACGCCAGGTGGCCGTGAACCGCTCTTTTTATACTACTCTCAGAGATTAAATTACGTCATTACGGTTGTACTTTTCCCCTATTAAGGAAATTGCACAGGCAATATCAAGAAATGCGATTTATTTTACAATTTACACAATTTTTTTTTATTTCTGAATTCACTTAGTATGATAAAAGTAAATACAAATACGGACTTAGATAATTTATTCTTACCTTTTACGGAAGAAATTCTTATTCCTAGATAATATAGGTACTAATTTATCCGTACCCCTGTAAGCAACGAATTAAACAAAATCAAATCAGGCTTGTCTTGTAAAGTAGTATGAAATTGTGATGTACGAAACTGAGTTATCCGCATTGTAACATTTATTTTATAGGATGCTGCGGTTCGTGCTAACTGAATTTAATGTGGCTAATATGTAAGCCCTAGATTTCTTGAAAAATATTAGTTGTTTAAAAAAGTTACCACAGACATGGTGGTTAGGTCTTGTTTAGGTGAATCGGAAAACTTATTTTTGTGATGCAAAGTTTGCTCTTTGTCGTATTTTAATTGTGTTCTAGCATTAAAAACCTTACCAGTGAATACTTCTGATTGTCTTAATGTAGTAGGCCTGTATTTCGCTGGTTAAAAAACTCCGACGAGGTAGTTACGAAATCGTTTTTCCCCTTAATATTTGAAAGTTAGGGATTTTCCTTTGGGAATGTAGGGTGGTTTGGTTTTGGTGATCCTAGGGGGGGGGGGGGGGCTGGCTGGCCTCGCACACATTCATGCTCCGAACAAACACTTAGTGGTCCCAAGTACGCGTCGTGTGCAATTACACTGAGTGACTGTGAACATCAACAAATTTTCAGGAGCGAAAGTAAATACAACACTAAAAAATTAGTAGTCTGCGGCGTGTAATATCGGAAATGGACGTAGAAAGGCGGCTAGATAGTGTCTGAATATACCGTAATTATCCTTTATGGTCTACTCGCGGTTTCTTCACAATATTTGAAACAAACCTTTGAAAAATCACTCCATGTAAGATAATTTTGGTTATTTCCTAAATATGCCATGTACCACAGGTATTTCATACTCTTGCTAACTCTACCTTATTTCTGGTTAAATGTGCCTTTTTCTTATGTGCTTTCTATAAATTATGTTTCAGTTATAATTCATATGGATAAACTAGGGGAAAATAGGTGTGTTGGTAATACCTAGTAAATGCTATTCACGATAAAGAGAGCACTTTTGGAATTAACCTCAGAAAAAATTTCCCCAGCCTGCATATATTTTAACGGGTGCACCAAGTGACATTCGCCCAGAAAAGCTGGTAACGATGGATCGAAAGTAGTTTCATGTCTTAACGTCGAATAAAAAGTGTTAGGAAACCATTTGTGATAAATTATGTCTTCCTTTTGTGGTTTTTCAATACATCTAAGTGTAAAAATGAGCAGATTTGTAAATTATTTACATTCTTAATAATTTTACAGTTTCACTTGACTGAAGAATGAAAGCGATAAGGCCCATAGAAATGTAAATTTTACATAAGGCGGAAGAATACACAACGTGCATACAAGAAGATTTTAAGCAGGGCTTTCAAAAGTGCTAATTTTACCGTGAACAGCCTATAAGGAAATGTTCTTTTGTAAAATATTATTGCACTGAGTGCGCACGAATGCGGTACGTTGTCCTTTTGGTTTAGTTTTCTAGACTTTAAGCTTTGTATGCATGAGGCGGAGGAATATCCTGGAAGTAGGACTTTGGCAGGGGTTCGAAAAGTTGGAAGTAGCAGTGAATGGATTGTATATCGGCCATCGCTTAATGCAAACATTTCATATGGCTCTTTGAAGGATAATATTGTTCGTCAATTGGCTCCTAGTCAGTTTTCCCCGAGCAGCTTCGTACGACAAAATTGTAATCAGCATATTCATTCTCGAAGGCGGCGCTGCTTGGCTGACACACAATCATAGGCTGTTCACGGTAAAATGAGCACTTTTGAAAGTCCTGCTTATGATCTACTTGTATGCGTGTTGTGTATTCCTCCGCATTATGGAAAATTGACTTTGCCATGCGTCATTCTGAAGGTATTAAGAAAGTAAATACTTTACAAATCTGCTTATTTTTACACTCGGTTCATAAAGAAAAAACAGAAAGCGAAATAAATAATTTTAATTTATCACAAATGGTTACCTAACATTTTTTATTCGACGTTAAAATAAGGAACTACTATCCAGCTATCGTTACCAACTTTGCTGGACCAAAGTCACTCAGTGAGCCCGTTAAAATATATGCAGTCAGGGTCAGTGACTGTTTTCTAAGGTTGGTTTCAAAAGTGCTTACTTTATCGTGAACAGCCCTTACAACAATATTCACGAATGAAGTGCTACCAGCGACGCTTGTAGAGATCAGTTGTGTATTACGTGTCGTGCAAGTGTGTGAACGTTAAGTGAAGGTTTGTTTTGGGTGAATGTGTAGTTGTTTTTCATGTGGCTGCGACGCCCAACACTCGAGATAACGGCGGCTGGGCGTGATACTAGCCAGGCGCGATGATTTGACTGCATTTGGGCGCAAAATAGCTGCACTTTACGTCCTCAAGTAGCGGATCGTGCTGCTGCTGCAGGCTGTGTCCACAAGTTATAAGCCCGAATAGATCGCGGGCGTTCACGTCGTAGAGTTGTTCCCGACTTTGATGGTGGTGTCCCATCCGTGCCGCAAACCAAACCATGACGACGACTTTTAATGTGCTCGGGGCTTTGTACATTCGAATAGAATCTTATGAAGGCCTTTCGGCATTTTGGCACAGGTTTCTAACTCGTTTAAATTTTGCTGTGCCAATATTTAAAGTTTGCAGAATTAAGTCTCATGTCTATATTTTATATCGGTGCCAATAAATATGTGTACAAGTGTCAGTTTGAATGAGACGCAATAAAAGAACGGTAAACGAATATAGTAAGAGTATCCTTCGGTAGTGTTGAATCACCTCTTTATATTTTATTCATTTATAATTGAAAGAGTAATTAAATTACTCTTTCAATTACACTCGGTTCATAAAGAAAAAACAGAAAGCGAAATAAATAATTTTAATTTATCACAAATGGTTACCTAATACCTAACAATAGGAATTCTGAATAAATTAAATAGATTTTCTGAGCGAGAATGTGCCTTAAACTTTAAATATATACTGGAAACATATTAATTGGGCTTTACGGCAATAAACCTACTTGAAGACGAGAACTCGTGTAATCTGAGTTGTAGTTGATGCTGCAGGGCTGTTTGAGAGCGAGGTAACATTGATGGACCTGAGCCCTGGAGGGTACATGGTGTCTCAAGACCACGTATTGGTAACGGGTCTCTTTTTTTTTATTTTAAGAAACTATTAAACATGTGGGCAGTGTACTTATCTATGATAAAATTCCGCCCTACTGACGATGTCTGTCGATTACTTTCAAGAAATCACATTGAAAAACAATTTCGGAGCCTTCTTACGTAGAGAAATGCGGCCTTTTTCAAAGAGTTGTTTCTCAAAATATGTAGGCTATGGTACTCTAAAGATCAGCATTGTACTTTGCTGCTGACTGTTTACAAATAAAGGCTGTTCACGATAAAGTGAGCACTTTTGATATCAACCTTAGAATAAAGTCACTACCCCTACCTCCTTATATTTTAACGGGCGCCCTTAGTGGCATGCCCGGGTGCGACCCCGCTGGGAATCGAACCCGATTCGCCTTGGTGGGAGGCGAATAGTCTAACCACTAAAGAAAGAAATCTGTTTAGGTTTGTGTCAAATAGTGTATGTACTCGGATTCAAATTCAAACTTGGCGCCAACTGTTGCAAGTGCCATGGCCGGCGGCCATCTTGACTTGTGGTGCTATCTATGAATGAAAGCAGTTAGTTACCGCTACTCCGTGGTGCTGGACGTCACGCAGTTGGAATGTGTTACAAATTATATTGTGTGGAAACAAAATTTATAAACTTAAGTGTTATAAATTGGCAAACAGAGTACGATGCAACAGAAACCGGCCTAAATACTAAAAATTATATTAAAACTATACAACATAGGTACGAAAGTAAAAGCAATATAAAAGTGTGTTGAAAGTAATAACGGGACACTGTCAAATTAAAGAATATTTAGCTAAAATAAATAAAATAGAAGACACGGGTGTCAATGTGAAAAGGGAGCTCAGGCGGTGTACCATATTCTGTACTTGTGTAACATGTTTAAAGAAGAAAGGAAAGAATTAGAACAGAAATTAAAACCTTTTAATCACAAATGGTCATTACAGATATATATATGTGTGTGTGATAAGGAAATTGTATAAATAATAAATTAAAGTATTAGTAAAATATATGATTTGGTAAAAATTATGAATGATGATTTAACTGAGTAGTCTAGGGAGCGGATGAGAGTGTGCTGGAACTAATGGAATTATTGAGTGAGTGTTTGTGTTTGTCTAGTGTTTTATCATTTAAATTAAATAGGAATTCTGAATAACTCTCTCTTTTAGATAAGAAACAGAATTTTCAGTAAATATTGAAGTTTTGCAGGATAACAGCGGGGGAAGAAAAATTGAAAAGCTCCAAACACGAAAAAATTATAAAGAAGAACACGATATTTGAAATTAATGGAAGAAGATTGAAGAAATTTGGGGAAAAATAGAACAAGAAGGAGGAAGAGAAGAAGAAGAGAAAGAAGAGGAGGAAATAAAATGGGGAGGAGAACAGAGAAGGAAAGTGGAATAACATCAGAAGAGGGAAAAAGAGGAGAGAATCAGCAAGAAAAAGAAGAAAGACAAGATCTGAAACGGATGAAAGAACGGAAGGAACTGCGGAGAAGAAAATGTAAATGAGGAAAAGATGTGATTTGTGATAATATGTTGGTTGATGTCTGTGTATGTATCTTTGTAAAAAAAAAAAAAAAAAGGGGGGGGGCGTAGGTACCGAGCTCCATTCCCCCGCCCGCCGGGAAACTAATGCCAGGGTGTCCAGAAGGGGTGCTTCGATGTCCTGGATGATGCTTAGGTTGGAGCAGAACGGCGGGCGTGGGAAAACAAAAATAAAAATAACAAAATAGAATAGTACAGATAGGGAGGGGACTGGGGCCTTGGGGTTCGTGGACGGAGTCATTCGACCGTTGGGTGCCATAGCGGACCGGCTGAAAGGCTAGTTAGCTGTGTGCGGGCCCGACGGCGTCTGGTCGCGCGAGCGGATTCGTGGGAACCCCGGTCCCTGGTATGTTCCGGCGGGGGCGGCGAAATGGGAGGCGGCCGAAAGGATACCCGCCGGGGAGCTGTCTCGGTCGGGGCAGAATAGCTCACCACCTTCCTAGGAAGTGTGAATGATACATTTGAATAGAAATAGAATTTGTAGCTTAAATTACGGGCGCCCAGGCTAACAGCCACCCTCCCACAAAAAAAAATAAAATATGAATCTATATAACTATTATACTGTTTGTTAAATTGTAGTAGCCATGATAGAATTGAACTCCCTGGATGGCTGTACTGCTAAGTATTGTTATTGAAATAAATTTAAAAAAATGGCTTACCACTACACCACCGTGGACCCGCTTGTATAGTTGGTGTCTTCAGATTATACCAAAAAATAAGATGGAAAATACTTTTTTATTTTAAGACGAAACCCGCCAAACTATTCCTGCCACGTAAGTCCTGGCACGGCAGGGCGCTGGAGACGACGAGAATTGGATTGAAGCAGGGAACCTTATGTGGTCGCTGTGTTTCTTTTTAATACAAGTGTCGAGCCAGTCTTGCACAGAGGAGTGTACCCGCCCGTTCAGAACTACTCTGAGGTAACCGAATTGTTTCGTTTAGAGTTGTTTCTGCAAGTTACCGATCCCCGTTAGTGGGTGTGGACCACACCAGCCTTTTTGACTATCGTAGCAGACCTCTCGAAAGAAGACAAGAGGAATGTGAAAATGTTTTGCTGGCCAGATAATGGACCTTTGACGACCTTGTCCTTTGTGCGCCGAGTCAGGTCAGATCCAAGTGATACTAGGCTATAGATAGAAGATAAAAATACCACAACACACAGAAAAAAGTTTCATGTCGTGCCATTATTCATTTTACTACAACATGAATTTTTTGTTGTCTGTGACACGTCAGTAAGCAATGTTGCTTTTAATGCAATATACTGCTAAACTGTTAGTGTTACTGTAACAAACATTAACTCCTCATTGTACCGGCAACAATAACGTGGTGTTTATGTTTCTGCAAGACAAATTTTCTGTTGCGGCAGAACAATTGTTGTGTTGTATTGATAACATTTGTGTTAAAAATCTTCTTGCATTGTTTTTCTGCTTCAAATAAACACTTAAGAGTAAAATAAACTAAGTACAGTTATTTTTTCACAAAAAGAAATATTACTAACGAGTTAGGTTGCCAGCTCCAGGCTTCGAGTTTTAAGGTCTGACTACGATTAAGAACGTATACGTAACGATGGTGTACGTATCAAGATGAGAGTAGATACTTTTTACAGCACTGTTCATTATCATTGTGTACGTGAACAGTCGTGGCATACACTATAACTATCAACCATGCCCCCCCCCCGTACCGGGTCACCGAATTTTCGCAATTGGGAATCGTGCCGGACGATGCCGTTGGTCGGTGGGTTTCCTCGGGAATCTCCCGTTTCCTCAGCCCCTTCATTCCGGCGTCTCTCCATATTCACTTCAATCACCCTCATCGGCTCTGAAGACCCCGATGTTAAGAGCCGCCCACATATCTTCACTTCACATCAACCATGCCGTAAAGAATACCTACTTTCACTTCGATACGTACACGTTCTTTACGCATACGTTTTTCACCGTAAACCGACCTTTAGGGTGGCAGCTCCAGCGAGTTAAAGAAATAGTTTTACAGCTGGGTTCACAATGAAAAAAACTTATGCATAAAAAACATAAAGATCAAAATGAAAGTATGTTTTCTTTATGGCACGGTCCGTGGTCGTCGTGTATGTAAACAGCTCTTACGTAAACGATGACCATGAACCGCGTCGTAAAGAATACCTTCTTTCATTTTGATACGCCTTCAGTTTCGACACTGTATTGCGATTGTAATGTTAAACTGCAATTGCAATGTTTGACTTTATGCGGATGAAATTGATTTTTTTTTTTTTTGGCGTTATGCATATTAGAGTACGAATTGGTATTTTAGTTAATACATTTAGGCTCCTAACAATTTCGAGTTTCCCCTTGACTGACGCAGGAGTAAAGTAATTAGGACCATGGCAATGTATATTTTATGTACTTGTGGCAGAAGGATACAAAAGTGTTCAATTAACCGCGAACAACCTATATTCAATGTGGTGTCTGTTCCTGCCAGGGATGGAAACTGTGGAAGTTAAAAATATAGTACCTGAAGATGAAAATTATAGTATTTTGTACAAAATTATAGTACACTCAATAATATTGTAAACAAGTAATTTACAAAGTAAATTTAGAAACGACAGTAGAATATGCACAAGTCAACTATCAGCATATTATGTGACAATTAAAATAAATGTATGAAATTTATATGACACATAAGTAAATTAAAGGGGAGTTTGTTTACAAGAATACATAAAAAGTATTACTCTAAATGTAAAAAAAAAAAAAAAAAAAAAAAAAAAAATTATCATAAAATACATCCCATATAAGGTTGTATTCGGGTTACGTGCTGCCGAAATTAAGATTGCTTGTTTCCCGAAATTTTGAACACCATAAGAAATTACGTACAGAAGATTACACAACTCCTACATTTTCTTCAATTTCTTGCGTATTGTTTTCTACCTTGCTGATAGCTGACTGATAATTTTTTTTTGTCGTCATGCATGACATTTACGTGGTTGGTTTAAAACTAACACAACTTCCACCATTTGCTAATAAAAAAACTCGCTACATTCTAGTGTGTTTTTATCATTTTGTAGGATAATTGTCGCACAAACCAAAATTTAAAAAAGTACAATACGAATAGAAAAATTATAGAATGGTTCCTTTAAACGTATAGTATTTTGCGTACTTTTGCTATAGTACATCGTATGAAGCTCAAAATTGTAGTACAAATACTATACTAATAGTACAATTTCCATCCGTGGTTCCTGCTGGTAAAGGCTTGCGGCCTCGGCTAGTGCTCTTGCCGCAGGCGGATCCTAGCCGCTGCGATGTCAACGTTAGCAGTATCTTCTGCTGACAGGCTGCTTCGCTTTGCTCGCTCGCAGACTTACGTTCCACGCGTGTCAGCTTCAGCCTCGCCTCACATCTCTTGGTCTGGAGCACATCTCGAAACTACTCACATGTGTTGTGTAGAGGCGACAGATCACTTTAGCAACCCCCACCCCCCTTCCATTCACTTTTGAGAATGAGATGTACCCATGCGTTTTTTTTTTTTTTTTTGTAATAGTTCTTTACGCGAATACGCGTATCTCGGTAAATAAATGCTCTGCAAATACAACTTTATTTTCGGGAAGTATAAAAAACAATTATCTATGCCCCTATTTTTTTATTTCGTAAAATTAAGTGTATTCTTGGAGAAAATAATTCGTCAAAAAAGTTCAAATATCGCATTTTTAAAGCTCATCTATGCAATTTACTTGAGCAGTAAGAGAAAAGCACAAAGACACGGGCGTAGTTTAATCTGTGGTCTTTCATCGCGTGTAATAAAACCCCACTGTTACAGATATTATTTGTACAGTACAGCGTCACGACGGAAACACTGCACGCCTTGAGCGTAGGAGCGATGAGGCGCTAGGCGTGCGCGTTAGTGTCGCCCGTATCGCTCCCTCGCTTCTTGAACTTTGACGCGGGGGTCCATCCCACTCTTAAAACCACAAATCCACCCTTTGTCGGTGGGTGTTGGGGGGGGGGGGGGGTAGGCAGGTGGGATGGTGCAAAAATTTGCATTGATTTTGACTGCAGGTTAGGAAAATTAATTCTGCGTCGTGACTCCTTAATAGCAAAAACAAAAATTAATTTTAATTTAACTAAACATTTGTTCACTGATTTTTTTTTATATACGTTGTAATGTTAATGTTCATCCGGGTAACATAATTGTGTTCCTAGCAATTTCGTAGTGTAACGTGATGGCAACGTTAATTTTCACATGCGATGAAAGGATACACAGTGGTCGGAAAGTAGAACTGAATAGGGCTTTCAGGACTACTAGTTCAACCACGAACGCAACTATAAACGAGGGATTTAATGGTATTTTGGTAGGATGCCTCGAGATTGTTCGTCGTAGGTTTTCAGGAGCCTGTTGATAATTGTGTGTGGCTACTTATCGCGGGTTCCGTTTAGCACGCTCTGTACCAAGTCACCAACTCCTCACGCATGTAGAGACATCCGAACTATAGCTGTTTGACGGTAATTTGGGCGTTTTTAAAATCCACCCTTCAAAATAAAAAATATCCTAGACTACTTGCATGAAATCGTAGCACCGCCTGGAATACTTGCAGTAATGTTGACGACAAAATAAGAACCGTGTAGGCTATTCGCGGTCTTCACACAGTTTTAATCAGACCTTTGATATCCCCCTCACCCCTAAATGAATGACGCATTGGTTGTTTCCTGAATATGCAATGTATCGCAAGTGTTTTATGCTTGTGTTAACATAAAAGTACCTTATTTTTTATTACATTAAACTTTTACTTATATTATACTACAGGATGATTCGCAATTAGACCGACAAACTTCGGGAGGTGATTCTTCATGAAAAAGTAAAAGATATGTGACACTATACCTAAGCCAAATATTAAGAGAGGTACGAGCCCTTAAAAAACGAAGTTTTAAACCGTATTAGTGGAAAATATCGGTAACGAAGTAAAATACAATGACAACTTTCGGAGCATTATTGAATGTTATCGGTATCTTCAACGTAAGAGCCGATATTTTGCACAAATACGGCTTAAAATCTCGGTTTTTTAAGGGCTCATACCTCCCTTAATATTCGGTTTAGGTATAAAGTGTCACATACGTTTTCCTTTTACTTTTCCATGAAGAATCACCTCCAGAAGTTTGTCGGTCTAATTGAGAATCATTCTGTATAACCTATAATATTTCATTTATAATTACTATGACTAAAAGCGGGAAGAAAATAGGTGTGTTGGTAATGCTTAGTAAGAAATAGTCCTTATTGTAAATTTTATTACAGTGAGTGCGCACGAATGCGGTGCATTGTCCCTCTGGTGTAATTTCCTAGACATAGTTAAACTTTGTTTGCACGAGGCGTAGGAATGTCCTGGAAGTAGAACTTTAGCAGGGCTTCAGAAAAGTGTGAACTAACCTTGATTGAATTATAGTTCGTATCTTAACGTCACACTGCTAGTGTAAAAATTTCCATCAGTGGCATTTTTTGTTTAACATGCATTCACCGTCGATCTTAGTTTCTTTTTTGTATTGAAGTTTCCGTGTGCTGCGTTGATAATTTGACAAGTAGCCGAACATATTGCAATGAAATTGTGCAGGCGCACACATTCTCGAGGGCTGTGGCGTAGACTCTTGTCATTAGATTGCCTTACAGTAGAAAAATTTAGAATGTAACTCTTAATGTCTGCGAAAAATTGCCGATTTCGTTTTTTCACAGTAGCTTTTGAATGAGAAAGAAACTATTGTTCACTGACTCATCGATACTATTGTTCTTTAGAAATGAACACTTTATTTTCGATTGGCAGGTTTCAAGTTACAATGCACTCACCAGTAAGCAATAAAAAAAAAAACGTCGGTATGCCGTGTGGTTTGAAGATAAAGTGGATCAAATCGAACATATTTGTTCCTGAATTGTATTCGTGTTATGATTCTGCTGTGTGTAAAACGACAGTTTTCTTTTTTAAAAAGGTTGTACTAAATATATTTTTCCACCAAGAGACTGTTGTGTTTGTAATGTTCGTTTTAAAAAAAGCTCAGGGAAGTTGCAAATCGTCTCTTATAACTTTCAGGTACTAAACGACGAAGTTAACGATCGGCTAATTAAAAATAACAGTAATTTTTGTCTTAATACTAACCTACTATTTTTGCTGTGGTTGTGATTGTTATAAATGGCCATGCCAGAATTTTTATTTCAAACGTTTTGTTCTTTGGCTTTAAGAAGACAAACTGACGTAATTCTGATTATAATCATATTTTAACTACGCAGTCTTCACTCGATTTGTACAGTGAACCTCATTTTTCTTGGCATACTTGTTGTAGAAACTACGTTAATTTTTTTTATTATTATTATTATTATTTTTTTTTTTTTTTTTTTTTTTTTTTTTTTTTTTTTTTTTTTTTTTTTTTTTTTTTTTTCAGAAAATTCCGATAGAAATTTATCCAGAGGTGCCCGTATACTTTCCGTAAAATTACGGACACATCGATTAAAAAAAAAAAACAGACTTTTCCGTAAATTTGACAATACTTCCTGTGAAGTTACGGAACCTCTCCGTTAATTTCCTAGTTAGTTTTCTGTGCGTCCAGTTTATAAAATAAAGAGAGATAACGAAAAGTCTTTAATTTTCGTTATGTTGGTGTTTAACTGTGTATAAAAATATATTTAATAAAGTTAAAATATTTTATACTTGAGCTATATTTGAACCCGAGTCAAAGAGTTTCAAGTCCACTAGTTTACCCACTAACCTATAACTTTTACATACTGTTTACAGTATAACTTTGGTATTTCTACTGGTCACACAAGCAACTTTGTCAGTTTCTATTAAAGTTAGTGCATATTCAGTGTTGCTAAGTTCTAGCTTGGTGCTACTTTCTATTAAAGTTAGTGCATATTCAGTGTTGCTAAGTTACATAGACGCTTGGTGCTACTTTCTATTAAAGTTAGTGCATATTCAGTGTTGCTAAGTTATATAGACGCTTGGTGCTACTTTCTATTAAAGTTAGTGCATATTCAGTTTTGCTAAGTTATATAGACGCTTGGTGGTACTTTCTATTAAAGTTAGTGCATATTCAGTTTTGCTAAGTTATATAGACGCTTGGTGGTACTTTCTATTAAAGTTAGTGCATATTCAGTGTTGCTAAGTTATATAGACGCCTGGTGCTACTTTTTATTAAAGTTCAAACTACTAGGTCGCAGTGGCGTGGATAACCTTAACTGCCGCAGAAAAAAAAAAACATTTTCTGATTACAGCAGCGAAGAAAGCTTCGTGTAGTCTCGCCATTGTTCGTCCCCGAAACCCGAAGCTGTAGGAAATACGGAAATTTTCGGTGTTTTTTTATTTACGGACGTATCTGCGTTTTTCGTCATTACGGATAATTCGCGTTTAAGGACTGCATCACACGAATTTCTGATCAAAACTACGTAGAAAATACTCTTTGGTAAAAATACACAAGGCCCTTCGTTTATGGCAAAAACGACAGCGATGGTCCAAAATTCACTGTAGCAAACACGTGGTGTTACAGTTAGATAAGTGTGAGGTGATGTGGCAATACTGCAACTAATGTGTCGCTCGTGAGGCACACGGCAAGGGAGAGAGCCGAGGTCATTAGTGCCAAAGATGTCATGGAGTTCGCATGCAGTGAATACTAGGACGTGGCAATGGCCATGGGTGCATCGGGCGGCCAAGGTCAATGCATCCTGCATACATACAACGTGCGGGAGAGTGCATTGCTATGGGCATAGCAAACTCCGGACACCTGTTACGACGTTTCGACTTAATACATGCTGATGCTGTGCTTAATGTCAAATAGTAATTTTATTTACTTTAATGTCGTTTCTCAAACTAAGGGTCTTACACTTTTTACTAAAGAATGTTTTCCACTTAGTTTTGATCACAGATTCGCGAATTTTCTGACATTTTGTATTTACTGTAAATTTCCGTACATATTTACGTATGTACGGAAATTCTTAACAGTGTAGGCGTAGCATGATTTGGTGGCTTCATGCAATTTTCAGCACTCTTTGAAACTGCTTTATCTGTCCGTATTAAAATGTGCATTTAGATGAACAGATATGCCTTTGTCATGTTGAATTAATACAGTAGTTCCCATAATTTATAAGGATTTTGATTTTCGTGTAAAAAAATATGGACAGTAGTAGCGTAATTTATTTTGTCTCCTTTTTTTAAATTTTAACTTCTTTATTATACATTATTAGCAGTTAAATTATAAATACTTCCCTATTAGCGTGTAGTAACACCTTTCACCCAGATGACGCCTGTTATGCGGCATGGCATGGACTCCACAAGTTACCGGAAGCGGTCGGGAACCACACTGATCCATTACCGAGTGCACAGTCTTCCACGATGCATGGATATAAGTCGAAGCAGAATCCACGGAGCACGCATCCCTTTCGACGGTGTTTATCCAACCACTCGGCCAAAATGCGGGAGCGGCGGGCTGGTGAATGGTGAAGTATACAAATATCTCTAAGCACTTGTTTACAAATCAGTTTTCTAACCACCGGCAGTGGCGACTGGCGATATCGGTCTACCTCATCTTTAGTCTATGCCGTAGGCCAGCACTGAAATGGTGAGTGATCAGCTGTTCTGGTTGCCAGCCCAGCTAGCTGACGGTGACCTCCTGTCATTGAAAACTCGTATGCCACGGTTGTCCCTGGCAGCGGTGTTTTAATCCAAATCCATGTACGCGTGTTATACTCTTGATACAGTGTCGTATGGAAATCCCCGGTGCCTGCACGACTTCGGAAATGGAGTGCCCCATGCGTCTGGTCCCGACGATCTTGCCATGATCGAATGCGCCGAGATCTTGTTTCTTCCCCATCATGTGCTCGGCTCTTACTCAGACGGTCGGTAAGATCTGACGATATTTTTGCCATGCGTGGCTGGCCACTATTTCGTTCGACGGGGCGACCACAGCGCCGTTTCGCCAACACTGCTCGTGAGTCTATGTACTGTAGTAACCTTCAAAATTATCTGTTAGTTTAATTAAAAGTATATTAATTGTAACAACAGTCAACCTTACTCAAATGCAGAAAAATGGTAGGTTTTATTCTGTGTAACTCAGTGTGAAAAAAAAAAGTGAAATAGGAATAATGATGAACAGCTGTGAAATATATATAGCGTCCGGAGCGGTTTTCCCATATTAAACCGAACCGCTCCGATCACATTTTTCACAAACTCTCAACCCGTGTTGAGCTCTTTCACTTTAAAATTAAATCAGTGATTTTATCATGTGAAATTATAATAATTATGCTGATGGTCTTGTATAAAATTAGCGGAATTCATTAGAAATCAGTGGCGTAGCAACTGTGGAATTAAGGGGTGGGGGAGGTTGGGTATACATGGCTCCTTATAATTATTATATGCCTCCATAACGAGAGTTAATTAATAGGCACCTATACTGTCTTTGTTTACTGAGATACGTTGATATTTTGTATACTTTTGTATTCTGATACTTATTTACATATTCGCTTAGGTTGTAGACTCTTCCCTAACTTTTATGTAGCACGTAATTTAGGTTTCAGTCGCTCACCAAGATGAAATTTATAAGGAAAGCGAAAAGAGCTTAAGAGGAGCGGCTGAAAGCTTGCCCCCCCCCCCCCCCCAATTTCTCCGTAGAGGCAGGTAGTTAGTTGGGCTGAACGTCTTGTCGACAGCGAGGTCATTAGAGACGGTGCAAGTTGCACAGGGAAGAGCAATTGAGAAGGAATCGGCCATGGCCTTTGTTAGGGACCCATCCCATGGAGTGATTTTGGAAAACCACGGAAAACCGAAATCAGGATAACACGAGTGGGAATCGAACCCGGGTCCTCCCGAATGCGAGTCACCACTGCGCCACCTCGCTCGGTAGCTCCCTGGGGGACTCCTAAAGGCGAGACCATCCTAAGATGGAGACCTTTAGCCACTGCTGGGAATCAATGTCCGACGTCATGGTTTTTATAGTAAAGCGGAAAACATAGTTCAATCGGTAGTAATTCGACGACTGAAATAATTAGCATAACTTCATCGGTTCCAGCGGAATAGCTTTCGCTGATTTATAGTTAAGTCTCACTCGTTATGGAGCAGCTCATCATTGTCATATATAAATAGAGCATGCACAGCATGTGTTAAGTTGTAATTAAGATGGTAATTCCGATTGAGATTATATAAAGTGCGCTCCCCTATATAGTACAACGATCTACGCTAGTGTAAATTACAATTAAAATGTATTATTTTCAGCAGTATTGATTGCCTTTTATTATCGACATACCACGAAGAAGTTTCTACTTTGCATGAAGTATACAGGTGACTAGACAAACCTTTTTGTACAGTTCAAACTGAATAACATTTTACTAAGTGGAAAAAAAAATGTAATTTATGCAAGAAGTTTCGGTAGGTCTGAATTTAAAGAGAGAGACAAAACCAGCTTGTGTAAGCCTATTATTACGTGAAAAAGTTGCATTTATGGAACATTTTCTGTCATACGTTATCATAACAAAAGCTAACAAGTGTTATTTTTTATGTTGCTTATTAATTATTTCACTCTGGTGTTCTCATCGACTGCCCTGAACATTATTTAACCTTAACGTAGTCTAAAAACGGCGTGAAGATTTGTCACGTATACAGTATCAGAACCAGGAATATTACGGTCCGAGAGTAACTTCTGGCATTGTTTGTCTTGGATTTGTGAAACCTTTCAAACACTTTCTTTCCACCTGTACACGCGATAAGTGTAAATTAATTTAGGCGACTTTAGCCCTATACAAATGTTTCAATTAATGCTGGGAAACTGACATGAATAATTATCCTTCGGCCCGTCTACGGCTTGCTTATAAGAAAGTTCTCTGTGGATTCTTCGTATCCGCTTTTCTCTCTCACTTCCCCGTGTGTTATTTTATTGAAGGAATGGAGCACTTCTCTTGCCATCCAATCCAACGACGTTACAAAAATAGAAGTTTTGAAGTCTTAATGAGCAAGCCGTTGGGTTTTATGTGAGGGCCAGAGACCTTTCGAATCTTTTTTAGTGCCGCCTACGATTCATTTATTGAAAGATCGATTCCCGCTTGCCTGCGAAGATGGGCAGAATCGCGCCCGATGGTTAAAGCGGCTAGCGGGGCAGGTAAAAGAAATTGAATGTGGCGTAGGTTTCGGATCGAATGAACGTGATGTCCATTAGGCAGTCAGTGTCGTTTTACTGCTAATGTTAAAAGTGGCAGAAAGAGCTTGCCCCCCCCCCCCCACCCCCGCCCCCCCTTATCTTTTACACAGACCTATTTAGCGTTTCGAGATAAACTTCTCACCATCTCACATCAAGTAAACGTGCATAAGTACATACGTTATTTTGCAAACGCAGTTGTTCTCCGCAAATGCTCATACATAATTTAGAATTTCTGTTGCTCTATGTATTTAAAATGGCAATCGCGCAGCGTGTCAAATTTGATGCACTTAACAAGGCACAGTTGACTTTTCGTCCAGACTTGAATATTTTTCAAATTCATTCAAAATTCAGTTAAACGAAAAACAGACATTTTACTTAACACGAAGGACTCTTTTATTTTGATTCTCATTTCTTTCTTTCGAGTTTTATTGTTTTCCTTCCTTCAGTGTTTATGTGAGCCAACGTTGCGAAACGAATTTTTGTAGTAATTTGAACTTCAATTTCATTTGTAAAACGACACAACATATAAAACTTAGTAATAAACACAATAAGAGTCTGTCAGCGGTAAAAAGGGCATATTTTAATATCTTAGTTGTTATAAGATGCCAAACATGCAACGTTAAACTAGCTAATTTTACGCCCTACGACTGAAAAGAGGAGAGTAAAAGAAAGATAATTGTCATAAAAGTGTTGTATGGTACATGCATATTGTACATAATATGTACAAAGAGTCAAAGTTTGTGTATTGTATTTATGTATGTAATGTATGCATGTTCTGGGTACAATTCTGCACCGTTCGACGGAGGTGGACCAAATATTCCAAGGATGCTCTTCAATATCCAACTTGAAATACCGAGTTGCCCGAAATGAGCTCCACCCCTTCCCAAATTGGACCCAAATCCCGCAAAACTCTTAAAATGGACATACATAAGTTATCTCAATTCTACACCGTTCGACAGATGTGTACCATATTTGGCAGAGATGTCCTTCAGTATCGAACTTAAAATACCACGTAGGCTAAAGTTGCGGGGACTGCAGTGGTGTTGTAGTCAGACCACTCGCTTTTTACCTAAGGTAACCGGGTTCGATTCCCGGTGAAATCGCTCCAGGATTTCCGCACGTGGGTATCATTGCAGAAGATGCCGCTGGTCGGCGGGTTTTCTCGGAGATCTCCCGTTTCCCCCTGACCTTGCATTGCTGCGCTGCTCCATACTCACCTCTCTCGATCCTCATCGGTTCTCAATGCCTCGATGTTAAGAGTCCTGTGTACTGAAACGTTTTCTGCGAAATCGTTGTTTGCGTGTAAACGCGTATCTCGGTAAATATAAGTTTTCGAAACATTACTTTTTGTCAGTAAGGATATAAAACAATTATCTATGGCCTATCTTTTTACGGTTTTCATATTAAGTGTATTCTTGGAGCAAAAATTCGTGGAAATGGCCAAATATCGCATATTTAAAACTTGCCTATGCAGTTTCCTTAAGCGGCAAGAGAAAAGTACAAAGTTACGGACGTAGTTTAATATGCGGGCTTTCATCGCGTGTAATAAAACCCCTATGTTACGGATATAATTTGCACAGTACAGCGTTACGACCGAAACACTGGCACGCCTTGCGCGTAGGAGCGATGAGGCACTAGGCGTGCGTGTGACTGTTGCCCGTATCGCTTCCTCGTTTCTTGACCTGGGACGCGCTGCTACATAGTCCCTTTAAGAGCCGCCCAAATTTCTCCACTCCATTCCGAAATTGCGTACATTCCGCACTCTCGTGCACCATCCAAACGGACCTCCTCCCTACGCAAGGTATGTCTTTAACTCACCGTCGCTGCAGCCACGGAGCTAATTAAATTAATTAGCCACCAGTGCACGTAGAACTACTGTTAATTATTTTCTGTCAACTTAGTGAAGTTTAGTGTATGCCCACCAGTCTGGGCGATATTCGTGATTTGATTCCTTTTATTCCTAAGTTGCAAAAAAAAAAACATTTCAAGAGCACAGTAATTTCACTAGTTATATGTAGCTCTAATAGGGACAGAGGAAAAAATATTTTGCTCTTTAATGAGCTGTTAGTCCCGCGGTAGGGGGAAATTACGTCCCCCAAGGCTTTGGCGTTTCGGTGACACCATCAAAATGTCGCCTACTGAACATGACTGGGACACTGTCACTCGGCAACTTGTTCGCCATTCTCATCCAGCAGCCAATAGCGAACATGAACACATCCAAGTGTTAGGTTAGCAATTACGCATTTCTCCGGAGAACCATAACGATCGACACTACTTGAAGTTTTAACATTAACAAAAAAAAAAGTAAAAAGTCCAAACAAATTCGAGTCAAAGAGTGCTGATTAATACGGCTACTTTATTCACAATCCCGGCGTCCTGGCGAACCCTACCATTAGATCAAGCACAACGGAAGTGATAGCAAAAATATCAATATAAATGAAAATTATATTAAACATGCCACCTACTATGTTACATTCTGGTAACGTAGATAAATTGCAGTGAAGTTATAGCAAATTTACATCGACACGAAGCGAAATATAGCAATATCTATCAAAGAAGTAAACAAACAATATATTGTTAAACTGTCGGTAATCTATTATTTTCTACCACGGGTTGTACACGAGTCGACATGGTTTATTGGTAATAGACACAATCGAATCAATGGGCACCGAAGCACACGGGTGGAAGTTTTCACAATAGCCAACTGAACAACTGACGCTGGGTGCAAAGTTACAATCATAGCAAGACCCCAGTGGAAAGAGGGCACACTGCCTCCCTTGATTAAAACTACGTTTCCTTCATTTGTCTTGGGATCGATGTCTCTCTTTGTCCACTTGCTGTGCTGTTAAAGGGTGTAAAGGTATCACTTTCGGCAGTGCTTTCAAATGTCCTGTACTGTTCATTCGGCTAGCTGCAAACGACTCATGCGAATGAGGTTTAGATAATGCCCATTGCACTTTCCTTGCATGGATCATCAATTACCCACCAAAAATAGTTTCCTGGGTTACTGGGATGAAAATACAGTCAACGATTCTCTTACCTGTAAGAATGTATGGAAACAGGTCAGCGCTGATCAATACATCAATGGATGCAGGAGTGGCATACGCGGGGTCAGCCAGTTGATGGTTAACGTGTTCCTAGTCGGCAGTGCATATTTGATTTTTTAGCAGTTCACCTGCCATGTTATCCAATCATACGAATTAATGGGATCTGTGGTTTTCGTGTTCCTACTGGTTTTACTTAGCATTCTACTACTCCCCTTGCTGTCGCGAGTAAGGTCTCAAAAAACCAAAGGAATATATAGTTTACTAGACAGACACTTGTGACTAATACAGTCATTTGTTAAAGTTGACTAGCTGGTACAGCCGAGAAGTGCTTGCATTCTGTGTGAAGCGCCAACATTATATTTTGTCTCTTACCATAGCTGTGGACAGTAACATAATGTGAGTTGAGTTGAGAGATTTGGGCGACTCTTAACGTCAAGGTCTTGAGAGCTGACGAGGGTGAAGTGAGGTGAGTATGTAGCAGTGCCGGATTGCGAGGGCAGGGAAACGGGAGATCCCCGAGGAAACCTGCCGATCAGTGGCATCGCCCGGCACGTTTCCCCACATGTGAAAATCCGGGAGTGACCCCACCGGAAATCGAATCCGGTTAGCCTTGGTAGGAGGCAAGTAGTCTCAACACTATACCACCGTGGCCACTAACACAATTTAAGGATCATGTCTTGTACTAGTCCTGGCAGCAAAAATGGATAAAAGATGGGGAATGATTTGCCATCATTAAAGTGACGGGATTATCCTTGGGAAGACTTCCATTTGCTGGGTTGTCAGTCACTGGGTCACCAAACTGAACCAATGAACGGTGTCTAGTTTGGCATGATGAACAATTTTCTTTCGAGTGACACTGTTTTGTCTGATGAGAAGCTTCAGACTCCTGGCATGATAGTGCTGCATTGCTGGGTAGTCTAAAAATTGTATACTCTTTTACAGCTTATGCTTACTAGTATACAGATAACACATCTTGAATCAGCAGAGCGTCTAACAAATAATGAGGTTTTACGAGCCGGGCGATGCATAGTTTGATGCTGTGACAACTTGGTCTGAGACTCCAGCTTCGAGGCAGCAGATGACATAAATTCCGAAGAGTGAAGCTTGATGATGACTCTCCAAGAACGATAAAAATCAACTGAATGTTGGCAACTTTCTTACCTCTCCTCTAATATGTGACTCCCGCCGTTGCTCTACATGGCTGCCCAACTTACTTTCCAAAAGGCATAGTAACAGTGAATCCCAAGAATATGTATTTCAATTTTAAATTCGAAGACTACAATGCTGCTACATGCTCGATCAGTAATGCTGCAAAAGTAATGATTGTCTGGGGTTCACAGACAAACAGCCGAGGTTTGCAAAATGACGTCTAAATTATGGAACACAGTGTGCCTTATACTATCGAATCTCACATCAACTAGCTGCCAAGCAGCCACAAACTTATCTGCTGTCAATTACAGGTCTCGGATCAACGAGATAGTGTGCCTTATACTATCGAATCTCACATCAACTAGCTGCCAAGCAGCCACAAACTTATCTGCTGTCAAATACAGGTCTCGGATCAACGAGAATGGTCCAGATGATGATGAAGATTTCAAGCGTGACAACTTTTCAAGATTTCTGAGAGGTTCGTTATTCACAATTGGTGTAGAGAGACCTATTATACACTTCATCGAAATCGCCTGCTTGTGGTGGCCTTTATCGAAAGTTTATTCATTTTCCTTAAGCAACTTTGCGGCAAATCCTGACATGTTCTAAAGAACAACTGCTTTGAGACGAATTGTTTAGAACAGCATCGACCAAAGATGCTGTTCTTAGTAATCTGTACCCTGGCACGTTACAGTCGCCTTGTCAACATTCCGAGTTTGTCATCCATCAAAACGAGAAGCGTGAACCACGCGAGTATTTAGTGTAAGGGCACGTTCGGGATATTGATCACATGGGCGAGAAGTTATGCTGGGAATAAACAGCGTTGAACTAAACTTCTCGTCACTATAATTTAATTACAAATGAGCAATACCGTCAAACGGCGTGTGTAGGTTTAAAACTTCCATTACAGTTCAGAAAGTTTGCTAGAATTCTTTGCACAGTGCTCCGCTGTCATTACTCTTAGTGCTCCGGTGAGTGCGTATGTCAGCTAGTACGCATTTACGAATAGCGATATTCTCCGAAGTCAGATATGGTAAGTTGTTATGATGGCGTGAACAGGGATTAGTTCTACGGCCTGCCTGAACGCGCCATAACACACGATCTGTAGTCAGGAAAGCCAGTTGCAGCAATCAGGACGATCATTGCCGAAACCCCGGTATAAATGCAGATTACATGACACGATAGTTCTTCAAATAATTCATCAGTAATGAACGGGCGACACGAGCAACAAAACTGGTTAATATTACGCCCGAGTGGACCAAAATGTTGCGTTGACAATGACGCATTTATCTAGAGGACCCTGTATATGCTTGAGGCTTAACATTCAATAAGACTAAAATCCACCAACTTTAAGTCAAAGAATACGGATGACTGCTACTATATTCACGATCCCGCCATCTTGGTGAACCCCACAATGACGTTATAAGCACAATACGAGCGCTGGCAAAAACATCCAAATAATAGAGAGTCAGGCATGTCTTAATCGATGCCACTGTGTGTGGCAGCACTTATGACAGTAGAGGCTTTATAACATACTGACTTTATGCAATTAATGGTGTTGCATTGCTCTGAAGCTGTAATAGTTCAATCTATAACACTATTTTGTGTAGTAACGAATATGCACTCCAGAGTGTTTGTCAGCAAGTTTTAGGTTATAACACACTAATTTGCAATAGGCTTAATTATAGTATGTTTGAACCATTTAGTGATAAAATAATGAATAAGGTAAACAAAATGTTTGTCTTCATTTCTGAAACGATGTATGTAATGCATCATAAACCAGCAGTGAAGCTATTATAAAAAAGAATTTACATTTAAGAGTCAATAAAACAGTGTGTGCTATGAGAAGGGAGAGAATGTACCATGAAAATATTGAAGCTACCGCAAGAAGTCAGTTTGAAGTGTCTTGTAGAGCTGTAGGCTGAGTCACGGATAATGTTCACTTATGTTATATGCTGTTTCTCTCTATCAGTTGATTAATTTTTCTTGGATAATTAGGGACTGTGAGCGCCTCACGTTTATGTTGTGCAGCACAAACGTGAAACAGTAGCGATGTTGCCAGGACTGGCTCGCACGTGTTTTTATCACAGGGCTCTTCGGTTCGCTAGACTCACTTATTATTTGAAGTCGTGGTAGACACTTGGTTATCTGCTCCGTCCGCATGCTTCACAGTCTAAATATGAACAAGCGATGTCGGTGAAGTACTAGTTGCTAAACTCACTCGAGAAGCTGTTACGGAGTAGAGAATCTGCCGAATTGTCTGGGAACCATGTTTCTTGGGATAGTATCCGTAGTCTCCATGCCTCGGAGACACGACGTAAGACGTAATTTTTTCGTACACGTGTGTGTGCTTATAACGAAGCTTAGAGACTTCGTACCCAGTGTGCTACTGAGCAGGGTGGTCGTTAAAGGTGACGGCGTCCCGGGCAAACATATCTTCGGTCCCCCCCCCCCCCCCTTTTAGCCATACCCGCCGCGCGCGCTGTTTCGCAGTCCTCACTCAACGTAAACATATTGTTTGATCCTTTGGCAATTGAGTGGCGTAATTGAATTTTGAATATAGACGATAGATTCGGAGTTACAATGCCGAACTGTGTCCCCGATTTTGTTGTCATCGGGTTTTCTGGATTGCCTCCCACTATGGTTGCAAATTTAAAGACGTAGTCACGTCAAAACATAATACCATATGCATAGTTCTTTCACGATTTTTTACATCTTTTCTGAGATCCTCCGTAAGTTCTACTTCCGGGATATTCCTCCGCGTACGCATACGAATCTTAGCCTAGTTTAGAAAATTACACAAGAGTGTTTTATACCCGTGTTCATAAATTTATTTTTTCTGTTAAATTGAAATGTTATTCATATTTTAACTGTAAATTGTAATGTTGCATTTATAAATAATTTGAATAAAGACACTTGAGAAAACATGTATGTTGGTAACGCCTAGGGAGAAATAGTTCTCACGCAAAATATGATTACTACTGACTGCGCACGAATTCGGTGCGTTGTCCTCTGGTGTGATTTTCCAGACTTAGTTAAGCTTAGTTCGCAAGAGGCGGAGGAATATCCTGGAAGAAGAACTTCAGCAGGGCTTCAGAAAAGTCTGAAGTAACCGTGAATGGATTATAATAGAAAAGACAGGAAAAAGTGCCGCTTAGTATAACGCATCGGCAGGGTAAAGAGCGAACAGCTGGCTCAAGTATTAAAGTGATTATTAATATTTGTATTGACATTTTTCTCACTTGTGGTACCGTAGTTATTCTAAGAAATCAAAATGTATCTTTATGCTTTCCTAACATATTACTAAGAAAAATCGCTGGGCAAAAACCTTTCATCGAGTATCCCAGCGAAACAAAAGTAAACCTACTTTAATTCTCACTAAGCACTCAAACTGGCTAACCTTAGCATTCAAGAACGCCGAGAACAAATTCGGCGAATAATAACGTGGTTACGGGGACTATGTAGCTGCGCGTCCAAGGTCAAGAAGCTACGGAGCGATACGGGCGACACTAACACGCCTAACGCCTCATCGCTCCTACGCGCAAGGCGTGCAGTGTTTCCGTCGAAACGCTGTACTGTACCAATTAGATCTGTAACATAGGGGTTTTATTACACGCGATGAAAGCCCACAGATAAAACTACGTCGTTTACATTTGTACTTTTCTCTTGTCGCTTAAGAAAACTGCAGAGGCAAGTTTTAAAAATGCGATATTTATCCATTTTCACGACTTTTCTCCAAGAATACACGTAATATGACGGGAGTTAAAAAATAAGACCATAGATAATTGTTTTTTATTTTTTTTCTGACAAAAATTCATATTTCCAGAACTTTTATTTACCGAGACACGCGTTTACGCGCATAAACCTTGGGCGTGACACTCGGCTGAATGAATCGACGCCCTGGCTGATAAGTAATAATGTTGGGCAGTGCCTTGCAGGCTTCACCTATAGAAGTTTCGTTTGCTCACGTCTCATAACTTTCGCGTAGTTTAACTTTTGACTAAGAGTATCTACGACGCTCGTTTCAGTTTCTATCGACAGCTCTCGTCAAGATCAATCGATTGCGTGTGTAAAAATGTTTTAAGTGTTGTGGTTATGGGGAAATTGTACGAGTTTAGTGTAAAATACTAAGAAAACCAACCACGATGTCGACCTATACGCTTCAAAAAGCCAAGTTGAAATACAGAAATCGTATACGGTTGGAAAGAGCATCTCAAGAGCAATCCAGTGATACCCATAAATCCCCATATGATCGAGTGAAGGGGCGCCGGGAACGAAAAAATAGACATCAAGGTGTCCGAGCGCGTCAAAGTAGACGTATTCACGCAAAACAAAACGGTCGTGTCCCCAACACAGCCATACCCAATTTTTTCTGCAGACGTATTTGACTGTGTTTGCAAGCAGAATTAAGTGTGTTTGGTTACATCTCTGTAACTGAAAGCAAACATGAGAATCTAACCTCAAAAATACTCTCCCTTAATTATTTGCTTTCTCTTTCAACGCTAATTATGTTGAGTTATTTTAATTTTATACAGTTTGTCTTATTGAAATTGTAATAATATAACGAATATTACTTGTTGATCTGGTTTTCTATTTATTTCAACGAATGCAGAATATACAGCCAATTTCAGCAATCTTAATTAAACTGTTTACCTAATTCGTAGATGCCAGTCGGAGCACGAAACCGAAGAAAATACGTCCTGTCGTGCTATAGACAACTAGTTATTTTGAACAAGAAGTGACTGCAGTTCGATCATGTCCAGAGACAAGGGCCGCGGTTACACGGGATACAGAACTACTTCACTAAAACAAGTTCATATATTGAAGCGGTTACATTACCTTCGGACGAGTTCCGATCGCAGTTGTTTCTCGTTCAAAGTGAACAGTTTTCATAAGTAGTTTCCAACGACTTCTCTTCTCCTATTGACTGCTTCGAAGAAAACAAGCAGTGTAATAAATATTGCTCGATTTGGCGGGACTTCCTGCACTTGCTGTATCAAATTAAGTTTAAGTTCGAATGTACTAATACCCGCCCATTATGCCATTACAGTAAAATTGTAGGTTTCATAACAGTTAAGAAGATCGATAAAGATAGATGTTTGAGGCTATTGTAATTAAATATCATACATATTTTAAGTTTCATGTTTGTTGATGTTAGAATTTCCGTTGATTTCATTCTGCTTTGGATGTGTGACCACGAGAACACGTTTTGTTTATAAACTCGTTCAGACATGGCTACCGAATATATTTAGCTGAATGTTTAACATCACTCTTTTAACCACAGTCAGTGTAACGGGTTACAGAGCAGAAGATTTTTTTTTAGAAGTAAAGCACAGTAGTTCTGTGTTCCTTGTGACCGCAGCCTATCGTGACTGTTCTCACTGCTATTGTCAATCATGTTATAGTCTTTGCACAGTAAAGTGAGAACTTTTGAAAAATGTCACTGCCTCTACTTTGCACATATTTTAACGTGCACGTTGATTGGTGTGTGGGCCCAGTAAAGTTGTTAATGACGGAGGGGGAGTAGTGCCTTATTTTGCGGAATGGAATGGAACAGCATCGGAACTTGGAAGCAATTGTGTCAGCCTTCACTCGTGGGCCAGCGGATTCGCCTCCACCACTGGCAGCTTCTGGATGTCCAGCCGAGCGCTGCTCACCTACGACCGAGGAGATTTTGGTGGAGGGGGTGGCTACCCGACGCATTTCTCTCCCCCCTCTCCCCCTTCACACGTGACGTGGAGCTCCTGATGTCGGCGCAGAAGAGCGAAGATGGAATAGGTGCCATGACTGAGCTGCCCGGATTTCTTGCGCCCTCGGCTGGAAGCTTAAGGACCCTGCCTGAAGTCACTGCTGTCGATGTTGCTGTGCGGGTAGTCAGGCGGCCCGCCTATGGCAGTTCCACCTTAAGAGAGCATGTGCCTCTAACATGCTGGCCCAAAGCCCCGCCACCTCTCTACTAGAGTCTTCACTCACATATTAAACAGCATGGACTCCAAACCTGCTATCTCCTTTAGCATTTCCACTAGTGCTCCCACGAGTTTAACTCATTTCCTGTAGGCAAGGGTTTTACCGTATTTATGCGGGTTTTACCATGCTCCTTCTTAATGTAGCTTTAACTACACTACATTTAGGAGGTAGGTATGGCCCGAAAGTGATGGCCATGTCTACCCATTCCCTCTCGGCCGCGATGCCCGCCTCCTTGTATTCAATTCCCTCTCCTTTAGGTGTAAGGGGCTCAGCCCTGAGATGCAATTAGAACCTGACCCTACCTTCGAACTTACACTTAACACTTAGAATAAGGTAGTTGAGAAAAAAGAGCACTTTTGAAAGCCCTGCTTAAAATCTACTTGTATACACATTGCGTATCCCTCCGCCTTATGTAAAATTAACTTTGCCATAGGCACCATCACTTTGTCCATGCGTCGATCAGGTGAAACTGTGAAAATATTAGAAAAGTAAATATTTTACAAATCTGCTTATTTATACATTTCGATGTATTAAAAAATACAGAAAGCGAAATAAATAACTTAAGTTATCACAAATGGTTACCTAACACTTTTTATTCAACGTTAAGATATGTAACTACTTCCCCTCCATTGTTACCAACTTTACTGGGCGCATGGCGCTCAGTGCGCCCGTTAAGATATATGCAGGTAGGAGCAGTGGCATATTTCTAAGGTTGATTTCAAAAGTGCTCATTTTATCGTGAACAGCCTTTAAACATTTGTGAACACTCGAAATTATTTCTGTTGTTTTGTGTTTTATTAATACATTTCACGTGTGAGAAATGGGAAATGTTTTTAATTTACTTTCCTAAAGCCCATGTCACATTGTAAAACTTTCCCGTCATACTGCTTCCAGTAAGTTTGGTCAAATAAAGTTGGACAGTTGTGACGCCATTGAAACGTTATGAACGCCGCCATATTTGTTTGAGAAAGTTGAATGTTTTCGATTTCCGTCAAACATTTGAAGATTGAACCGATTATAATATTTATTTGATGTTTAACGGTCTCAGCCAATCACAATTGTGCGCGACAAAAATTGACGTCAAGAAACTATAAATTAACGAACAATTTCCGGAAACGAAATAAGTATTGGAGATAGTTATTTATGTAGAAGCTGTCTGAGCATGATTGCTATAAGTGAATATCGCACATAATATTACGAACCCAGAAGCATTAAATTTCATTGCGTAGAGAACATTTCTGATAAATAAAATTCTAATTTAGTAAAGAAGCGAAAATAAATTACAACATTCCTTACATTGATTCGTATAGTGGTCTGCATGGAAAAACAAAAGCAATATCTCACTATGGAAATAATTTGTAAATGATAGTTCAAATTTGATTCTCAGAGTAAAATGAGTTGACAGTGTGACGCATTTTCAAACACATTCAAGGTTATTTCATAACATTTACTGGGAGGAAAAATTTGATGGCCGTATTTTGTCTTCAAATTTTATCGTCCAATTTAGTTGAAGGCGACAATTTGACAGCGTGACAGGGGCTTAGTAATTAAACAGTTTCACTTGGCCGACGCATGAGTAAAGTGTTAAGGCTTGCGGTAATGTTAATTTTACATGTGGCGGAAAGATTCAATATATGCATACAAGTAGATCTTAAGCAGGGATTTCATAAAATGCTCAGTTTGCCGTGAACAGCCTATAGTACACAGCGTGTTAGTGCCGACAGGAGAGCTGCGAAGATGCTTGCTGCAGTACTTTTTTTTTCTTCGTTGCCACAGCTGAACGCGGTATGCCCAAGGGAGCGATAGAAGGGTTAATTTTAGGAAACTGTTCGGCCTGCGCCGCTATCGCCCGAATTGAGTGGCGCGCGGCTCACAAAGAAGCAGCACGAGTCCAACCCTTGCTTTATAAAAATATTTCTTAATGATCCAGAGTGGCGTAGGTAAAACATGGAAAAACAAAACTATCAGTAGATACCATTTTTTTTTTCAGAGACTACGGGGACGCTGCGAGTGGGAGGGGCTAAAGGCTGTTCACGATAAAGTAAGCACCTGTGAAATGAACCTTAGAAAATAGTCACTACCCCTGCTTGCATATATTTTAATGGGCGCACCGAGTGACATTCGCCCAGTAAAGTTGATAACGATAGATGGAAAGTAGTTCCATTTATTAACGTCGAATAAAAAGTGTTCGTTAACCATTTGTGATAACTTAAATAATTTCTTTAGCTTTCTTTTTTTTAAAAGCATCAAAGTCTAAAAATTAGAGTGTATGTAAAATATTTATTTTCGTAATAATTTCACACGTATTATTTGACAGATGTATGAATAAAGTGATGAGATCCATGGTAATAATAATACAAAACGTGCACACAAGTAGATCGTTAGCAGGGCTTTTGAAAGTGCGCATTTTACCGTGAACCAGCCTTTAAAAGAATGGATTTGTGTGTTTTAGCCGGCACGTTTGTTATAGGAAAAATTGGAAGTTCAGTATAATGGCATGTGTAGGCTGTTAGCGGCAAATTAATAATTTCTAAATTATCTTTCGGGATCTAATTTTTTGCTCATTTCTATCTTTCCGCCATATGCAAAATTAAAATTTGCATCGATCTGATAGTAGAATTCATGTCTCGTTCAAGTGAAATTCTGACAGTGTTAGGAACTTAAAATATGCTACTAACATGTTAAATCTCACCCTCATGAGCACGAAACGACCAGGAGTAAAGAATAATCCCAGTGTTCTCAACTCTAAACATTATAGTTTTGATATAACATGGAACGGCTGCCAACTTACTTCACTGTACGGCTGCCAACTTAAATGAGTGAGTGAATAAATTTGGGCGGCTCTTAACATCGGGGTCTTGAGAGCCGAGTTGGGTGAAGCGAGGTGAGTATAGAGCAGCGGCGGAATGAAAGGGCGGGGGAAACGGGAGATCCCCGAGAAAACCCGCGGACTAACGGCATCGTCCGGCACGATTCCCTCATGTGAAAATCCGAGGTTGACTCCGCCGGGAATCGAACCCGGTTCGCCTTGGTGGGCCAACTTAAATGGAAACACGCCAGGGAGTACGTCTGCAAAATATGTGCAGTTACTGGTTGGATATTTGTCTCAAAGGTAGATTGCAGAAGTACTCTCTTAATGCTAACGAGCTACTGTATAATAAAGTTTATCAGCAAGCCAGCAGTTTTTTTTTTTTTTTTAAGCTGCCAGAGCTCCTCGGAAATAATAAATAATAATTTTTATTATGATAAGTATGGCATTGCAACGTGTTAGACAGAATTTTAGTATAATTCTCATTGCGACTGTTTCAAGGCGATAATATTGGCTGAAATTATCACGTACTCGTTAAATAAATATTGTGCTCGAGTTAGTGAATAAAGTAACTAGTAAAAAATATATTTTTATTTGTCACGGGTTGCAGTAAGTATACAGCGTGTGTCAAACTTTGTGCCTATCTGCCAACCGAATTTTTTTTTTTTTTGCGGATGGATGTTTGACAATTGAATTTAAAAGTTTTTAATCGCTCTTTCTGCCTCGCCTTCCTCGTAACGGGAAGCGGAGGCCGGAAATTAAATCGTCCTGCGATTGGTCGGACCCGTAGGGCTGGCTCGAGGCGAGGAGTGCTTTTTGAGTTTCTTTCGCTAACAGGACATGTTTAATTTTACCTCAGGGTTGTGTTTAAAAAAAAATCTGTTCAGCAGCCACATGCATAGTAGACTGAATCGTCGTTTTAACATTAACTGAGCGACTTTTCACGGGCTAGATTATTCAATTTCCAGGTTTGAAACCCGGTCAAACTATTCTTCAAGCATAAAGCGGAAGCGATGATGAACCCAATAAATAAAACAAACGGGTTACTTTCTTACTAATGTTGCTGAGATACGGCTTTCTAGAGGCTGTTCACTGTAAAATGAGCACTTTTGAAAACCCTGCTTGAGATCTACTTGTACGCACTGTATGTATTTTTCCGCCTTATGTAAAATTAACATTGTCATGTGGTGTTATTGGAAAAGTAAAATGTAACAAATAGGGCCAACTTTACACTTAGATGCATTAGAAAAAAAAAAAACAGAAAGCGAAAAGATAATTTAAGTTATCGCAAATGGTTACCTCACACTTTTTATTCGACGTTAAGATACGGAACTACTTTCCATCCATTATTACTAACTTTACTGGGCGCATGCCACTCAGTGCGCCCAGTATATATGGAGGCAGGGATTTTTTTCTAAGTGGTCACTTCATCGTGAACAGTAGTAGTAGGCATATGGGGAAACGGGGACAGTGGCTGGGGCTTGTGGATCGTGAATTTGCCGGGCACCGGCCCCCATGCTGGATACCCGACTTGCACTCGGTCATTCCGCTATGTTGGTAGCCAGTACTCCGCCATCTTGGTATCCAGTACGCCACCATATTGGTAACCATTATGTCATTTTTGAAGCTCTTACATTCCTAGTGTACCCATTTTTCTCTTTCACCTTCGTTGAACGAAGGTCTTTGTTTTTTTCGTTTTTTTACTGGAGGCCGCCATCTTTGTTTACGTTTGTCTCTCACATCTGTCGCATGCCATCTGGTTTTTTCATTTGTTTCCCACGTTAGATCTGGCTTTGGCGCTGGTGTCGCTCTCGTTCGATTCTCGCATCTGTCACATGTGCTCCACTGAATTTAGCACGCCAGTGTTTCGGCCGCCATATTGGTTCTAGAATTGGCCGCTAGGGATGCTGCTTTTTAGAACTCAAAATACCATCTAGAATGGGCGCGGGATTGAACTGATGGACTGTGGGACGCCAGACTAACGCCTAATGCCTTAAACCACTCGGCTATCGCGTCATGTGCTGGGATAAGAGGTAATAAGTAGTATATAGCGTGGAGATGAATAAATATTATCTTACATCTCATTAAAGACATTACTTTTTTATTTCTTATATAATTTTTGAAGTATTTTATTTACATTTCAATTATTTTTTAAATATTTATTTATTTATTATTATATTTATAATAATTTTTTTTATTATTTTTGGCTTAACTTACATATGTATTGTTTAAGCTTTAACTTAATATACTATTTAAAAGTTTTATTTTATATATAATAATTCTTATTAAACTTTATAAAGTGTATGGAGTGATATGTCTACAGATGCGTATTTTTTTCATGCATATAAGAATAGTTGTCAGAATAGTTTATTACGTGACAGTGAAAAGTGCCATATTGAATGTTTATAAGCATATATAAAAACTGTTTTAGTAAATATATGCCAAGTGTTATATATTATGAGCGTTGGTTATTCACACTTTTTAGATTATTATTTATGTGTAATAATTTGTTTAATATCCCAGACTTAAGTATGTACATGTAGGGACTTCTATGTCGAACTTAGAAAAAACATTTCCTACGCCTATCTAATGTAATGCTTGTAAATTGTTTACGACACACCATCCCATAAAATGTTCAGTAACCACTTCATCTAACCTAAGATAACTTAACGTAAGTTTACCTAACCTAATGTCACCTAACCTAATGTCATCTAACCTAATGTCACCTAACATAACATAATCTAACCTAACCTAACTCAACCTAACTTAACCTAACCTAATTTAACATAATCTAACTTACCCTAACCTTAACCTAACTTCACCTTATATAACCTAACCCAATCATCGTGTAAGAACTCTGAATATATTTTTTATTTCTCTCGACATTCACTTAACCTAACCGCCATACTCTAGTCACCGTCAGACCTCTCTACACCTCCCCTCCTTCCAGCCTTACTTAACAACCATATCGAATTGTACAGAATACCAAAACAGATATAATACCTTTCACCATGACATTACCTTGCCTCAATCATGCTATTAACAATACAGTTCCATATCCACCACCATACCTCAGACTTGCTGATCAATAACAACAGTCAACTATATTGACTACCATTTCGTCCCTTCTAATTTTGTCAGTTACACATATAGACAAGCCATACCAGCTGCCGAACCAACTAAGTATTCCAACCATGCTATCATAAGATCAATACTATTAATTTAACCATCTACAACACCCATATAGTCTTAATTTAAAGAAATTCCATCGTCATAATAACCGACTATACCAGCTTGGCATTCTGCCCGTCTCATACTAACTAAACATCCAATCAAACCATTCCGCTCTTACAAAAAACGAATCAAACAATTAAACCATTCTCCTCACACCATCGGAGCTATACTTTATTTTTTCATTTTGTGCGTGATGTGTTAAATAATAAAAAAAAAAAGTATGCAATACTATACGTCCAAAACTTCCCCGCTGACCTAACATAACATATCCAAGGCACCGCATTTAGCACCAAAGGCACTGCACTTGGCACCGCCACAATCCAATCCAATCATTCACCAATCCTCCACCAATCATTCACCAATCCTTCACCAATTCTCACCAATCATTCCCCAATCCTCACCATTCATTCCCCAATTATTCACCAATCCTCACCAATCATTCACCAATCCTCATTGTCTATTTTCTTTTCCGGTTTATCGACTAGTTCGTTAACAATGTCTATTTCTCTACTAGTTTACTTACACTACTAGTTCTACTATTTAGAATTTTCATCTACACTATCAACATCACTATATATTTGGCTATTTACACTTGCGCTAGCATTTATTAATTGGCCAATCAGCCTCTCTATGAAAGCTCACAATGATTCTATTTCGGCAGACATTTTTCTTGTTCGCATTCATGAAATTCTATTAATTTAGCTACCGTACTCTGTAACAGCCCATATAACTAATTTACAATGCAGTTAGTTTAAAGAAAAGAATCCCCCTCTCACTTCTGTCATCAGTGGTACGGTTTTCCCATGTCTGTGGGCATAACGCGATTCTTTAAGGGATAGAGGTCTTGATTTAATAAAAGAGCTAATATTAGTTATCGTATTTATTTGTAAACAATCTAAAAAAAATCTTCTTGTCATCTCACAGAAATTGACACAACCAAACACTTATAACCAATCTCTATGATCAGTTCTCTAATACCTACTGAATTACTGTTATAAATTTCTGTTATCTCGCAGTTCTAGTGCTTATATACAAGTGTATGTGACTCGTTCAGTCAGTTCCTCCTTGTTTCAATACAGATATCACCAGTGTTTCCTGTCTAGAAAATTTTGGAGCGCCTCGAACGCTGCTTGTTACGGTCGGCCTAGCCAGCCTTGAATACTTACTACTGCTTTCAAAGCTGAGGCAGGTTGAACTGGACTCTGCGAACACTAAGGCTGGTGACTCCACCAAGACTTGCTGACTTAAGGTCACCAACCTGTCCTTGCTTCAACTCCAATGAGCAACACTTTACGTTACTATTAATTCTCTCTCTCCAACTCAGCACTTACCACTTGTTGCTAAATACCACAAGGACTAACTGCGGGTGACGTGCTAGATAGTATAAATTAGGAACATAGACGATTGCAAAAATAAGTTATTTATTTACTATTAATTCTTCCACAATCTGTTATATTACAATTACTGGTTAGTTACTGAGTCTGCGTAGAATTTGCAATAATTAAGTTAATCTCTCAATTATATTCTTGTCCTAACTGCGTTAATTTCCCTAGCGGCTCAATTTTGCACCTTACTGATTGGATACCTACCACTGAAATTGATTCGGATCGAACGGAGCTCCTCCGTCCCGATGTCCAGTAGTGATGTGGTGCTGACTGAGTACGTCTCCTGACGTGGGAAGGCTGCTTGCTGCCTGGTCGACACCTCGAGTCAGGGCCACCTCGGAAGTCGTCTTTTGTAAGCGGCTCCACACAAGCCGACAAATGGCCGAAGAGTCAGAGTGGATCGTAGAGTGGGGGTGAGCGCGCGTACGGCGGCTCTCTTTATTGCCCCTCCCTCCGTCCAGATTACTGTCTGTTTGTTGCCATCTCACTGTTCCGTCAGTTCCCCTCACTTGGAGTGTGGCTCGCACATGGCCAGTGTGGTATCTGGCCATAATTTAACCTCTCGTCCCAACATCTTGTACTCGTCGGATAGCTCGCCCTCCACAACACTCTCTCACTTTCACTTGTCGCCACCGCGCGCACGCACACACGCGTACACACATACACACGCTGCAGTCTCTGTCTGATACCGTCGTCCACCGTCTTCTTTGATGGCCTGTTCTGCTTTCACTATTCGCCACACTTCACCATATTGTTTTCACAGACTTCCGACCCTCCAGATAAGGTGGTATTTATAGGGGCAGGTGCCCTGGCCCAGAGTATTCTTCACACGCCCGGTTACTCTGAGGGAGACATCCAGAAAGTTCGTGCGTCGGCAATAGCCTGCAGCCACCGATCCCTCCAGCAGGGGCCATGACGTCAGTCGTCACCCCCGTTCACCAGGCAACATAGTGGCGGCCGAGTTCCTCTTGAGGAGAGGCGGGTAACTTTTCTCATCTGGGTAAAGAGGCTGGCCGCGTTTGACTGGGGATGATGAGGTAATCCGCATAACACTACATAACTCATTCCTTAGAAATCCAAACGAACAGCCATATTGGTGAAGTAACGCACATAAGATCGCACACACCTGGACACGTGCACATATTCTAAGGGCTTGTTAAAAACTATAGTCGCAAGTAAACAACATGATATCACTTCGAATAGTAGATATGCATGAATACGTGTCTGTAGATTCAATGTTACGTGATTAAAGTGGAGATCAGTTACTTTGCTATGGAAAACTGTTTCAACGCATGGTTAAAATAGGTTTAACGAATTTGTTTCGCTGAAATAGTTCGTTACTTTTATGCTATTCGAGGTGTGATTAAAGTAATTCGTTCGGTAACTCACAGAAGCAAAGAGAAACAAGAGGAGTGAAAGAATGTAGAGGTATTGGAAAGAGCGAAGGCGCGCTAGACAAGTCACTCGTGATCCAGATTGGTCATAACGAACTAGAAGAAGATATGCATTTATCGTTTTTGTACTCTTGAAATGCCTCGCTTACATCTTAAAAGTTCATTTTTTACTGGCTAATATATTCTAAAATTTTGAAAGTAGAAATGTAGTGCAAACTTTGCTTGACTTCACTAAATAGTCACAGGTAGTGCATTTTAGTTTTGAGTCAAATATTTGGTCATTTTTTTATGTTGTATATAATCATCAGTTCGTGAATTTTTTGCTGCAGTTTTTTCTAGCTCGTGTCAGAAGCTGTCTGCATTCAAGTTGCCAATTAGAGATAGAATATGTTTATTTTATCGTGCTGTCTAAACATTTTGTGCGATGTAGCTTTTTGATTAGAACGCGTGTCTAACGTGCACCTAAAGCTATCTAGGACCAAACGTTGCATCGCTTCACGGAACCAAGCTGGTTTCTGTTTGAGAATTTGATTAGTTGCGCTTCCTCCCTCCTCCCTGTATCTCTTCGGCACGGAGTTTCGCATGGACAGGAGCAGAGCAGAAATAGACACACTGACAACGAACACAAATTGCCGCTTGATTTATTCATGACACTCCTCCGCACTGTCGAGGGAGGGCACGTCGCATACATGAATTACGCAGTGTCTGAACGGACACGTGTTTTAAGGAGGGAAGTTGTCTTACCCAGAAAACTAAACAAGTAATTGCGAAAGTTCATTTTACTCGAGAGACAATTCACGACTAGATATCCATGCAGCTAATGGCCAGGGTGTTTTTTCAAAGGTTGATTTTCATAAGTCTGTTCCAGTCGTGAATGGACTACAGACATTCAGGCCTGTAAGTTAACCACCAATTATTCGTTGTCTTTATTATGCACAGTAATTTTTCTTTTAAGCAATGATGCTTTGACAATGTTGTTTTTATTTCGTATGGCATGTGAAAATGCATCTCTTTCAGTACTGGAATCGTTTATCTTGTTTAGTCGTTTTCCATACTTACTTATGTGGTTTAATTCTGACGTTATGTAGGCCTAACAGACGTATGTTGACTTTCTGTGCCCAACATAGTTTTCGTTATTTCCTTGGCTTTCGTAACGGGGCATTCATGGAATACACTGTGATGCTGAAATGAACTTCAGCTAGGTTCAAAGCGTATAATGATGATTGTAGAGTCAGCAAGATGTGTTTTGTTCTTTGTTGTAGCGTTCGCCGTACGTATTTAAATTGCATAGTTGTCCAACTTAATATTCAGTCTTACGTGTCTAGAATTGTGTATACGAATAGGTATGAATTGTAATGATATATTGTGACTGTAGGTTCATCACGAAACAAAGACTTTTCCTCCTAAGTGATTCCTGAAGGCAATATGTGCCTTTGAATTTGAAGCCGAATCACTAGTTTATTGTAGATGTTACAGAAAGTATGAGAGGTGGAACCCCAAGTGTCTCGGCAATGTTTAATTGAAGGGAATATTGGAGACCACTGCAAAGCATGTCATTATTAAATTATTTCTGGTGAATAATATTGCATTTTTAATTATAGCCTATTCGCTGTTTCTTCCCACTTTTTGAACCGAAGCTTTAAAAAACTACACCATTTTGGCGTGTTTGGTTGTTTCTTAATTACGTTGTGTATTACAAACGTTTTAAACTTGTTTACATTAACGCATCTCGTTTTTGGTTAAAGCAAAATTTTATTTATTATATTTAATTTATTAAATATAATATTTCACTCATAATTCATATGAATTAAAACTGTGAGAAACAATGTGTGTTGGTAATTCCTAGAAAGAAATAGTTCTTATGAAAAGTGTTATCACGCTGAGTGCGCACGAATGAGGTGTTTGTCCCTTTGGTGTGATTTTTTTTAACGCTCGGTGAAGTTTATTTGCATGGGGCGGCGGAATATCCTAAAAATTGAACATCAGCAGGACTTCAGAAAAGTTGGAAGTAACCTTGGATATGCTTATAGAATGTAGTTTTTAACGAAATATATTTTCTCGTCCTATTGCCTCGCTTGTTTGCGAGACATTTGTGCATTAAATTTTCAGTGAATTAGGACGCCTCTCAGGTGGGCGACACTCAATACCTTCAAATTGATTACAGTGTAGCACGACAAAAGGGCATGTTTAATGAGTTCGCACAGAACTCGTAATTGAGAGGTGGAGGTTTTTCGATACATATAGGCCTACGTTTCATACGCTGACGGAAAAGTTCAAGCACACCAGCTGTAGCTCTTGAAGCACCAGTTTCGAAACATCATAAGGAAAACTTCTAACAGAATCAGAACCCATCCAAATAGTAAAGAATAAAATCACTTTTTTACATTCCTAACACTAAAGGTTACGAATAGTGCCCCAGCCTTTTTTAATTACAAAATTGTTTTCTACTTAGACGGAATACATATATGAATGAAATTTGACTTAACACCATAAATATTAATTTGATTTTGACGTTCTTGTTATTTTACTCCGTATTCTGAAATGAGATAGATATGCTCTAGACATCATCATTACTTAACATGCGTACAAGTACGAAACAGCCATGAGTCGATGTAAGATTTTTAAAAAAGTCGGTGTGCATGCAAGGTAATGTTACACATCTTTGACAAAAACAATACCAAAGGTTAGGTCACACATGATAATCACAATAATTACGAATTGTTATGGGTGCAGAGGTGCACTGCATAGCAGGATTTCGAGATTAGAATTGTATGTGCTCGTTTTCGCTTGAAGGTTGCATAGAACGAGACCCGAAGATGAAGCGGCGGGCAGAATGCCGCTGCGGGGGGTAAACGGGAACACCCCGGGGGAAAAAAAAACCCCGCCGGACACGTCACCTTCTGCGCCATGTCTGGAGGGCGTAAACGCGCCGGGAATCTTCCAACCCGGGTGGTCGGCGCGCTAGCCACGCTTTCACCACGGCCCCACGACGCGTAATTCCGGCGCGCCATTTGTAAGCCATAATCAAGTGATGCTCAAGTGCGTAACCAGCATTCTCCTAACTGGCCCTGGCCTTATCACAGAGTGGTATTAAACACGGAAGTTGGCGGGGGGCACTGTAAACAAATTTATCAGCAAGACTCGTCAAAACTTTGTCGCCGCACTACGTAGCCTGCACAGGAATTTACAATCGAAATAGAAGATAACATATGTGCTGGACCACCTTATGATAACATTTAAGATTTTCCATACATAAATATAATGAAATGATAGTCAAAACACCCTTTTTAACCTCTAGTCTTGGACTTGAAAAGTCTCTCAAATGTTATTCGTGAACTACAATGCTAAAATATATTTAAAGACTGTTCACGATAAAGTGAGCACTTTTGATATCAACCTTAGAATAAAGTCACTGCCCCTACCTCCTTATATTTTAACGGGCGCTCTGAGTGGCATGCGCCCAGTAAAGTTGGCAACGATGGATGGAAAGTAGTTCCGTATCTTTAACGTTGGATATAAAGTGTTAGGTTACCATTTATGATAACATAGAACTATTTCTTTCGCTTTCTGTATTGTTTAATTCTTCAAAGTGTAAAATGAGCAGTTTTCGAAAGTGTTTACTTTTCTAATCATTTCAAAGTTTCACTTGACCGACGCTTGAATAAAGCGGCGAGTCCCATGGCAGTGTTAATTTTGCAGAAGGCGAAAGATTACACAACGTGCATACAAGTAGATCTAAAGCAGGGCTTATAAAGGTGTTCATTTTACCGTGAACAGCCTATAGCAAGCAAATACACTGAATATCTTCATACGGTTTTGTGGTTCACTAAAACGGCAGCGTTTAGAAATTAATGTTCGTAACTGAAATGCATTTTTTTTAATTTGCAAAGAAAGTGCGTGAGAAGTATGTCTTTTGCATTGAACATTACCAATTCGTTTTGTATATTTGCCGACCATTTAGCATGTCATTAGAGCCATTGGTCATGATCACTAAAGTATACACTCTGAGAGCCCAACACTTCGTAGGGTTGGCAGTAGCTCAGTTCTATCGGTGAAGTCTTAAGACAATAGTGTCACGACGTCCATTACATAACACGTGGATTTCATGCCCTATATTATAACCAAACAAATAGCTAATCAAAGAAAAAACACCACTCATTTGGTTTATCTATTTTTGTGAACGTTTTTGCCTAACAATATTTATAACAAGAAGCCAAAAATAAGCCCATTTTTGGAGCAAGATTGTACAGAAATTATTTTGCACTCCGTACATCAAATGCATTTCAAAATTAGGTTTCATGTAGTTCAAGCCATAACTAGCACTTAGCTCCTTGAATATTTTTTACAAATAACACTTTGATTTCTACTTTTTCAAATGTGCAGTATTCTAAGTACTGCATTGTTCTGTGTGGTTTAATTTAAACTAATCAATTACAAAATTTATAAAATACGCATTTTGAAAATTGAAGTGTATTCAGAAGTGAAATATGCAACATTTAATTAATTGTAAAAGTGAGATTATAGTACGCTCCAAACACCATTAAACATTGATCCGTGTACGGTTATAACATTTTGTGAGAAACCTTCGCATTAAATCATAAAAACTTTCCGCCACGTGTGTTTACGTAGTGCAAATTACAATACAAACATGACTTCAGCCTGCAATGTGCGTTTTTTTTTTTTTCAGTAGCAATACGTAGGTTGTTTTCGTAATCGAATCTAATTTTTTTTTTTGGGATAAAGTTTAGGATGTATTTTATTACATCATCCCACTGTTCAAGTAATCTGTCAGCTGATGAAATGAAGTAATCCAGGTACTAGGAGACAGTTTTAATAAATAAATCTTCAATCTGCAATGTACTTCATATAGTCTATTCGCGGTTTCTTCACACTTTTTAAATTAAAACTTTGAAAAATCACCCCATGTATCACGCGTTTCGTTGTTTCGTAAATACTCCTTGTACCACAGGCTTTTTATGCTTCTGTTCACGTAAAAGTATCTTATTATTGGTTAAATTGATATTTTACTTAATATTTTATCTAAAAATTATATTTAATTTGTAACGAATGTGAATAAAAACAGAGATAAGATAGGTGTGTTAGTAAAGCTTAGTGAGAAATAGTTGTCGTGCAAAATATTCTTGAAGTAGTGCGTATGTATACGTTGCGTTGTCCCTTTGATGTAATTTTCTAGACGTGGTTAAGGTTACTTGTTACTTAGGTTGGGAAGATCAATGTTAAAAGTTTGGTAACCAAAAGTTTGCGCCGCTAGGTGAGCGCTGGTGTCGCATGTGTGCCAGATTTTTCTCTATTGTCTACCTTAAAAAAAAAAAAAAACACTGGATGATTGCAATTAACAAAAATAAAATATAAAATTACTTCATAGCTAAGTAAAATCTTTCTCTTTTTTATTATTCACGTAAGTTTAAATTTTATTTAAAAGTGACCTGTTTGGAACATTGCACACCTAGCTGCGGAAATTTTTCGTATGCCAAACTCTCCCGTGATAAACTCGTTTTTTTTCCTAAGAGTGTGCATGCACGGTGATAGTAGCTACCACGATAGTGGCTATCATGAAAGTGTGTAAAAGTAACTGCCGTAATAGGTCCTGTTTACACACACGATCTACACATGCCGTGATCGGTAATCTCAAAAGGGACATGTCCGACAATTCTGTAAATACTTTGATAAGCCCTACATTTATATCAGTTTGTCAATAGTTTGATATCTTTTGAGGTAGTTTTAATATCGTGACAGGATATTAATGACATGCAAACATATATTGTTCCCGTGGTTTACTATACGACAGTAAATATGCTGTCAATACTGTCGTGTCGTACCTATATGATAATGTGTCCTGTCATACCGCCACATAGTGTAATAACCGCGACATATATTAACATAATCAAAATTATTCATCAATGTTACTGTCAAAGTGAACACGTGTACAAATTATTTGACCCGCACTATCACGATAGTGATGCTACACGATTTACACCACGATAGTTACATGTTCTGTCACGACAGTTACTATCAACTATCTAGCTCGAGCTGATATTTCGATAGTACTGTCGCGACGGTGCGACAGTAACTGTCATGCAGTTTACACGGCGATAGTAATGTGAGAGTAGCTCCCGCGATAGGAACCATCGCGCTTTGCTATCGCCGTGTAAACGCGTCCTGACGAATGGTTGAGGTTAGTTTGCGTAAGGCGGAGGGATATCCTGGGAGTAGAACTTGAGCAGGGCTTCAGAAAAGGTGAAAATGACCGCGAGGGTAGCGGAAATCGAGCAGATGCTTCACGGTGAGCGGAATGTCGCTGCTGCAGTGTGGCCGGCGAATCTGCCACGGTCGATCATTTCGCGCGCCAACTCGGCTTTCGTGGACGAATTGCGGCAATTCCAAGGAGTAATATCGTTCGTCGACCGCCACTTTGCGAGAAAATTGTTTCAAAGTGCAACGATCCTGCGGTCGTAATTGGTGGAAAAATTATGGCATCATTTTCCACTTTAATGACATTTTCTGTCCCTTGGATTCGTTCATTGGGTTTTCCCAGTACACACTAGTGAAAGTTTTTATCAGCCATAGTGACTGGTAGCGATGAAATCATCAAGTATTTCCAACAGAAAAGAGCTAGTGCATTCGTCTTTATACGTTTTTAAAGGCCTATATATACGATGTATGTATTTATGTATTATGTAACTCATGTATGTTTCTTGTAACACGTACGCACACACAATTCGTATGGTTGTCTGTAGAAGGGGAAGGCGAGAGTTTATTTCACTGTATGCGTTGAAATCTTTTGTCGGTGAAAACAAAAATGGCATAGTGCACAAGGGTTCATGGGAATTAGTATAGTGAAATATAAAAACTGTGTTGAGATATTACTTTAATTATCACTTTTTCTCAGGCCTGTGTTTTTTTTTTTAAAGACAAGTTGGCCAATGTGAAATGTAATATTTTATTATTTTAAATATTATATTTTAAGGCATTTGTTATGTAATTTACAGTTGCTACACATTTTCCATAAACCTTTTTTAAACGATTGATATATACGTAAAAATTTAAAATAAGATACAGGAAGGTACCAACAATTTTATTGCATCGGTTGTATAGAAAAACTGTCTAAGTTACGAATTCGAAAACATAAACTGCAGTTAATAAAGAAATTACTTGGGTGCAAAAATCCTGTAACGCCGATAGGAAGAATGTCTGTTATTAAAGAAATCGTAGAAATATGTAATTAATGCGCCCTCACACTAAGTTTGTCAAGTTTGTAGGGACGTAACCAACGCTAGATAACGACGTTATGTTGAAAGGAAACCATTTATCTTTAATAAACTTTAAAATGAAAATTCGTGTTGCATTTTATGTTCCCGAGAAAATACTATAACTTTTCATCGGTCGGTTTTTTAATCAAAAAAAAATTCTATTTTTATTATTTTATTGGTTTTTTAAGGGTTTTAATGAAAGATTACTATTGTTTTTGTGTACACAGACGATGGAATATTCCTTATGCCGTTCCAGTATTTGATCATATCTTTTGGTCTTCTGTGAAAAACAGCTGATCTCTCGTTATAACTGGCCCACAGTTGTTCGCTTCTTCGATTAAATGCAACAGGTCGCTCATTAAAATAAATGCACTTGTTCGGGTAGGTCAGCAACGCCCCTTAGTTTATTTGGTATAAGCACAACTTTCCTCGTTGGCTTCTGTAAAAACGGTTGAAAAAAAAAAAAAAAAAGAATTTTTTGTGGTGGTGTCTTGAAGTTGCAACTTTTGATTGAATATGAATTTAATTTCAATAGTAGAGAAGTCGACTTCCTGAAATTTAAATTTTTTTTTTATGGGGACAAATACTTCAGCAAATAGTTAAAATTTATCGACCACTTTGACCATTCCAAACCTTTTGGTGATTCGAAAGTAAATCTTGAGGCCCGCAGTTGCGATTCATCTTGTGGGTTATCGTTTTTGCGCATATAATTTGCATGCCTATTAACACGAAATATTTCATGTAATTTTCACACATGTTCACTGAGGATTTTACGTAATCATTATGATGCGAGGCATTTATGTTAATTGTTTAGTAATTTTATTTTTCTTTCTCTTGTTCCTTATTATTTATGCAGCAGTTTTTTTTGTGTTGAAGTTGCAATCATAGTGTTTTCGTTCACCTAAGTTGGTAGTGATTTATGACGTAACACCTGAGGTAACGTTCATGAATGGGCCTTATACTTAATCCCTGTACTTCCCAGGGTATTCCAAATTTGGAATAATCACTGATAATGATATGGTAATGAACGGACCTCATCTCCACCTTTTTTTTTTTTTTTTTTTTTTCCCCAAAGGGTTGCCATGTAGTCAGCCAGAGAAGTTGACACTCCGTTTGTAATCGGAGATTTTAAGTGTGCGATTTGTGCATCGGTAAGTGAATTATTGCTCAGAATGTTTTTAATAGCCGACGAAGTGAGCGAAAGCTCGAACAACAGGGCTACTGAGCAAGTAGAGCATAGTGTTCTATAAAAAAAATGTGTGTATTTTCTCACAAAAGGTTGTATAGCTAAAATAGACAATAGAGGTCGTAGCTAGACGTAGTTTCACCTTATTTTAACACCTCCTAGTCATGAGCTTCTCTCATCTGAACTTGTGGTCCTGACTGACCAATTTCTAGAAACTGAGTATCTATTCAGGTAAATAATTACGTAAATGATTAGCCAAGAATTATACAAAATGCTAATTTTATTTCGGGTTTAAATTACTATGGTACCTATGAAAGCTGCTGAGTCTCAGCTGCTACTGAAGCTTCCTTACAACCCCTACTAAATCCGCAGCTATCCACTTCGGACTCACCACTGGAATTATAGTAATATGGGTCGCACAGGCCCGTACGCGGACAAGGCCTCAGGATGCGCCTCGTGGTGGATCTTCTCCTCCCGCAATGTCGCTTCTCCTCGCCTCGAGCTCGGCCACACCTGCGGCAGCTCCCTGCACCGTCAGTCACCCAGAGTGGCGAAGGCTGTAGCTGAATGGCCCCGTTATATAGTCTCTGGCCGCGCCCCAAATTCCCCTCCTCGTTGTCGGTGGCTGAGTGGCACCTTGCTGCTCGTAACATATTGGCACCCAGCAACACCTCGTTGCCATAACAATAATAAATGCTGAAATATATCAGGTATTTTCATCGCCTATAAGTAAGTTGTTAATAGTCCATGCGGTTAACTTATAAGGTGCAAGTCAACGCCTGAACGGTATTTTTTAACACCTTCCCAGTTTTACCACGAATATCTTGAGCTTTAAGAACTCTGATCTACCGACTTAATAATTTTTATCTAGCCAGGCAAAGCTAATTATGTAAATCTGATTAACGAGTGATTCAGTTGTTTGTGAGATTGGAGGCATTTTCTGAACTGTTTTATTTCACTGAAGAACATTTCTTTTATTGGCACTTTTAAGAACAATATTTACTCAGCTGCCAGATACCTTGGGTATAATTGTTATTTCGTAACAGATATAAGTGTGAACATATCATTTAACTTCTGAATATTTTGATACAGTTTAAGGCGAAAGTTTATTCTGTGAAACAACGTAATTATTTCTTATTAAAAGCATCACTTCACATACAGATGACTTTTATTAGTAGTTGTATGTAGTTTGGTTCATCCTCTGTTCCTTCAGTGTCAATATGCTGTCAGTGTTCTTAATGTGTGTTAGGCTTTGGAGCATGGGAAAGTTTTCCGTTATGAGAGGATAGGCAATGCGGTCTACTGCCATTCTAGTATAGTAAGTGAAACATCATGTGTTTGTGGCAATTGTGTCTCATTGTTTAGTGTATCATATGCGGGGCAGTTTGAATAGTAGTCCGTGTTTTGCATACAGTTCTGTCCACCCTCATATTTTACAATCTATATTCGAGTTTTCTTTATTGTAATGATTTACAGCGGTATTACAAAGGATTTTTACGGACGCTGTGCTAAGTACACTGAAGAAGCGTTGTTGACGTTAAGTTAAATCGTATAGAGGTACACCAATGTCCAAGAACTAGAGAATGAGTAAGAGAACTTTTGAAGATCTTGAATGCAGCAAGGGAATTGCCTGCCTTTTTGAAAGAATACTCGACCATAATCAGCTCGATCAACTGTAAACGGTGAGCTGACAGCGGAACTACCGGTAGCCGTTTCGTATATTAACCAAGAGAGGTAATTAAAAGAGAACTGTTACTCTGAACATGAAAGTAGTGATAAATTAACTCAATATAATTTAAATTAATTTTTGTATGTCTAACAATATATAATTTTATGCTTGAAAATGTATTTAAAATGGCTTGTTAGAGTGAATTTTTGGTACGTGGTAAAAATCTTGCATGGAAACTTAAAAATACAGCAGGAACTAGTATGTAAAGAAACTAAAGTCGTCGTGTAAGTGATTATTACACGTGTTTTTTTTTTTGTTATAATCTTAGGGAAGATGATAAAGGAAAACGTAGAAAATATGGTACTCCAAAAAAATGGACGACCTTTATAAGCTGTAACTTAAGGGTTGGATTCCCGGCGGATCTGAGTTAGAATTTTTCGTTTGTGAGAAACGCGATGGACCTAACTGAGGGCTGATGAAGGTAGAGCTCCCTTGCATATGAGCTTAAAGCCCACCCCCGCTGCATTTCCCAGCGCAGTGTAGCCACCTACCTACCTTCGGCGATGACAATGAAGGTTTTAATCATCCCAGACCGACCACCGAGTAATCCGTGGAACAATTCGCCTATTTCGTAGAGGAAGGGGCCTCGTCTTTTTGCACGCCTATCTCAAGGTCGTGTTCTGGAAGTCACAGTTGCAGTTGTTTGGAATGTTCAGTGTGCGTGTGTACTCAGACTGTTCTACCGTGTTGTTGCATAATATACTCCACTGGGACATCACACAAATACAGGAACACAACACCGTTTTCGGGTCATCGTTCCTTAAAAATATTCCCCATTCCTCAATAATGTTTCTCATTCGTCAAAAATATTCCTTAGTCCTAAAAAAAAATATTTCTTCCTTGGTTTGTGTTCTGGACGAAAGTGTGAGCAAGTGATGAGAGAGTGCCGAGATGGAGAGGCGCGGGTGTAATGTATAACCAATAAAATGTCTGATGGGAGTAAGAGGAAAATGGGAACAATTAAACCGCTTATACACACTAGCAGTGATTGGGGCCGGAGGAGGGTCAAGGAGAGACAATAAAAATTTGGGTTTGTGGGTTGGGGGGGGGGGGGGAGAGTCAAACGTACACGAGTAATCGGCCAGTAAAAATTGGAGGGTTTGGTTGTGGGAGTCAATCGTATGATGGGCTTCGTGTCGGGAGTTTAGTCGCTGATCGCTCCACCTATCATCGAGCCTCGACCTCCAATGACGTAATCGTGCTTTTCATACACTAACTACACTAATGTATGTCCGTAGCACGTTGTAGTATTACATTATGACTAATATAGTCTCTTCATGGTCACCTTCAACTTTTCTGAAGCCCTGCAAAAATTATATTTTCAGGATATTCCTTCGCATCATGCAAACAAAGCTTAGCAGTGTCTAGAAAATTACACTAAAGGGAAATCACACTGCATTTTGCGCACTCAGTGTAATAGTTTTTCATTAGAACGATTTATTTTCATACAAATGTTCTCCCTGTTTTTATTCATATTAACTATAAACAGAATAAAAGTAAATGTTCGATTTAACAAAAAATTAGGTACCTCCATGTTAACAGAAGTATAAAACGTTTCTGATACATAACATAGTTAGGAAACAATCAAGCACGTCATACAAGAGGTGTGTGTGTGTGTGTGGGTTTTTTTTTTTTCTCCAAAATGTTTGATTCAAAAAGTGTGATGAAACCGCGAGTAGAGTATAGTTAGATGTTTGTGAGCGAACACGAGGGCCCGAAAGGAAGGGGGACATATTGTATCACACCAGTGTATTGATTGTTAGCAGGCTTGTCCCGCGGCGGCCCCCCAAAATAACATTATTTTCTATTCCCGGGAGAGCGAGAAAAGAATGACGTGAGGCAAGAGAGTAGGTGGCTGGTGTATGGTGAAGAAGCGAAGAGGGGAAGGGGACTGGTTGGATAGATGGATGATGTCGGCCCGCGATTTTGGAAAACACGAATGTCGCGCCGGGGACTGCTTGAGATATCGGCGCGGTTCGTCGACATGCCAGGTTGCCTTTGGGCAATTTGTTTCGTGCGAGCGATGTGCCCAACGCCGGAATTCCAATTTTTTTTTTTTTTTTTTAAGTGCATGCAGAACATTCTCTTCTGAGCTCGTGGCCTCGATACGAAATAATTTACGCGTGAATTCCCCTTCAGGAAGAGCTAGCAGGCAAAGGGTGACGTTGGTTCCGACCCGAGGGTTTCACGATGCAATAAATTGAATATGTGGAAACGGTCCTTTTCCGCAATTGCCGTTTCCGATGCCCGATTTTTTTACGGATGGAAATCGTGACGGGCCGTTTCAGTTGGCTGCCGGGTTTTCTCGGAGCTCTCCCGTTTCAGACCGCTCTTGCATGCTATCGCTACTCCACATCCCGGCTGTTTGGCTCGTTAGAATTTTTCTCGAGCTCAGTTCACGTATTCGCTCTTTCAAATCGCTGATAACAACTTTATGTTGCATACCTTGGCTATTGTTTCTGGCCGGGCGTCAAGAATACGTTAGGTTAGTATAGTTAGAATACGTTAGGTTGGAGTATTGCGGAACTAAAATGGAGTTGTACCAAAGTAAAAAGTGTCTCGCGATATTGTTCGTGGCATCACCCACACGATATGTCTCGCTCCGATCCGCCGGGGTTAGGATAGAACCAGGAGGCCACCTCCTTTGGCAGTGTCATCTTGGAGGGAAATATGCATTTAGCTGGATCGCTGTTGAATAGTCACTTTTAAAAAATACATAACTTCACAAATTACTTTAACGTAAACGCTGACTTGGGTAGTAATGTTGGCAGTGATTTAGTACGTCTATGTTGTAGGTCTCAAGTGTATTTCATTTTATTGCCGTATGAATGGCTATCACTGACGTAATTGTAAAATATTTGTGTTTGTTAATATTTCAATGCGCGACTTGATCGTTTCATATTAGTGCTAAGAATCACACGTGGCGGAAGGGGTGACCGCGAGCTGGAATAGGGAACTTAGCATGACTTTGAAAATTGCTCAAAAAATTGTTAACCAGCCGTAGGAAAAGTTTATTGGACAGCAGTAGTAGAAGCTAAACTGCTGCTGTTAACATTGAATTAGTTACTGACAAAGTTCTATTTTAAGATACTATGTACTCAACGAAGCAGTGCTCTGCAATAGAATTTAAGGCAGTGTCGAAATTAAAATAATCATAACCATTAGCGTTCGCATGGCCTTGTAATAGCAATTCGAAGCGAGAATTTTTTTTAGGAGTGTTTTCTATGGACATTCTCTCACTATCGCTTATTTTCTCACATTTTTTTTAAAATTTGATTTTACTCTTGAAAGGTTGTATAAATGTAACACTAATACGAATATTCTCATTCATGAAAATAAGCGTTTTTGACTCTGAATATGATCTGTACAGTAGTGGAGGTGAACTGTGATTGGCAACGCGTAATTTCGCGCATAAGAAGGTTTACTTACTATGCATATATGCAGTGGGGATGACTATGTTTGTGCGCGATTGTGGTAAGCATTATTGTGTAGGAGGATTGGTCTCATGCTAGTTTTGCTGTGGTTATTTCAAATTGTAGCGCAACCTTTACCCCCCCCCCCCCATTACAGCAAACAGACAAAAGGACCATAGGTAGTTCTGTTTCAGTGGCTGTGTTAACAATAACTCATTTGATTATTGTCTTTGGAGGGATTTGGGTACGGAAATTTGGATACTACAGCTACTTTCTCTCTTTATTAGGCAATACCTTTGAATACGAGGATCTGTAATTGTATCTTGTGGCAAGCTACGGTTGTGTGTAATGTTTTTAAATGTTTAGTTTGATTTGTTATGCCTAACATCTTGAAAATTAGGAGTTAACCATAAACTGATATTCGAATTGCAGTAAAAGGTAATCATTGCTCGTGAGCTCCTATAAGGGGGTAAGATACAATCTAGTCAAATAGTCATCGCCCATGTACCCGATTGAGTGGTGGAGTCATCTTAAATCTCTTCAAGCTAGAGAGGAATCTCATTAGGAAGTCACTAATGAAAAAAAAAAATCAGTAGCGGTTCAAGTTTTCATGAACCCAAATAAAAAGAGCCTAAAATAAAGACTTATAAAATTTTGACAGCAACACTGTTTCAGTAATGTAAGTATCGAGCAAACGAAATGTATGGTTTAATTTTTCATGGGAGTGCGTGATTTTCATATCCAACCAACAATTTTAATCTCAAGCATGAAGATGAATAATATATGTAATATTAGAAGGGGCAAAAGTCGCTCTTATTAGTAATGTCCTTTGCATAGTGTGCATGAGGGTCGTGGGCACGAAATATTTTACGACTTTTTTCTTTGTTACAGTTTGAGGCGAGGTCCAGGAGCTAATGTCCAAGACAACAGTGGCTACTCGGCTCTTCACCATGCCGCTCTCAACGGCCATAAGTAAGTTAATACACGCAGCGTTTCTTAATTGTATCATTTTCTTTTTTGTTGATAAAAGCTGGCATTGAAATATTTATATTTTCAGTGAAGCGCCGACCTCCTGTGGCGCAGTCGGTTGGTGTGCCACCGATCTGCGGTACGGGAGGTTCTGGGTTCGAATCCCGTGTTAATTTAAGTTAGGTTACAAGATAGTTTGTAAGCCGTCCCCTGCTAAGCTTTCAAGCATAAAACCGGGGGACGTTAAAAAGCCCTATACATTACATTCGGTGAAGCAGGTATAACATTTTCATATCTCTCAAAATCCTCCCACCAAGGCGATCCGGGTTCAATCCCCGGCCGACTCACCGGATTTTCGCACGTGGGAATGGTGCCGGACGATGCCGTTGGTCGGTAGGTTTTCTCGAGATCTCCCGTTTTCCCCGTCCCTTCATTACGGCGCTGCTCCATACTCACCTCAATCGCCCTCATCGGCTCCGAAGACCTCGTTTTAAGAGCCACCCAAATCTCTTCACTCACTCAAAATTCGTGGATACGGATTGACATTTGCCACACGTAGAGGAAACACCCCGACATCGTATTGCAAAATATCACGTTTGGCACCACGAGACACTTAGTAAAATATTTTCATTGCTCTCACCTCGTGAATTATCGTACAGAACTAACGTCCATTATTGTTACGGAGTGCGCGATAACCTTACTGTGTAAGTTGATCAACAAATATCGACGCTTCTGCGCAACACCGCAGATCTACGCATTAATTGAACGTATCAGTGTCGTAAAATGGGGTGAAATTGATCAACAAGGGTGAGATTGATCACATGATCACATGTTAAGGCCAAGTGCATAGGTCAGCAGGGTAGAGATTGATAACATGATAGTATTCTGTACATGTTTAGGTCAGATACAATGTCTGACAATATTTATACAACATTTTCATGTGATCAATCTCACCTCTGATGATCAATTTCACCCCACTTCACGGTAAATAAATAGCTCAGCCAGTATGTGACCGCAGGGCGTTCGTATGATAGCGTCTGCTTTGGACATAATTGCTACCGCATGGGTAATTAAACAAGTAAGAAATTTACCTGAAAAATATGTCTGTCCGCAAATGTATAACCGAGGGCTACTTTGTCAACCTCTTATAAGTGGTTCGCGAGATACGATGGTTTGAAGTTCATTGAGGATTCCCTCCAGGCACTCAAAATTTCGTTTTACTGCCTTCTCGTTTTCATTTTGCCAGACTGTGGAACTGATATATTGCATATTACTATAGTTTTCAGGGGTGCTCTTTCGATTGAAGTGTGTGTGATGAGTGTAGTTTTAACAGTTTATGAGCTAATTAATTCCATTTATAATCTATATCAGTGTTTATGTTACTCTATCTGTAGTGTTCAAACAATAGTTACTGCACAACACCAGCAGGCCCTATCAAATTTCACCTCCTCCCTGCACCTCTCACTTTTTTGGTTAGGGGAAATACTGTCAAACTCTTTCTTTGTATAAAAAAATCTTTTGAAGCTTTTTTGCTAACAATAAAATAAATATTGATTTAATTCAAAGGAAAGGTAAACTGAGGTTTGCAGATTAAATTTTTTCTTTGTACATTTAGATTATAGTGTAATATTACCTTTAATGCAAGCTTTTATTTAACTTGTCTGTATGTACGGTAGGTGTCTGTCCAACCTCTATGCATTGAACTGGCGTGCAGTCTGCCTGCAGCGCATCGCTCTTTATCAGATTGCAGCCCGAAGTGTGGAAGGGGCCATTGGTGTTTAACTTCACATTTATAATTTTTTTTTTTAGTCTCACTAATTGTTTTTTTTTTATTATTTATATATAGGTAGACTATTAACACGTTCACGAGTCTGTGAATGTTTACATAGTCTACCTATATAATAATAATAAAACAATTAGTGAGACTAAAAAGTGAAGAATTAATTAACCGTAAAAAACCTTTTTAAACCAACCTTTTATTTATAAATGCACTAAAAAGGGAAAAATAATTATAATAGTTACAGAATTGTTAGAACTTGTACGACGTGGTCGAACAGCCGTAATAGACTTCGCTACAAATTGATATTTTGTCTCAATTTATGTTTAGCGTATAAAAGCTGCGCGAATAGTTAAGAGCCTTACACGCTGTGTGTGCTTACTACTATTACGCAAACAAGGCATACATTCTATATTGTGAATAGTTAAGATTCCTTTATGTGCTTACTATGCTTATGAAAACGAGGTATACGTTCTATATTACTGGTCGAGGAATCATTATGCGAAAATCGTGTTTCCCGGCACGTAGCCCCTTAGCAGTGTTTATTTAAGTCTCATTTCCATTAACTTTTCCTTTTTTTTATCATGTCTTACAGGTTATTTGATTCACAAATTAATTTCAGAATGTCTGTTTCGTGAGCGATTTCAGCTCATATTGCATCGTTCGTAATGATGCAGACTGGCTAACCTTCTTGGCCAAGTCGTTGGGTACCATTCCTTCATTGTAAGAAATTGTTGGGTCGATTGCGGATCTGTTTTTGCTCCCATCATAAAAAATACGTGGCGTAGATAAGCATCTGACGACGAAATGCGACCTCGTATAAATTTACGACGAAACACAAGTATGTCGGCAGCGTCTTATTTATGACAACCAAATGTGGTCGCCTTCTAAAAGTCGTCACATCAAAAGACATGTACGAGCTTTACAACTAGATTAATACTGAAGGAGTTTTATTTGTAATTATCAACACTTCGCTCGCAAACACACCACCACTTCCATCTATATATTAGTATGGAATTAATTATCTTTGGATATGTATGCTAATTTCGTTATGCCACACTGTAGTATGTGCATATTTTCATATTCGAACTCCTCTAGCCAATAAATACAACAGAAAAATCAAACTAATCAAAAACTTAAATATGTTGGTTTTGAAAATGTTTAATTTAAGGTTTGTTTGCATAACTCCTTAGGAAAATCTTTCATAGCACGCGCAAGCATCATATAAGCTCAGTCAATAAATTCGCTGACAGCAGGAAAGACGTACACTTGGTATAACAATTTGCCGACAGATAGCGAAAAACTATACGAATAAGCCATATTCGTATAGTGCATGAAATATTAGCATCTAAAGCTTTCACCGGTGTATTAGAATTATTATTGTTGAGCCACAATAACTTAAACAGTAAGGTGAAGTGGATAAATATAGTAAAAATGGCAGGCAGACTTCACATTTATAGACCTGTGAGGGTTCTTGTAATACCGTGTGCTTTCGTACAAATTCGGCGTCCATACACCATTGTGTGCCACAACTCTATCGTGGCACTATCGTTCAAACGAGCAAGCCTTTTCTTGTGGAAACCTTAAAAACATGTTTATAATCTTTCAGTTTACTTTAAAAATAACAAATTTAAAAAAAAAAAAATCTAAAATGTTCTACTGGTTAACACTTGCTATTTAAAACACCAATCATCGTATTTCGAAGAGGAAACACAGACTAGTGTGTACCTGTCTCTTGCTATATTTGGAATCGATTAGTGTAACTTCGATGCTTGACGAACATGTACATAATTTTTCACAGTGGCGGATTTCGTAGCTGCACGGATTACTTGTACAACAGAGCGTAGCGATATTTTGCGGAAGTGACGGTGCGTTTGATGTGGTTGATAAAAAATTCATGAAGCTACTGTAGGTCATTTAATGAACGGCCCCATGTATAATTTATAGTTTAGAGTTAGTAATAACACGCATAATTACACACATAATTAACGTTTCGTACACATCATTTGCAGTCAGAAAGATATGTTGATACATCGAATTGCGGTTTAGGTGATTAATAAAAGCCTGTGTGTTTTTTTTTTTCGTTATCGTATCGTTTTGGTTCAGTGGACCATCCGACGTCGTTATGTTATCATACGATGCGTAGTTGAATTTACTGTCGTAATTTTTGTAGTTTACTTTGTCGTTATATAATCAGAGAGGTGCATAAACGTTCTGTAAATAAAATATAGAGAATAATGGCACGGCTTAAGAAATAAAATAATTTATGAAAATTTTTGTCCATTTTTTGCATTTATTATTTCGTGTGCATGATTTTAAACAAACCATGATTGTAAACACAATGTTTGTAAAATAATTCTGAGCCGGCGACTTCTATCATATCAAAGAAGGGTGATGTGTGTGTATGTTCACATTTTGATTTTTGTTTTTTTGAGAGTGGGGGGGTGGGAAGAATGTTAAACCATAATTATGAATGTAAGCAGTTGCAGAAAGCATTTTTTATAAATGTTACAGCTTAGTCAAGAACTTCTGGAATGGGACTTATCAGTGAAACCTTCCTTCTACTATAATGGATATAATCTATCAGTTCTTACCTAATTGTTTGAAAATATGTTAAATACACGGGAAAAATTAAAATTGGGGTATCTGAGTTTCTTATCAGTGTTGAAAATGTGCTGAATGGAATACCTTTAATTTTTTTTTTCAGGTTAGTAGCTGTTCTCGACTTGATTCCAATAGTTAAAAAATAAGGTGAATCCTACTCTTATGCCTAGAGCAACCTTTGTACCATCACACTCGCACGCAGGCATAACCCGTGGGACCTATATGTGACATAACCTTGGGCATTTGCCAAAATGAATTGGCCGGAATAATGAAAAGTTGGCCGGCATGCCTACGAGATATGGGAACAGATTTATTGGTAGGGGACTGACCTGCTTTAAAATTTGTGGCGGTGTTGCAGAAGAGCGTGGTATTTAGAATTCCTCCTCCCGATCTGCAGTAGGGACATTATTTCGCTTAGAGGGAAGCACTGAATGGTGAACAATAGAATTATACATAGTTTCAGTGAATGCCTGCAAATCGTATTTATTCCTGACTGACTTCGCAATACCGCGGGGCTCCCCTCCCCCCCCCCCCTTCTTCTCCGATCACTAGGTGTCACCCCTTCCCCATATCTTCTTTGTAAAATCCGCCTCTCTCCTGATTACATTTTGTCAGTGTATGCGTAGAAATTTGGTTTCCTTTCCAGGCGGAAAACAACATACGTTCCTTACAGTTTTAAAACTACTGTTATAACGCAATACATTCCTGTCGCCTCTTTTTTTTTTTTTCTTCAAAAATTGAAAAGTTTTCAAGCTTCTTTATGTAGTCATGCACTCTCTATTTTCAGACGCAAAACAATTTTCACTCATGCAGGTTCAGATGTTTTATTGCGAAGCTTAAATACAAGATATATATATATATATATTTATAGATTGACCGGCTCACTTGTGTAGTAGATAGCATTGTTTGTCATTTAGGGCTCCGGACTGGTTTCACAATACAGACTTTTGAGAGCTTTCGTTTGTTTTGACGGGTCGGGCCTACTTTCAAACCGATGCAAGATCATATTGTTTGGTTGTCGTAGGTCGGGTACAAACGAGCCCTTTGTTTAGTTCCATACTTAAATTTACAAAGTTACCTTACGACCGTGTAGACAATACATCGCAGTTTAAATCTTGTATTTCTTGTGGTAAACAAAAATATTAGGAAATTATTTAAGTTAGTCAAAAGTTAAGTCAAATGTGAAAAAATAGTACGTGTACGGAATTAAATAAACAGATTTGGCTCGCCTATAACTGTACGAAAAGAATTGAGGAAAGCAAATCCCTCTTACACGAAAAGGTAAACCACTTCAGAAATTTGAGGTGTATGTACACAGGCACACGAGAGGTTTTTTCCCTACACGTCATTTCAAAATTACGTGAGTGTTAGGTGCAAAATAACGAATATATATTACGTTGCGACTTTTCAGAACAGGAAATCGAAACGACAATAAAAATACAATAACATCGGAGGGGTGTTTGGACACGAACCATTGCTTTATAGTCATATGTCAGTAGGCTACCTATTACACCGCAGTGATTTCATGTCACAGTGGAAATTTTAATTGCAGGTAACTATAAATAACTAATGTACTATGACTAGCGTTTTTTTTTCCAGTATGCGATTTATAGTAACCCTATTGAATAAAATAAAAGTAGTAAAACATTATGTTAGCTGCAACTATTAGACTATATCATTAAGAATATTGGCTGAGAAATTTTTCGTTATAATAACCTTAAAATTTCAGATAGGAAGCGGCTGAATTTTAATCCGTGATTGCTGAAATAACATATATTCTGAAGAATTTTCTTATCTGCCATAAATTTTTCATCTTATTATACCTATTGATTAGTTGGTTTGAACAGATTACTAGTAATTTCTGTGACCTGCAAATCACTGTTGCCGTGGAATTTCTTTTGTAGCTATTATTGGTGCTTTACAATTACCACGTCTTTCGTTAACTCCGTAGGCTGGAAAAAAATATATAGCCCTGCACGTAAACATAAATGTGAAAAATAATATTCATTGTAATCGAGTTTTGGACAACTTAGACCTGCCGGAGTTTCAAGCAATGTCGCTACCATTTACAATCTACAATATCTACAATATCTACAATTTATAACTACCAAGCTCACATGAAATGTCGTGCTCCAAATCAGCGAATTTAAATGCAGACCTGTTGAAGCTGCACCACTTGAATCGGTAAAATTAAACTGATAACTTTATAGTTACTGGTATTCACTGATTGATTAGACAGTCATTTCTACTGATTCCAAGTGAAATTCAGTGACCTGGTAGCAAAACGTCAGTGCATTCTACTGATTCACCAGTAGATAGGAGCTCATCAACTTAAGACTTAGTAAAACAATTCTCGTGATTGAAATAACTTATCAAGATTTAGGTGTTGTATGTATTTCTTAGTATAGGTTATTCACGGTAAAATGAGCACTTTTGAAAGTTCTGCTTAAGATCTACTTGTATGCACGGTCTGTATTCCTCTGCCTTATGTAAAATTAACATTGCCATGGGCATCATCACTATATTCATGCTTAGGTCAGGTGAAACTGCAGAATTATTAGAAAAGTAGATATATTACAAATCTGGTAATTTTTACACTTCAGTGCATTAAAAAAAACAGGAAGCGAAATAAATTAATTAATTAATCACGAATGGTTACTTGCCACTTTTGATTCGAAGGTACGATATGGATCTACTTTCAATCTATCGTTACCAACTTTACTGGGTGCATACCATTCAGTGCACCCGTTAAAATATATGCAGAAATGGGCAGTGACTTTTTTCTAAGGTTGATTTTAAAAGTGCTCACTTTATCGTGAACAACCTTTACATAAATTCTTTCCTGCAAAGTGTTAATTGATTATGTGACTGAACTTCCATTTTTAAGTTTACTAATCGTACTTTGTAATCGCCCTCCTCACAATTAATGGATTTTGCTTGGTTATATGCCTGATGTAACGAATGTAAATTCTAAAAGCTTTCAAACTTGCCTTATTGTTTCGTTTGAAAACCGCCTATTAATCTGTAGAGATACAAAGGTTGATCTGGATGTAAGATTCTGGAGAGGGGGTAGGTGGACCAATAGCCGCTGCCGATTATCGATCATCATAATCGTCAGATTTTTGTTTATGGTCGTTTGTTGTAACCGGGTTGGTGTGTTTGTCCATGTTTTATGCTGAATGATGCTAAGTTACATTGCCTATTTGTGGACGCACGACTGTTTGCAAAAATGTTCCTCTAAAGATGTCAGTATTTGGCGGTAACACCTGTGGCATTTTCTTCTTTGAATCCGCCACTGTTGAGACATTGTTCGGGATATGAGCATAAATGTTCATGTCGTACGGTAATTGTCCGATAAATGTACGCGTTGTTTTACTGCCATGTTAGTGATTTTACCCAATACTATGATAATTTTACCTTACACGTGAAGAAAAATATGGTTATATGGACACCTCAGGGGTGAATCCGAGTTCGTGAGGGATGGAGGACTTGATAAAAATAAAATAACTTAATTAGAGTTTCAATTTATTCACACAGCTATTATTTACAGCTTTAAGTTATATATATCCACTATTACTCTTTTTATTTCTCTGCGAGAACAATATTTAATGCGTATTTCAACTCTAATGCCTTTCTTAATGTATTTTAGGTTATAGTCAATTAGCTCGTAGTCATCATTAACATACATTCAGTCTGTCTGTTGCCATTATAAGCTTAAAAGTAATCAAGAAATGATCATAATTAAAAGAAAATACTAATCACACACAAATATAATTAGAGGTATTAGAAAATAAATTAACACTAATTTTAATATTTTATATAAAATATTGGTCTTATTAGTCAAAAATGAATAGTACATTCTTAGAACTTCAAAAGAAGAAAACTATCTGTCAATGATTCCCAAAACTATTATTTTTAATTAAACCACCCTTTGTATTAAAATATTAATTATAATAAATATAACACTAAACATATTCTTTGTATTAATAAAACACATCTGTAGGAATCTAGCAGGATGGACGCCTGCCAGTCGCACTCTTCGCTGCGCCGATGCTCGCAGTCGCAGATTTTCCTCCTCCTGCTCACTTCTGTCTGCGCTTGTTTCGCTCGTCTATCGCGAAACTCCAGACACTCATCCATTCAACAACTACGGGCTCGGAGGCCCATCACATTAATATACCAGTCGCCCTGGCCATCTGGAAGGTTCGACGCACCCCGAGTCACGCTGAGAGAAACGAGGTCATTCTTCATATGTATGAAAGACACTCGATACCCAAGGTAGGGAGCGTCACGCGCCCTGATAGGCATACCAGGCGCGATTTGCAGATTCCTTTGTGAAAAGCCGCTGCGTCTCCGGTTGCAACTGATGGTGCGCACGCGCCATTAAATCATCTGGGCCTTGCACGCTTGTAACAATATGTTTTCCATATAATGTTTGCAAATATTACTTTACAGTTGCGAAGTAATTTCGTTTTTTTTTCTTTTACTGTGTAAAAGGCATAACCTCGGAATTTTCGTTACGAGAGGTAGGGCGTATCTCAAACTTTCTGCAACCATACCCACCTCATTCTAATATTAAACTCTCTCTCTTTCTCTTACTTTGTGTTTTTTTTATTGCAAATGAAATAATTGTGCCGAATTACTACTGACGGTTATATAAATACCAATAAATTAAATATGATTGTAGTCTATTCACAGCATCTTCATATTTTTTATTCAAACCTTTGAATAATCAATAGAGCCCGGAATGTTTCGCGGATTGAGTTGGCAGCAAGCTAGGCTGGACAATCCTGTATACACTCAAGGCACTACCGTTTGCTTATTGGTTGCTGCGATCAAATGAGGCCTTCGTACAGGACTATTCAAAGCTTACTTGCACTACTTCTTCCTGTGCGTGTGTAAACAACTGCTGTCCAATCACAGTAGCAGGAAGAAAAAACAAGTGTTTGAAGTCTACCTCGCCACAGAATGAATTCACGAAATACTCGGGGCTCTAATTATCACCCATCGATGATGTGTTTGGTTGTATCCTAAACAGTCGTTTTTCACAAGAATTTTATACTTTTGTTAATATACCAGTTCCTTATTTTTGATTAAATTGAATTTTATTTATTTTCTCCTTGTAAATTGTAAATTATTTATAATTAATTTTAATAAAATAATAGAGAAAGAATATGTTTTGGTAACGCCTAGTAAGAAATAGTTTACATCGAAAATAGTCGTGCGCAGCACAAACATAGTGCGCTGCCCCTTCGGTGTGATTTTATAGACTAAGTTTTAAACTTTGTGTGCATGAGGCGGAGGAGTATCCTGAATGTAGAACTTCAGCAGTGCTTCAGAAAAGTAGGACGTAGCCATGAATGGACTACAAAAGAATAAACAAGTAATTCATAAAGTTATGAATGATTATTACAATCTTAAGTAGGGGGGGTGGGACCACCCTCTTGTTCGCGAAAACTCGATGTCTGTAATTACATTGCTTTTGATAGTGACAGCGCTGAGGTTTCTGATCAGCAGGAAACCATTCAGGAATACTTACAACCAAATCGCTGGTCTCGATGGCGGCATACTCATCAGCAGTATGGATAAATATCGTCAGCTGTGCCAGTCGTGTTTGTTGCCATGTCAATTAAGCAATGTTTGTGTTTTTGCTTAATGAAATTAATGTGTAATAATTATAAGATATGCATGAAATTCCGGTTAAGAATGAAATAATACTGACCATTCCTTACTCTCTTTGCGTCCTTCGCAGAATACAACAAAGGAATTGTTTCTTGGTTAGCAGTACTATTTTCCCACTGCCATTCTCGCTCGTCTGCTGCTAGCCGAGACCGCCTGTCCTGCACATCAAGGGGCCGCGGTGGTGTAGTGGTTAGAATACTCGACTACCGGGTTCGATTCCCCGGCCGGTCCTGGATTGGCGCATGTGGCAATCGTGCCGGACGATGCCACTGGTCTTTTGCCGTAATAATAGGTCTATGTTTTGTCATTGATATTTTTCATTTTATTATTAATTATGGTATTCTTCAAAATTCTAATTAATTATTAGGGATATAATGATCTTTTCTAACTATGTGATCTTATCGTACAGTTGGTATGATAATGTGTAAATGTTGTAATAAATACACTTGGTCCAATCTCCGAGCACTAAACGATACATAAAGAATGATACACACATACGTGATTGACAGTTGACGGTGACATAACAGTTCTTGAAGGGAATTCTTTACGTAGAATACACCCTTGTGGTGTTATGTGGTTGTAGTTTGATATTTGATTTACGATCCAATACACAGAATGTTCAAACTGTGTTTAGTTTATTATTTGTTGGTGTTGTTACATAATTACTTTTGTTGGAAATTTCCATTGATTTGTCATTATTGTGCTGCTGGAGTGATTGTGATGACATAATAGTTTGTTTCACCGAATTCGGTTGATTGGTTTTAGCGTTAATGCATTTTCAGTTTTCAAGGCTATGAACTAGAAGTATTTCGGGCGACAGCGTATAGGCACTGGAGTTACTGCCTGCTGTCCGCGGTAAAAATCATTTGCAGTTTAAATGTGTATTTAGAGATAACGTTATCATGCAAGGACGAGGGAAAACGGGAGATCCCCAGAAAGAAAACTCGCCGACCCCGAGTGCATGTACACTGTGTGTGTCTCCCAGCCTAACGGACACTGCAGTGCAGGCGTGTATATGCCGTTCACGGTAAAGTGAGCACTTTTTAAGGCCCTTCCAAATTTTTCTTTCAAGCTATTTTTTTTAAGTCACTTTTTAATATCAGTATTGTCATGTAGCTAATAAATACGGCGTGTACTTTCACCACTTTCATAACTTAATGTCTGAGACTGCAGTAAAACATATTTATTAGTGGTTAATGTCTATTGGGAGGGCCTTAAAAAAGTGATCACTTTATCGTGAACAGCCTATATCCTTTTGTCAGTCGGTGACAAGGGGAGAGGGAGGTGTGGAAATAGCTGCAGTCGTTACAGCAGCTTAATGTTGTTTTATTAGCAGGAAACCAACTTCTAGAGCAAAATGGATCAGCTGGAAACCTGCGGAAACGCAATCCACTGTATCTACATTCAGAAAAGTTTCTGTAGGTGAAGGCTGTTCGCGATGAAGTGCTGGCGGGCCCGGCTGTGTACAAGCTGTTGCAATAACATTCGGCTCGCGTTGGACAGCGCGCAACTGGTGATAAGGAGATGGATGTTTTTAGCACGGCATTCAGGTTGCGGCCAGCTGCACGCGTAGGTGTATCTCCCCCTTCGCCGGTCGCTCCCCCGTGACAAAAATTCTACGTTTTCGTGTCATAATTCAGTTTCAGAGTTATTATTTGAAATCTTTGATTATAGAAACTATACAATTTTACTAGTTGTTTGATACTTTTGTATATAATTGGCACTGTGTGTTATTTCCTGCTTGCAAAAAGACGATAACTTATTCATGAAATATACATAGGCCCCCGACGTTTTGCAACTAGCACATATCATACAGTTAAAATGAAGCAGAAAAATATTAAACAACTCGGAAGATGTAAATTTTCTATAAGCGTACACTGTCAGTAATTACTATTAGGCATAATCTTCAACGACCCGTCGCGTCCGACCGTCACCAGTCCGTCAATCACGTAACCAACAGCCAATCAGAAATGGCCATTAATTCTATCCGTCCGTCCAAACCTTGACAAGTTTTAACGTTTGACGGACTAACGGATGAAATTACAGCCTTCTAAACTTGAACGTTTTATTACTCGTTCATCCCGAGTTCTTTGCAAGGCTGTGTAGTTGTGGAGTTTTTTTTTGCCGTATTTTGTTCTCAAATGTTTATGTAACTGTAAAACGGAATTAAGTTAAATTTTTCCTGAAGATTGACAATTACGTTTGGAAACGCGTGCTCTTTTGGTACAATAGTAAAAAAAAAAAAATTAAAATTGTGCTTTATATGCTATTTAAATTTTTTTACATTGATTAATTTCCGTTACGTACATGTATGTTTGTTTTGGGTACTTAGTAACACAATACCGCAAAAGATTTCCACTTTTAATACAGATTTTTTCCTATTTGTAAACAGTTTTGTTTTTATTAGTTTGAAGCAATGAACGTACGACGGACGCACGAAGTTTTGTTGTATATCGCTCGGCTGGGAGACGGACGAACGCATGGCGGACGGACGCTACGGGCTGTTGTAGATCCTGCTTTAATCCAAAATTATGGCGTGAAAACAAAGAATCCCTGCCAAAAGGTGTCGAGCCGAGCGTTAACTTCACCTTCCAGGACTTGTGTCGCTTACAGTAACCTCACGTGCTGACTCGTATTCGGGAAGACCCGGGTTCGATTCCCGGTCCGGCCGTCCTGGTTTCGGTTTCCCAAGGTTTCCCGAAATCGGTCCAGGCGAATGCTGGGATGGGTCCGTAACAAAAGGCCATGGCCGATTCCTTCCCCAGTCCCTCTTCCCTGTGCAGCTTGCACCGTCTCTGATGACCTCGCTGTCGACGAGACGTTAAGCCCACCTACGTACCTACCTGCTCCAACTGCTGACAGTGAGGCAGGTTTCACACGATGTGAGATGCATTTCGCGTAAGATTTCGTACGAGAATGCCAATTAAATTGCGTGAGAAACGAGTTCACACGCAGATAAATAAGATGAATACTGTCTCGAATCAAAATTAGTTGATAGCCCTGGTGAGTACCAAACAGCCAAGGTATTATAATACAAAATATGAAGTTGCTTACTTCAACGAGGTAATTGTTTCAATGCTATCCCTCTAAAATATAGTTGTTTTTATTTTATTCTCAGCGAACTGTCTAAACTTCAATCCACGCTTTAAAGTTATTTTCCAGCAATGTTTTATTTCCCGGTATTCCTCTCCGCACACCTCAGATTATGAATTTTTTTTTCACTCTATGGTCGAGTTTACTACAGGTCACGCGACCAGCATACGATGAACAATAGGATCGCAACTCGCGTCGCCTTGCACGAGAGAAATAGGACCCGCTGTTTCTCCTCATTTCGCGCCAGATGTGCCTCGCGCAAGGAATTCTCGTGCAAGGTCGGCATCTCGCGCCAAGTTTGGCGCTCGCCTCGCATCGTCGTGAAACCTGCTCGCCGATAGTAGCGCGTTCGCTTGCCGCGACACCCACGTGGCTGTGTGGTTGGTTCCCGCAGGGAGGTGGTGAGGCTGCTGCTGGTCCACGAGGCGTCCTCCAACATCGTCGACGGGAAAGGTTCGTCGCCGCTCCACCTGGCCGCCTGGACGGGCAACGTCGACGTCGTTCGCCTCTTGCTCCGCCATGGCCCCTCCGTGCCCAACGTCAACCTCACAGTGAGTCGATGGAACTTACCTCTATCCTATCTGCTTCATGTAGTGTGAGCACTTTTCAAATCGATCTACCTTTGAGAAATGTCACCGCTTCTACATGCGCATGCATGGCTTACACAAACTATTGCAACAGTCTCCGTGAGGTGATTCCTGGGATCAAATCAAGCAAAAATGTTTCTAAAGGCTGTTCACAGTCAAGCGAGCATTTTAGAAATGAACCTTAGAAAAAAATCTCTGACCATGCATCCATCTATTTTAATGGGCGCACTGAGTGACATTCGCCCAGTAAAGTTGGTAACGATGGATGGAAAGTAGTTTCATATTTCAACGTCGAATAAAGAGCGTTAGGTAACCATTTGTGATAATTTAAATTTCTTTCTTTCGCTTTCTGTTTTTTTATGCATCGAAGTGTAAAAATGATCAGATTTGTAAAGTATTTACGTTCTTAATAATTTGACAGTTGCATTTGATCGACGCATGAACAGAGTGATGAGGCCCATAGCAATGTTAATTTTACATGAGTCGGAGGAATACACAACTTGTATACAAGTAGATATTAAGCATGTCTTTCAAAAGTGCTAATTTTACCGTGAACAGTCTATATGAACGTATGTCCCACAAAGCGTTGTTATTGAGTTAGACTATTCACATTACAGTAACAGGGCCGGGGTGGCTGAGCGGTTAGCCTGCTCGCCTCCCACCTAGGTGTTCGATTCCCGGCCGAGTCACGCTTGGATTTTCGCCCTTACTTCCTAGTTTCTTTTCTCAATGGTAGTATAGTACCAACATACTTTCCTATTGAATTATGTACAAGGAAATGCAATTAATACGAACCCGAAAATTTACGTTTGCTTACTTTAAATGCAGTCGTTTTGTTCTTACAAAAGCGTGCAGTTCGGTATTTTTGTCTTATGCACGTCGAGAATTTGATTTCTTCAAATGTTTATTTGAAGTTATTCAGTGTGTATGTATACAATATTGACAAACTCCTGCAGGTTATTCTTACGAAAATATAAGACCAAAATTTATGTACCACTTTTCTCTCAAGTGATTATTAAGGGAGCGTAGCGTCCCCAAAAGACGAGCTTTGAAAAACTTTTATTTAAAAATATCATAAAGTGTTTGTTATTAAGTAACAAGGTCTGTGAATCTTAATTAGTTCATGTAACGGATATATTATACCTCCTGAAAATGTGGTGGGTTAGTATCATTCCTTTTTAGTGGGTGAATTGAGGGTTTCGCCCATGTTTGCACGAAACTCTTTAACAGTAAGCTGTAAATGATTTGTTAATACAAATCATGAATCAGCACGTCCAAATTAATAGAAAAGGTCGGCTTGTCGAAAAACTCTCAGGTGAACCGTTTCCGGGAAGTCCATGCGGAAATTTCAAATAGAAGACGAGTGGCCCCGATAGATAAGAAACCCACGTTATAGTCTGTTCCGGTTTCTTCGCCTTTTTAAATTAAACCTTCGAAAAACCAGCTCATGTATGACGTATTTAGTTATTTCCTTAATGTGTCATGTATCGAGTGTTTTATACCTCTGTTAAAATAAAAGCAGGTGTATAATTTTTCTTAAGACAAATTCTACGTATATTTTGTTCATACACTACAATATTTCATTTATAATAAACACGAATAAAATCAGCGAGAAGAAATCGGTGTTGGTAGCGCCTAGTAAGAAATAGATCTCATGCAAAACATTATTACAACTGAGTGCTCAGGAATTTTGTTGCGTTGAACTTTGGTGAAATTTTCTAAACCTAGTTAGGCTTAGTTTGCGTATGAGGCGGAGGAGTTTCCTGGGAGTAGAACTTTAGCAGGGCTTCAGAAAAGTGTCAGGTAACCGTGAATGGATTATACACAGGACGTGTGACTGAGAGATACGCGAGTAAACAAAGGAGTAGCGCTCTCTGTACTTTTAAACTTGCAGATAGTCGCCTGCTATGTGCGAGTCCGGAAGAGTTGAATTAACAAATGGTGATGGCTCGTTGATGCATTGTGAACCACCAAGCGGGCACATTAGTAAATATGTGGTGTAGTACTGTGACTGCAAAATGAACACACGGCAGATATACTGTAGCAAATGAATTTATGAAACATAACAGTCTTCTACGTGTATAAAAGCAAATGGACTAATTAATAATTAAATCCAGCCACATGTCTAGCACACAACATTGCACACCCTACCTACTGCGACACCCATCAGGCCATCACTACCGTATCGAGCACTCGTATGCCAAGTGATTTAGCACACTCACCTTCCGTTTGAAATTTCCCCGTGAATATCTCGAAAACGGTGCACCCGCAGATTTCCGACAAGGCGACATTTTCTGTAATTTAGACATACCGATTTCATAATTTGTGTTAAATCGTTTACAGCTTATCACTACACAGTTTCATGCTAACATAGTGTGGGGAACCTCCATTTACTTACCGGTGGAGAATGATATTACCAATCACTACTTACCAGTAAAGTGGAACGTTAGATTTCGTCGTACATAGATCCTTTGGGGACAAAAAGTATTTCTTTACAGTACTTGTAAGGTAATAACGGTCTGTATCTATGGAGAATACCAAGTTAGTTTCTCCGAAAAATCGTATATTTTACCCCTTAAATCGTGTTAAATTTTTCCGTGTACGAGATCATTCAAAGATATTGATTGCATCACTAACATAAGGTTAATTGTGGATTACGACTATAGATGTATTTAAACTCGTGTGAATGATATTTAGATTCAAACTAGGGAGCTGTTTATTGTTTTAGGTCTCTGAAAGAGCAACATAATTTGCACAAAGAAAGACAGGGTAGGGGGTAGGGCTGTGTGATATGGCGATTTATCGATATCGAAACTGTATTTGGGGGAAATACCGCTACAGTGTAATGGTACAACAGTGTAGAGCAATATGTCGCATTTCGTGATATTAGTGTTATGCGATGTTGGCGCTATCGGTATAACTTACATTTTCGATATCAGAGTAACCGATTTTTGCGATATATTGACATCAATTTTCGTTTTTCTCTGGAATATCTCCGAATAGTTATGGCAATTACATAATAATAAAAGAGGAGCTATAGCATCTTGTGAAGGAATACTCATAAATACAGTTTAAGTACACAGCTAATGTAAATGTAGCAAAGTTTCGAAACGATATTGAAAAGTTAACGTCGTACAGACCTAAAGACTGTTCACGATAAAGTGAGCACTCTAGAAATGAATTTAAAAAAAAGTCACTGCCCCTGCATGCATATATTTTATTGGGCGCACTGACTGGCATTCACCCAGTAAAGTTGGTAACGGTGGATGGAAAATAATTCCATATCTTAACGTCGAATAGAAAGTGTTAGGTAACAATTTGTGATAATTCAAATTAATTAATTCCAACTGGTTTTTTTTTATGTATCGAAGTATGAAAATGAGCAGATTTGTAAAGTATTTACTTTCTTAATAATTTCACAGTTTCACCTGACTGACGCATGAATAAAGTGACAAGGCCCATGGCAGTGTTAATTGTACACAAGGCGGAGGAACACACAACATGTTTACAAGTAGATCTGAGGCAGGGTTTTTAAAAATGGTCATTTTACAGTGAAGCAGGGTTTGGAAGGAGAAAGGCGGGGGAGAGAAATGCAGAGAGAAACAGCCCACGCAGGCAGTTTTGCCGGTCACATAGGCCGCACTTCCCATTCATCTGAACTTGCAGTGTCGACTAATAAGCGTCGGTGATGTAATCCGTATAGATTGCCAGGGCCTCCTCGTACTCTGCCTCGACGTGGAGTGCGTGATTATACCTCGCGCCCGCGCGCGGGGGTCGATCTTGCCCTTCGCTATCGATCACCGATGCCTCCGCCGCCATCTGTTTCGCCTTCCGCTGTCGCGATTGCCGGAGGGCGAGTTAAGTGTTATCGACTCCTTCCTCTGCGCAGCGCGTCGTCTCCGGGGAGCCTAATTAGCGTAACTGCTCCCCAGCATCCGTCCTCAACTGTCTCCGCGGGTGGCGAGCTCTGCTGGAGCTGCGGCCACCCATCCCACATCACTTCCTCCACCAACTCGCGTACACGAGGCCTCATCGCCGATCACGGTGCAGCTGCGGTATTTGTTTATATTTTAGTGCTGCTGGACAGCGACAAAGCCTTATAGGCTGTTCACGATCAACTGAGCACTTTTGAAAGCCCTGTTTAAGTCTCTAGTCCGTTCACGACTGGAACAGACTTTCCTGCAATATTTCCTACTCCCATTTTTAAGCAATAGATAAAAAAAATACGTTAAAACATTCAAACTATATTCTCTCTCCGTACTGCCAAACTAACTTTACCTGCGCCAGTCACTGTTTGTAATAACGATGCATGCAGCTGACGACTAAGGTGTTGTTCAAAAGTCTGTTCCAATCGTGAACCGACTATACTTGCATGTACCTACGTTGTGTATTCTTTCACCTTACGTAAAATTAACATCGCCGTGGGCCTCATAACTTTATTCATGCATCGGCCAAGTGAAACTGTGAAATAATTAGAAAAAATATTATTTTACAAATCTGCGTAATTTTACACTTCGATGCGTAGAAAAAAAAACAGAAAACCGAAAGAAATAATTTAAGTTAGCACAAATAGTTGCCTAACACTTTTTATTCGAAGTTGAAATATGAAACTACTTTCCCTTCATCGTTATAGGCTGTGCACGGTAAAGTGAGCATCTTTTAAGACACCCCCCCCCCCCCAACAGGCTTTAACCAATAATAAATATATCTTATTGCAGCATCAGGCATTAAATTTTGAGGATGGTGGAATATACACTCTGTGTTTATTCGTCACAAAACAATGTTTATATTAATTAGTAGCAGGAAATGGAAATAGGATGAAAGGAAAAATTAAGAAGGGCCTTAAAAACTACTCACTTTACCGTGAACAGCCTATACCAACTTTACTGAGCGCATGACACTCAGTGCGGCAGTTAAAATATATGCAGTTAGGCGCAGTGACTTTTTTCAAAGGTTGATTTCAAAAATGCTCACTTTATCGTGAACAGCCTTTAGTAAGAGATTCTCGAGCATCCACACAAATATACTAGTGACGTTAAGAAATGTCATGTTTATTTTTTCAATTTGATATTTTGTAGTTGAATTTACCTAAGCATGTTTAGCTGAGTTAAGGGTAATGCGTAAGTGGTATAAGTTACTAAAATATTAATAATTGTAATTTTTTTTTTTTAGTCTTCGACAAATAACATTATTTTTTAGAACACTGGTTGTATTCTGAAGCGTACAGCATCATGTGTGTTTCATTTGTAAACTTAACACAATTTGTTGCAAAGTCGAATACTATGTGTTTCCTGGTTCGATCCCCGGTGGGTTCGCTCATGATTTTCTCACGTGGGAAACGTGGCGTCCACTGCTCTTGGCCAAAGGGTTTCCTCGGGGTATTCTAGTTCCCTACGCTCCGGTGTTCCGTCGCGGCTCCATCTCGCTGTCAGTTTGCGGCGGTTCCAGTCATTCGTGAAACACTGATTTATCTCTTTATACAAAATTTGACTGAATAACGCCGACATCGCGTGTGTCGTAGATTCTCAACAGTGGAATGCGCTTTCGAATTTGCAGCTGAAAAATTAATACTAACGGTAGAACACCATGTAAGGGTAGTGCTTAACTGGACAACGATGTGCAGACAGTGTTAAAGCTGCGCACATTTTGCCGGACAAGAACGAAAAACGATAGCGTTGACGATCAACTGAAACTGCGCTGAAAAACGTCCTTAGCGCCCAAAGAAACGAATCCAAACACCACTGAAGTCAGCTGACGACGCGGAACGAAACGCGAGGTCAGTCGTTCTAAAGTATAGGCTATTTACGGTAAAGTGAGACTTTTTAAAGCCCTGCTAAATTTTTACTTTCAGTTAACTGCCATCTTTGTGACACTTTTTATATATTCGTTTCCTTGTTACTAATAAACACAGCGTGTAGGTTTTACCGCTATGAAAATCAAACGCAAGATGCTGAAATAAAATACATTTATTAGTGGTCAATCTCTGTTGAGAGGGCCCTAAAAAGTGCTCACTTTACCGTGGACAGCGTATAGGCAACAGTATGGACGTGAATGTGATGTATTATAAACATGATTTGTGACAACGTGTACACACGGGGCGTATAGCCGCGGGTAAAGACGCTCATTTAAAGGCAGTTATAAGGATCTTTTTTATTAGAACCCGTCATTGTTATAGATGAATGTGAGTAGACCTTTGTGTAAACATACGTTGATGTCTGCAAAAAAAAAAAAAAAAAAAAAAAAAGGAACTTCCAATACTACATACTTTAATACACGTGAGTTTCAGTAAATGAGCACTTTTGAAAGCCCTGCTTAAGATCTACTTGTATGCACTCTTTTGTATGCTTCTATGTAAAATTAACGTTGACATGGGCCTCATCACTTTATTCATGCGTCGGCCATGTGAAACTGTGAAATTATCAGAAAAGTAAACAAATTTCATAAATCTGCTAATTTCTACACATCTGGTGCCTTAAAAAAAACTGAAATCGAAACAAATAATTTAAATGATCACAAATGGTTACGTACCACTTTTTATTCGACGTTAAGATGTGTCACTACTTTCCATCTATCGTTACCAACTTTACCGGACGGATGTCATTCAGTGCGCCCGTTGAAGTATGTGCTGGCATTGGCGGTAACTTTTTTCTAATGTTGATTATAAAAGTGCTCATTTTACCGCGAAGAGCCTATAGCTATCACATCACTATGCTTCGCTTTCTGAAATATACCCAGTTATTCTTAGGTAGATGTTTAACAGGCGATTCAGTGACGTCGGAAAAGAAACTGCCGTGCAAAAAAAAAAAACTACACGTTGTATAGTTAGTTCAGTTCCGAGTGTTCAGAAAGACTCTGCGAGTTTCTCATGCACGAATATACTTGACGCATGCTGGCTGAAGACACGAGACGTAGCTTTAATATAACATTGTAAATCTTTGCGTCAAAAAGAACTCTCAGCGGCTTCACTCTACAGCATCCCTGCCATCTCTGGCAGCGATTTCTCAGTATCAGCCCAAAGTGAGACATACAAAAGAGGCAGGGTGAAGGTGACAGTAATGATAGAAATACAGCAACAAAAAAATTACCACCCGATTAAAGACGCCGATATAACAAGATTAGACAGTAGGGTAGCACGACGGTTTTCGTATGCGCTACTATGTTCAGTTTCCGCTATGTAAAGGCACAACGGTGTGAACATTATTGTTTGGATCTAGCAAGACTCTTGGTATATATTTATGTCTCGCAGCAAAATTAAATGTCACAGTACACAAACTTTTAATACATGGTGCTTAGTACCGTTGTTAGGTCCTTACTATAACCTCCAGGTCAATTATCAGAGGATGTTTTGGAAGGGAGCCATAAGATTGTGTGTGTATGTGTTTTTATATATATATATATATATATATATATATATATATATATATATATATATATATATATATACATGTATATATAATCTCATATAGTCACCAATAGAAATATCCTGCATTCGATGCTCGTGTCTTCGAACCAGCGATTTCGGGAAAACGAAAAGTAAGCTACAAACAACGGAAGCCGTTTCCTACAGAAGTCACTCCTATGTTAGTTATTCCACATTGGTTGACTGGACAAGACACTTGGCAAGACAGCCTATATTGGTTTTGGCTGTGTAAACGAAGAGGATGATAATTGCGAGACGATTCTGTCTCGTAAATATGTACGTATTGCATTTGTAATTTATTTCGTACGCCTGTTTTTGGGAAGAGGAAGAAGAATTTGTTCTTGAACCTTGTTTCATTAATCAGTGTGTCAGAACACTTCAGGTGTTCCCATTATACCGATACGCGAAAATAAAACAATAACACACTAAAGACACCACGCACATTATAAATACCTTTCCCGAGCTCTCCAACATAGTTTTTTTTTTCCCACACTGCTGTATTTCAAACTGTACTGGTCGGTAACATTCAAAACTATAGTGCATTCTTCTGACGTTTTAACACAAACCTTTGAAAAATCACCCCATGTATTACGTGTTTAGTTATTTCATAAATATGCCTTGTATCAATCGTTTTTTATCTTTGTAATCGCAGACTTATATTATTTTTCGTTGAATTGAAGTTTTACATCAATTTATTTACATTTTATAACATTTCTTGTATAATAAACAAAAACAGTGAGATGACATGTTTGTTGATAACGCCTAGTAATTAATAGTTCTCATGCAAAATAATATTATAATTGAGTGCGCTGGAATGTGGTGTGTTGTCCTCTGATGCAATTTACTAGACCTTGGGCGCGTTTACACGGCGATAGTGTCTATCGCGAGAGCTACTCTCGTATTACTATCGCCGTGTAACGTGCACGATTGTTACTGTCGCACCGTCGCTATAGCACTATCGCGAATCAGCTCGAGCTAGATCGTTTATAATAACTGTCGTGACAGAACATACAACTGTCGTAGTGTAAACCGTGTAGCATCACTATCGTGATAGTGCGGGCCACAAATTTGTACATATGTTCACTTTGAGATTAACACTGCAGAACTATTTGGATTCCGTTAATATATGTCGATGTTATTACACTATGTGGCGGTATGACATGACTTAAATTATCATATGACACGACATTATTGACAGCATATTTATTTTCATATAATTAATTGCGGAAACAATATAGGTATGTTTACATGTCATTAATATCGTGTCATAATATTTAACTGCCCCAAAAAATATCACCCTGTTGACAAAAGGATGTACATGTAGGGCCTATCAATGTATTTACACAAGCGTGGTCGGACATGTCCCTTTTGAGGTTAACTATCACAGAATGTCTCGATCGTGTGTGTAAACAGGACCTATCGCGACAGTTACTCTCTCACACTTTTGTGATAGCTACCATCGTGATAGCTACTATCACCGTGTAAACGCTCCCTTAGTGAAGCTTAGTTTGCACGAGGCGGAGGAATCTCCTGGAAGTAGAACTTTAGCAGGGCTTCAGAAAAATGTAAAGTAACCGTGAATTGATTGCATCATAGGGCCCTGCAGTGTAGTTTGCTGCGAACTTTACAGCAATAAAATTATAGTGGCACAGCTTAAAGTCGCATAGGTTTACGCAGCGCGACGTGAACACTGCGCGCCCTTTTGTAACATTGCAGATAAGAGCGACGGGGCACCAGGCGTGCATGTCAGTGTCGCCCTTATTGCTCCCTTGCTCCTGTGCCTAGAACGCTCAAAACAGCCCCAGTTAGGCAGCGCACGTAAAATATACCTGTATTAAAAAAAAAAATCAAGCGTCGAGGTCGCGTCTCGCCATAAGAAAGCGTTGTGACGAGCGCTTTCAATAGTCCGACATGCACGCGGATCTGTAACGTAGGCTGTTCACAGTGAAATGAGCACTTTTGAAAGCCCTGCTTAAGATCTGTTAGTATGTACGTTTTGTATTCCTCCGCCTTATTGAAAATTAACATTGCCATGGTCCTAATTACCTTATCTTTGCGGCGGTCAAATGAAACTGTGAAATTATTATAAAACAAAATATGTTACAAATCTGGTCATTTTTACACTTAGATGCATTTTAAATAAAAACATAAATCGAAATAAATAATTTAAGTTGTCACAAATAGTTACCGAAAACTTTTTATTCGACGTTAAGTTATGAAACTATTTTCAATCTATCATTACCAACTTCACTGGGCTCATGTCACTGAGCGCGCCCTTTAAAATATTTGCAGGCTTCAGTAGCGTTTTTGCAAGGTTGTTTTCAAAACTGCTCACTTTATCGTGAACAACTTTTTTAGTATTTTTTACACGCGACGTAAGTCTTTGGGTTTAAACTACACACGTCACTTAGTAATTTTCTCCTTTCTCCCGAGAAAACTGCCGCGAAAAGCCCTAAGAATCTATTTTTTTTTTTAACTCTTTTCAATATTTTTCCAAGGTGTGAAAAAAGAAATGAAGGTAAAAGTGAAAAATGGAAATCGCAGAGAAAGTGTTTTTTACGTTTTTTTTAGGTCATAATCCCAGAAAATGTAGTTACTGAGATAGGCGTATAGCCGCAAACTCAGATTTTTACATTACAAGAGTCACCTTAATGCCGGAGTCACATATACCCGACAAGCACGACACGACAGCCGCGATACGACACTTAAAACTAAACAGCCAATGAAATACAAGATAGATCTGACATGAGTCCGACAAATTCTGTCGTCCGACGACCGATTTTGTATTGGAAATTATTTATATTTTCGTCGTGTCGTGCGGCACGGGACACTCAGTGTACAACCTTGCAAAATGAACTTGTATGGCAAGCTTTCCCAGCATTGGCAGATACGCAGCTTAAAAGGAACAAATAAGTTGTAAATTACTGTTTGTAACTCTTAAAAATAATAATTTTACCTTCGTTTCCATTAGCGATAACACTTTGTCACCGTCGTGTATTCCAAATTTCCCGTCTGCCCACCACCTTTCAAACTAGCGTTATCAGCACCTTCTAGATGGTTCCGAAAAATTCTACTCTTCGTGTGTCGCGTCAGTAAACTGTCGGGCTGTAAATTCGAGCAAATGTTGTACTGTGGTTGCGGCTTTTGTCGTGTTGTGCTGTGTTTGTTGGGGCCATGTGATTCCTGCTCAATACTTTATTAAGGGTTCTGTGTAATGAAACGTGTTCTGTGACATCGTTGTTTGCGCCTAAACGCGTATCTCGATAAATAAATGTTCTGGTAATACGAAGGTTTGCCAGAATGGATAAAACAGCTATTGTATATGTCGCTATCTGTTTACTTTGATCATATTAAGCGTGTTGATGGGAAAAGAAATCGTGAAAGTGGTCAAATATCGCATTTTTAAAGCTTGCCTGTGAAGTTTCTTTAAGCGGTGAGCGAAAAGTAAGACTATACTATACGCAGGTAGTTTGACCTGTGTACTTTCATCGCGTGCAATGAAAGCCCTCAGTTACAGATCTAGTTTAAACAGTAAAGCGTTTGGACAGAAACACTGCACGCCTTGCGCGTAGGAGCGATGAGGCGCTAGGCGTGCGTGTTAGTGTCGCCCGTATCGCTTCCTCGCTTCTTGACCTCGGACGCGCAGGTACATGGTTCCCTTAAGGAATGAAGCTTCTGGAACCTGCAACAACGCGATGCTGTCATACCCGTGGAAGCCACGTAACCACAAAAAATTCCCCTATTCAATCCGTGTGTGTGTGCTGCTTTGAGAATAGTGGAATGTGGCCTGTGTTGTTCTCGCCATGTGCTGATAAGCTTGAACAGCTTTGCGCTAGTGATAAGCGTCCTGTGCATTGCGCAGCTGCGTTTCTGATAGTTGGGCGACTGTCTGCATCCAGGAAACTTGCCAGATTATAACACTATACGAACAGTATGGGAAAACAAAATTGCACAATAGACGTCAGTTATGCCTAAAGGCTTGTGCTAAGTTAACTTTATACACAAAATGCAGTAATTGGAAAAAAAAAAAAAAAACTGCAGATCCTTTTTCCCTTCCTTGTTCCTGGCACACCTTATATGTTCAACTTTATTTAGGTGTTATAAACTCGAACGTTTTATTCATGACGATCAGAATAAGCCGAACACGCCAAACGAGTGTGAACAAATGATACTTTCGAAAACTCTAACAATTCTGACCGTTCGCTGGTACTCATTGGCATCAGCATGAGGCATCAAAGGGGATGAGGGCGAACTTGACCTCTCCTGTAAAGTGGATTTTTTTTCCTATGAATTGTTAAAAATTCGTTAAAACAGTCGTTTATAAATGGTTTTTGTTCGTAATCGTTCCCATAACTACTTCTTAGCTACCTAACTCCAAATTGCGCACCAGAGTTGTTTTTCGTGTATTCGGTATTTTTCGTTTGGCAATTATTCCATACTTTAGTATTTAATATCGTATTATAATATAATATATTGATAAGGATAATTAATTATTCGTAGCATACGACACGTGGCGTATGTTTGTTGCATTTATTTTGCGTAAAACCCATTTTCGTTCCCATGGCCCCCCCCCCGCACCCTTTTTTTTCTCTCCCCCTAGATTTTCCCTTGAAAAAAAAACTTCTTGACACCCATGCCGTGCTTGCTTTGTTCCTTACAATTTCACCGAGAACGGAAGAATTGACTGGAACTTAGTCTCGAAATCGATTTGGTAGTGACAGCAAGTTCTTTCTTTGTGCCGCGTGCAGTGGCCAAATGAAAGTAAAAGGACGGACAGAAAAATGTGGATGAGTCGACTGTATTGTAGGCGGGAAGCTACAGCCCTGCTGACGAGATTGTACGAAGGATGTTTACGAAATTTCGCACAGAGTTGTCTCATGACTGAAATTGTCGGCTATAAAACTTCAAACACAAATTTTCTTAATGCAGTACTGGTAGGAAAATAATATTTCTTCTTCGCTTCTGGCTCAGAGCACCCGGTATCCACCCACCACTCTGTTTAAGTCCATGCTAAGAGTTCCACAGGACGGAGCTTTCTTCGTGTAATCTGTTATCCGCGAAAATCCTTCAGCAGTCCACTCATTCCATGTTTCGCAGCAAAACACCGCCGTAGGGGCCGCGGTGGTGTAGTGGTTAACTTTTTTTTTAAATTTATTTTATTAACCCTACTTAGCAGTACAGCAATCCAGGGCGGCCAATTCTACACAATGACGCCTACAATTTAACAAACAGTATGTATGTTATATAGTATTTTTTAGGAGGACGGCTGTTCGTCTGGGCGCCCGTGATTTAAGCTACAAATTCTATTTTTATTCAAAAGCATCATTCACACTTCCTAGGAAGGAGGTGAGCTATTCTGCCCTGACCGAGACAGCTCCCGGACGGGTATCCTTTCGGCCGCCCCCCATTCCGCCGCCCCCGCCGGAACAGACCAGTGACCCGGATTCCCACGAATCCGCCCACGCGACCAGACGCAGTCGGGCCCGCACACAGCTAACTAGCCTTTCGGCCGGTCCGTCATGGCACCCAATTCGAATGGCCCCGCCCACGAACCCCGAGGCCTCCAGCCCCCTCCCTATCAGGACTATTCTATTTTGTTCTTTTTATTTTTTTTACCCCTCGCCCATCGTTCTGCTCCAATCTAAGCATCATCCAGCAAATCGAAGTACCCCTTCTGGTCACCCAGGCCTTCGTTTCCCGGCGGACGAGGGAATGGAGCTCCACTCCTACGGGTACCCCCCCCCCCCCCCAACCTTTTTTTTTACACAGACACATGCACAGACATTAACCAACATATTATCACAAATCACATCTTTCCCTCATTTAGATTTTCTTCCCCGCAGTTCCTTTTGTTCTTCTTTCATCTTCTCTTTCTTGCTGTTTCTCCTCCTCTTTTTCCCACTTCTGCTGTTCTTCTACTTTCCTTCTCTGTTTTCCTCCCCATTTTCTTTCCTCTTCTTCTTTCACTTTTTCCTCTCTTCCTCCTTCTTGGTCTTCTATTTTTCTCCATATTTCCTTCAATTCTTCTTGCATTCATTTCGGATCTTGTGTTCTTGTTTAAAACTTTTTCGCGTTTGGAGCTTTTCAATTTTTAACATTTACTGAAGATTCTGTTTCTTATCTAAAATAAAGAATTATTTTTATTAAATTTAATAGATAAAACACTTGACCAACACAATCACTCACTCAATATAATTCCTAGGCGAACCGGATTCGCTTCCCGGCTGGGTCGCCTCCGGATTTTCGCATGTGGCAATCGTGCCGGACGACGCCGCTGATCAGCGGGTTTTCTCGGGGATCTCCCGTTTCCACCGCCCTTGCATTCCCGCGCTGTTCCATACAGAACCTCGCTCCACCCTCGTCGACTCTCAAGACCTCGTTAAGAGCCGCCCTAATCACTCAACTCCCATCGCCGAACCGGTGTGAACTGGTACGATAGCAAGTATTCCCTCAACACAGGAGAACGCCTGACTTCCTCTGGGCATTCCTAGGGAAAAAAAGACAGTTGTTTAATAGCCTTTGGTTCATTTGTGTGCGCTTAGCGTATGTTCGCGAATAGGTATTCACTAGGCTGTTTACTTCGCGCACAGGGTTACCAGATACTGAATATAATGGAGGAGGGCATTCGCTCTGGAAAAATAGGTAATTTGAAAGACGACAATGAAATTTTATTAGTACCGCAAATTATTCATACCGACTGGAGAACTATGTGTGAAATCTGCTTCGTATATAGTTTAATTTTGTGCATTTTCTTTTAACTGTTTTAAATACCCCTCCCTCCCCCCTAATTCCCTGCTTCCTTTACCAATTATTCAAACAAACAATTTTCAAAAGTTCAGATAACATAAAATTAATGTTCCCACTGCCAGTTATAATGAAATATGAACGCTCAATGCCAGGAAATTCAACTTGTATGCTTGCAGTTGTTTTACACTACAGAACACGTGCTACAGTGTGAAAAATAAATCTAAATGATAAACTGTTATAACAATTTAAAGAAAATGTACATGGTTCATTAAAGAACATAGTTTTAATACAATTAACCCTGTGAATGTTGGCGATACAACTTAATTTTGGTTACACAAAAACTGAACGGGAGATTGACAAAAAATCTGGGTGGATGCCAAAAAGTGATTAAAGAGTACACGTCTGTCATTTGCCAGACGTTTGGCAACCCTGCACGATTATATAGCTACCCCGAGTTTCGGAACAGGAAATTAGCTGCAAAAATGGCGGAGGAACTATTTTACGGTGTCTTTTTCCAGCAAGTAAATTGTTTTCATTTCGTGGCAACTGTGACCCGATGTGGTAAAGCGCTCGTGCTACCATTCAAGGTGGCCGCCTGGTTGAAGGAATTTTGCACGTCTGAGGCCTAAAAGCGTTGGAGCGCTAGGGGCGACCGGAGACATGCGCATCAACTCTTCTGATCGCCTCTACGCGCAAAGGAGTGAACTGCCGTGCAGTCTTGCCGCCGATAACGTGCCTCTTTGATACTTTCAGCGGAGACCCTGCCATTTTATGACTTAATAATAAAAATAAAGGTTTGATGCACGTCCCTATTCCTTTTTTAAATGTTTCGTGCCTGAATGTTCATACCTAATAATGACCAGTAAAACACCCGTTTGAGCCATTTTCATTATAAAAAAACGTGATTGAGAGAGAAGAGGAGGAACTGAAAAACGTATACAGACGCGTAAAGTTTCTTAAATGCTATTCACTCAGACACGTGGGACGATTTTTTTAATAATACGTTTTCTGATGGAGCTCTGCACACCGCTCGGCGGCCAACTTCACGGTAAAGCAAAGGGATACTCGCGAACGCGAATACTGTTTAGTATATTTATACTATACTGTATATGTATAGTCTGTGCTATGAAGAAACTATATTGTAATAGCGCAGTGTGTCGGTGACTTTAGTGTATGGGAAATAGTGTGGATTTGGCGGGGCCCTGCGTTCCCCACTCCCACTCGTGTTATGGTCCTGACATTTTTATTCCTTGTAATACGTGCTTTTAGCGAAGCCTCATCACGCATTTAGTAAAAACTAGCGACCCGCCCCGGCCTTGCTCGGGTGCCATTCACAAATATGGCGTTGTCTAGGTTTACAGTAACTATATACACTAAATGCTTAAGGTAACTAACATAGGATTAATACTGTGTTGTTCATGAAGTCTTCGTTAGTGAACCCCTGTTTTAAATCAAATTGTAAAAGACAAAAATTGTTAATGTGGGTCATCCTTAGAAGAAACATATGCTGTCGCGGTTTTTCTTGTAGACCTTCTTGAGATCTAAAATTATGTAGTACATTAATTTGGTGTATCTTTTATGGTCTAGTCAGCGTTAAGCCATGTAAGCGCCCGAAAAGAGGCTTTTTACAACTTGATTAGAAGACGTCGACATTTCTCTACTAGCCTTACATCAAATATTAATGTATTATATACCTAAATCTTCCTCAAGAAATTCTCTAAATTATGGGGAAAATCGCATCAAAATCCATTGAATAGTTTAGAATCCGTAGCCGAATACACAGATACACGCGGCCGGGCGACTTCCCGTTCTTGGGACGTAAGGTAGACTTGAACGTAAGCTTTCGCAGACTTGAAGTATGGAGGGAAGGTAGGTATTTGCTACAATGCATCACAACGTGTTTTACAGGCCTGTCTTCATTTCATTCCATTCACTATGTAGATTATTTCAGACTGGTTCCTGGCATCAACATCAGTTCAGGCACCAGTTCTTTGTGGCCTTGGTAGCACATGACTGATTGAAAGATTCCTTAAGTGTTTCTGCAAGGACAGCCGCGGGAGCTTAGCGAGTGAATCGCTTGCAAAACCTGGTTATTGGTTGCACGACTTACCGTACCGTTGCAGTTTATTGAATTCGGTTTACGTGAATGCTTTCTTCGCGACCGATACATCAGTTGAGTACAAGATTATCCGTGCTAATGACAGCTGCTATTTGATCAATCAGTATTACGTTCGCGAGGCTAAGTGCGTTGAACGTGCTCTAATATATTATATATAGGGTCGCGTTCGTTCAGAAAATTCATCTGAAAGAGAATTCTTTGAAACACTTTCCAGGTAGTAATAAACTGCAACAAGTAATTTATATTTAAGTGTATTTTGCATTTCTGTTCTTGCGGCCAAATTAGCACGAGTGAGTCGTGGTAACCAATTCGTCGAAATGTTTAAGTTGGTGCACAGAATCGACAAACCATTGTAGTATAAAATGTGAATGATAATTTTATGCTACAAAAAACTACGTTATGTAAAACATTACACATCGCAAGGTCCCGATTTTTAAACAATGATGCTCTGATTTCGGGAATTGATTTCATGTGCGCAGGTTTTAGTTGTTATTTTAGAACCAGATTACTGAAGAGATTTTCCTTCGTCGGGAGTGAAGTGTTGCGCTGGGCAGTGAATGCATGTTGGACCAGTAAAGTGTGAGGTTACGGAGGTGAAGATTGGATAATCTAAGAATAACTTTAGAGTCGGCAAGATGTATGATTCCATAAGACCAAATTACAAAGGTACACAATACAAGCATCCGTTCTCCCAAAAAAAAATCACCCTCAGACTGCCTTGTTTCAGGAGTATAGAGTAGTCTATCCTTAGGGTGGAGCAAATGGCCACTGTGTCCTTTTATTTGTGCGCGGACACAGGCGCGTGCGTGACTGTTCTGGTCTCTCTCGTACGTGTGTAAATCTTATGCAAAACCTTCCATAGCACTCACTGACACATTGGTTACAAAAGGCTTGCTACACTGTGCTTTCCCCCCCCCCCCCCCTTCTGTATAGCACGCGTGTGCCTGTTTTACATATAAATTTCGAATGTCTTCTCGTTCTCGAATAATTTGTAGTTTGCACGGTATGTTGGCCATGGGCTCTAGATCTGAATCGGTGAGAATTTCACTTTTTCAGTCAACAGTACCTGGCTGATTTAACAGCCACTTCAGTAATGTTAACTGATGAATAAGTGAAAAAAAAAATTCCAGATTTCCTTCACTTATTCATTCAGTGACATTTTCCACTGATTCATCAGTCATTTTTCTTGCTGTTTTTCAGTGGTTTATTTTTTGACTGATGAAGCAGTTGGACAGTGTGCAGAAAGGGCCGTTAGACAACGTGTAGGCCCATCAGGTGAAATAACAAGGAATAAACTAATCAAACCAATACAAAATAGTTTCTAAAATGTGTTTCCTCTTTCAAAACACCATTTTACGAGGTAATATGAACATTCAGCCTTTCGTATAGTATGGTCCTATGATAATATTTTCTTCCCACGTTTGTGACGAGCGAGTAAACGAAGAGAGTATATTGAAGCTAAACACGGCTTATTCAGGTCTAAAGGTTTTTCGGAAGCTAATGAATTTAACCCAAGTAAGTACAACACTACATTACAGTTTTTCCGTGATGGTGTGTTTCTGTTCAGCTACGCCCTACACCGTACATGTTCGAATTATATTCGGCAATTGCCATTATACAAAGGAAAGAAGTGATCAGACGAAAGTATGTACTGTAGTATTTATCATCACTTATATTTATCATCATCGCCTGAGAGCGAGATATCTTAAGTAGTCTTCTCTTGGCGACACTTGACAGTAATGTGCCAGTTGCGACTTGACATCTCACTGGTCGTCTTAAGAAACATCGGTGCATCATACTTATTTTGTAGGGAGATTAAATCTAAGTTTGAAAATCTTACTGTCTAGGCATTTTTTACACGTATTTGCTATCATAACAGCGCGGAGGCATACTTTTCTTCATTGCAGTATCGGGTGGTTTACATGTAACTATTACAAGGCCTTGTGATCCAGGAGACCAATGTTCTCGTCGCACACAACGTGCAGCGTTCTCCGCACAGAAACACACGTGGAAGGTTACACGTCCATCGTTGTAACAGTGTTCGCTTGCCTGGGCAGCGCGAATAGAGGCTGCTGTTCCGGGTAGGTTGTTTCCTCCCCCCGTTCCCCGCAGCTATTGGCCCAAAACCGAACGCCAGCCTGGGACGAATCTCGCTTAGGATAGAGAAACGCATGGAAGATCGTTATCTATTCGCGGTTTCTTCACATTTTATTGATCAAACTTTTGGAAAAACACCCCACGGGTATGACGTTTTGTTGCTTCCCCATGTATACCACGTACCACAAGCGTCTTATTCTTGTGTTGACACAGGACCTTATTTTTGGTTAGATTTTAATTGCATTTGTGTTTTATCTATAAATTACATTATCCCGTTTACAGCTAATAGGAATACATGCAGAGAGAAAGTACGTGTATTGGTAATGCCCAGGAAGAAATATTTCTTGTGCAAAAGATCATCGTTACACCTCTAACATTTGTTTGCATGACGCGGAGGAACATCCTGGAAGTAGAACTGTTTATCGGTGCTTCCGAGAAGTCGGAAGTAACCGCGACTGTACTACAAGGGGTCAAAATTTTTGGTTGTGGTGTTTTGACCTACATGTGTAAGTGGATAGAACTAACAAAATGTTCACGCTTAATTAATGTCTCGAAATTATTTACTAGGGAACGCCAGGCATCTTAAGACGCTGCGCCACTGCTTTGGGCTTCTTGAGGTGAGAAATTTGGCGGCCCTAGGCCGTGTCCGAATTCAGATACATACTCGTGTACTTGCGTCCTTGCTTACTTTACTTACACATGGCACCAAACTTGATGAATTTGGACAATCAGTCTTGTTTTCTTCGGCAACATCTATTAGCCAGCTGATCACTTTCAATGAATGTGTATTCTTGCAACTAGATAATTACAGAACGTTATAGGGTCAAATGAAGGATTAAATAATATTTAAATTTGGTTTACATAACTTTTGTTGGCTTGCTGATTATATGTTATTTTTTGCAATTTTGATTGCGTGTTTTACAGTAGTTTTTGTATGTTGTGAACATTAGCCTAGTGCGAATTTATTGTTTACTCAGTTCAAAATTCTAAGCTACCAAGCCGTAAGAACCCTACTAAAATTTAAATAAAATAACTATCTCGTAAATCAATAGTAACCGACAAATTGCGTCTCTAAAAAGGCGGCTCATATACCGCAAGTATACGTCTTCATATACTTGTATACTTCACTTGCAATCCGGACAGCACTTGTGATGTCACTTCCGGGGACAGGTTCGCATAAGTATGCATTTCAGGTGAATTCGGACACAGCCTTCGTTAGGCGTTCATCTGACAACTCTTCCATGGTGTATAAAACTTCGTTCAAGCTCTCGCCATGACGTGAGTTCCCGCAACCGGAGCCCTGGTTCTCGACCGGTGTGATGGTTAGCTGCTGGTGCCACCTGTGGCAGTTTGTCAACGCTTGCGGCCTAGTTTTTCGACGTGAATACGTCTTTAAATTTGCAACCATAATGGGAGGCAATCCAGAAAATCCGATGATAACAAAATAGGGGGGTAAAGTTTGCCATTGCAGCTCGGAATCGATCGTCTACATTCAAAATTCAATTACACCACGCGATTACCAAAAGATCAGATAATATGTTACGTTGAGTGAGGACTGCGAAGCATCGCGCCCAGAGGTGCAAGGGGGGGGGGGGATTTTGAGTTCGTTTCGCCGCGTCACATAACTTCCGCGTAGTATAACTTTTGACTAGGAGAAGCTACGACGCTCGTTTAAGTTTCAATCGACGGCTCTCGTCAAGATCAATCGTTTGCTCGTATAAAAACATTTGTGTGGCGTGGTTATGGTGAAATTGTATGCATTTGAATTAAAAAAATTAATAAAACTTAACACAATGTCGGTCTATACTCGTCGAAAACCCCAGTGGAAATACAGAAATCGTATACTGTTGGAAAGAGCATCTCAAAAAACCCCGTATGATCGAGTGAAGCGGTGCCGGGAACGTAAAATAAACATCAAGGCGTCCGAGCGCTTCTACGTAGACGTATTCACGCCAAACAAACGGCCGTGTCCCCAACACAGCCAAACCCAGTTCTTTCTTTGGATACACTGTCGCCGTCCTGCGCCAAGGTACACTCAACTAGTCTGCTTGTGAAAGTCGTGCTCATTCGTTACTCGTAGCAAAGTAGTCGTGACTTGCTGTACTCAAATAGAAACCTAAAATCGATTTTGCGACCCAGACACGCACATCTAGTCTCATGGCGCAATTCGCTAAACTGGCGCGCTGTCTTCCCGTCCATGTTCAGCGGTCACCGTGTAATTTTATGCCGTAATACGAAATGTACTTTAAAGATTACTGCGAAAACGCCCGAGTTAGCCATTTTTTTTTTTTTGCACTGAATAAAACAGTTCCGTGGTGACAAAAAAAAATTAGTTGGCGACCACAAAATTATTTTATTAGTATAGACACGACAAAAGATTTTCTGGCGCAAACAATTTTTTTTTTGCCATTGCAGTATTTAGAGGAAACTTTAAAATTACGTTTGTGTTCCCCAATAAATTCAGTGTGTTCGTAGACAATAATGTGTTCGTTAGTCGCGTCGAAAATGTTACTATGAAGCAGCTATACTGGTTAGTGAGGTTCGCAAAGGTGTTTCGCGGGTTGTAGGCAAGTGTGGTCTGACAATAATTAAACACTAAGTTCGGGGTGGTCATGAGTGGGATTCGAACCTTGGACCTGTCAACTGCGAGCTCAGCGTGCTACTATTACGCTACCATGCTCTACGTTAAAGCGCTGTCTTCAGCATGTATATAAGAGAAATCTATAATGCGTGGTACGCACGACAAGGCTTGCACATTTCACCTCATGGAAAGTTAAGTTTCTGGAATCATTTACGTGTAACATTTACTTACTTGGAATGAATGGATCATATAATCCGTTCGTAAGTACTTAAGACTGTCCCTCACGAATTAGTTTGTAATCTGATCCAAATGACCGAACATAGAGAAATGTGGCGTCTTTGTCAGACAGGAGGCGGCCACTTCGAATATGAGCACATGCGCAGAATATAACGTATGTAGTTCTGCAGTCGCAACAAAATATACTACTGTGGATAACAATAATGCTGTTACTGCCGACTAAATATTTCGTAGCTGCCAATTAATCTTTTTTAAATCAACAGATATCGGTGAGCGCTAAATAGCTTTAGTACGTGTTATTTGGCACTACAAACCTGTTTTTTTTTTCCCCTTCAAAATAACAAAATTTCGTCGTGGAAAGCATCAACCGAATAGTTTTTGTAGCCATTAACAAATTTTTTTTCCTTCAGTGCGCTTGCAAAAAAAAAAATTATTTTGCAATTAAATGGAGATTCTAAAATTATTATACACACGTGCAAAGTTTCTTATGCTATTCCAAATTAGACATCACTGAAACACATTGAGGAGTTTTGTAATATGGTGTCTTTTGCCGAAGTTCTACACACCATTTGGTGGAGTGGGCAGGTGGCCACCGCAAAATTTGATTATTATCATTAACATTGACGTTATTAATTTTAATAATAATAGTAAGTACATCTGCAGAAATAGGAAAGGTCTTTTACCCAACCGTAGCGGATTTAACAGGACATAGAAGCAGGTTTTTGAGACAATAAAAAAACCGTGTTTGGAACCTCAGTGTTTAAATAACCGCTGGAAATGTGTAAACAATGGCCCGAACGCTTGAATTATGTATACAGTATTGTAGAAACTGTGTTCACACAAATTACGTTTTGGTAAAGTAAGATTCAAGTTCATAACCTCTTTTTGTTTAATTTTTTTTTACAACGATGTGGAAAATAAACAATGGTAATTACCAATCTTTTGAGTGCAGTTTTTGGCGGTACACAATTTTACGTTGGCTGGTAGTAGTATTACAAACTTCGGTAATTTTGTACACGATGTAAATTAACACCGATTCATCACGAAACAATAAGACGGAAAAAGTAGTGCGACATTTTGTAAAATGATTCATGAGGTTGTAGTTGAAGTTGGGAGTTGAATGACCAATGCAGATGATAACATTAAGTACTCAGGATGAAGCACTAAGCGACTGCTGATTGTGCTATCGTATTCCATTGATTGGTCAGATATAACTTTAGAATTCGATATAGGATTCTCACCAAAAAAAATACTGTTGTACAATTTTAGTTCACAGCATGACTGGCGATCAAGTTGAACTTATTTACGAATCGCATGCAGTGTGGTGATTTAATGACTTGAACCAAAATTAAAAAATTGTTGACAAGCATGTTAGATACTCGTCTGTTTGTTTACCGGAAATTAAAATTTTAATATTGTAAACGTTTTAATATGAATGTTTCAGTTGCAGCTGTAAAATATAAATTGGGAGAAGTGGAATTCCTGCTTCAAATGTGCCATATTTATTTGAAAGCATTCCCATTTTCCTGGTATAAGGGAATTCCTTTGGCCATACCCACAGTGTAGTTTTTTATGTTCTGAAAAACTAACTTCTCAAAACAAGCTAATTCGACCGAAAGCATCGCGGTATTAACAAAAAAAAAAAAAGTTTATATTGAACGTGGTGTGCAACAAATCCCGGTACAATGCTTTTCTACAAAATCAGTTCTTGGTTTTATTCTGTCACTAAGAAATACGAAGTAAAACTTTTTATCTTTATACAGTTCATTCGTAGACTCGTAAAAAATGCCTAGTCATATCCTAACTTGGTAAACATTTTCAGTTATATTTAAACATAGGTACAAAAAAAGCGAAAATTTTTATTGCACTGGCTCGTCTCACCAGCCCATACACGAGGGTCTGGCTGATATTAAGGCCCCACGTATGGTTACAAATTTCTGTAACAGTCAGTGTTACTACCCTGAAACTGTTACAATAGATATGGTACAGTCTCCGACAAATCAAATGTATACAACATAAAACTTTCTAGCATAACAGAATAATATGACTGAATGTACAAATTATATATATAATTATTACTATTCATTATTTACTTGCCACGGCTATGAGATTCTTCCAGATAAAGTGCAAAAGTCAATATTACATGAAATTATGAAATTAAAATTAAAATCTGTATATTATTCGAAGGTATGAAAGAATACTACAAGAAAATTATTCTACCACGTAAGTATTCATAGATAAGAAAAGAAATCCAATTAATTGTCAGGAACACCCTTCCAAAACGCGCTACTAATTAGCCTTCGCAAAAGGTTCGTGAATAATATGGTGTATGCTGGACTTATCTGTTGATAAGAAAAAAAATTGTCCACAGCTAGATCTGCTGATCTACTGGGTTCAAATATGGCACTTCACAACTCCCTATCGACTGCGATTCCATGACGGCATAGGTACTCCGACATCCTTCCTTCATTCACGGTCCTGGAGTCGACCCCCGACTCAACCACTGAAGCGGTGACCGTGTTCCCGAAGGTGGAGCTATTCCTCGTGAATCCTTCAGAAAATGGATGATAATGTATGACCAGAAGTTACTCGGACAACCAAATGACGAAGTTCTCAATCCCTTTGAAAGTTCGTCGTCGATAACTCTGTTACTGACGACTCAATATTATGCAGTTACTTTATTCTTTTGCATACTTCTGTTTCTTAAACTTGACAACATTTTATTATAAAAAGAACTCTTCTATAAATTAAACACCAACTTCAGTAAAAACTCATTAAATCGGGACCGCTTACTTATTTTATTCCCATAAACTAATACGTTTTAGAACAACCTTAAAACGTTCCTAACATTACATAAAAGACAGTTTGCATAACAAAACATTTTCATAGATTAATATAAGGTTAAATATCACAAATTTACAGCTAAGGGATCTGTTTAGCATTTATACGGCTATTTTTTGCTTTTGAACTAGGTAAAACTACGGTGATGTACCACTTGTGATATTCAAATTACCCTAACAACATTTATCAAATTAGGAAGAAAAACCAGGTGTTACAGACTGTCCGCCCAAATTTAAAAAAAAAACAAATATTTTATTCTTGAAAAATTTCATTTAATACTTGTTATTCCTCTTACTTATTTAAATATTTAAATAGTTATCTTATATGCTTCATAAATATTGATTACTTTACAGTTAAAATTATCAAGGAGCTCCAATTAATGAACATACAATGATTACACTTCTAACACAAAACTAATGCCGAAAACAAACACTATTTGCAAAGTAGCAAAGTGGTTTGGAAGAGTTTTAAGTTTTTGATTCTAAGTGATATAATGACGCAGTATATGTTACTGTCTCTCACTTCATTGGGTTGCTACGTCTCACAGTGACACTGCTGTTGACATTGTGGCTCTGGAGTATCACTCCGTCCCTGTCGTTAGCGTAGCACTCCCTCTGCAGCACATAAATATGCATGTGGACCAGTTTAATGCGTTCCACAAACCAACCGTTTCAATTGTCAGCGCCTGCCTTATCATGTAAGAGTTCAAATTATTTTTCTATTAGAAAATAAAAATTCACTTTGGGTGATGTAATACATGGCCCAAGTAAACACTAGTGAGTGTCCTTTTTTTTTAAAGTCATCATCACTCATTTTAGTCCTTAGACCACGTCACTTCACAGTGGCCTATTGGCAGTTCACACTAGTCAATTTTTTCCACCTTGTGCTAATTTCCATAGTGATTCTGCCACATAAACTGAATCCTCAAACTCACCCAACATTGCTCACAGTGGTTTGATAATTAAATGATTAGAGAATGGTTTATTAACCATAGTATTGATCATAATTATGAATAGGTGTAAAGAAGACACTCAGCCCTCTAAAAAAATAACTTCAGAAGACCCCACCTAGGAAAATGATTTGTTTCATTATTGTAAATTCACATCAGCCAGTACGAAGTATTGTATATTAACCCATTTCATTGTCATTGTCAACAGCAAATTTGTACTTCTTGGACTCGATGTTTTCCTCGCTGATTTTACTTGCGATGGATTCTTTTTTATTGACTTGCCATCTTAATTACTGTAAATTAAAATTGGGTAATGGCCTTTGCTAAACATTGTTACCAATTTATTTTCTTACTGTTTAGTTTGTCCTATTTAGACAGTTGCGATTCGGACTCTGAACTAGGCCGAACATTTCCTTATGTCACACAATACCACCCTTATCTTTGTTGGAGATTTTAAGTACCTTGCTGCAAAATACACTACTATATCATCAATTCCTTATACGACATCGTCGTAAACGTGGCACACGTTCAGGGCACAGTAAAATATTATTAGACGGGGAGCAAATTCTCATCATCACCTGGCGTTATTTATCTTTGCGTTATTATTCGTTACACATCATGCACATAAACTCAAGCCCCAAACATTAATTAATACAACACAATTCTACTATTACGACAGTAATTATCAATAAGCGCATCTCAAAATTACACACTTCTCATTTGGCAGCCAAATGATACTTATTAATTTTTCCAACATCTTTCCTAAACTGGCGTAGTTGGCTGTTGTTACTCTCTTAAAGCCACGATGTTGTACTTGTCTATGACTTTTCCTGTCTTAGGACAAACTACTTCGTAGCAGTTATGATTGCAGATCTTCGAAACTCGCACTGGCCCAACGTACAGCGACATCAATTTCTTGGAAAGATATTCCCAAGCTTTGGAAATGCAATGAGCTCGAACCAACACAAGCTGTCCGACGGTTAGGTCCTTCTTCCGGGATTGCTTCGCCTACTTGTTTCTTCGTTCAGTGACTAAAATTAGTTTTTTCTTGTGAATTCCAACATTTTTCTTTTTCTTTCTTGGGCGTCTTCTTCATTTTCCGTTGATTTAGTGTCGGGTGGAGGAGGTAATTTTGATATGTCAAATACTAGGGATCGCTGACCTGATAACGCTTCCAGAGTTCCATGGTTCAAAGTCTTGGATATATGGTCTGTTGGTGCATCCAGGATCCCACGGCATTTCGTTTTGATTCCTTCTTCTAATTACTTTATTTCGCATCTTTATCCTTTTTCTTTCTTCTCATCTTTCTTATGATCTTTTTCCTCTTCTTTCTCCTTTTGGTCCTTATCTTCACTCTTTTCTTCTTTCTTCTCCCTCGTCATCCTGCCTTTCTTCCTTCTTATTCTCCTTATTTTCATCCATTTCCATCTTCTCTTCATGGTGTTTCTTTTCATCTTCACGACGTAGTAATTTAGCAGCAAAGCTGAGTACGGCACTTGTAGCTTTTTCACACTACTTCCCTCGAACGAAAGCACGTGGTCCGCCCAAAGTTTACTGGCGTGGTACAATGATAAACTCGAAAAACAAATCGATTGTGTGAGGTTGTCAATGGCGTGAATGGGTTCGTGTCTGTCGAGCGAACTTGTAATCAATGACTGATTAATGCAATTAGTTTGATGTACAGAGTTCGGACTGGTATTTCTCAGCTGTATTTCCTGTACGGATCTAATGACATCGTTTTGCTTGTCCGCTACTAACTTTATTTAATGGCCAACTTGATTTAATTTATTTTCAGTGTTGTTTTCCTCACTGTACAGTTTATGCTCTACCTGATGTTCAAAAGCTTCCAGTTGCACAGACACTCTTTCCTCCGTCGATGATATTGCGTTCGTTCGCCGTAAATCGCTGCTCGAACCTTTCCGAAATAGATTCTAGTTCGGTGCGCGTATGGGAAATTTCTCCTCGTAAGACTTCGGAAGTTTGTTCCAGCTTCTTATCTATGGTTTCTACTTATCGCTGCACCAGGAAGGCCATGCCTGGGTTAGCTGATTGAGCTGCGTGTTAAAGTCATTTACCAGTTCGCCTTTCATCTCACTAAACTCGCCTTTCATTTCACGCATATCGCGAGACTGCTGTTCTTGGCGTACATTCATTTCACGTACCAGTTCGCCTTTCATTTCACTAAACTGTTTACGTATTAATTCCGTCAATTGTGCAAATGAGGCTGTCTGTGAAAAATGAGCATTAACTGGTATTGGTTCGTTAGTATTCTCTATGTTATTTACGTTTTCGGTGGTCGTGTTATCTATGTTTGCTTGCAATTCTGTGTCTGAATTTCCATTCGTATTAGCCATTGCATTATCTGTAGGAATCGACGACATTTCGTTCTCTATGTCTTTAGCCTTCCTAAGAAAATATGGCGACCACGTTTTACTGTTCATAAATTGTAAATGTCATTAACTTAGATAGCTTCCTCTGTGGAAGTTCTTGTTGACCATAACTTGCAACTTTATCTAAGGTTCCTGGGATATATTTAGGTTTAAATCTCTCTCGAGCCCCACGATTTGAGATAGTCAATTTCTCTACTGGCTCGTCTGACCAGCCCATGCACGAGTGTCTGGCTGTTATTAAGGCCCCACGTATGGGTACAAATTTCTGTAACAGTCAGTGTTACTACCCTGAAGCCGTTACAATAGATATGGCACAATCTCCGACAAATCAAATGTATACAACATAAAACTTTCTAGCATAACAGAATAATATGACTGAATGTACAAATTATATATATATATATATATAATTATTACTATTCATTATTTACTTGCCACGGCTATGAGATTCTTCCAGATAAAGTGCAAAAGTCAATATTACATGAAATTATGAAATTAAAATTAAAATCTGTATATTATTCGAAGGTATGAAAGAATACTACAAGAAAATTATTCTACCACGTAAGTATTCATAGCTAAGAAAAGAAATCCAATTAATTGTCAGGAACACCCTTCGAAAACGCACTACTAATTAGCCTTCGCAAAAGGTTCGTGAATAATATGGTGTATGCTGGACTTATCTGTTGATAAGAAAAAAAATTGTCCACAGCTAGATCTGCTGATCTACTGGGTTCAAATATGGCACTTCACAACTCCCTATCGACTGCGATTCCATGACGGCATAGGTACTCCGACATCCTTCCTTCATTCACGGTCCTGGAGTCGACCCCCGACTCAACCACTGAAGCGGTGACCGTGTTCCCGAAGGTGGAGCTATTCCTCGTGAATCCTTCAGAAAATGGATGATAATGTATGACCAGAAGTTACTTGGACAACCAAATGACGAAGTTCTCAATCCCTTTGAAAGTTCGTCGTCGACACCTCTGTTACTGACCACTCAATATTATGCAGTTACTTTATTCTTTTGCATACTTCTGTTTCTTAAACTTGACAACATTTTATTATAATATTAAGTACTCTTCTATAAATTAAACACCAATATTAAATTAACTTCAGTAAAAACTCATTAAATCGGGACCGCTTACTTATTTTATTCCCATAAACTAATACGTTTTAGAACAACCTTAAAACGTTCCTAACATTACATAAAAGACAGTTTGCATAACAAAACATTTTCATAGATTAATATAAGGTTAAATATCACAAATTTACAGCTAAGGGATCTGTTTAGCATTTATACGGCTATTTTTTCCTTTTGAACTAGGTAAAACTACGGTTATGTAACACTTGTGATATTCAAATTACCCTAACAACATTTATCAAATTAGGATGAAAAACCAGGGATCACAAAATACAAAGTTAAACGTTTTGTCTTTATACTGTTCATTCGTACTCATAAAAAATGGTGAGTCATATCCTAATTTAGTAAAAAATTTTCAATCATATTTAAACATAGGTACAAAAAAACGTAAATTTTTATACTGATGCTTAATAAGAATCTCTAAAATGTTTTTATAGTTAGGGCTATAAAATAATATTTGTATTTTTAGGTAGTCGTACAGAACATGCTTTGAAATGTCTATTCCACAAGTTACATAATTTTAATGTGTGATGATTGGTTTAGCATAAGTTGTATTGAATTAAGCCAGGTTTCAAAGTTGAAAAGGAAAATTTGACAGTCGTAAGATTAGAGGAAATGTGAAGACAGGCTTTAATTTTTTTTTTTTTTTTTTGCTTGTACCCAAAAACAAACTCATTATGGCTACGGACATAAACATTTCGCGAGTTAAATGACCCTGTGCTGTGTTTGTTCGAGTCTCTGCTGCCTTTTCAGTAATTGGCCGATTTAATCCCAGGCCAGATAAAATAGATAATCTCTCCTTTCTTTTTCGCAGACTTCGAGATATACAAATGTGTTTTATGTCTCGCTTGTCCAAAAACCAATCCACAATGTTTTTCCGTTTTCCAATTGTAACATCATAAGAAGAGATCTGGTTACAGTGTTTGTTTTGCCGTAAATCGCTGTTCTTTTACTCAACTGATATCAGGGGTCTATTTCATAAAACATGCTACACTCTAAATTTGAATCAGTGAGAATTTCACTGTTTCAGTCAAACGTATCTGAGTGATACAACAGTCACGTCAGTGAATTTAACTGATGAACCAGTAAAAAAATGCCATATTTCCTTCGCTGATTGATTCAGTGGCAATTCCCACTGATTTGTCAGTAATTTTTTACGTTGCATCTCAGTGGATTATTTTTTGACTGATGGACCAGTGAAACATCTGAGCAACTTGCTCCGTCTCTAATTATTTTTGACTGATGTATGCGTTTAAAAATGGCGTTAAATAACGCGTATCAAGTGAAGTAACTACGAATAAACAAATAAGACGAATACAAAATACTTCGTAAAACGCCATTTTACGAGGTAATATGAACACACGAAGTGAGTGCACTCATACGTACGAATCGTTTTAACAATCCTAATAGTACCAAGCAAATCAAACACGAGAAATATGAGCCTACAACTTCAAACTACGCGATTTCGCAGCGGAAGTATAACACACGCATTTTCCTCCCATAATTTCAACTTGGTGTGGTAGCTCAGACGGCAAGGCAACGGCCTGGAGTCGAAGGATGAGCGAGTCCAATCCCGGCCACATGCGAAATTTTTATTTTACTTTGTTTTAAACTACGGTAAATTGCAAAGTATAAATAGTAAACTATCGTAAGTGTGTTTAGTTCACCTAATTATTTGCTTACATCCAATAAAATCAATATTTAATTCGCCACTGCAGTCGGCCGTCACATGTTCTAATCAGTGAAATAATTTCGCGTCACTAATTTAGTCAGTGAAATTCTTTCACTGAAACAATCAATGGTTTTCAGCTGATTCTAAGTGGAGCCATTTTCGCTAATTAGATTAGTTTAATTTCATTGCGAATTAGTGGTTTCCCCGCTGATTCGAATCTAAAGTGTACAAGTCACAAGTGTATTTTCTTGTAACTTGTAAGAAAAGTGAGAATCACGTTTAATTTATGTACAAGAAACTCAAACATTTCTAGTTACAAGTAAAAATCTGCAAGCTGCAAGGTTTTCCTACAAGGTTATTTAAGTGTCTTTCGTAAAAAAAACTTGTAGCTGACAAGAACTTGTAATTTTTTAATCTGTTTCTTTTAATGATGACATTTAAGTAGAGCATTTTACAAGTACAGCTTATGAAAGTATTTATGTAGAAATTATAAAGTGTTGGATAATGAGTATATTATTTTGTTAATACGTGTCAGTGTACTGTATATTGTCACTGACATCGATGATGATGATGATATTGAGGTTAACGTCAGGAAACCACGCAATTTCAGACCCAGGATTAATATGGGTATTGGGATATTATTTGAGTATAATGAAAGGTTTCGAATAAGCTTCATTAAATTCGAAGTACTGTGTGCATATTTTGGCCATATTTTGGAACATCCGCCAAAACTTAACAAGTCACTGTCAGCAACAGTTCATATGTGTCTGAATCTTTGGTCAGTGCTGTGACTACTAACGTGTTAACGAAATGCTATAAAATGATCCAAAAAATGTTACAGATTTCGTTCAACAATTTCGATTCATTTTAACAGGAGTATTGTGTTTAAAATATTTTAATTTATTTTTTAAACTTTTTTTTTTTTAACTTCTGCATTTGTTGGAGCAATTGAACAAATGCCAGGGAGATATAATTTTGTGTGCCTTAAACGCAATAATTCGTGTTGCAATTGTGTAATAATCTTCACTTCCCAAATATTTCGATACACGCAAATGTAGTCGGGTAGAGAACTTAATCAAAACAGAACAATTTTTTTGGGAGGTAACTATCTTATATAATGAATGGCGTTACCTTGTACTTTTTACCTGTAGTTAGCGTCCTTCTTGGCATAATAAATAATCCACATTAGTATAAAAATCTGTTAAGATTTGCCTAGCAGAATTGCGTTTTTGAAAGTACCTAACGTTATAAAAATCAAAATTTAACAATGTTTGAAATCACTGGATCGATTCATAGACGTTATTTCCAGTTTACTTAGAAAAACCAAAGTGGTATTAGGATAAAAGTTTAAAAAACCGAAATATTTATTTATTTATTTATATTTTGTACGTCAGGTAGTTCCAATTTGCATTTATGTTGGTGTATTTGACTTATTTTGTACTAGTCAGGAGCTTATAAGCCGTCGCCCTTTCCCAATGTAAGCTCATTACGAGTCGAAGTGCACAAAACTCTTCGATATCTTGCTTACGAAATATAATTGTATTCAAGTCCATTAGTATGTTTCGTGTAGACTAAATATATCCCAAGTTATTTTGTTGTCAACCGAAGTTGTATGGAATGAACTACAAAAAGTATTACTGTGTTTCAATGTTCAAAATTTGTGTGTGTTTTTTTTTAAATTACTTGTAAACAACGACATATATTTTGGGCATGTTGTTAACTATTGCTGCTGTAAACTTTTGAATGGAAGCTGAAGTTTCGACCTACATTGGATGTGTTGGTACCGTACATGTATCGCAGACACTGAGGTGTGTAATCACGAAGTAATTTTTTTTTTTCATGCCGGTATTTACTTATTATTTCGCAAGGTGGCGTTGAAAGGTTTGCTAAATTTAAAAGTTTATGCCTGCTGTAATTATTTTATAGTTCGTATTTCCGCTGCCGCTGTTTGACTGTTAAAGTATCTATGGCACGTAGTAAAATATCAATACACTTGCGTTGCAGTTTTCTCGGAAGAGATGAAGAAAGGAAATGTTCATATGTGAGGTCCGTTGAAGGTGAAAGCAAGTTTCACCGCTTCCCCTTTCTCCCGCATAGTATCGCCGCTCCCCCCCCCCCTTTTTCCCCCTCCAATCATTCCTTTTCCCGATCCGCCATCTCGCCCATTTGACAGCAAATTGCAAACTTAATCACCTGCCCGCCCCTGTCTGAAAGTCTGGTGGTGGGTGGTTTTGGAGGGGGGGGGTGTAGGTGGGTTGCTTGCTCTCTTTGCGCTGGACGTGGGTGGGTTGGGGTCGTCACCCCCTCCTTCGGAGCCACCACTCCCCCTCGCGCCATCTCGGGCCGCCCGCCGCCGACGCGTGTCCAGGGAGGGTGGGCGGCGAGTGTGAGTAGAGGGAGCTAGGGGTTCCGGGCTCACCGGCGCGCGATGATGGTATTGGTGCGCATGATGCGCATCTCCATGACAACCCATAACGCATGGCCAGTGAGCAGAGAGGCGCGCAGCGGCGCGGACACACACACACTCTCTCTCTCTCCCTCTCTCTCTCTCTCTCTCTCTCTAGCTCTCTTTCTGGACAGGGAAGTCGCGCGGCCTGACGCGATTAATTTTAGACGAGTTTCCATATCTCCCAGAATGCTCCCCCCCACACCCCTCTACCGCCACACCGTCGTCGCCACGGCCAGAGGGTTGCCCTTTTTTTTCTCTCCTACCGTTTCCGTCCTGGTGGGGCCTCCACTGTCCTTGCGGATCGCGACGCCTGTGTCGGCCGAAATATATATATATAAAAAAATCGCGGTGGAGGGTGCGGGGAAAGTGGAAACGGAATGCCTTTCGTGTCCACTGCCCAGCGCCCCTATCCCCTTCCCTGCAGCATTTTGTTTTCGTGACAAAAAGCTCGCGTTCTGAAACGTCCTCGGGTTTACAAAAAAAAGTATATTTAAACGAGGGTTTGTTTGTATGCGCACATGAAAAATTTTTTTAGGAAGGGGAGAAAATATTGCCGAAACGTTCAGGTGAAACACTGTCAAAAGGCTGATTTTTTTTTCTTTGAGCTGTGCCTGTACAATGTGCGATATCAAAGGATGACAACTTTCATGTCAATGTGGTAAAAATATGAATAATTTGCTTTGGTCTGAAAATCGTTTCGAAGTAGTTTTGTAAATTTACGTATGCATTTATTATATTGGTTTCTGTAGAGTTTATAATACAACTGGCAATTTGCGAACTAAAGCCAAATTGTTAGATATCAAGTAGAAATAGTTTAGGACCATAATAAGCTAGTACCCTGTATTTTCAACTCCCTTCAATGAGTATTTGTCAAAAAATTTTTGACATTTCAGTGGCTGACCAAAGAAGTATTGGTTTTATTATCTCGAAATTGTACAGCAAAATTTGCACCTGTAATGTCATTATTTGAGAAAAACAGCCTGTCCATTAAACAAAGAAAAGTTAAAACTACAGCATAAAGCATAAAGTTAATCGGTGAACGATTTACATAATACAAGAATGCCCGTTAAGGCCTTAACTATAGAAATGTACAATTTACTAGTTTTTAATACTTTTCTATCTAATTTTCACTATGTGATATTTTCTACTTATAAAAAAGACAGAAACTTATTTATGAAATATAAATATGTCCCTGACTTTTTACAGCTAGCAGATAACACACAATGAAAATTAACCACGAAAATATTAAACTCGTAAAATGTAAATTTCTTTATAATCGTACATTGTCATCACACGTACACATTCCATGCACGGTATTTGAACCCGGAATCGGGTTGTCAAATAATAACCGTAGCGACTACGAAGGCTGCCGGAATTGAAACACATGAAGTCTGTTTATTATGCTTGGCGTAGATACATTAATTGGCAAAATTTGTTGAGGTGAGAGAAGGGAAAACATGCAGCGCGCCACCTGTGAACGTACCAGAATATGAATCGGTTGATTACAGATATTATTGTATTGAAATGTTTCACTAATCTGGCGCCCAGCTTGTGTGTGCTCTGTACAACAGCAAAAAAAAAACACCCGGTTTTGTCTGGATGGCTTCAGCAGTTCCCGGCGCTCAGTCGATTATTCAACTTAGCATTCACTGTAAACCCAAATCAGTGATATCAGTCAGTAAAATAACATTTACTGAAAATAGGTTGTTACATATATGTCGATTGGCAGATCAAGCAAATGAGCTGGGTTGCCCTTACAACACCCTCTAAACCTCAGATGTGTAGAATACTTCCTACTAGATGGCACCCTAAATGTTTCTTTTAGAAACTATGAGATAATCTGGCACGCGTAAGTCTTGATAAACGAAAACACGTATGGACTTATTGGTTCCCGAACCAAGCTTTCCCTAAATTTTACAACTAATTTTTCGTTATAGTTACAAGCATAATGTGTTAATGTTTTGTCTGTTGGCCACTGGTGATATTTCTTAATGTAATATTGTAATATCTTATTCCTTGTAAAACATATTTTGTAAGTGAATAACATAAACTTCAGAACCCAAATCATACTTGCCAGGTAAGACTGACAAAAATTAATCTCTAGGGGATGAGGATGGAGGCTTCAATTATGAACTTTTGTTCGCACACCCCCCCCCCCCACACTTTTTTTTAATGGAACTCGTTCATATATTTTTAATGCCATGTGCGCCAAATATCGTATTCCACTCCCATAGGTTCTGCACAATAGTCTGTATTTGGTGGGCAGATAATCCTAAATACTCAACAAAACCTCACCCTCGTAAAGGGGCTTACACAATGATAAACTTAAGCATTAAGAGGTTCGCCTACCTGGAGCTATTTTCCATGTCTGAGGCCGATGAGTACAATAGTACCAATGGGATTTTCAGTGTGGTGACCTATCATTTTATTGGTGGTCTGAGTAAATGGGGGCGGGGGGGGGGTCCTACCCCACTTTTGATTAATAGGATTGCCATTTTTATCAAAGGGTTAATTAAATTCATTGAAAGGGTTAATCAAAAATGATTAATCATGAATCCGATTTTAATCCCATTCAAAAATTCTTAAACCGATTTTAATCCGATCAAAAATGGAAAGGGTTAAATTTACTGAAAGGGTTGCGTTTATTTAAAGGGTTAATTTTTTTTCTTGATTTTCTTGTACTTTCTTTCTGGGTTGGGGAGGTGGGTAGCAGGAGCTCTGTACGATGTTGACGGTGTTGTGTCCTGTAGGCGACTGACCAGAGTGGTGGGTTTGCAATGTCTTGTATAGGTGTATAGTTTAGTGCAAAAGTGGGCTAAGGGTATTTTTTTTATAATTGTTCTTATTTTGAGGTGTTTGGAGGGCTGTTGGCGGTAGATAGGCGATTTTTACGAATATATTTAACAGACGATAGAAATTCAGAGTGTTCTATGCATGAATAAATTACACATATTGAATCGCAAATTTTAGATGACTATGTGAATAATAAGTATAATTATGTGAGTCTTAAACTTAACATAAGTCTCGAGTTTAGAAATATGATTTACAAGAGAGACAAGTATAACGAAAAAACTACTTTTTACTGTCTTTAAATGTAATCCACATGTGAATAGAAATTATGTGACACTCGTAAATGAATTAATTAATGAAGCAAAAATTTCCCTATAAATTAAAGAACACAATAACAAGATATATGACATTACTTGATGCATCTCGCACGTACCTTACAAATCCGTCTGTATGTGAGATTGGCCAGGAGGTACGTGATTCACACCTAAAAAGAAATTAATTGTTTAACATTGGTAGTGAAATAGCACCTCTCGTAATACACGTCTGGCTGGGTCGGAGGATGGTGAAGCACTGACGTGGATATATGACTTAGGTCGACTTAATAACCTACGATTGATTAATGAAAATACAAAAACCAATGTTTCCAAATAAATTAAATGCTTAACGAACACAAGTACATGAAAATGACTAAACACACAATGAAATCGCACAAGGAGCTCTCCCAATACACGCCTGTCTGGATATGTGTGCAGTCAAGGAATGACGTCAGTGTATGACGTGCGCCGGCTTATAAGAAGTTATATACATGGAGCTTGTGGGCGATCTGTAATTACAGCAAAAATTCTGAATACGCATCCTTATTTATATCTAGAAAAAAATGTATCCCTACCAAGTACTGCGTTCAATTTAAACAGCGAAACACACAGACAACTTTTCATAATACGGAACGATTTAGCAATTCCAGTTAACACGGACAAATAAAGATTTCCATATCGCATTTGAATCGTACGGTTTAAATTTAAAACAGACGCAGTAACGTAATATAAATACACGTACACTAGCTAACGCGTATCGAACATACCTTGAGTATTTTTTTTAAACATGTCCGTTTGATGTGGAGCCTCATGTATCAATGAGTCCAGCATAGCAATTATGTCGTCGTCTTATAAACTGTGTGTGTGGAGAGCCTGATTGTATACGTGTAGTGAGGCCAGCATTTTGAAGGCAAATGAGTTGAAATTTGTGAGAAAAACCATGCATTCGTCCTACAACAGACAACAAAACGATAATATTTTAACCAAAGTGTCACTATTTTCAGAATAATTCACTTTTAAAACAAATTATTTCCGTTGAAGCGTAGGGACACTCGGATGACGTGAAGTAGTATTTAAGCCTGCAAAGTGTAATTGTACAACACTTTATAGACACGTACTACAAATTTCCGTTAAATCTCTGAAATTTATGTCACTTGGTAACAACAAAAAATGCGCGTTGTTAACACAAACAGTTTTTACGTTTACCAAACTCACAAATCAATTACTTATCACAAACACAATATCGATCCAAAGAGAAAAAAACTAGTTAACACATGAAAATTTATATTTTCCCGATAAAATACTTTTATATTAAATCGCGGCTATCACTAGAGGTGGTCTGTAGCTGTGGCAAACCCCGACCGTAAGCTCGTCGGTTGCCAAGTGTCCAGAGGTGCGGTGTTTAGCTAGTTCAGAGGAGCTGACCAGTAGTATGTCTTGTCTCCCACAAGCATTGATGAATGAGTGAATATGGCACCGACTGACTACAGATGTGTAGATCGGGCCCTGGCTACATGCACTCCCTTTTCCCTCCCCCCCAGACCGCATCTGCGGGACCCTGGGGTCAAGAAACCAGCTTGCACCCCCTTTCCCGTTCCCAGCCGCTCGTCATTGTGCGCTGCCCTGAGCTGCCTGCGATCATCAAATGTTCTCAGTAATTTCTCAAGATGGCATCAACTGATTAGTTACATTCTGATCGAAGGAGACATGCCTGCCACCCCCTCACGCCAACCACCCACCCTGCACTACTTACCTTCTGAACTGGTCCGACTCCACAATGCCAACCACCCCTACGTCCCCTACCATTTCTACACCCCCTACCACCCCTTATCAGAGTGCGAGGTCCAGGGGGTAAGTCACACCAGCTGCCTGCGATTGTCATTTTTCGCAACTGATTCAAGATGGTGACAACTGCCTACTTGTGTGCACATCATGAGCAGGCTGCTCGTAGCCGCCCTACCTTCCACCCCTCGTCTTCAGCGCTGCTCCGACTCTAGGATGCCAGCCACCTCCTCCTCTCCATGCCGTGTCCAGAGAGATGTGACCCCCTACACCGCTACTCCCAAAGTTTAATTTTTCTGAAGAGCTCTGCTATCGATCGAGCCTAGTGTTCGCAAAAAACAGTTTTACACATCCCAGCATCAGCACTGAGGATGCTTTTTCGTTTTTTTTTTTTCGGGAGTTGGCGTCCCTGTAGTATCTGTTTCACGACAAAGCGCCCTCCCCCGCTAGAGTATTCAGAACACATTTTTCTAGTGTTGGCTCCCCTGCTTCGGCTTGCCGGCCCTTTACCTCCAGAGCACTGCCTCGGCGAGGGAGCTTGCTTCAAGGCCAAAGTGACGGTTTCCCTAGGGAGGCAGGAGTGGATTTTGAACTGACCTGGATTATTTCCCCTCCTCCCTACAAACTGATATTTTCACTCGGACACTGAATCTTCCTCCTAGCCCAGTGCATTACCAGCTAAATTAAATTTTATATCTCCCACCGATAAAATTTTAATCCCTGAAACTTTATATCCCTGAAATAAAGTTTATTTAGTCCCCGAGATAATCCCTAGATTTAACATTCCAACAACAAGTGTATATTTGAATCAGGTAAACTATGATTTGTAAAATCACCTAGAGATACAAGTTTTTTAAGTAATAAAACATACACACAAATCTTTATTCAAGTTTAACTATTATGATGTAAACAAATACTGAAGTTAAACTTTATTTTCAACCATTGAAAATGTACGTTAAACAAATATGATTGAAAAAATGTTTTAGGTTCAATCCGACGTATATTTATTCGTCTAGTAGACAAAAATACGTATTTCACGTATCGTTTTTCCTACCCCAAAATTTTTAGAGAGTACTATCATATAGGAAAAAATTATATAATCAGACATGCTAGTCATCAGCTCCTCTGAACCAACTAAAAACCGCACCTCTAGACACTTGGCGGCCGACGAGCTTACAATTAGGGGCTACCGCAGCTATGGACCATCTCTAGTGATAGCCACAATTTAATATCAAATATAAATTTTCCTGTGTTAACTTTTATTTTCTTTTCGGATTGGTATATTGTGTTTGTGATAAGTAATTGATTTCTGTGTTCAGTAGTCGAAAATACCATTTACGTTAACAACTCGTATTTTTTTGTTGCCAAGTGACGTGAATTTCACAGATTTAATGTGGAAATTTGTAGTATGTGTCTATAAAGTGTTGAACGGTTACGCTTCGCAGGCCTAAGTACTTCTTTGCGTCATCTGAGTGGCCCTATGCTTCAATGGAAATAATTTATTTTAAAAGTGAATTATTCTGAAAATAGTGAAACTTTATTTAAAATGCTATCGTTTTGTTGTGTGTTGTAGGAAGAATACAGAGTTTTTCTCATAAATTTCAACTCATTTGTCTTTAAAACGCCGGCTTCACTACACGTGTATGATCAGGCTCTCCACACACACACAGCTTATAAGACGACGACGTAATTGCTATGCTGGACTCATTAATACATCAGAATCCATGTCAAACGGATGTTTTAAAAAAATACTCAAGGTATGTGCGAGAGGTGCTAACTAGTGTATGTGTATTTCTACTACGCTATTGTGTCCATGTTAACTGGAATTGCTAAATCGTTCTGTATTATGAAAAGTTGTCTGTGTGTTTTACTGTTTAAATTGAATGCAGTGCTTGGTAAGGATACATTTTTTTCTAGATATAAATCAGGATGCGTACTCAGAGATTTTGCCGTTGTTACAACTCGCCCACAAGCTCCATGTATATAACTTCTTATAAGCCAGCGCTCGTCGTACACTGACACCATTCCTTGATTGCTCTCACATCCGGACAGACGTGTCTTGGGAGAGCTCCTTGGGCGAATTAATTACGTGTTCAGTCATTTTCATGTACTTGTGTTCAATAAGCGTTAAATTTATGTGGAAACATTCGTTTTTGTATTTTCATTATTCATTCGTAGATTATAAGCCGGCGTAAGTCATATCCAAGTCAGTGCTTCACCATCCTCCGACCAAGCCAGACATGTTTTGAGAATTACTATTTCATTACCAGTGTTAAACAATTAATTTCTTTTTATGTGTAAATTACATTCCTCCTCACCAGTCTCACAGACAGACGGACGTGTAAGTTATGTGTGAGACGCATAAAGTAGTGTCGTATATCTTATTATTGTGTTAATTTAATTTATAGGGAAATTTTGGTTTCATTAATTAATTCATTTAGGAGACTCATGTAATGTCTTGTTACATGTGGATTACGTTTAAAGACAGTAAAACGTTGTTGTCCGTTATACTTGTCTCTCTTGTAAATTATACTTCTGAGTTCGAAACTTAAATTACATTTAAGGATCACATAATTGCACTTATTATTCACGTAGTCATTTGAAATTTGGGATTCGATTCATGTAATTTATTCAAACATAGAAGACTCTGAATTTCTCTCGTCTGTTAAATATATTCGTAAAAATCGCCTATCTACCACCAACATCCCTCCAAACACCTCAAAATTACGAAAATTAGAAAGAAAAAAAAAACCTTAGCTCACTCTTGCACTAAACTCTACATCTATATAAGACATTGTAACGCACCAATCTGGTCAGTCTCCTCCAATACACCACACCTTCAACATCGTACAGAGCTCCTGCTACCCCCTTCCCCCCACCAAAAATGAAAGAGGAGTACTCGAAAATCAAGAAAAAAATAACCATTCTAATAAATTGAACCCTTTCTATTTTTATCGGATTGGGAAATTTTTAATCGGATGAAGATCGGATTAAGAATTTTTATCGGATTAAAATCGGATTAAGGATTAACCCTTTCAATTAATTTAACTAACCCTTTGATATCAAATTGATAATCCGATTAATCATAAGTGGGAGGACCCGCCCGCTCCTGCTACTGGTCTGTGACGGCTGTTCCCCGCACATAGATGGAAAGTTCAACCAACGGTACCTAATTGAAGATGAAAAATGTGTTGGCCGTTGGGACGGCTTACCTTCGCTTCGACGGGGGTGCTTTTGAAGAGCTCAACTCGTCACATCCATCGGACGTGTTTGCTGGTCTCCAAGTGTGGGCGCCGCGGGGCTGTTCCAGCCCGCGAAAACTTGGACTGCCCTCTCCTCCGTTGTACGGACCTTGACCACATGACGTCGGCCATTCAGTCAGTCACGTACCACCAGAGTGTCACTCCGTGACTTCCGGATATCGTCGGAGTGAAGATCATTTTATAATGCTCACGATTATGTCAGTAATATATCAATAGAGGTGTCTCGCCCAGGTTCTGGGAGGCAGGACATGGTATTCACTTAGGAAGGAACTGCTGTTCCGTCAACATTTGAAGGGGTGTGGGGGGGTCTGCACTTGCTACCATTTTAAATTAAGAATCATGTAAATAATGGTAAAGCCGTATTTTATATATCAAGTAAATACTAAGGGAGGGAAAAGTCAATTATTTTTAAACCGAATGTAATTTGTATTTTTATACCAAGCTATATATTGTAATACTGGGGTAAAAGTTATTGTAAAATGAATTGAAACTTTGCATAAAAATGGCATGAACAAAATTTCAAACCTTTTCACTGGAACCAACCCAAATCCCTTTTTTTTTGACAACTTTGGGGGGCTCTCGGCTGTTTTCAAACTTGAACACCTACATTAAGGAAGTACGGGGACAAAGACCCGTCCTGTGTGTGTTGGAAAATACAGTCACAGGTCTGTAGCAATGTTCAATGCAGGGCCCGTTAGTATCTTTGCATATGTCTGACGCCGTATACTTTGAGATACAGCGCTTTGAAAAAGTTTTTTTTTTGTCGTGTAGCTAGCACATTGCACTAAGGCACTCGTGTTCGATTCCCGGCTAGGTCTATTCAAGGAGGTTATATACAATATACATGGTGAGGCCCTGCTCATATGTCGTATGTGTCCTGCTGGGCCGATGTAGTGCCAGTTGAATCCAGGGAGTGGAGCTTATTCCCACACTTAGTACTAGAAGAGAATCTGGCGAGAGGAAAATTACGTTTAAATTATGCTAAAACTTTTGATCTTATCCCGTACTTTCTCCGAAACCATCTATTCGAACGGTTTCGTGTTTTGGGTATTGACTCACAGTTTTTCCTTGCCATCACTGAATAGTTACTTTTTAAAAATAATATAAAAAATCTAAAAACTAAAATTGTGCGCAAATCATTGCAATAGTTTCAGCATGAAAAGTTTTTGTTAATGTATATGGGGGGTGGAAGGGTATGAAATGTGGGTAAAGAAGAAAAGAAAACTAAATATTATGTGAAGGTTGAGGGATTGTCATGCGTTTTCACATAATGGACTGTAGAGGTAACACAAATATGTTTTATGGTCAGCATTGGAACTATCCTCTATGCGGACCTCTAGCCATACAGCTGCGAATATTGACAGAAATACGCGTTATAGGCTGTGCATGTATAATTGAGTAATTTTGAAATCAACCGTTGAAAAAAGTTATTTCCTCATTTGGGGATACTGAAATTATTTATTTTACTTTCTCCTTTTCTCAATGCATATAAGGTTAAGAATTATCAAACCACTTTTGTGACCGTTTCACAGTTTCGCTTGACCGAAGCATTAATAAAGTGATCAGGCCCGTGGTAATGTTAACTTTAGGACACACAATGTGTATACAAGTAGAGCTCGAGTTTAATGCTTAATTAACTAGCTTGACAAAACAAATGTTACACTTACACCATGGTGGGATCACTAACCTCTGTTCTTTCCTTCAGTTAAAGAAATAGCTACCTTTTTACTAGATTGTCTTTGACTATAATCTAGACATATGTAGAATCTACTCAAAACATTGAAATATGCTGCACACAAGAAAATAATAATTCGCAGCATAATTTTTAATTATGTGCTATTTGCAGATATTTTGAGTAGTACTGTTAATAACAATTATTTTAAGTAATTTCACACTTATTTTAAAACTAACAGATTTTCCAAGCTCTTAGCGCTGTTTTGTAGGTATCTGCAAGAATATAAAACAATTTTTATATTTGCCTTTCCATTGAGAATTATCAAAAGTAAAATATGCCATTACACAATGCGCTCATCACAGATGGCCTCATCGGTGCTGTGTTCTTTACACACACCTCGGAAGCATTTGCAGCATGATATTTTGTGCTTCTAGTCCCTGTCCCGAGGGCTGATGTCACACCAACGTCGCGTCGTTTCTGGGACCGACTGTATGGTTCCACCTTCTCGTGCTGTTGTATTTCCTCTGGTGTTACACTGCCGATGATGGCCTGCAGCTCTCGAGAGTGTGTCTTGATTTGACGTCTTTTCCCAAGGAATTTACCTATTTACGACGTGAAATTGCTCTCTCCGTTGGATGAGAATGATAAAAATTTACACGAGAATTCATGCCTGCTATATCGATTGTTGTGAACTATATCACCATTGGCATCCTTAGCAAACGTCGCCTAACAGAATAGTTGGCACATTTCTGTTCCAAGGCATCAACCCACCTTTCGTACAGTTGTAGAAATCTATTATTTCTGGTTTGTTGCCCTTACGATCAAGAATTGATTTTGTGATGCATAGAAAAGATGAGAAATACTGCTTTATTTTTCGTCGCCAGTTAAGAAATTAGTTTCTTTATCTGCTGTAAAAGCAGTCGATGGAATAAAGTGGCCTGTCTTTATTTGGCAAAAAGCTTGACCGTCCCCTTCACATAGACGTGTCGAATGCGAGCTCTCTTCCCCTCACCACCTCAAACAGAGAGTTACAGACACCATCCAAACCCCACCCCCACCCAATAATAATAAAAATTGCAAAAAATCGAAAAAAAATCGAGAAAGCTGTAATGTTACCCCACCCTACACCCCGAAACCCTTATCAAGACCCCCTCCTCATCATTGACGGGGCCACAGTGTCTGAGCGATTAACACACTCGCCTCCACCAAGGCGAACCAGGTTCTTCAGTACCTGGCCAGGTCTCCGGATTATCGCAAGTGGGAATCGTGCCGAACGATGCCGTTGGTCGGGGATTTCCCGTTCCCCCCGCCCCTTCATTACGGTGCCGCTCCATATTCACTTCAATCACCCTCGTCGGCTCTCTAGACCTCGCTGTTAGCCGCCCAAATCTCTTCACTCACTCCTTTTCATTGGCCTTGTGACGGTTTTGAGTCCATCACGGTAATTGATGTTTCCTTTGTGTGCCGAGATATGGCACTGGGAGCGTCCGTCGTCGCACTACGAGCGTGTGTTAGTCCGCGTCACGATGGCGACGGAACAACGGAAGGCGTTATGTTTTATTCAGTTTGCTAAATGTGACTGTTCAACGTGCATTCCTTCGCAGATACTTTTCGCCAGCAAACCAACGTAGGTTACTCCACCTATCGGGAGTCTCTCTGATTTTCGTGTAAGCCAGAAGGAGTTTACCTTGATCAATCCATTCTTGAGTGTGTGGGTAGGTTTACTGATCGAAAGAAATCCTAAGGAAGGCCGTTTTAAAAACGGGAGTGGAACTCTAGTATTTCAAGGAGTGCGGGGTAGGATCAGACCAGAGGTAAACATCTTTGGGGTAGATGGTGAAGTTGAGGGCTCAAAGTCCTGGATTATGACCTGTGGTGTGGCGTGTGTGAGAGAAAGTGTTGGTAACTGGAGTGAAGAAGGGTGCTACCGACACATTGTGTTATCGTGAGGAGAGTATCCCCCGGCCTGACCTATGGGTGTCAAATTGAGTTTGTTTGTGAGTGTGATGTCCTGTGGTGGCACTTCTGACACACAGGTTGTGCCTTCGCAGGGATAGTATCCCTGGTCCACTACAGGGTGAATGGTGGTGAGTGTTGTAGATCAGTGTGTACGGCCGCCCTTGAGTGAAGTGAGGTAGGGAGAATATCCCTATTACACTGGTCCTGTGGTGTGCATGGAAGAGATATGATTCTTGAAGTGGATAAGCATGGAAGAGTGACTGTGGTCCCTGTTCAAGAGAAGGTTTTATTGTGTTCAGACTGTTGAGACCATTCACTCGCCCGCTGGGGTTAAAGGTAAAGTTTTTGAGCTAAGGGGGTGTGTCTTAACCAATGTATGGTTTTAAGGCATTCCAAATTGTAAAGGCAGTTTGGGCATATTTTGTATTGTAACTTTGTAAATGATAGTGGGATGAATAAAAAAATTGGTATGAGGGTTTTTATGAAGAAAAAATCTTGTAATGTTTTAAAGGGTAAGACATAGGGTTGTTCTTGTACTGTGTTTTAAAGGATGGTTCTTATAAAACAAAGTTAGTTCAGGGTGCACCAGGTACTTGGATGAGATGGAAAAATTTAGTTACCGGTATGTGTAAACCTTTTTAATATTTTTTATAGTAGTAGTTTTGTAAGAAGGCGCATTAATGATATTTTGTAAATACTGGAAAAGTGTTCTTTTTCATTTGAAATGCGATAATTGAATATGTTTATTGAATTGTGAAGAATGTGCGATTGTGTATAAATAACTATAATTGAGTATTTAAATGGTATTTGATTTTATCTGAATATGTTTGGATAAAGTTTTGAGTTTGTTCATAAAAATTATTAGGGAGAAGGTTTGTGTTTAATTGTAGTGTTGACATCCTTATCCTTGCTTGAACAAAGTATCTGGGTTCCAAAAACACAAAGAATCTCTACTAATGTTTTTTTATCGTTTTGATAATTTTTTTGGTATACTTTTTCTCCTTAGTTCTGTTCCTTAAGATAATGAAGGATAGGACTCGAGGAGAGTGTGGGTGGTATGATTGTGATCCAGTGCTTGATGCCAAGGGGTCACAGCCTTATGTAACAAATTATCCCTCCACTCATTCCAATCAATTGTATCTGCCAGTGGTCACAAAATCACACCTTCAACAGATATATTTTTCCAGTATCAGTAACTAGAATGTATTTGTAACTCATGTTTCAACCACCAGAGATAATTTACTGTCGCAAGAGTGCTATCGACCTGTACCGAATGGTGATGAGGTCTGTAAATTGTCATATTTAATTTTTTATTTATTTTTAAATGCAATTACTTTTATTAAAAATAACTTTATATGAAGTAGGGGTTCCTAAAATAAACAAAACACAACATACTTTCTTCAAAAAAATTATTTTATTTAGTAATTTACAATACACATTGAAAATTTATCTTTTATGCTTTGTTTTGTGTATTGCAAGGCACTGTTCCTCAATGAGTCCATATTTCTATGGATAATAGGCATAGTGTTTAAAACACTGTTGCAGACATGTATTTTGCTCACATGCGAATTATCTGCGACTTAACCAGTCGGGAAAAGTTTTTTATGTAACAATAATGCAAAATATTCGTAGTTTTGCCCTTCACCATCAGATAATAGATATGTTAATGTTTCTCATTCTTAGTCACGCGTGTAGGCACCCCTTTTCCTCTATCATTCAGCGAGTACACATTTACAGACACACCAAGGTGGTGGTTCTCAAAGACCCTTTTTGCTGTAGAGGAGTTGGAAAATCCAGTCTCCTAAAATCAACCTTGCCTTTCGCCTTAGGATACAATTTTTTCCGCATGCTGTGCATACGATGACTTTAACAAGTCCGACCAACACTAATCTCTTAAGTCATTGGTTGTTATAGTTGAGGGGATTGATTGCAACATGTTTGTGTTTGATAAATTCGGAAAGGTCAACATACAGCAATAACTGTGAAGGTTTATTCTCTGTTACATGGAGGAGGCCCCTGGTACATAATCCATATGCACCTGTAGACCACGCTGTCATGAAATAGACACCCCACATTTCGAACATACGTACTTCATTTGGGTGGGGCTCTTTGTATAGCCAAGCTTCTCATGTCGTCGGGCATTACTGCTACAAGCGAAGGTCTTTTCACTGAAGCGACACTTGTGATGTCGAAATGGTTCAGCAGAGGTGGTTCGCCATACAGTTCTCTCTGGAACAGATGTCGATGGTCCATTTGGCGATGCTGTTACCACAGCTGAAGAGTAAAATGAGACTTGTGCAGTCCCCATGTTAAACTTTCCTGAAGACCCTTGAAATTCCTGTCGACACAGGGACCTCAGAAGTAGGTGCAGATGGTATGACTAAAGTCGATGTCATTGCTGGTACCACTCCTGAAGGAAATGATCGTGGCATTGGTAGCATGCCCATAGCAGATGACGGCAGTGCTATTGTAGGCAGCCCACCGAATAAGTCGATGGCACTATTGGTACCACACACAAAGAAGTCGATGGCACTGATGGTATCATGCACAAAAAATCGATGGCACTGCTGGTACCAGATTAAGCAGATGGTTTCGCTGGTACCTCATGAAGTCGATGGCTTCGCTGGTACCACATGAAGTCGATGGCACTGCTCGTACCACACACAAAGAAGTCGATGGCACTGCTGGTACCACACACCGAATAAGTCGATGACATTGCTGGTTTCACACACACACGAATAATTCGATGGCATTGCTGGTACCACACACGCACACACACACACACGAATAAGTCGATGGCACTGCTGGTACCACACATACATGAATAAGTTGGTGGCGCTGCTGGTACCACACACACGCGAATAAGTCGATGGCACTGCTGGTACCACACACACACGAATAAGTCGGTGGAACTGCTGGTACCACACAAATGCGAATAAGTCGATGGCACTGCTGGTACCACACACACACACACACGAATAAGTCGGTGGAACTGCTGGTACCACACAAATGCGAATAAGTCGATGGCACTGCTGGTACCACACAAATGCGAATAAGTCGTTGGCACTGCTGGTACCACACACACGAATAAGTCGTTGGCACTGCTGGTACCACACACACGAATAAGTCCATGGCATGGTTGTATATCACATTAGCTCTGGAATGTCCGAATAAATCGCAGATGTAAAATATTTCGTCGACTGTAAAAGCTATATGAGACAATCCTAACTCTTCCTTCGAAGAACTGCTGATCCTTCACAAAGTGGCATTATTTATACAGGTAGCACCACCCGTCCTGTTATTTTCTCTGAAACTCCCGTCAACAGATCTCTACCCCCACCCCACCCACCTTAAACCTACCCCCCAACCCCCTCTTTAACCTTCTATCCGACATACTGCTTGTTTCAACCTGAAGGCATGTGTATATTCCTAGGTCCATCTGTACGAAGTTAACCTACATCAGTTTTACCCAATACGTAAATAGGTTATATAGCATAAGATATATATGTATTTTATTTTTGTGAGCTTTCTTTAGGGAAAATAATAATAAAAATTATAGACTAATGAGTTAGGAGTAAAAAAAAACAATTTAAATGGTTTTACACATACAATTTATTATACAGATAAATACATAAATGCCATAACACAAAAAATTCACTGTGTTCGTGTTATTATTTTTTTATTGTTCTTCAGAACCAATGTAGGGGTGACTTCTTGTCTAGTTGTAGGCAGCAAATTCACCATCCAAGGGCAAGTCACACCATTTGTGGAACAGCTGTGCGTTCCTCCACGTGCATGTCCAGTCAGGTCCAGACATGCCGCGCTGGTCGTCGTAAAGTTTCGCCAGCTTACACAGCGAAGGACACAGCCATACTCGAACTGCATGTTGACGATGTCAATTTCATTTTTGCACTAGTCGCTCAACCATTTCTTCTGCTCGGGGCTCCGCCATGTAAACTGGTCCTTGCGGATACTGCATCAGCCACCCGCGCAGCACGTTTTCCACTGATTGTATGGAGTCTTGCCTTCATCCCACTCCAGTCCATGGCGGTACTTGGTCAGCCAGTCGTTCATCTTTTTGCTTTTCTCGTCCAACAGTTTCCTTTAAAAAAGGGCGGAAGGATAGGAGCGCCTGCGCATTTTACCATCGTCGTCGGACAGTCCGATCTCCTTGAGCACGTAGCTGCTCTGACTCTGGAAGCCTTGCAGATTACAGTAGATGCTGCTGCTGTCTATGCTCGAAGTCGAATACGACTAAACAGACATCGCTTACAGCCCATCGTATTTATATCCTTTGCGGTATTCACGAAAGTCTCTAGACTTCGTCTCGACAAATCTGCGACGAGTGTCGGTCGTGAAGTATCACGCAAAAAGTGTACATGTGTGGGGGAATATATCCATGTGTAGTGAATTCGATTCTGCAGTTGATAACATTCAAACAGATATGCTCGTCCTGTCTACTCACGTCGAACACCATGAGTGGGTCCAAACTTTTGAAGATATCTGGTATTGGGGATTGGGTGCGCCCTTGATATGCATTTTGGAATTGAGCATACATATGATGTGTCAGCAGATACTGACTATTTTCCAAATTTCATGTTCATGTCCACGTGCTTTCACTATTCAAGCATATTTTCACATTTTATATTTGAAATGTGTCGAACTGCGAATAGCTCACTCTCACTTTGTGCTGTGTTCCAGTCTGTAACCCAACAATGATGTACCTCGGTTTCTCGGTGGCAAAGCTAGACTTCACCATCCAGTTGATGCACTGGCTTGCGGACAATCCGGAGTAGGTCTCGAGACTCCACGGCCTGAAAACCACATAGATATTTTTTCCATTTCCCACATTCTTCAGTATATTGATGTATTCGGTAGTACTCAGTTGAGCATGATGCAGCAACCTTTCGTAAACTGTAACTTCAGTTACACTGTCTCCAGGTTTTCCTCCATACCTACGATGGCTTCTGCATGCATGTTGGCTAGGAGCAGTAGCTGTTCATGCTTCGAATTGATGATAATTAGTTTGTAGTCTTCGGCGAATCCCAGCAACATCGCTAGAGAAATACAGAACTCGAATTCCTCTCTGGGGCATATAGGAACACTGTAGTAATGTTCTATCCCGCAGCCTGCCATCTTGACTGATGACAACTCGTTCGGCATGAGCGAGAAGTAAGTGTTGATCGCGGTCGTTAGGCCGACATCTATCGTCTGGTCTACCTCGACACTATTGAGCAAATACGTAATGTGATCGATGATGTGAAGAATACCATAGCTCGTTATTTTCGTCTATACCGGGTTGGATCCATCTTTTTTCTTCAGTGTCCCACGAATCGCAGAAATGATCGACAAGGTAGAGTGCAGATATCTTGGTGTTTGACCACTATCCGAACTTCCAATGGTAAAGTGTATGGTCCGATCAGGAATGACTGTAATGTATGAAGTTCCACATTCGTGATGCTGTATTAAAAAATGACCAGCTCATCAATATTGATGTAATCTGTAATGGCGATCGACCTCGATGCCAAGACTGCAAAGGTAAATCTTGTTACATTGTAACATCTTGGAGACCTGGGGTGTACCAGTAACTGGATAATGGCAGTTAATGCGATCGGGGCATGGGGCAGGAGAGCCAGGAGCAATGGTTGCCATCTTGGATGATGTCATACTGAAATTTTCTGCTCTTATCATTCCACATCAGCAATGGTCATCTTGTTGTTTTTTTTACCTTTTCCCTTATAATTTGAATTTTTACATATTGCCAACTTCCTGCTCTATCATTCCACCCAGCCTCTTCATGCTCTGCATGCTTATTCTTCTACTTCATGCCCTCTCATTCCTTTCTGTCATGCTCTCTCCCATGCATTTTTTCTCTTGCACGTTCTGTCCCTTGTTTTTCTCATATTCCTTCCTGTCTCCTGTATTCTCTATCGCTTGCTTTTTAGATCCTCCATCTTGGATGTTTGAAGTTCCCTCATCACCATCGCCTGCTGTAGGTGGCTATCCTTAATTCCTGAGCCTGACACTAGAGTGTGTGATGTTCTACCATTCGCAGCTAGGAGCACTGGTATCGATGCGGCCATTTTGTGTGTTGTTAATCACACCACCTGCAAGGACATGCTAGCATCGGGAAGTGTAGTTCAAACAGTGGCCGGTAGGAGTTCTGGGAATTATTTTTAGTTTGTAGTTGTCTGTGAACTCAAAAAAATGCTGGAGGTATTTAGAATCATTCCGACCACCCTTCGGTTGCCAGTCCGACGGCTAGACCACACGACCACCATTGCATGAGGAAAGTTAAGAGATGAAATAAAGTAAATATTTATGTCGGCCTACGCACTCCCCAAGTAATAAATTTGCCATCGCGAAAAAAAGGTTTTTATGTCGAATACACGTAGAGGAGAAAACTGCAGGCACCGTGCTCATGCACACACTATTTATATGTGTAAGATTTATTTATGTATAAAATTAAAAGCACTTGTAATATGCCTATTCTGGTCCGCCAGTGCATTCGCAACTTATTAAAAACTACATTATCATGTAATGTGCATTTACGCAGAGCCAATATGTGCTGCGATGTACATGCACGACGATCATGTGTGAGCATGTGCACTTCTGTATGGCATAACCATGTGGATGGCTCTCGAGATTGGGACCAACAAAAACAACCACCGGGAATTTTCCTTATACACAAACAAGTATTGTATATGTATGTGTGTAAAACACCATTGACATCGCAATCGTAGTGCACAGGCATCTTACGAAGCTGCGAACAGTGAAAATTAACCACCTAAAAAAAATCAAAGCAGACAAAGGAATGCATGGAAAGATGGCAGCTACAGAGGTATGCAGTATAGATATATGAAAAGAAAAGGGGGACAGTACTGAAATAAAGAGTAGATGCGAGTACAATTCGACCATCAGTTACTGCAATGCTAGTGTGATACGAATGCCATTTCACATTCACAACCCTTGCTAGAATAAGCATTGAGTCCTCCAGGAATTGGCTATAAACCCCAGGTTGGAGACCCAACATAGATGACAAATCTCGTGCACAAGTACGTGTATGAGTGATTGTGAAATGTGAAATAGTACACGCATAACACATCTGTAACACACCTGACAAGATAAGTATGCATCTTGCATGGGCTACAGTGTGCCAGCATTCAACATTGCCACCATACATCAGCAGCAACACTCCTGCCAAGATGAATATTGCTCTTGTATTAGCTATAGTAAACTGCTGGAAAAAAACAAATGGAACGAATCACCACACTCACATATCATTCGTTGTGGGAGAGAGGAATGGAAGTGCCTCAGTTTGTTTCGACAGGCGCAAGGCAAGAAACTGCCTCCTACTATGCATACCGACCCCTGTTGGCAAACCCGAACGATCTGTAGATGTTGTTACTAAATATTTCGTCCTCGAAACTGGTAATAGCTTCATTTTGGAGTTATACAATTTTTCAAATTATCAGAGCAAATTCTTTCGCACTTACTTGTCTGAGCTTGGGGCGAAGATGGATCATGTGAAGACTTAGCTCGTTCGCAATTTGATTGCAAGGGACGAGCACATAACGAGTGTGCAAAGGTAAATTACCGACAGACTGAATGTGACATCGGCACAAAATGAAGAGAACGTAAAAGTACTTGGAGATCCCATAGAGCATACATTCGCTACCTCGATTTCCCACCTCACAATAAAAACATATATTCAAAACCATTGCAAGGGCATATTGGATATCTCCAGCGAATGCCTGAAAAGGGTCGAAAATTGTTTGTTGGAGACTCGCGACTAAATCTATAAAAGAGAACAACAGTAACAATTTGTATTCACTACTATGTCGGACATTGCAGTCTGTTCGCTGGAAGTATTTTCTCGCCAAGAGCACTAGACTTTCGCACGACCTTATAAATGAAGAAATATTTAAGCCTATTATCTGCCATTTCGATGTTCTCGGGGAGAGTGATGGGGCTCCCATAGTCATGAAGACCGAAATCGACGACGAAGAAAGAAAAGCAAACATTTTTATGTCAGAGCGAGATGAAGGATCAGTTGTGGATTTGGGATACGAGGAAAAGGTACGGAAGAAAGCCCTGAAATTTAATGCACTGGCTCGATGGTACCTACAGTCGTACACATCTCGTAATAATGATATGAAGTATGCTGTATACAGGCAAAATTTAAAATGGTTGCTCACTGCTGATGAAATAGAGTTTCTACCAGGTGGGATAATCCAAGTAGGCAATTAAGATATGTGTAACATCTGGGCTGTATGAAGTTCTATTTCGCAAGGAGCCCAGGGAATTTACAGAATCTGACCTTCTGGAATACATGACATTGCTCGAACTCGTACACATGCTTTACCAATATAACATTCCCGAGACCAATGCTTATAAGGGCGAAGATCAGGAAAAAATCGACATTCTCGCAGACCTCTTCAGTGGCCTACCACTGAAAAGTGGGTACATTCTGAAGAATATACAGTGACACGAACATCGACTATGTGTTTTAGGACGACCCGAACGAACTGTGGGATAGACTACGACTACTGGTCACTTCGCAAAGGGTTGGAAGTTTTTCGCACACAAACGATATTATATCCATCTCGAAGCACTGAAGGACAGAGGCTACATAAGATTAGTCGGATGGGAATAGCCCATGAACTGCATGCAGCCACCAGGTGCAACTACCGCTATTTGAAACAAGGTTATAATTTGTGGGATGAATGACCTGTTTCAAGCCGACCTCGTCGAAATGATACTGTATGTTCGGGTCGACAAGGGCTACAAATACATGTTGACAGTCATCGATGTCTATAGCCAATTCGCGTGGGCCAGACTGGTAAGTCGAAGAATGCACGTGATGTTACCAAAGTCATGGCAGATGTGTTGCACAAAAGACACATCCAAACTAATTTACCAACCGACCAGGGCAAGGAATTCTATAATGCAAAATTCAAGGCCCTGATGAAGAAACATAACTTATGTGGCATTATCTATACCACTGAGACACCAAAGTCGGTCTTAACCGGCCTTTTAGTCAGAAAAAACCTACTTTGAAGTGAATGTGGATAGTACAAATCAACATCCAACATATATAATTACATAATGGATAAAGGAGAGACACATCCATATGTATTTCCAAAAATGAACCAAGTTTATTAATATTTTATCAGCATTGGCAATGGCTCTTTCAGCATAACCTCTCACAGTATCTCAAACCTGTTTTACGCAAATGTTTATATATATTTATTTATTTATGTATTTATTTATTTACTTTAATTATATCCATGGAAAAAACTACCACATTGATCCCAAAGAAATTATGTTACAAAAGAAGGTTAATATGTTATTTATTGCACCCAAGAAAAGTCATCAACAAAATACACGAGAATTATTCTAAGGATTAAAATTTTTCCTAAAATTTTCACACTAGTGGCAAAAATTATACAATGTAAGAAAAGCCACATTTGAAAAAATTATTATTATGGCGAAAACCATCTTTAATATTAACAGCAAGAATTGCAGAAATAGCACATTATAAAAGCCACATTAAATATTACTGGCTGTTTGACTAGAACGAAAGCCATATTTCATATTAACAATAAAACAAAAGTGGCAGAAATAGCACATTATAAAAGCCACACTAAATATCACTGCAGAAGGGGAAAAGGTATTAATTGAGACCGCCTGCCTCATGTAAATCATAATTCCATGCACAGTAATCTCGAAGAATCTATCGTCGAGAAGTTCAACAGGACTCAGAACAGCAAGATGTGGAAGCTTTTTGCAGCAAACAGAAACTACAAGTGGCTTGATCTTCTGCCGAAACTCGTCTTAGAGTATAATTTTACCATTCATTCTACCACTCGCATGAAGCCCGAAGATATCAAGGATGAATTCCTGATTCGGACTGTTTACTCCAACCAGAAGAAGAGGGACCCACACGAGCCTAAAGCCAAAATCGGTGACCTGTAATTACAGACCCTGCATGTCCATCTTGGGCTGTCTCGACTGCTGGCTGTGAAGTTGGCCTCTTAACTTCTTGTACACCTTAAACCGTCAACTTAGTTCCAACACTTTCTGCTATCTGCATGCAAGGCACATGCGTATTTCACCCACACTTTATGTTTAGGTCGTGTAGATGATGGTTCTTCGTAACATTTGGCAGTGGGGGCCTTCCTTCCCCGACGAACGACCGTCTATTCATTGTGGGCAAATATGTAATGACTACTTTCATGTTGGCGTGCATTACCTGTGAAATGATGGGACTCTGTCTACAGGATCTGCGATACCTTATTTTCAAGGATGGTGCACTGTCTCCACCGTCATCAGGGCACATGATTTATTTCCTATATAGTATATGTACATGTTGTCAAGGATGGTAGTGTAATTGACATATTGCTTTCTTGGTCGGTAATGTATACCGTGCACGGAAATGTGGGGGCAGTCATTGTGGTCTGTGCTTTCATTCAGTTCACATTGGTAGCTACTCTCGCAACCTTCAGGTCTTCTGAAACAGCAACACCGGTTAATGTAAAACCTCTTCTGTGTCTTCTAAGAGCAAAGTACGTCACATAGTTGACGTGTGTGTATGTGTTGATACCTCCCTACTCGTCATTACGAAGTGTGTACATTCGTGTCGAGCAATTTATGGGTAATTCGTTTTGTAATGAGCTTCTAGTATTATAAATGATACGTACCATCTGCTTTTCGTGCCCCAGTGCGTAGCAGTGTCGTCTCTCATGCACGACAAATGGTTTAAATGTGTGTGTGCTTATGGTTCTGGAATTAGGTACTGAATTCCTCTCGTAAAGAGACATGCACTCGACTGGTCTGCCACCCAAGCATCTCTCTCTTCTCTCTCTCTCTCTCTCTCTCTCTCTCTCTCTCTCTCTCTCTCTCTGTCCGAACACCACACCACTACTAATACTACTACTACTATGGTTTTGTGCTATGGAGGGCATGAGTGGGGGCAATTGCGACATCGCCATGTACAGACTGCCTGCGAGCATTGATGGCTTCGGTACACGAGTGTGCAGGTTGGTGACAGAGCGTCTCTAAGTGCAGGCTCGGTGCCAGAGATGGTGTATGGCTACCTGTAATTGCGAGCATTGAAGGCTCAGTACATGAGTGCAGGCTTGGTCGGTCATGTACGAAGGCGCTATTGCTATGGTCTTGGGCTATGGAGAGCTATTGGGGGAGAGGGGCAGTTGTGACACGATGAGCAGACTGCCTGTGGTAACTGGCATTGAAGGTTTAGTACACGAGTGCAGGTCGCAAGACGGAGTATGACTGCCTGTCGCGGTCGGGTCGGCTGCTGCTAGTGTGTTGCGAGTTATGGCCGATGATTTCGGTTCGTAAGGAGAGGTCGTACAGCACCCTGCGCTTGTGTGTGTGTGATTGAGCTGGGTGGTAAGTACTTATAACTCTATTCCTTTGCATATGTGTATGTTTGCCTTATCGTTCCCGCGCACTTCACAATGGTACTTTATTTTTCGCCTAACATAACTCAATCCTCGTGCATTAGTTGGTAAATGCTGCTTGCCTTGTGTAGCGGTGTCGTCTCTCTTGGTAATTGTTTCATTTCAGTCAGTATGTAAGGATCGCCAGGTCGTGTCACAGCACCCGATGCTGGTTGGCTAGTACTTGAATTCCTCTCGTAATGGAAAGTATGTGTGTGTGTGACTCGGCCGGTCTGGAGCCCCGACATATATATATAATATCGACTAGTGTTCTGTGCCTTCCCTTCGACTTGCCAGTCGACTGCTTGGGCTGCCGCGTTGATCACGAAACGACGATCGGCTGTTGCTAATGTCGCAAGTGATAATTTTGGTTTTGTAATGATGTCGTTCTGTTAATTTGGTCTAGCATCGTACAACACCCTGCGCTTGTGCTGGTTGGTAAGTACGTATAACTATATTTTCCTTTACGTGGTGTTTTCTGTTTGCATCAGTTTGTGTAGCACGTATCGTCCCCCCCCTTTTTTTTTTGTCGAATGAGTCATCTGCTTAGTTGGGAGGAGGAAAACCTCACTGCATCGCGAGGCGTGTAGGCGAATCTCGCGATGACGAGTCTGGCGAGTGTGCATGCCAATGTATGTATTTTGACTGTACAATGTCTGTTGGGTCGATACTCTTATTTCATCTCCTCTCACACGTCTCATGCAATGATGGTCAGGGCATCGGACTGGCAACCCAAGGGAAGCCGGAACGATTCTCCGCGTATCCTCCAGCATCTTTTGGCGAGTGCGTATGACCATGCGATCTTCTCCTGGCATGCAATGTCTGTCGAAGATGTCAGGGGCTTAAGCGAGTTCTGAGGTTGTCTCTCTTTTTGTTGTCTGAGGTGATATATGAATTTGGTACAAACTATTTGGATCCTGGCGTGCAATGTCTGAAGTCATTGGTTTAGGCGATGATATGTCTGGCGAGGCCCATGCTAGTATTTACTTCCCCTACCCGTAACATGCCTGTCGAGGTCGAGGATGTCTTAGACAAGTTCAGAAGTCTGGTAAGTGTGTAGGTTCATGCAGCTATTTCCTTCGCCTAACCCCACAATGTCTGGGGTGTTATAAATGTACTTTTCGTTGTCGGGTGGGGGGGGGGGGTGCAGGGTGATGTCTATGTTGGGGCTTTATCGCACAATGTTGAAGGAACATGGGGTAGAGCGGGCTTGCCATCTTCGTTATAACCAGTTTGTCTCCCAACATAGACCACTATTTGTCATTCGGGCTATCAAAACAACATTGGCTGGTTTTAGGCTTAATATGTTTTGTTTGAAAATTTCTGTAAGATTTAAGTGACCGACTTTCGCAACTACAACATAAGTTATGTGATTATTTTTGTGGATGAAGTTTGAGTCTATGGAAAAACCAGGCGTAAACAGATGTGTTCGTCACTGTTCGGTAGCGTGATGTTAGCAGTTCTACGGGAGATGAGTGAGGCCTGTAACAAACCTGCTCAGGAGTTGAAAAATCAGTCTGTCCTTTGTTTAGTCTACGGATCATGCTCGTGTGGAGAGTGCCTTCGGGTCTGTACACGGGCAGAAACAGACTTCAGCGAATCTGAAACAGCTCGGCTTGCGAGATCGCGATCCGGGCGAAGCGGAAAGCGAGCGCGCACGCTTTAAAATTTATTAATTAGGTCAATCCCTCCGTGAACTGTGCACACGCGCTCACGCGTTACGTTAAGGTCGACTGTCTTCAGCGTGTGATGTGAGAACGTGTACAAAGTGCACTCGCTCGCGTCCATGCGCCTCCGCGCTCTCCCTACCTTGCTGGACAGTAACATAAGCGAAATATTTAACGAAGGGTTTTTTTTTTTCTCGCGATGCGGGAAGCAGTTTTGGTCGACTGCACCCTCAACTTGCCAGCTGCCTTGCCAGTGTTTCAATATTCACCTCCTCACCCCCCTTCGCCCTTTGATACCCTCCTCCCGCCATTCTACGGGGGGTAGCCCGGTTCCCCGGAAAACTGGATTAGCCGCTGGAGCAAAGTGCCGGAGCGGACCAGATTTCATTTCACCACTCCACCCCCCCCTTTCTCGTTGCACTCCTCTTCCCTGCTTTTATGTTTCCACTCCAGATATTCCCGAGGCCACAGTTTCCACTTCTGTTTCCAGGATGGCGGGGAGAAAAAAAGTTTTGAAGGACCAGGATTTTCGAATTTTGAGTGTGTTAATTTTTTTTTTTTTTAATTGGCTCCTAATGATGTGGTATAGGATTCGCCTCTGTTAAGCGTATCGTCACGTAGATTACCTTGTTACGAAACACCGAGTAACCTACTTGGTATTCATGTGCGTCGGTAAATAATCAGGGGCGCACGCTAGCGTTGGTTGACGGCATTTTTCAGGTGGGGATCGTATTGTGATCATCGTTCCTGAATGACGCCATGATGTTAGATGGTATATAATTCGTGCTGTATAGAGTACGTGGGAAGAGAGTCCGGGAGTGATGCCGCTGACCTACCGGATTTGGAGACAACTGTGAAGGTCTTGGCTCTCCGACGCGGGAAGGAATGCAGAAGAGGGTGTAACTTGTGTCGACCCACGCGCCCCCTTTCGCCGCGCAGTAGGCATCAACAAGGAGAGGTAACGATGTTGTCTGTCAACAATTGCTCTATCCCAACCTGTCCAAGGACACAAGGCAATCTGTGTCCCAAGTCGAAGCATTCAGAAAACTGAGCTTTTGTCCCAAGTTGCATCCTAAGCTGATAGAAAAAGACGACGACTTCAAATACTTCCACGCGCATTCGTGGAGTGTTTACGTTTTTAATGTATATAATGGATGTGCAATGTGGAATTTCTCAAAACAAATATGATGAAACGCTAACAGATAGTTAGTGATGTCTGAACTATTTCATTTGAAGGCTACAACTTTTAAAATGTAAAGTTTAAAAAAGAAAAGTACAGTGTTATTTGGCGAACTTATGTAAATAAAACAGATAATGCGTATATTGTAAATAAATATGGAAATCACCCATCTCGTAAACGTTAAATAATAAAAAAAAATCATAAAATTTAAAAATAACTACGTAACAACAAATAATGTACCGAATTTAATGCGACCTAGTGTCAGATTCTGAAAACTCACTTCGGACAACGCATTTGTAGACCATATTAGGACTGCGTCAATGTGACAGTCACTTGATACAGAGTTTTGGACACGTACACATATACAGGGACGGTCGATTATAGACAGGCCTTAACGGATACTCTCCGGAACAAAAACATTTACTGCCCATTTCAAAGTGACTGCGCCAAGTCTCCCTCTGACCCAGACACCTCGTATACATAAGCCGTTCTTTCAGCTACTGTATTATTGGTATCACTGTCACTGTCACAGTCACTATCACTGCCATTCGCTCCTAAATTGACGATTATATCGTCCACCATATCAATATATTACAGTTCGTGAAGGGAACTCATTGGGAAAAATACACCTTTGTGGTGTATTGTCGTTGTAATTTTTTGAATTAGATTTATGATCCAATATACTGGTGTTGCATACTGTATTTGGTTTTTATTTGTGGTGGTTGTTACATAATTTTATGTGTGCAAATTTGCATTTTATTTGTCATTATTGCGCTGCTGGATTGATTGTGAGGTTATAACAGTTTAATGCCAGTACTATTGTTCTATCTTTTTCTACTTGTTTACAGTACCCTTCCCACTTTTGTGTAGTGACATATGAAATAACTGATTATGTAAGTTATGTAAGCATTTTAAGTGATAACTGATCAGTCACGTTTCTTCCCCTAACTAATATCTTAATTTTCTCCCATGCCAGCTCAATCGCGTTCAGGTCAACAGACTGTAGTGTTAGTATGAAACAGCGAAGGAGTAGCAAAGGCTTTGACTAGTCGAGATGTTGAACTGTAAGCGCCACAACTGCTGGCGGGTGAATTTACAGGGATCGTGGTGCGGCCGGCGAGTGCAGAGGTTATGTTCCTTGGTTGAAGACCATACATGTGGAAAATAAATGGATAGGAAGTGGAAGTAGGTGAATTAAATAAGAAATAACTTAAATGAAGATGGGCTAGAGCCAAGTTTATTAGAGTTGACCTCTTACAGTTACAGAAAGTTAATGATTGAGTAGAGGCCACTGGAGAGAAGGGAAGAAAGGAAGGAGGAGTTCAGAATGACGAAGCTAAGAGGAGTGTGAACCTGCGCGTCCAAGGTCAAGAAGCGAGGTAGCGATACGGGCGACAGTAACACGCACGCCTAGTGCCTTATCGCTCTTACGCGCAAGGCGTGCAGTGTTTCTGTCGTGGTCCTGTACTGTGCAAATCAGATCTGTAACAATGGGATTTTATTACATGCAATGAAAGCCCACAGATTAAACTACGTCTGTATGTTTGTACTTTTCTCTTGACGCTTAAGGAAGATGCATAGGCAAGGTTAAAAAATGCGATATTTAACAATTTTCACGACTTTTTTTCTCCGTGAAAGTACTTAATATGTTAAAATTAAAATATATTCATAGATAATATTTTTTGTACATTTTATAGCAATAGGTCGTGTTTACAGAACATATATTTACCGAGATACGCGAATACGAGCAAACAACGATTTCACAAAAAAAATTTAATTTCACACTTCTCTTAAATCATGGCAGGGAGGACCCACCGGGTCCAGCACCCTGGACCCTCTGGCCTCACTGCTCTCGGCCACGCCGCCGACTAAGTCTTCCCTGGACCTCGTGGCTCCGTCCACACTTCTCGCCCCACCACGTGTGTTAGTGACGTCAAAGATTATGATTGGTCCCCGTCGTGCCCCGTGGGTGCAGTTTGTTGAAAGGTTGTTGTGCTTACTTCAAAGTTTATTTTGTTTGCCGGACCCACATATCCCGTCGTCCTCGGCGCATTCCTATGGTAGTTTACTGATAGCAGTTCTAGTTCCGTGTTTGGCTTTTGTGTTTGAAAAACTGATGTGTGTCCTCGTTGCTTGCTCGCGGTGTAAACAGGAGCTTTTCGAAATAGGGCGCACGACGATGCTGTGCTAAAAACATTAGTCTCCGTATGTATCAGTTTATACACAGCCGGGCCGTTACTAATATACACTATCTACCAAAAAGGAATTGGGCACCCGTGAAGATAGGAAATTCATTACGTCAGTTGACTTGTGTTTCACTGCCTTCGGCGTAAGACCGCTGGTGTTTGTCCGTGGTAGCATGGACACAGACGCGTATTGTAACATTCTAGATAATGAAATGCCTCCAACATTGTGGCGTTTTTACGGAATGGGCCAGTATTACTTCCAAGATGACAATGCCAGGTGCCATGTTTCAAGGGCTACTATGCAGCGGTACGCCGACAATAATGTTCTCCGATTGGATTGACCCGCCCAGAGCCCCGATCTCAAACCTATAGAACATCTTTGGGACGAATTGGATCGCCGTGTGAGGACTCGTCGGGCCCGGCCAAAATCCATTGCTCAACTCATGGAATGGTTGCAATATGAATGGCAACGAATCCCCGTGGATGTCCTGCAAACACTCATAGAGAGCATGCCAGACAGGGTGGCTGCTGTTATAGCCACAAGAGGTGGCTCTACGATATTCTAACGGGGTGACAACCACCGAGCAAACATTGTGGACAGGTGCCCAATTACTTTTTGGTATATAGTGGGGTAAAGTTCAAATGAGAAAACAATATTCGGCCGTCTTTGAGGGTGGGGAGGTAGGGTTCTCTCGAGCGCCTGCAGCCGGATTGAGGGGGGGGGGGGGGGCTCGTGACACTGCTGGCGTTGTACACATCAAACTTATAACATCGCACTCCACTACCACGCGACTAACGTTTTCTCGTACAGGTGTCATTCACGCGAAGAGTAGCTCTCGCTCACACACACTCGGCCGCTGTCGCTACAGAATTAAACATCCCTCACCCCTTCGTGCAGCGGCAATGAACTCTCCCGACTCGCCAGACGCGTTTTGGTCTTCTGCGCATTATTCTCTCATTTGGATTTCACTCTTACAGCTGCCCGAACGTTTGCATCTAGGGAGGGGAACCGCCAGTGCTTGTGCCGCTCATAGTAGGTATAGGCTGATCACGGTAAAATGAGCACTTTATAAAGCCCTGCTTAAGATCTACGTGTATACATGTTGTGTATTCCTCCGCCTTATGTGTAGAATTAACATTGCTATGGGCATCATCACTTTATTCATGCGTCAGTCAAATGAAACTGAAATTATTAAGAAAGTAAATGCTCTGCAAATCCGCTCTTTTTACACTTCGACGCGCAAAAAAACAGAAAGAGAAAGGAATAATTTAAGTTATTACAAATGGTTACCTAACACTTTTTATTCGGCCTTAAGGTATGGAACGATTTTCCATCCATCGTTACCAACTTTACGGGGCGAATGTCACTAAGTGCACCCATTAAAATACATGCATACAGGGGCAGTGACTTTTCATTAAGGTGTATTTATAAAGTGCTCACTTTATCGTGAACAGCCTTTAGGAGGCAATTGTGGTTTTTTTAGAGTTAAATAGTTCAGCGACTTCTTGAGCGCAGACAAGGGTCAAGCGAGAGAGAAAAAATGGGCTGGAGGTATGCAAGGGAGAGGGGAAGGAGTGTCGCGAAAAAAAACCCGCCTGGAAACGGAAACGTCCGCCATGTTTTCAACATGCGAAAATCTGGGTGAACCCGCTGGGAGTCGAACCGGGTTCGCCTTGGTGAGAAGTGAATATCTAGTATTGACCAGTACACCGCCGCGGCTGCAGGAATCGGTGTGACATGTAGAAAGAATATTGGAGAGAGAGTTGCGGAATAACCATCTCCCAAATCCTTACGTAGAGCTGCTTTTTGCCTTTAGAACTGCCAGCACAAGTTTTCTTCGACCAAGTTTGGCGCTCTCTTTACGGAAGTGTTAGTTTGTGGCGTATTACACTTCTGCTGTACCGGTTTTAATGCAGTAAAAATATTATATAAATATATGAGACTTAAAATGGCATGAAAAACTAACGGTTTACGCCACTGTTTGGACCACTGAGGGAAAGTGCGCGGCTGAGGTGCGCAGAGACACTCCCCGCGTCCCAACACTTTAACTGCTTCTCTTCCTATACAACAATCATAAATGACATGGAGGGGATTTGAGGTTAGAACACTGTTATGTAAACAAGTGCTTTGAGACGTTTGTATACTTCCTGTAACCAATTTTCATTGCAGTTCATATTGGTAAGGTATTTTATTTACGTAAAAGGGGTTGTGTTTTGAAAAAGAGATATAAACAAATACGTTAATCACTGCGTGACTTCAGTAGTTATATTGATGTAGTGTTCGATACATCCGTAGAAGGTGAAAATCGGTGTACGTCATATTTTGTCTATGGTTTGAAGGCGTGAGTTTGCCAGTTGTGCAGGCAGATCTTGAGCCATTGCCAGAGGGTAGCCGTGCGTCATCTTCGGCCTAGGATAAGAGGGTTGACGTAGAGGTGTTGTGCTGTTGCAGACGAAGGACAACGAGACGGCCCTCCACTGCGCCGCCCAGTACGGTCACACGGCCGTCGTGGGGCAGCTGCTCGAGCACTCGTGCGATCCCACCATCCGCAACAGCCGCGAGGAGACGGCCCTCGACCTCGCAGCGCAGTACGGCAGGTGAGTACACGCGTATACTCGCACACACGCACATCAATACACTCTCTCTCGCTGTATCTCTTTGTCTCTGTATCTCTGTCTATGTCTGTTCTCTCTCTTTGTCCCTGTCTGTTCTCTCTCTTTGTCCCTGTCTGTTCTCTCTCTTTGTCTCTGTCTCTCTCTTTCTCTATGTGTGTCTTTTTCTTCTCTGTGTGTCTCTCTTTTTCTCTGTCTCTCTCTTTTTCTCTCCCTCTTTTTCTCTCTCTCTCTCTCTTCTCTCTCTCTCTCTCTCTCTTCTCTCTCTCTCCTCTCTCTCTCTCCTCTCTCTCTCTCTCTCTCTCTCTCTCTTTCTTCATCCGACATAGTCCATTCACGGTTACTCCCAACTTTTCAGAATTCCTGCTGAAGTTCTACTTCCATGATATTTCTCCGCCTCATACAATCAAGGCTTGACCGAGTCAAGAAAATTACACCAAAGTGATAATGCAGCGCATTTGTGCACACTCAGTGTAATACTTTTTAGCATTAGAAGTATTTCTTACTGAGTATTACCAACACCTCATTTTCTCCCTGTTTTAATTGTTATTTGTTATTAAATATTATAATTTATACATAGAATTCAAGTAAAAATTCGCTTGAACAAAATTAAGGTATTTTCATGTTAACACAAGCACAAAACGCTTGTGATACATTACATATTTAAGAAACAACAGAACACGTCATGCATAGGTTGATTTTTCAAAGGTTTAATTTTAAAAAGTATGAAAAAAAACCGCGAATAGACTATATCCGTCTCAACCATACTTAAAGGGCTATAGCGTCGTAGTACATTATAACACAGAGTTGGTGGAGCACAGCAGTTTAAGATGGAGGTTTATTGAATATTTGAGAATGTACAATAACTATTTAACTTGAAACATTACTTGTTAGAGGAGGAGCTTTAAAATAAATAATAGAGTGTTCGCTAATTATACTAAGAGCACTATTCCACTTAAGGAAATTACAATCCCTCTCTTGCCCATTTTACCGTAGGCTGATTAATGCGGTGTTAGCAATGACCGGACACGCCAAACTCCATACGTCCTCTTGGTCCAATGGCCAGATGACAAAGGACGCTGTTCATAAGGCTACGCTGTCCTATTTGTCCTATATCGTGCTCGTTGTGTAAGGCCGGGAACACACGGCACCGTAACACGCCCGGCACCCGGCCGGGCCTGATTTAGCCTTGCACCATGACGGGCCGGACCCGGCCTGTGAAACTTGCCGTGTGTTCCCGGCCTAAGTTTACGGTCCTGTTTACTCGCCGCAGGAGCGGGTTTCTGCTTTCGCCTTTCTCAAGCTATTTCGCCAACCACGACCGGATTGGGTTGGTGTTTGAAGGTGTGATCAGACAGGTCGTCCAACTAAGGCCTGATCGCAGTTCGTGACCCCTGGTACCCTGTCCTGTAACTCACTAGTTGTAGTAAAGGTCTCATTGTAAACATTTATGTCTATTCCATAAGAAAAACCATGAACTATTTCAGTGTAAATCTTTTCTGAGGTCAGGAAAAATAGTCGATATATTGTTGCCTATTGATAAGTTTGGTTATTAGAACCTTAAATGTGAGTGATTGGAGAGATTAGGGCGGCTCTTAACAGCGAGATTTAGAGAGCCGATGAGGGTAATTGAGGTGAGTATGGAGCAGCGGCGGAATGAAAGGGCGTGACTATTAAGCTCTTTTAAGGAAGAAATTTAAAAAAAAATGTATGTCCACTATTCGTCTTCCTTGCATTTTTTGTTTGAAGATCGTCAAACACAGAAATATTGTGTTTTTATGTAACCGTCTCGGATAATATTTCATTATCCATTTGTGCATCAACTGAAGCACTTACTTCAACACACGGTGAATCGGATTTCTTCCTGTGGAAGATTAAAATATTACAAACAACTCTTACAGAAAGAACAATTGTCTGAAATAAAAAAAAATACAAAAATAACATAACATCTGTCAGCTATATATTGCTAGGAGTACCCAATAAACTGGTTAATTTGTAATTAGTGGTATTCCTTAACATTATTTCGTTTCATTCAACAAGCGGTGGTAATTCATCAGTGCTGGCTTAGAGAGTAATCGCTAATCGCTGAAAGGTATTGGTGCGTGAAAAAAAAAAAAAAAAGGTAAACTGCAAAAAGTGGCTGGTACAGAGGTCAGTGAAAACATTTTTTCTGCCACGCACTATTTATATAGGCTATCCAATTCGTAAAAAAAAATTACCCAAAAACTCCGAAATGTTAGATTTTCAAATTCACAAATGGGATACAAACGCTGTTTGTTTATTAAAACTTTTAATGTCTGGCTTTTTTTTTTGTTGTGAACTGGTAATCAATCGTGCATGGCAAACAAAAATAATGCATAGTATGTTTACCCTACACTCCATAGTTCTCGATGAATTGATACATATTCTTATCTATCGAATCGAATCATTTGGCACATAACAATGCATTTCTCGAAAACTGTGGCAAGACAGATTTTTCGTTCACCGTGTACGGTAGAATCCTAATCTGCAGAAAACAAGCAAAAATATAGGACAATTGCGTTATGCTTGAATGAGATTCCAATAAGTCATTTTCATGTGATGGGTTCACGCCCGAACCCAGATTTGTCATGGTTTATATTTCGTTGTTTAAAATTGCAGTATCGATAAACTTAGACATTTATCGCTTATTCTGGCAGCGTCACTAGCAAAACTCCTCTGCTGCAATTACACTTTCAAGGGTGGTTACATCCCTTAGGAACAGACTTACCCTGTAAGACGTGTATATTTTTTGTGGCCTCTTTTTTTATGAGGACTCACCTGCCGAAGATTGTCGCTCGAGTGTGTGTGTGTGTGTGTATATATATATATATATACATTGAATTTGTAATCGTTATTAAACTGAATTATGTGCATTCAACTAACACATTTTTTTTTAGAAAAAAAATATATCATCGTTATTGAAAATAATCAATTTCACGTAATTATTTAGAAAAAGTAATAAAATAATAGTAGACCTCTAAACTTAACTGAGTAAATGAAAAGACACATTATTATTACTTAGCTTTGGTTCCCTTGTGGAGTCACTCCCGAATATTAGCATTACAGAATCGTGCCGGACAATGCCGCTGGTTGGCGGGTTTTCTCAGATGTCTCAAGTTTTCTCAACCTTTCCCATTTCAGTGTTCCAAACTTACCTCATTTTTTTTCTTATCGGCTCTGAAGACCTTAGATGTCTTAACTCAACTTAGCTGTGGTTCACTCTAGTTAAAAGACTGGCGGATTAATGTACAATAAAATGCAAGCAAATAGACGAAATGAATTTAAGAACATAATTACATAAATGCTCACATATTGCCCTTCTCTATGTACACACAACGTCGACCTTCGTATGAAATTACCTCATCATAACTGGTAAGCACGGACATTTAATTTAATTGTATTTGTAGCTTGTGGGCGTTTGTGCCTCAGGTACACAAGTAATATAAAACACGGTATTGCCTATTGCAGTTGAGATGAGAATATTCGCAGTGGCTCGAAAATGTATTGCACGTGAAAAATAACCCGATTAACATAAGGGCGTGTAAAGACTACATATTAATGCCATCTTGATTCATGCCTTTCGTAAGCCAGTAACTGGTAACACGATACGTGGCGGCGGTCAAACGGCTAGAACGTTTGCCTCCCACCAAGGCGATCTGGGCTTGATTCCTAGCGGGGTCACTCGGATTTTGGCATGTGGGAATCGTACTCGGACGATGCCGTTGGTCGACAGATTTTCTCGGGGATCCCCCATTTCCCCCCACTCTTTATTCTAGGCACTGCTCCATATCCACTTCATGTTTTCCGTTATCTGTTAATATCCGCCCAACTATCTGTACTCCACCATCCCTCAGTTGGCAGAACTTCGAAATAGGGCCTATATATAAAAATAAAAACGTTGCATATTACACACACAGTCTGACTCAATAAAATGTAATACTATGCTTAGATGATCTAAGTTTAGTATGAAATTCATGGAACGTACCTTTTTCTGGCAAAGTAGTCCTGTAGATGTCTAAGCTTCCGTTTCTTCGGTTTGCAGCTCTATAGAAGACCACGTCCATTTCCTTTACGCGAGTGTCGCCAGTCCATATTGGGCTACGTTTAAACTGCATAAACCACTATTTCCATCAGATTTTCAAATAAACTTAAATTTCAGAAGGGAAAAAGACGCCACTGAGTGCCACTTCATGATATCTCCATTCCCGAATGAAAATAGGTCATTCCGGTGGTCCCCCCCCCCCCCCCCCCCCAATTCACATTCTTTCCCGGCCAAAATTTTTCCTTTCGCCAGCGGTAAAAGGTCCGAGATGCTAATCCTGTGCCGTCAACAAAGGGGTACTTTAGTGCAACATCGTATCATCTACCTTTCTGTGCTGTTACTTTCCACAGGTAGAATCGCGGGATTGTAGCTGACTCCCGCTTGCTCTTATTTCGTTCTGTCTAGCATCCATGTGTCCAAGTGAAATAAGAGCAATTATTTGAACAGCTAAGTGCTGGATGTCATTCAAATATACTTTTCCGTGTATTAGCGTTCGTCGCACACTGAAAGAAACGCATCGTTGTACACAAAACGTAATACATGTACATGGACTTTTTTTATGCACAGAAATAGCGTAATTTAACTCTTGGGCTACCTGCTGGTGTGAACAGTTTTTACAAATAGTGTGACGTTCCCATTTTTCAAAACAAATGCATTAGTAATAAAACAAAACGTGAAAATGTTTGGCAAATATATTCGCACAATAATAATTGTTATTTTAAATTTTGTGCAGTCAATGTTTAAGAAAATAAGAAAATATGTGCGGTGTTAATCCAAATTAAGTTATTTACGGCACAAAAAAATTACTTCAAAAACATTGAGTAATATTATACAATATTTATCAATGAATTTGGTTCATATTTTATATATTTATATTCTTCAATTTTTAATTTTCTTATATATATATAACACTTATTACAACTCGCCAATTTCACTTGTGCATAATTTCGCATATAAAAATGGAGTTAATTCTAGACATAAATAACAGCAAGCTTATTTACTCTGGTGAAGAAGTTTCTGTGATTATTGATGAGGAAAATAATTTTTGGTTTAAAGCCAAAGATATTGCAGAAATTTTAGAATCTAAAAATCCTCAAGAAGCAATTAGAGACCATGTTATAAAAAACATCGCAATAATTATAGAAATGTAGGGGTAAGCAAATCGTGCACCCCTTCAAATATGCAATCTAATACAGAATTTATCAGTGAACCTGGAATATATATTCGTTAATTTTAAAATCAAATATGAAACAAGCTGAACAATTCCAAGATTGGGTAACTGACGAAGTTCTTCCACCAATTAGAAAATATGGTAAAATAAGATTCAAAAAGACGTTATGCATTTATTCAAAGGCCAATTAAAGCATATAAAAATGAACGAACTTAATATTAACTTTATAAGAAAAATGAAGGAAATTAAAGTTAATCATTAAAAAATTTTTAATATAATTAATGATGAACGTGTAGAAAATTTAAGAGAATCAGTTTATATGGCCTTCGATGTAATAAATCGCAGAAATGAAGAAATCGGGGTAATATCTCCTCATTTTGTACCACAAACTCAAAATCAAAATTTAAAACCGACTTTCGTTCCTTTAAAATTATTTGCTGGTTTTGAATATCATTACTATTTCATAAGAACTCAAAGAAAATTGTATTGAAGTGAAGATAGACATCCAAATTGTGAAGAATTATTAGAATGTTATTTAATTCCAAATTCTATAAATTGATATCAAAGAATGAAATAAACATTGAATGCTCACATTGAGGGTTATCGTAAATATTTTTATATTTTTGGAAATAATTATTCTCAAAAATGAATAATCTTAGGCAAATTGAGTAAGAAGCAATGCTATAGTTATTAATGAATCTGGTCGATATTCTTTGATTTAGTTTCCTTTATTTTTCATTTTCTTATTGAAAAAGTATATACATATAACAGATTTCCTACTTTGAAGATGGCCGAATCTCTAGACAGACAACTAGAGAACCTACAACTAGAAGATAACAATGGAAATACTACTTCATTTGATTTAAATAATTTAATTTTCAACAATAAAATGATAACTGTTATGCTAGATGTTAACAATGAGCATTGGTTTAAAGGAAAAGACAATGTTGGAATTTTACAATATAAAACACAACAGCAGCCATTATAGACCATGTTAGCAAAAACCATAGAAATGCTTATAAAAACAGAAAAATGAAACTAACGGTAATGAAGATAAAACATTTCTTAAAGACATTAGTAAATATGATAACTGTGCCACAGTTTATATCAATAAAAAAGGATTAATACAACTATTGACTAAATATAGAATAGCTAATAAATCATTGGTAGAACAAGATTTCTAAGTGGCTTAATTTAAACATAAACATTTTGAAGGGAAAAAGAAACAAAACATATCTCCCACATTATTAAATGTTTTAAACATTTAAATCATAAACAGCAGTATACTATAGACAATTATAGAATAGATTTATATTTTCCAGATATAAAATTAGCTATTGAGTGTGGCGAATTCATCCACTGAGATAAAAATCTTAGTTATGAAATAGAAAGACAAAAGTATATAGTGACCCAATTAAATGGCAAATAGATAAGATTTGATCCTGATGAAATAGAATTTGGTATTGTGCATTTGAGTAAACTATAGAGGTGTCTGCTAGATGCCTTTAAGCAAAAATATTTAAATTCACAAAACATCTGTTTTATTAATACAAGAGTTATGTGAATTATCAAAACCCAACCATTTTACATAAATTTTATCACCTTTTGTTTTTAAAACTTTTTCAACCAAATATTCATCTGGAAAGTTTGTTTTCATAATTTCGTATTCATAAAAACTACTCTTTATTTCTTCTCCTTTGTCGTCTTTCAGTTTGAAAGTTGGCACATCAAAATTTAAAACTTTAAAAATGGTAAATAATTCTGTTGTCCAGTTAGCTGTATAACACTTTTCAAATATTTGTTTACTCTTTGTCACGCGGACGATATCGCCAACTTTGGTTTCGGTTTAGCAATCACATTCGCAAATCTTTTTGTCTTAATTTTCTTCGCTTTTTTTCAATAACTTCAATTGGCTTCATACCGATGGTCCTGTGTTTGGTATTATTGTATTCTTTCACTAAATCATCTCATATATTTACCCATTTGTAATTGCCATTTAAAGCAAGTTTCTTCCACAATTTGTTCGTCATTGTATGATTATATCTTTCCACAAAACTGGCTTTAAGTTCACTGTATGTAAACTAATGGTTGGTGTTATATTTTTGCACGAGTTCTTTAAATATTTTACTATAAAATTCTAAGCCATTATCGCTTTGTAATTTTTTTTTTTTAACTAATATAGATTTTGAAGCAATTGACTGTTTTATCTTTGATTGGAATTGCAAATGTGTATTTTGAAAAAACATCAATAGTTGTCAAAATATATTTGTAACCATTGTTGACATCCGATAACCCTTTTCAATTTCCGGTGTCCATTTCTACAAGATCGATTTGCCATAAATCTTCGATGCCATATGATATTACTGTTCTTCTTGGAAAATTTTTTCGTGCTGTTTTATGTAGTTCATTGATTATTCCCTCTCTTACATTAGCAATTTTTTTTTATGTTGATTTATTAGAATTACATATAGAACATTTACTTTTCTGAACTAATCGTCCATTTTTGTATTTTCAGTTTTTATATTATTATTTTGGTGACTTTCTTGCACTTCAAACACCAAGTGTTCTCCATTTAATAGTAAAAAAATATATATAGTTAATCTTTATATTTCATGATTATTCCTATTATAGTCATAATCCCATCAGAATATTGATATTTTTTTATATTTAAAAACCAATTAATTATCTCTTTTAACATCAAACGGATTATTATAATCAATTTTTTTGGAATCCTTAATAATAGTTAAGAGTATCATAAGGTAAATTATCAGAAATTATTTAATAAACAGTACAATCCATAAAAAAGGAAAAAAATAGATTATCTAAATGGAAATTATAATTTTTTTATTCCACTTTGCAGAGTGTATAACAAGTGTATCACAATAATTCAAAACTGATTAATTTTAAATTTTACAATTTATCAGCTATTTCATTATCGAAATATCTTTTATTGACAGCATCTTTGCAATCTACAGGATCAGCCATATTATTACTTTTTACGATTTTGAATAGAAACATAGTCTGTTGTATAAACAAAAACTTTTTAAGTTTATCTCGTGTAGCAGAAACAATGGTATTATATTTTGAATCTACATATGTTTTTTAAATCAGAGACACCGGTGTTGTATTTTGATTCGACATCGGTTTTTAATGCATAATCAGAAACAATAGTTTTATATTTCGAATCTACGCCCTTTTTTTTAATGCCTGTTTCGCATTATTTATCCCCCCCCCCCCCCCAGACTTATCTGAAGTCGTCGCGATTGTCCGCGACAGTCTTCTTCAGCGCGGCGTGCGCTGATTTGCCTTGACCGATGGCGCGTGGTGAAATGGACGGACAGCGGAACAGTTTCACGCGTACACGTATTCTACCCCCGACAAGCCGAGAAGAACTGTAAATATTTCTTAGGTGACTTCGCACCACGCCCGCGTTTCCGCCGGTACACGTGTTTCCTGTGGGTTCTTGGTCTGAACTGCCTGCGTGACCTTGAAGTTGCTGCGCTGATTAGAAAGAGTTTCTGTTTTACGTGTATTTCTCGGAGTTTCGCTTGAGTTTCTGCAGACGTAAGTAAGGCAGGCATTCGAGATGTTTCTACACTTCCTAACCGATTTTTAACGCAACTGGGATATATTTAAGTTAGTCACAGTAGGTATTTCATTAGTATAAAAATATGCGTGTCCGTTGGAAATTCGTATTTAAACAAACCCGTTCATCAATAATGAGTACGTGACTTTGACAGCTGTATTGGCGGCGAGTGAGTAAATGTGGGGGACATGCGCATTATATGAGAACCGGCCCGCATTATCTCTACCCTGGTTTACATGCCGCAAAATGGTTTCGTACGAGGCCTCATATGAGGAAACTCGTGCGATATCGTCACGGAAATGCCACAAGGAACGAATCCACCGACCAATCTTGCAGCGAAATACTACCCGCTTGCAATTAAAAAGTTGATGGCCTTGGTATGGCATGTTGTTTTGAAGTGGTGGCTTTTGAATATAACATGACATTTCTTGCACTCTTCCGAGAATTTTACAACATTCTCTGAACTACACTCCATTTCCAAACCAAGATTTCCAAAGAGTTGTTTCGCCATGCTCCTCTTCGCCCAGCTCTATAAGCTTTGCTATTCTCCTACATCTCCGGTTTATAGGCCTATATATGGATGGTCAAATGACTATAGTCTAATCGCGGTAACGTGAGACTTTTTGAATAGAACCTTTAAAAATCACCCTATGTATGATGTCTTTTCATAATTTCCAAAATATACCATGTCACGCGTGTTTTACGCTACTATTAAAATAAAAGTATTGTATTTGTGGTTAAAGTGAACTTTTATTTATATTTGACATATAGATTGTAACGTATAATTTATAATTAATATGAATAAAAAGAGAGGAAATAGGTATCTGTTAATTCTAGTGATAAATAATTCTGATGCAAAATATTATTAAACATAGTGCGCAGAAATGCTGTGTGTTATCCTTTTCTAGACTTTTTTAAGCTTTATCTGCACGAGACAGAGGATTAGCCTGAAGTTAGTACTTAAGCAGGGTTTCAGAAAAGTTGAAAGTAACCATTAATGTACTGTAGTAGATAACGAACAGTAGAATCACTCGCTCAATAGAAAAACTCTCTTGACAATAGGACATGCTGTGTCTACAATGCTTTCGTACGAATTCTGCCGTGAACGACATATAATTTCGCGTAAGATCTGGTATGAGACTGTCGTCTTTCACGGATCGCATGGATTATAGGTGGTGTAAAAAGCTGCTTTTAGACCTGTGGTTATAAAATGTAGGTTTTGCACCACCTGGATGCCGGATGCGTGCCGTGGCGCCACGACTGCCATCTTGGACGACGTCAAGGTCATTTCTCCCTTTTTTCTCTCCAAATTTCCTGCTCCTGGCGACCAACATAGTTTCCCGATATCATTGGGACGTTTTCTCGGGGGTCCTCCTTTATTTTCCTGTTACTTCCTATCGAATGTGCCTACTTCACGCTCTTGCATTCCAATGTACCCAATTTACGCTCTTGCATTCCTTGTGGGGCGTTTTCTCGGGGTCGTCCTTTATTTTCCCCGTTCATTCCTATCGAATATACCTACTTCACGCTCTTGCATTCCGAGTGGGAGGTTTCCTCCTAGCTATCCCGCCTGGGCACCGCACCCAGCGTCCAGTTTTCTCCGTGTGCTCTCGCATTCCCATCCTACCGAGTGCGCCTACTTCATGATCTTGCATTCCTTCCTAACGAATGTGTTTACACATCACGCTCTAGAATTCCGAGCATCTCATGTCAGATCTAGTATGAGAGTTTCATGTTGCACAGGTTTTGCATGGATGTTAGGTGGTGAAAAAGCTTAGGTGGCGAGTGTGTCGGCTCTTGTCTTCGCAGGCTGGAGACGGTGGAGTTGCTGGTGAGGACGCACCCGGAGCTGCTGCAGCCCTTCTCGAGGTCGAGCGCCGCCACGGTCTTCCCGCACACGCCCCTCCACCTCGCCAGCAGGAACGGCCACAAGTGAGTGCCTCACTTATTTCAACTCCCCCCCCCCCCCTTCTGCAATTGTAAGCCGTTCAAGGTTCATTCACGCTCTCCTGAAATCAACCCATGAGGAATATCGCTGCCCTTTCCTTACACTGGGGCCACGGTGGTGTAGTGGTTAGACTACTCGCCCCCCTCCACCAAGGGGCGAACCGGGTTCGATGCCCGGTGGGGCCGACCTCGGATTTTCGCATGTAGGAATCGTGCCGGACGATGCCGCTGGTCGGCTGGTTTTCTCGGGGATCTTCCGTTTCTCCCGCCTTTGCATTCCGGCGCTGTTCCATACTCACTTCGCTTCACCCGCTTCGGCTCTCAAGACTTCAATATCAAGAGCCGCCCGAATCTCTTCACTCACTCAATTCCTTGCATATATTTATAACGGGCACACGGATTTGCACGCGCCCAGTAAAGTTGGTATAGGCTGTTCACGGTAAAGTGAGCACTTTTGAAAGCCCCCTCATTTGGAATAATGGTCAATAAACACAGTTTATTTTAGCCTTAGACGTTAACTTCCGAGTGGTTGAAAGATTAAAATTTTATTTAAAGTAAAAAGTATCTAGGGCTTCAAAAGTGCTAACTTTACCGTGAACGGCCTATAACGCAAGAATTATTAAAATCGAACATTTTCGCGCGAAGTTCAAAGTGGGCTGTTTTTTTCTCCTGCATTTGCTCTACATTCACACAAATTTTTAACCAAATCGTTTTATTCTGTTGTCTTCCACAAGTTCCTCGACTTGCAGAGGTGCGGTGTCATATGGCTTCTGTTATTTGCATAACTAAATACATAGATTCAAAATTGATAATGTTCACTTTCAAGCAATAATTAACGTTGATATTTTTCTCTAAATTAATTACTACGCATTTAAGCTTCAAAATGATGTCCCCACACCAAATTAATTTTCTGTGATTTTTTAATTCACTATAACCATTAAAAGAAAACAGTGCTTTTAGTTGAAATTATGCAATAAAACTCGCAATACGAAAAGAACGAACACAGACAATAGCACGACCAAGGTGTAACTGTGTGTGTTGATAATGTGTGTGTAAAGTTTAGCTGCGCGATTTTGCTCGTTTAGCAGAATTTTGTGACTTGCCGCGCTGTCCCTAAATATCCTTTGGTCGCATCCGGCAAACTAGCGCACATATAAGCAAGCACAGTTTTGTTTATCCTCTTGTTAATGTGTAATATCGATTTCGTGCGACTGACTCGCAGCGGAAACTGTTGCTAACCTGTAGTTTCGTTAGCCAAACTTTACTTTTTGTGAAAGTTATAACTCATAATATGAAAAATGTGTATTTCTTGTGAATATGTTGCAGTAAAAAAAGTGAGAACACTTTTCGGTAATTTAAATGTACTATATGTTTCATTAATTTTGTGATTTGGGACTTAGATATGGTTTCTCGACCAACGGTGGCGAAATTGCATTTGCACCACCTGTTCGTCATAAATAATAACAAAGAGCAGGTTTTGCCGCATGCTACTCTATTCGGAGAATAATGATGATAAATTTGCAAAAATTCTGAGAAATTTAGTTTTTAAAACTTACTCCTTTTTTACTTGAAATTCTGAAGGAAGTGCAATAGATGTCGCAAAAGATTTGAAAATAAATATGGAAGGTTGCGGAAAATTAATATAGAATTGCCAGATATTGCCTATCAGTATTTCCCCTCTTCGTCATCTAACACTTGTAATTATTAGTTAAATTACAAGACAAGACCCTAAAATCAAAACAATTATTTTTAAACTTAAGTTATTTTAACGTCAATTACAAATGCTTATAATACCTTAGATCAGAAAAGTGGGGTTTGCATATTTAAATTAATTAACTTTATATTATGTAAGCTTTCGTTCTGATATCCGAAAAACCACATTGAGGAACTATATTGAAATAATTACGTTAGTTGCTTCATTTTAAAGTATTTTGTTTCATATGTTTTAATAGAGTATTTCAAATACATCCATTAACTTAGAAAAGATAAATATATTTTAAGGGGAAAAAAAAGCTATTTTCTTTCGAAGCTGGCTCAGTACCAAGTGGGAAGTTAAACCACTCGACTCCTTATAAACGTGGCCGTCCTAGCAAACTAAAATGAGTCGTCGCATAGAAGCGAGGTACGGAAAGTAGAGAAAATTGCTGACGTATGTCACACTCCACACTCCACATTTAGTCATAAATGCATCGGTGAAATTGCGAAGAAAGCGGAATGAATCATCAGCCAAGCGTGTGCTTGTTGTTATTCGGCGATAGCATGGTACGAAGACTACACTCTAAACTTGAATCAGTGAGAATCGAGCCAAATCAATTATAACAGTGAGAACTGAGGAACTGATAATCAGTGCCAGATAACTATTTAATATAGTAGTTGAATTTCGCTGATTTATTTGTGATTTCCCAATGAGTGTCAAGAATGTCACTGCTATAAATCACTAGCCCCCAGTTAATTTTTTTTTATTCACCGGTCAGTAGCAGCTAAATCAACTGCCATTCAGTGAACGTTATTTCACTCATTGATATCACTGATTCGGATTTATATTGTAAGAGCTGTAAACCAATACGTTATCCCTTACACACCTGATGAAGCAGCTGTCCTTATTTTAGACTGTAACCTGCTTAATAATTTGTACGTGTTACTTGTAAATGTTTACGAGTATCACAATGCTGATATCTACCCATCGTACCACGAAATGTTTCGGAGCTGAGAAGAAAATTTACTTGACAAACAATAACACTATGGAACTTTCATGTGGAGTGCTTTTGCAAGATCTCTTGAACCACACACCGAAGTGGGTTTGGCTCAGTGCAAAGCATTGGAAGGCTGCAAAGTGAAGTAAAGTATGGAGTTGACCAGTGGCTAGTGCCAGACTGTGGTTCCATTTTCAATTTCTACTAACAAACGCAACTTACAGCTTTGCTTACCCTCCAAATGTATTTACCGTTTTATAATACCTGACATTAGTTATAAAAACGGAATCGAAATGAATGTAATAATAATTAAACTGAATATTATTTAGAGAGCATATTACAAATTATAAGAAAACTCCCGTTTTCCCAAACACTTTCATCCACTTTCCAAGGAAAAATGTAGGACTGGAGGAAGCAAACAGAACGATGTTTACTCTGTCGAAGGAACGCGGCAGGGTAACTCGCTTGCGAATTCGATTCATCGCTAGTCGCTCCCGTTTGTGGAAATAAATACTAGATGGCAGCACTGTGCGTGTACAGTACGGGAGTTTTGGAAAACTCTGCTTCTCGAAACGGAAACGGGAAACTCTGATTTAAATCTGTTTGAATTTAAAGTTAAGGCGATAACTATAAAGAGTCAAACATTACCAATATGGATAGGGTAGGTATTGCTAACTTTACGTCTATGGAATAAACGCGACTGTATTTGACGGTAGTTCTGGACATTCGCCTTACATGAAAAAGCGGCAGTCGTCTACTAACGACAGCGACTGTGAGGAGGACCAGCCACATTCTTTCTCAGAACAGAGTGATGAAAGTTTTATTCTCACTTCACATACTCTTCGAATAATTTATGTGTCACGTCAGGAGAGTAATTGTTGAAAAAAAAACGCTTTTAAAAAGTCTGAAATTATTGTCACCCGAAATTGTTAATGACCTTAAGCAACTCCTGCAAGAAGACGACGTTGCCTTCATAAAGAAAGAAGTTGACTATGATGGTGACTAGAGACATGCAAAACTCGCGTTATTGTTCAGCGCCAGGCTAAACTTCACAGTGCTGTCTTTACTGAAGCCAGTGTTGTTCCTGCATTGGCTGCTGCACAGACGTGAAGCCACGCTTCCGCTGACTGAGCTGCACATGATTGGGACATACACAGTTCTGAAGTGTTCATTTATTGGCACAGAGTTACCTAGGGTATGTCAGATAAAGTACGGTTCAATGACAGGCGTATTGCAAAGGTGCACGTGTTTAAGTTCAGCGTGTCTCCAAATAATAACGGGAATTTTGAAGGTCTCTAAAGAAATGACGAACTGTTAAGTAGATTATGGCAAATGATGGTGAACTATGGAACATTAAAATATTAGGAAGTAAACACTAAATAATTTGAAAATGATTTAGTTATATTCTTCTTTTTAATATCTGTAACAATGTTTCACATTTTTATTATGTAGGCCTGTGTTACGTGGTAAGCAATATTAATATGTAGGCCTGTGTTACGTGGTAAGCAATATTAATATGTAGGCCTGTGTTACGTGGTAAGAAATATTAATACGTAGGCCTGTGTTACGTGGTAAGAAATATTAATACGTAGGCCTGTGTTACGTGGTAAGAAATATTAATACGTAGGCCTGTGTTACGTGGTAAGCAATATTAATATGTAGGCCTGTGTTACGTGGTAAGCAATATTAATATGTAGGCCTGTGTTACGTGGTAAGCAATATTAATATGTAGGCCTGTGTTACGTGGTAAGCAATATTAATATGTAGGCCTGTGTTACGTGGTAAGCAATATTAATATGTAGGCCTGTGTTACGTGGTAAGCAATATTAATATGTAGGCCTGTGTTACGTGGTAAGCAATATTAATATGTAAGCTTGTGTTACGTGGTAAGCAATATTAATATTTTTGACATTGGTGCCGACAGTGTAGTTGCCAATCGTTGAATAACTGCTGATTTTTTTTTTAAATTCACCTTTATGATTATTATTATTTACGTGAATGAAATACGTGTACGTAAAAGTGTAAAATTTGTACATTTCTTCTAAGCACTGTAGGTATTGTAAACAAGTTACCTGCTGTGAATTCGGAAAGATATTAAATTAATCCAGTTTTATCTAACATTTTATATTTGTTGTTATATTAATATCCTATTCAGTATCGATAGTTTGCACATAGTAATTTATGATCAAAGTCATTATTACAAATGTATAATAATGGAAATTCTTTAAAAGTATAATAATCTGTAGTTTTATTTTCAGATATATATATATCCACTTATCAATTGAATAATCCCGTTACTTTCCGAAAGCTGCTGTGTTTTTTTTTAATTACGCAAAGTGCATTTGCGTAATTTCCAAATGTAAGAATAATATATGCGAGCATTTAAAAAAATTTATAATGTTTCATTTGACGCTAATATTTCAGTAACCTACAGAACGCTACGACTTGTTTTTTTTTTTTTTTTTTAAGGATTGTGCAGTTTAACAGGTTGTGGAGTACTATAGTAATACAATTTCCTTACAGCATAGAAGTGTGTTACTTCTGGTACTGAATTAGATGATTGCAATATATAAAATTGATTTTATGTATTACAAAGTTTTTCTTAAGGTTTTTCTAAATTTTGGCGCGGACAACTACATTTCGGACCACGGTGCGTCGGTGGGAAAGTAGTTCCGTATTTTAAAGCCTAATTAAGGGTGTTATGTAAACATTAGTGAATACTGAAGTAGTTTCCTTTGCTTTCTGGTCTGTTTTTATTATTCATCTAAATGTTCGAAACTTCAAATTTTTATAACAAAAAATTCGGAGTTTCACTTGTCCGACGCATGAATAGGGCTGGACTCGATATAGTCTGTCCGTCAGTCTGTCCGTCAGTCATCCGTCTGTTGTTTCCATGCGTCATTTGAATCGATTCACAATAATCCTTCGTCCGCCAATCCTTCTGCGCGGCAAAATTCCAGTGCGACAACTTAACATCGCTATATTTCTTTGGAGATATATTTCGTTTGGAATTACATTTTCAAGAGATAGGCATTTTGGGCTAGTAATTTTCTTTTACGCAATAGACACGACTGCTTACACTGAGATCCGTATGACAACGCAGCTGACAAAAACTTCTCAATTCCGTATACTTTCATTCCGTTTCACCCTTTATTTTCAAGCACATCTTCCCTGCTCCGTTATACATGTCTATCCAGCTCCGTTCTTCCAACATTAAAGTTAATTTTTTTAATACGCACATCTGTGAACAATATTGAGTTTCATTTTTAAAAATTACGCGATTGTCTTAATCTTTCAAAGTCGCTAAGGCATTCACTTCGGACCTAGGTGTTCCGGGTTTGAATTCCGGAAATTTTACCTGAGTTTGCTCATCGGCCGGGCCAAATTTGAAAATAACTGTTTTCTTGTGGCGCCGGATCACGCTGGGGGTTGGTATAGGCTATTCACGGTAAAGTGAGCTTTTTTTTTAAGCCTTCCCAACAGGCATTAACTAATATTAAATATATCTTATTGCAGCCTTAGGCATTAAATTTGGAGGTTGGGGAAATGTATACACTGTGTTTATTGGTCACGTTGTAATGTTTGTATTAAAAAGCAGCAGGAAAATAAAAATTGGATGAAAGGAAAAATTTATAAGGGCCTTAAGTGCTCACTTTTCCGTGAACAGCCTATATATTACTTTATGACTGTTTCTCTCATAAACGCTGAATGCACTTTTATCTTCGCAATGTCGTGTGGAGGTAGCGCGGTCGTTGCTGCGTTAGTGAATATGGGGGGTTGGTGCAGGTGATGATTTATAAAGGCTGTTCACGGTTAAGTGACCACTTTTTAAGGCCCTTATAAATTTTCCTTTTCATACACTCTCCATCTTCCTGCTGTTTTTTTAATGTAAACATTGCAATGTAACCAATAAACACGGTGTATACATTTCACAACCATCAAAATGTAATGCCTGAGGCATTTATTAGCGGTTAATGCCTGTTGCGAGGGCCTTAAAAAGTGCTCACTTTATCGTGAACAGCCTATATGAAGTTTTGATGCGCCTTTCATGGTATAATGAGCATTTTTGAAAGCCTGTAGTGTTTTGCTGTACGAATACTCGTGGGATTCCGCAGCAAACACTAGATCGAACTAGCTCAGTTAAAGTTCGAGACTCTGGCTTAATAAAAGGTTGTCAAGTTCGTTGATTAAGACCAGAAATTAAATAAAAGACGATTATACTGCTCACTAGAAAGTTTATTGCCGTCTCTTCAAAACATCGGCAAACAAAAAACAGTTGACAGTTGCAGTAGTCGAAAGAAAAAAATTCAAGAGACGGAATAACCGCCTTCACAGAACAAAACTTCTCACTTCGAGACTTGATAATTACGAAGACGGGAGAGAATTGATACATTTCTCTCCCGTCGCCCTAACGACTCCTCGCACCGACGGAAAAGAAATTTATTGGAATAGAAAAAATATCCGAAATGAAGACAGGAGGATAAAGTCGCGGGCATTTGTCGATGCGAGTGAAATGATCACTTGCCCAAAACTTTTCGGCTGGCGACTGTTGAATTCACTACGACGACGATGAAGCTAACCCTATTTATGCTACCTGAAATATTGCATCAAGTAAACGTGGTCCAGTCGTGGCTTCGCAAAGTGCGCTAATGTCTAAAAATAGCCTATGAACTCGTGACTCTCAAAATCATAGTATTACACGTGCGCGCGGGCTATCACGTCGGTCATGTGACATTAGTAAACTGCGTTTCGTCAAATGGTGCAACACGGCTACGTGTATCGCTTGCTAAACCCTTGAGAAAGTTGCGCTGTCATCCTGTGATGCAATGACTCGAATAAAGTAATCAATTTGGAAAAACGAATATGTACGAAATGCAAACAAATTACTATTGCCACGATATTCTAAATATTAAATGAATTACTGTCCTTTATACAAAAATATAACAAATAAAATAATTTCCGAAAGTATATATTATAACATATTGCAATGCTACAAGCCCCGCTCAAATTCGACTTGTATGCACATTATGTATTCTTCCGCCATATGTACAGCTAACGTTACCTTGTGACTGATCTTTTTATTCTTGCGTCGGTCAAGGAAAACATAATTTTTTTTTTTTGAAAAACAAATATTTCACAAATTTTTTTATTCTCACACTTATATGCATTAAAAAAATGTAGAGAGTTAAATGAAATATTTCAGTATCCACAAAAGCTTACTTAACACGTGTAATTTGACGTTGATGCGTGGAACTACTATCTTTCGGTTGTTGCCATCTTTAGTGGGCGCGTGCCAGTGTGACCGTTGAAATATACGCATGTAGGGGCAGTCACATTTTTCAAACGTTTATTCTTTACCGTGAACAGCCTTTACCTGCTCGCGCGTTAGATTACTGTGTATCCAATCTTATCCCTTCGTGTATTGATTCGGTTGTAATGCAGATGAAATTCGAGCTCTTGTACGAAGAACTTTATTTTGCGTCGTACACGTGCTTTTTCTGCGAACCTGTAACGTGTGCCAGCGCAGGATATGACGGGGCACGAGTTTCAACACCCGGCAGTAAAAATTTCTACTCAGAATCATGGACTGAGGGTGGGGATAGATTCGTGCGAACGCAGCGCCGAAGAAAAATGTTACGTGATTGGTGCTTATTGCCGTATTCATTTTTACGCAGCACTCACTCTTGTGATTTGTCCAATCTCCGAACCAATAATCCCACTCGCCATAAGCCGGTGTGTGATTTGACCACGCGGAGGAGAGATTTAATTTGAAATTTAAATGAAAAGGTAAGCCACTATCGTATGTCATGTTCCGACATTTGTGTTCACAGTTATGACACGTTATTGCGCTCTAGGAACTTATGTTCGTGTAGAAAGTGTTAAGGGTGGGATGGACCCCTGCATTTTTTGTAACAGTTGTTTGCACGAACGCGCGTATCTCGGTAAATAAATGTTTTGCAAAAACGACATTTTGTTAAGAAAGATTTAAAAAAAAAAAAAGTTATCTATCCCCCTATTTTTTTGCTTCCGTTATATTGTGTTCTTCGCGAAAAAGAAATTCGTGAAAATGGTGAAATATCGCATTTTTAAAGCATGCCAATGCAGTTCCCTTAAGCGTCAATTGTAAAGTACAAAGATACGGGCGTAGTTTAATATGTGGTGTTTCATAGCGTGTAATAAAACACCACAGTTACAGATCTGATTTGCTACGTACAGCGTCACGACGGAAACACTGCACGTCTTGCGCATAGGAGCGATGAGGCACTAGGCGTGCGTGTTAGTGTCGCCCGTATCGCTCTCTCGCTTCTTGACCTTGGACGCGGGATTCCGACGGGAATCCGTCCCACTCTTTAAGTTGTTACACAAATTTTGTTCTTACTTTGAAGTGGTTTTTTTTTTTTTTTTTTTTTTTTTACGTCTTATATAAACCATACGTTTGTAGGTTCATATATCTGCCCAAGTTCACACAATTTCATGTGGTTTTTCTTTATTTTAAGGTAGTGTTGATGCGGAACAAATTTTGAATGCCGTGGACTGAAAATGAAAGGGTTTTCAATGAGCCAACATTAGTTTTTAAAGAATAGTGGTTTTCATTTCAATATTGCTGTTATAACTGCAGTCTTTTAAATGTGTTACGTTTACGTTTATTGCTTGTTGAAGGTTTAGAAACTGCCATTTGAAATGTTAAGTCGCATTCTATTCCCGCCAGATCCCGCATACTGTTATCGCAGTCAAAATCTTAATTTCTGCAGAATGAACCAAATGTACCATTACCCTCTATGTATTTGCTTACGTTAATGTAAAATACTAATGCATAAATACAGTATGAAAACTTAAGATTACATTTGATAGATGTGACTATTAACAGCAACCGTATTCCCTTGCGTTTGAGAACACAGTCATTTCAATAGCAGAGGATTATTCGTCTCCAAGTGCATTGTGAAATTCTCCTCAACATTGCTGGAGTAATCGAAGGAAAATGCATTTCGAACGGCATCTGCAAACTCACCTGTTCCATAACATTTGGTATTGAGTATTCAGGGTAAAGACTTTTTAAGGCCCTGCTGAATTTTTCTTCTCGGCCACGTTTTAGTAAAACACTGCCATATGACAAACACAGTGTATACATGTCACTACTCTCAAAAGTTAATGCATGAGGTTGCAATAAAATAGGCGTACATTTATTTGTGGTTAATGCCTGTTGGTAAGGCCTTGGAAAGTGTTCGCTTCACCATGAATAGCCTATAGCTACCTCCTGTTTGGGGTGGCCCCATAATGCATTGCCACACGGGGTAAAAGTTTCGACTAACGCAGAAGTCCCAGCACAAGTTGCTTGTCTCGTGGGTGGTCTTCTTGAGTAGGGTCTGTATTTGATAAAACCTGTTTTTAAAAAAATTCCCCCATCGTTAATTATTGGTTTTTTTAGCATGAATCTTTGTAACTTTATATCGAAATAATTTTGATTGTGTGTCATTGATTTTCGTGTGTGCGGCCGTTCGTGAGCCCACTTGCGTGTTACGATCCATTTATTCTTTCATTACATGCATTGACTCGTCGGCCATAATTTAAGGCATGTATCAGCACCTGCAACATACGAAACACCATTCAACAGAATATAAGTTGACTCTTTGGCCATATTTCACACATTCATCGCCATTCCCAACAAACAACCCGCCAATTAACAGTGATCTTTATCCCATAGTGGGTAATGGGACTTTTTACTCACGCTGTAGGTCCATTACGTCACGTGTCTCGGCCGGTCAACGATTTCTCTTATCGAATAAGCATTCGGCGACCTGTGTGGCCGGGGTCACCAAAGTTAGAGAGGATGTGGACTAAGGTGTATATAAGCCAGCTACGTATTATCCACCTGTGCCGTAACATTGCTGAGCTGTGTACTCGTTGGCAGTATAAAAACCACGCGTCTTCGACATTTCGTCTGACCGAATCGTAACATAACTGCGATATAATCTGGTTACATACAGTGATTTTTTTTTTTTGTTATAGCATGGTTTTGTTGTAGAAACCAAACGTTAGAAAACGTTTCACTGGCTGAATTCATGATTTTGACACTTCGCGTGAGTCAGAGTTGACATAAAATGTCACTTCTACCTGCTTGAATAATATATGTTTTATTACTTTCGGTCAGGCACATAATTATTTTTTTATAGATGATACTTTTCAAACACTCTCCTCGATTTCTTCTTCCTTCTCTTTGCTGTGCACTTGTACAATTTTACATTTTTTTTTTTTTCAGCAGAAGAAACATTTTATATTAAACAGACAAAGGCATAAAAGAGTATAAATTCAACAGCCATCTGTAATGGGTGGGTCGCTTGTCCCGTTTTTGTCTCGGAACTGTCGAATAGGCAGATTTGACTTCCAGCATAGACACAAAAAATTAGCCCATCTCATTTTTAGTCTGCAGTTTTGAGTCTTGGTAACCCACAAGCGTGCGTGCCATATTTAGACCATGTTAAGGTTTGTTCAGTTTTAAGTATAGCCCCAACAGCCTTCCAACATAAAAACATGTTGGGGAAGGGAGGCGGGCAATAATCTTTGCGCGTGTCATATTTACATCAGGTTAGGGTTTGTTTAAGTCCACTCCCTCTGGCCTTTCAGCGTAGAATCGTTCGGGAGGCGGAGAAGAGGGGGTAATAAGCTTTCCAGAATAAAGAAACAAGCCAGCAATCGACCACCCGACGTCGGTATATTCGAAATCGTTTGATGTAGGCGCAGCTCGCGGTCACAACCAACACGATTGAGCGGCGCTGTAACGATGGTTCGCGTACGAACCACGTTCTGGTGATCCGAGATAAATGACGAGGTATTGCTGCAGCTGGTCAATTAGCGACGTATCCTGGCAACATCAAAGACGCCTCCCGCCGCGTTTGCCGTATGTTTGACCACACACAGGCGTGTAACGTTATATAGTCTAGTCGCGGTTTCTTCACACTTTTTTTAAAATTAAAACTTTGAAAAAATCACCCCTTGTATGACGCATTCAGTTGCTTCCTAAACGTGTAATATACCAAAAAAAAAAAAATTATACGTAAAAGTGCCTTATTTTCGATTAAATTGTACTTTTACTATGTGTAATCTATAAATTACAAAATTTAATTTATAACAAATACGAATAAAGACAGAGAGAAACTAACTGTGTTGGTAATGCCTAGTTTGTTCTTCCAGTAAAATCTTGCTATAAAAATGTTTAGGTGTGGTTTTTCATTAATAACTTCCGCCCGTCATTTCGATTTATTGTAACGGAATTCAAATTTTTTCAAACAATTTCGCTTGGGAACTTGCGGAACCCGTGCAGCCTATTTTCTCACGTGTAGTTTCCGTAAATTTTCAGTCGGGATATCATTCTTACCATAAAATTCTAGCACCTTTCTCCAAAAACAGTTTGTTTGAGTATCGAAATATATAATTAATTATTGACAAACTATCTTTCCCCAGGTGATAGTCAATGCTTTTGGCGTAGATGTAATGCTACCCTCTCTTTCTTCGCATGTCTGCCGCACAGTGCGTTCGCCATCACACACGCTTGCTGTCAAACTGATAATTTATTTGAAATTTATACTTTCGCAAAATTATTTGTTTGATAATTTTGTAAAAAAAAAAATAATTTACACCAAAATGTTTGTGAACTAGGCCTACTTCCTTTTTGCAATCACGGGCGCAAGCAAGCGCAAGGTTAACTTAGCGCCATAATTTTCAACGAAAACCTTACACACGAGTAAATGAAAAACACTGAGGGGATCGTTTTATGCCCGTCGCTTTACTGGTGCTGCAGGCTTGAGCAGGCACTGGGCGGAGTAAGGCAGCAGTTCTGCGACGCATTATCTTACGTCGAGAGACGGACTTCGTTGCAGTCGTTCCAAAGAAAGGCGACGGGCGTATTTAGATATACGCTGTTCATGGCATAAATGAGCACTCTTGGAAACCCTGCTGAGGATCTACTTGTTGAACACGTTGTGCGTTCGTCCGCCTTATGCAAAATTAACATTGCCGTGGGCCTCGTCCCTTTATTTGTGCGTCGGTCAAGTGAGATTGTGAAATTGTTACCAAATTAATTATTGTACGAATCTGCTCGTTTTTACACTTCGATGCATTAAAAAATACAGAAAGCGAGAGAAATTATTTAAGGTATCATAAATGGTTATCTAACGCGTTTTGTTCGATGTTAAGATATGGAACTACTTCCCCCCCATCGTGACCAACTTTACTGGACACATGTCACTCATTGCGCCCGTTAAAATATTTGCAAGACATTTTCCTGAGGTTGATTTCGGAAGTGCTCACTTTATCGGGAATAGCCTTTAAACGGGTGAAATATGGTTTCTTCTAAGGAAAGAACAGATCTGATGACCAACTCCTTAATAACATAAAACACCAACGTATAACGGTATATATATAGAATGTTCACCAACTTATTCAGAAAAATTATTCTTTTGCGAATAGTAATTGAAAGTTAACGAAATATTTCAAGAGTTTGTGAGTGTGTCTGCGAAATATTTTGCTGGACTCACAGTGGCCAATGTAATACTGTGGACTAGGCAATAGCGTACGGCCATAATACATCGCCGGGCAAAATAAAAATAACACCTCACAAAAGGAAGGATGCCGTTGGATGGTACTGAAACTTTGTAGTGGGTCTGATACATGTGAGTATAGGCCGTTCACGGTAAAGTGAGCACTTTTTAAGGCCCTCCCGACAGGCTTCAACAACTTAAAAATATAACTTATTGCAATCTCAGGAATTAAATTTTGAATGCAGTGAAATGTATTCGTCACATTGCCACGTTTATACGAAAAAGCAGCAGGAAGATGGAAGAAGGATGAAATGAAAAATTTACAAGGGCCTTAAAAAGTGCTCACTTTACAGTGAACAATCCTATAATACACATGATCACAAAAACGAAGGAACAGGACAATTAAAGACTGTTCACGGTGAAGTGAGCACTTTTGAATTCAATCTTTAAAAAAAGTTACATCTCTTACCTGCATGTATTTTAACGGGCGCAATGAGTGACATGTGATTAGTAAAGTTGGTAACGATGGAGTGGAAATAGTTAAATATATTAACGTCGAATAAAAGGTGTTAGGTGACCATTTGTGATAAGTTAGATTATTTTTCTCGCTTTCAGTTTTTTTGTCAATTCATCGAAGTGAAAAAATGGGCAGATTCGTAAAAAAAAAAAAAAAAAAAAAATTAATCCACAGTTTCACTTGACCGACGCATGAATAAAGTGATGAGGCCCATGCCAGTGTTAATTCTGCATAAGACGGAAGGAGACGCAACGCGCATACGAGTAGATCTTAAGTAGGGCTCTCATAAGTGCTCATTTAACCGTGAAGAGGCTGTACTTGTGGTTCTGTGGCACGCCATCCGGCAATCCGCAACACGGTCGGGCATGGTGTTCGTGCGGGCGCCAGGTGTTGTCCCGATGCAGACAGCCTACAGTTGTTGGACGGCGTGTTCCAAATACCACATACCCTGAAGTTGAGGTAGACCCATTATTCGTCTTCTGCGCATGTACCCAGTCATACACAACTGGCAATGTCGCATGACCAACAGTGATGAACGTGTCTGTTTGCATCTTAATTTTTAAATGACGGGCTCTATTGTATTAATAAAATACTTTTGCCAGTTTTAATTTAATCGAACGGCATTACAAATTGGTTAGAGGAAGTGTACAGACTAAAGAATTTGTTTACAAATCAGTTTTCTAACTTCAAGTTAAATCCATGCCTTTTTCGCTAGACGTGTCGGCAGAAAAGCAGTTCAGTGTTGGGACACGGAGATTGGTTGTGCGCAGCCAGCGAGATCGGTCTACCTCATCTTTTAGTCTATGCTGTGGCTTGGAGGCAGTTTACGTGTCCACTGGCCCCATACATTCTCTATTGGGGACACATCAGGGTGACGGGCAGGCGATGCTAGTGTTTGGGCATGGCGAGAAATAGCAGCAGGGATCTGATGGGAGCATACGATCTCGCCCACGTACTGGCGCGTCACGTAACACGGCGAGAGTGGATCGGCTGTCGTAGGCTGTGTCTCCGCATAACGTTAACACCAGCTGTGGGGCAGTGCGACACTCAATAGCGATATTGAGTGTGGTGTTCACCACACTCTGAATTCAGTGGGAAACCACTGATTCGCAGTGAAATTCAACTACTTTAATCAGTGGAAATTGCTCCACTTATGATCAGTTAAAAATCAGAGATTGTTTTAGTGAAAAAAATTTCACTTATTGAATCAGTGAAGTGAAACAGTTTCACTGATAGAATAAGTGACGGCCGACTGCAGTGGTGAATTAAATATTGCTTTTAGTGAATGTAGTCAAATAATTATATCAAATAAACATATTTTCGATAGTTTACTATATATATATATATATATATATATATATATATATATATATATATACATATACATATAGTGTAATTTACCGTAATTTAAAAAAATTAAAATTCGCTGGTGGCCGGGATTGAACTCACTCACCTTTCACCTTTCAACTCTTAAGTAGTTACCATATCGTCTGAGCTACCACGCCACGTTAAAATGGCGGGAGGAAAATGCTGTGTTGTAATTCCGCTGCAAAATCATGTAGTTTGAAGTAGTATGCTCATACTTTTCGTGTTTAGTTTGATTGGTGCCGTTAGGATTGTTAAAACGAATAGTATTTTCAATAACACGCTCTTCGCCATATCAAATGCAATTTAAACCTTCAAACAGAGCGCTGTGACGATTACATGGAATCGAAATGCAAGACGTACCAACGGAATGATAGGCCGTGTGTTCATATTCAAGCGTAAAATGGCGTTTTGAAAGACGAAACACATTTCAGAAAGTATTTTGTACGAGTTTTATTCGTTTATTCATTGTTTTTACACGCAATTTAAGGGCAATTTTTAAACGAGTTCGACGGCTATTTTTACACGCAGTTTCACTGATATATCAGTTAAAAATCAACCACTGAGTAAACAGTGAAAAAAATGTCAGACCATTCAGTGGGAAATGTCACTGAATCAATCAGTGAAGGAAATATGGCATTTTTTCACTGGTCCATCAGTTAAATTCACTGAAGTGACTATGTATCAGTCAGATACGCTTGACTGATTGGGACAGTGAAATTTTCACTGATACAGATTTAGAGTGCAGGGGCCCTCCACACCTAGGCGCGATGATCATCAGTCCCCATAGCGGTGTCGCGTTCATCACGTTAAGAGAATGTATTTCTGGAACTGGAACACTACATATACGATTATATAGTAATTCTACATACAGTTTCGTATCGTTTGTTTTATACATATATATATTTAACACGTGTATATATATATATATATATATATATATATATATATATATATATTACGTGTTAAAATTACACGTAATTCGTATACACCAGTAATAGTTACGTTGCAGTAACTAGAGAACGCTAAATTTAATAAATTGTATTCATTAATATGGATTTTTAGTTGTATATAAGTGTCAATTATTTAAATATATACCCATCAGTTTTTAAAATATTGAAATGTTTACAGAGTGTCTACAATTTACAAACAAAGTTTTGTTCTGTAACACTAAGCATATTACATAAGTATAACTAAATTTTTCTGAAGGATATTTACAAAATCGTACTTCTGCGCAAATTTTCGGCGCCACATTTTTAAATTTTTGTCGATTTGTTCAAATAGCACTAAAATAAGAAATACTATTAGTAATTAATTATTTTCTTTCCTCGTAAATCCCTTTAAAAATCTCGTAATTATATTAGTCCTAGTGATGCTTCTTTTCTAGGCGTGTCCGTGCATACGGCCCTAAAATCTGTAAGAAAGACATGTTTACAAAATACGTTTATTAAATGTCGTTAGTTACGTTTTCGGCTTCGGCGTAGGTATGGCCTACTATTCAAGTTGATATTTCGTTCATTAAAAACACGTTAATTGTCTGTAATGTAGCTGGAAGTATTATTTACTCAACAATTTCAACATTTGAAACCTAAACTCTGCCACTGCCATGTTGGAAATAACAAAAACGTTTCCGCCTATTTCATAACGTAAGCCACTTTGCTGATTGGCTAGTCACTGCGAAAATTAAGTCAGACGGGAGAAACGACTGGCAGCAGAAATTAATTCGAATGGTAAATTAGTCTGCGAACGATAGGCAGTGGAGCGTGTGTTCGTATACGAAAATGACCACTCGAGTGGGATCCTTCGCACCTGGCGCACAATCCGTCGATTTTCTCGACTTGGTGGTCGATCTCGTCTGCCCTGAGCTGGTCCTCCGTGTGTGGGTGCCTTCACTCATCTACTGCTTCCAACAGCACCGGACGAGTATGTCCCGAACGACGCAAACGACAGGCTGTACGACCACCCGGCAGTTTTCAGCCCGATTATGAGTCCCCTCTTGAAGCCCACCAGTTGCGTAAAGCGACGTCTCTGACTTCATCCTGGCATTCTACTTCCTCCTGCACGCTTGGTTGGTATCTTATCGGTTTTCTCGCATCGATGCTGCTTCGACTACTCGCCAGTGTCTGCGACCACTGGTCGATGTGCAGCGCCATTGCCAAATGCAAACGCATCGACATGGGCTCACGTGCACACCAGCGCGTACTCTCTCTATTTACGTTGTTTCGTGTTTGTCACATGGCTTCTTCGTAGTGCGCAATTTGGCACCTGCTAGTGGAGAAGCACGGAAGATCAGTTGACTACCAACTAAGAAGTTCTGTGCCTTGGTATAACGTACTATTATTCACCACAGAGAAGTATGCCAAAGAAATAGCGCTGGCGAAATATTTCCTCGCAAAGTTGGCGTAAACCGTTATATATATATATATATATATATATATATATATATATATATATATATGTTTTATCGTTGGTGTCCGAAAACTGGTGGACAATTGTAACGTGTTAAATGTTAAATTATGCCCCCATGCTACGTTCACTTGGCACCACCACACATTGCTACCGCTAAGGAAATTCTAGACTGTTTGTCGCCTTGTTGTTGTGTTTGATCAACTCTCCTGTACACCACACAGTTATGTAAACTGTTCATCTGCGAGAAGAACGGGCCTTACTTCAACAGCTGCCTTAAGGCGGTCATCTACACGTGGCACTTGACCTGCTCTGCAGTATGTTTGCAATAAAGATTTTTCGACGAAACTATTAAACGAGTCCCCAGTATGTTTACCCACGAAGGTAGTGGCGTGGAGAGGTTTGGGCCGCTCTTAACATCGAGGTCTTGAGGGCCGATAATAATGAAGTGAGGCGAGTATGTAGCGACGCCGAAATGCAAGGGTGGGGGAAATGGGAGATCCCTGGAGAAAACCCGCCGACCAGCGGCATCGTCCGGCACAATTCCCACGTGCGAAAATCGAGAGCGACCCTGCCGGGAATCGAACCTGGTTCGTCGGACTGTGTTAGGTGAGTAGTCTGACCACTACACCACCGCGGCATTCCACGAAAGAAAAGCATACTATAGGCTGTTCACGGTAAAATTAGCACTTTTGAAAGCCCTGCTTTAGATCTACTTGTATACACGTTGTGTATTCTTCCTCCTTTTGTAACATTAACATTGCCATGGGACTCATCACTTTATTCATGCGTTGGTCAAATGAAAATGTGAAATTACTAAGAAAGCGTTTAGATATAGAAATACTTTCCATCCATCGTTACCAACATTACTGGGCAAATGACACTCAGTGCGCCCATTAAAATATATGCATATTGGGGCAGTGACTATTGTCTAAGGTTCATTTCTAAAATGCTCACTTTATCGTGAACAGCCTTTACAGACGAGGGCAAAATTAAATTTTCAAGCTACCATACATGCAATAAATATTATTTTGAAGCCCCTGTAACACCGTCAAAAACAGCTCTTTGTGACTGCTTTATTTTAAAACATACCACTAGGACACTAGCAGTTCTACAGCACGGACGTGTATTCTACAGCTACAGCACGGACGTGTATTCTACATTTCTACAGCCTTTCCCCCGATAACATGATAGTGTCGCCGCTTGCAACCCCATAGGTACACGCAGCACTACTAAAACACTACAAGTCATTTCAGGGTTTTGCCCGTAGTGGCTAAGGTGCTTTTGGGTCCGAAACCCCAGGTATGAGATCACCTTAAGCAGTCTCTACGAAGGATTATCTGCAACCCCTTCACAAGAGTTGTTTGTATATTAAGACGGTATTCACGTGTGTGTTGTTTCGCAATGAATCATTGCGTTTAGGGAATGGTACTTTCCCTGGACAGGAAATTTGATGTGTGCGCGCTTGAAACCTTAGCTCTGTTTGATAGACTGGAAACATTTTTAATGTTAGTTATTCTGAGTATATGTGGAAATTTTTATTTTATCATCTCCGTAGCTATTGAAAATAAACTAAAAAACAGAATTAATTAACTTTATATCTACTGATTAGTTTGAAATTTTTCACAGAAAATGTAATAAAATAACTTACCTCTACGAGATATTGCGTTTAGTTTATGTTCGACCCCGCTAGATTGTCTGATGCTCAGTAGATGGGTGTAGAGAGACTGTATCGCCACAAAGTGTTGTTAAGTTGTGAAGAATGTTGCCTTGGTGATTATTCCTCGGGTCACGGTTGAAGGTTTTCAAGTGTAGAAAATAGTTTTCCAAGTTTTCTGGATACAATACCTTTTTTTTTTTTTTTTTAACATGGTATTAACTGTAATTTGACGGATATACCAGATCGAAAGGAAATTTAAATTTAATACGTAATTTATTGGATGTAAACGTATTGATAAAAAGTCCTTTAAACGAAGGGTTTGTTTTCAGCGTAAATGTATCCTGTTAGGTCATAGAAATATGATAAAGCGTTTTCTTTGAGGTAGGGCCCTCGGCCTTCTTGCGTTCAATTTGTAACATATAAAAATTTCAAATTTTAATTTTAGTAAGATTTTTGTTCCAGAAGTTTCAAGCAATCAATACAATGAATTCAACATAAATTTATTTTGTGCATTTCTGGCTACATAAAACTCATTTCTAGTTTTAACCAAACATACAATTACAGTACTATATTTAAATTTTTGTTACGAGTTATAAATTAAAAACTTTTGTTATTCTTGTATTTTTTTTTGTACTACACCGTCCGTTTTCTTGCACTTCTATCAGGCTGCTGTTCGTAATATCCTAAACATGCGTAAAATAATTTTATAGCCTTGAATATTCCAAACGTGTTATTTAATTAGATAATCCAAGCGAGCACAGCAAATTAAACTTGCCAGGCTTGACTCGTTCTGATCTGTTACCATGTAGAAATTTACCATTTCGTGTTACGATATGGCTTTTCCTAGACTTCCCACCAAAAGTAATTTGTCCTCAGCGAGAACTTATTTCAGTTCTACCTAGCCGTATGGAAGTGACACCCGAATGCTGAATCATTCAAATGTGCATAGCGTTGAGCTTGGAGCGTCGGATAGAGTAGGTTCAACGTCACGCGTGGAGCTAACACAATTTAACGTCGTCTTTCTTGTCGCCAAATTATAACGCGAGACAAAACGGGTCTCTGCGCTTGACAACTTAACGATATTCATTTCGTCAGCACTGCCTAACGAGAGTAGTGCTGTATCTCGATCCATTCATGCTGTCGCGATGTTTTATGAACCTTTTTGTATTTTACATTTTTATTTTTAAATCTTGGAAGTAGAAGTATGTGGTTTTATTTGCGTTCGTATGTATTCTGTGTAATTTTTTTTTTTTTTTAGCAGTATTAATACTTTTATTTATCCTACATTTTATTTTGTTCGAAATAGTGGGCAGAACGAGAAATAAAGAGTGCATATTAAGTAAAACGGAGCGGTTTTTTGCCATATGAATAATTTATTGGCGGCATAATGTAATGAAAACATATTGATTTTATTATTAGTTTTTTTTTTTTTTTGCTTTATTCGCATTGCTGGTTTGCATTGTAAAAATGTCTAATCAGTCTGCCATTAATCTCACAGAGATAATTTCCCGTCGAACACCGTCGCACGTAAATCTGTCCGCAAAAAAAAAAAACAACATGAATGTTTTTATCACCTGAAAGTGTTAAATTGGCCGTCTGACTATTATCTGGATTTTCTCCTTTCAAGGGATCGCTTGTTTATTTTTATTTTTATTTTTTTAGCCTCTTCCGGATTTTCGAGAGAGAAAAAAAGTAGGCGTTTGAGGCTGGAACATTTAGTAAATTGATGTTGCGGGGGGTGGGGGGAGAGAACCTTTAGAACACTGGCCCGTAAGGGAGGCTTTCTCCCATAAAAAAAAAATCCTGGAGTGCCAGGGCGAACCGAATTAATCCCGGCGCTGATCATAAATGCGTGCATACGGGGGCTTATGCTCGCCCGGGGATTATAGTCGGCCCGCCGGCCCGATCCCTCACTTGACCAATGGCTCGTTCACATCATGCCCCCCCTCCTCCTCTGTAACGTCACTTACAAGCACCCCCTCCACGCCTTTGCCACCCCCCCCCCTTCCCCGGTGGGGAGGGGGTTCAATCTGCCCCGCCGCGCGTTAGCCATGCCCCGTCGGACAGTGATGAGCTCTCGTGCTGTACCGCGCCAGCCTTACCCGCGCGCTCGTGTTTATAGTGCAGTGAATATATCTGGTGAAGGGTTGGGGGGTGGGTGAATCCCTCTGGGCAGGTGAAGCGGCGCGTGTAACCGGGTGTGTGCGTGTGTGTGTGAGAGAGGGAGGATGGGGGGGGGCACGCACACGCACCCCCTTGCGGGACGCCGCCAGGTCATTTGGCGGCCGTTAATTCGCGGCACGGCTCGTTAGCTTCGCGGTGGTAGAATTGGGGCAACGTGGAGGTCAAGTCGCTGCTGCCTTCAAAACACATCACCTTTCAAGGCCTATCCTATTTTCTAAGCCTACCCTCTTTCTAAGTATAAGGCGTGCGCCCGCGGTGGGACAGGAGCTAAATGCGTCCCAGGGTTACGCCCCTGACGCCTTAAAAGCGCGGCAATTCTTGCAAGGAGGCGTCCATTCTCGTTAAGAGGGATTGGGCAGCCATGGCGGGCTGTTGTGGCCATGACTACCTCCCTGATGCCCGGTCGCACCAACATCTTTCCCGATCCGAGATAGAATGATCCTAGTTCCGAACCAGGATCCAGTTTGATCTTGGTTCCAGTGCAAAAGTGTTGCACCAACGAAATTTCATGATTCTGGATCTCCGATTCGTCGATCATAGTTTCAAAGTGAGAGATCGATACTAAGTAGGAAACAAATTTTGCTATTGGTTAGTAATGTATGGCGTCATGGAAATAGACTGTATTTTTCACTATACATAGAACTAGATGTGCAATGTTTTATCTGTTTTAAGTGAATTATTGTTGTACGAATTTTATTAAATACTATTTAAGTGCGTATAATGTTGTTTTAATTTCCCAAGAAAACAATTGAACGTAGTCCTGTCTCCTGGCGTATTTTCACACCACATTCGTGGACGATGGCTGCTGATCTCTGATCAAGATTTCTAACCACCAATTTCGGCGGTTCGAAATGACCTTCATCTCAATCTCCAGCCCAGCTCTGAACTCGAATGGTGCAACAGTTTTATATGTCGATCTTAGATCCGATCTTGGATCGAGTTTAGAACCACTATGGTGCAACCGAGCATGAGTGTACGTACAACTGAAACTATATCTAGAAGGGGAATTGTATCGAGTGCCAGTCATAACGACTCCTGTCATCGCGTCTTCCCGATAAGCGCGCCTGTTTAGCTGGTTGCAGCACGGGAAGGAACATACAAGGCACAGCTGGAAAAGCGACAATAAAATACAAGCTAGCATTGGTGATGGAGCATACACCATCACCGTTACTAGACCGCCGTGTGATTCGCGGTTTCATTTTCGTAGTAGACTGGACTTCAGAAGTCTTTTGTACACTCCAGGCAATATTGGCTACAGCCCCGTTAAATTGACAGTGTTCTGCTTCGCTCGTCAAGTAAGTGTAACTTGTGTAGGCTGGACATCGCTTTAATGTCGCAGCAATACAAGTCAGTTTGTTGTTACTGATATCTTGACCCTAATATATCGGTTAGTTTCGGCAAAATTACGTGGAGGCTTTATTAACATTAAAACTTCAACAGTATATTTGTATAGTAGCAATATAATTGTTTTTGTAAATGGCTAACATTATAAACTTTGTCACAACATTATTAATATTACTACAACATGAACGTTTTAAAAAACACTCAGTGGTATTTTTTTGATGCAGCAACATAAAACTTTTTTCCTGTGTTTATTTACGAGAATATAGCGAGATTTTTAGCAAGTATTTTCCGTAATTTCGCGGAATTTTCTTAAAAATGTGCCCTTCTATGAACCATATGCACTAACCACCTTGTTTTCTCTGTATGGTCAGTTGTCCAAAATTAAATCATAAGGGATGCGTGTTGGTATGGCATGGCGATACAGTGAAACCCACCCTCCGATGAACTTTATTCATTGAAAATCAGTAGACATCCTGTAGTAATTAGATCCGTGGTAATGTAGGTCATTGCTTGTAATGAAAGAAATACACAGTGATTTGAAAGAAGGAATAATAAACTATAGCTGCACTCAGTATCATGATAATTCTGAGACCTCACCAAAGTTTAATATTTTGCTAAACATTACGTATCTTTCCGCCACACGTACGGATATAAAATGTACGAGTGTCTATAAAACACACTGAGGAGAAAACAATGTGCAGCATTTGAGCCCTAGGCAGACAGGCAGCGGTATAACAGTAAAATGTGTTTCCTACAGTGTTACCGAAAAACGTAAATATTTCGGTAAGAATTTTCTTTTCTTTTAACTAATAAAGCATCAAAATCAAATTTGGTATGATTTTACACGACAAATATTACTTCCTAGCCACTGTGAACATACGTTTTTTCTCTGTTTTTTGCTATATGGTGACCACACAATAAAATTGTTTGTGTTTTGTGAAGAGTTATATGTAAACTTAGTTGCCGACATTTTTACTGCATCCCAAGTAAAATATTTCTTCCTTAAAACACTTTTTTATCAAACATACGAAATATTTTATGTATATACGTGATTATGAAAAGAAGAAATGAAGTGTCTAGTGCTTACTTGTTAAAATTCAAATTTAGTTTTACACTTTTCACTAAGTGTTGAAAAATCCGCTTTGATTTAGTTCAAGTTAAAAAAAAAAAATCTTGATTAGTCTGTGGCTTTCATACAAGTTTCTAAAAATACAAAAAAAAAAGTACAGTGTGTGATGTAAATATTATTATTTGTAGAAAAAGATGTAATTAAAAATTTCATTTAACAAACAAAAATGTGTTTCAATGTTAACGGATGTATAAAACACGTCTGATAAATGATTTATTCAGGTAACAGCAGAATATGTTACACATGGGATTTTTTTTTTTTTTTTTTTTTTTTTTAAAGTGTGAAAATGCCGTGAATAGACTATAAGCGAACTCTAGAAAAGTTCGAGTTGGTTTTCCGCGCACCACGTGAAACAGCGTCGAAAGTTTCATTGCTGCTCATTAAATTAGGTTACAGATTTCGGAAAGAATTATCCGTGAAAGTTTACCTTAAGTACATAAGTACTTTGGTCGATTTTCACATGTTTGTAACACCTTAACTGACAGTGTGCACAATTTATACTGGACATTCGTAACGAAGATATTAAGTAATGTATCTACGGCCTTGTGTGTTGAGAGGAGTGGTACACGAAAACAGTACCTATATGTGCCCGATTTTAGTCATAAGTTGTGTGTCGGAGGGTTTATCGAAATTTAGGCATGACAGGACATAAATAATAATTTTGAACATTTTTTAAAATTGTTAGATATTCACTGCCTTTATTATTAACCTCGGAGGGTCTGATGGACGATTTCTGATCTCTGGAAAACAATTTGTGACAAAACTAAAATGAATGTTCTGCTTTCATGCACCAGTCCCCTTAAGGAGGTTTACTAGAACACTAGGGGGTGTCGTTGCCAATATGAAAATGTAAAAAAATATATATATGTTGCACCTGGAAATGTACTCTTGTGCATGAGCGTAAATCTGTAGTATTTTTTTTTTCGGGAGGGATGGGGGAGGGCCTGGGCAGTTGAGATTGGAGATTAAAACTAGTATATCTGGAATACGCGTTCCGTAGGGATAAAAATAGCCCAAGTTAACATTTATTTTCAATGTGTGGTTTAAAATGATACAGTTCTTCTTTTATAGATTATATTCTATGAAAAGTTGAAATCTTCAAAAAATTCTAGCTTTTATTTTATTTATTTTTTGTACTTTTTCTTGACTCCCACAAATTGTGGGTAAATTGTTTCATGGGTATTCAAACTACCCAATAATACAAATCACTTTCCTAGTACAAAGGGGTTTGCATAATTTCCTTATTTTAATTAATTAACACATCAATTTTAAATTTTAATCTTGTTTACTAAATTAAAGCGCAGCTTTTTTTTAACTTTTAGCCTAGCAACTATAAAGTGCCACACACACACGCATTCACACGCATATATATATATATATATATATATATATATATATATATATATATATATATATATATATATAATTCTCCCCAAACGTTACCATTTGCCATAAGTGTTAATTATAATTTCAGATCGGATGGAAATATTTTTGCTACATTTTTTAAGTCTCTTCCAAACGTTCGTTGTGGACGAGACACAGTACTGAGTAGAGACGGGTCTTAGTTATTGTACTTATCAGCCATGTCTTCAGACGCCTCAGAGCAGTGGAGTTGCGTTCGCCTTCACATGTGGAAGTTGGAATAACTAGCAGCAATTTAGTCAGTGGCTCTACTTGATGAAATAATCTCCTCACGCGAAAAATAAGTACTATAGTATTACGGTATTTGTGGCTACTGTCTAATGTCACAATACAAAATAAATAATTTTATCTAACCGTACTGTTTTTATACAATATCCTGCTGCAGGTAATTATAAGAACTTGACTATGGAAATCAGTGATTTATAAACAAGGGAAAAGGTAATTATTTAGATGGTTTATTTAAAATAATTACCTCTGGAAACTGGAACCATTGATTTCAGCACCCCGATTTGATTATCAACGTTGCTGTAACTGTACTGAGCACGAAACATTTACAGTTGAACATGCAGCATGTCTCCGTATTCACTGAGCTGCTCAATAACACGACCTTGAAGTAGGGAATCTTCCAACTTCTTTTAATGCTGAATACCTGGTTGTTGGTATTTTTCTTCGATTTGCATCACTGCTGTGTCAATCATGGAAAATTACTCAACTCCAAAATAGTTTTCTTCTGACTTTTCTGTGCTTTTCCTAGGTGTCATAATAGACTTCAATTCGTATTTTTTTATGATGTATTCTGCTGAAGCGAATACAGATGCAAAACATTATTGTGTCCTCCTGCCTTTATAAGAAAGTTTAACACTTTTTACGATCTGAAGAGTTCCACTAACTGTTTGGACAGCGCCCTGTAAAACTCGGTTCATATTTTCTAGAGGAGCTCGAATATCAATAGCCATGCATAGTCCAAGAATTATACAGGATGCTGGGAAATTCCCCTTACAAACTCCTAGGACTTGTAGAGGGGACTGAGTAGACTATCTTCTGTATAGGAACCCATGTCCGGAAACGTACCGTTTCCGTGCTACAACCATTTCAAGTCAGGTGTATCACTCGTCCACTTCCGCCGAGGCAAAGAGCAATATCTCGGATGTACCTGTGTTGGTATGCAACCCGGTAGGCAGTACGTTACTTCAGACAATCACCTGATGGCACGCGACGTCTACCTCGAGCCCCACTGCACGCGCAGTTGTTCGCGTACTCGCTGACGGGCTCTGTTCGACGTGGTACATTACAGCCTCTTTCAATACGGAAGTGCGGCGTCTCTTTGGAGCACCACAGTCGTTCCTGTCGGCGGTGAAGGTACCTTGTTCTCGGAGCCGTTGCGCAACTGTGGCAAAAGGGCTATGCGATGTTGTCGCAAGTTGTGGATAACACTCTTGATACACCCGACGAGCTGCTCTTCCATTACCTTCAGCTGTGCCATACACGAGGATCATGTCTGTGTATTCCGCAAACGTGTACTCAACCATGTTAATCGGAGACACAAAGGCGCGTGAGTGGGGCTCGAGGCATGGTAGATGTCGCGTGCCATCAGGTGATTGTCTGAAGTAATTTACTGCCTATCGGGTTGCATACCAACACACACATCCGAAACATTGCTCTGTCCCTCAGCGGAAGCGGACGATTGATACACCTGATTTGAAATGGCTGAAGCACGGAAACAGTACGTTTCCAGACATGGGTGCATATTAAAAGATAGTCTACTCAGTCTCTTCTACGAGTCCTAGAAGTTTGTGAGGGGAATTTTTGAGCACCTGTATGTTTTCATCACCCAGACTATATTTCAGAGCAGCAGCTTCGTCAGATCCTTTAGTTTGCACCTTTTCAAGGACATTAGAATGGATTGGAAATTCTTAAGAATTGATTCCATGTATTAAACTTTTGCTAACCATCTATTAGGATTGAGCGGCCGAGCGCTCGCTGAGGATGGGCCACCGCATGTTTGCACGGCTACACTTTAAGAGTCCTTTGAACTTGCCGCTTTGACTGAGGCAGTTTCCTAGAGACTTTTCCCTCGACTATAGCTGCACGTGTGCACTCGCATGTTCGCTACTGGCAGCTATAGCTTCTCCCCACAAAATGGCTGACATGTGCTGCTGTCTTTGAAAGGGGGATGTGTGGTGTTAACAAAACAAGGAGTGGGAGGTGTTCAGGAATGTACAGTGTATAAAGTTTTCTTCTTGTCAATAGGTTTTCCGCGAACAGCGAGATATAACCACGGCAAAAATAATGTAACGCCTACCTATCTGCAGTATTTATACGTCCTAGATATAACCAACAATATCAGTAATATTTTAGACTTTTCCTCTTGAAAACTGTTTTAGGGATTCAGATTGTTAAAACTTTTACTAATCTTCTCTAATTAGAGCATTCAAGGCCGGCCAGACCGAGTCCCCTTGGTAAGGGGGCCTTATAATTCCAGGAGGGACCGCCTTCCCCCCTTCGCTGTTATCTACGCCCATGCTCTTGCGTAATTACATTCAAGGCCGGCCAGACCGAGTACCCTTGGTAAGGGGGCCTTATAATTCCAGGAGGGACCGCCTTCCCCCCCTCCCCTGTTATCTACGCCCATGCTCTTGCGTAATTACATAACTAAGTAGATTGAAATGGTGAAATTAGGTAAATCTGTAGTGTTTGTTCACGGAACAGAATAGCAGCTCTGTGGTTAATGATAGTGAATTTTTGTAACACTAAGTTTCTGAGTAGCTGGCAGTATCGTCTCGCCATTTTGGTAAATTTGAGCAATCCCACTGCACAAATTCTTGACAACATTTACACAAAATTTGAACGTACGTTAAAATAGAACTTTATCGTTTATTATCTTTATGTAAGTTTTTTGTGAAGTGGTTTCCGAGATCTTGTTTTTAATGTCAGGTACACTCGAGCTGCAATGTTCTATTTAATCCCATATTTTAACTCGTAGAAGACCTACTTCGACCATGTAACCAGTAATTCCTTTGTTAAAATACGGTGTCGTGATCTGTATTTAAATAATATCTTCTTAACGTAAACATTAGAAATGCCTAAAAAAAATGCTTGCTATAAATATGCGAAAACCAGCAATTGCATGAAAATCTGTAGAAAGTTTATGTAACATGGCTGGAAGTAAAAGTCACGGTGGAGGTGTTTGATTGGACCTCATATTGGTACTTTCCTAACAAGCTGTTCATCTGCATTAGACGTCATAGACGCTAACTTCATGTTTCCAGACAAGGTAAATCTCAAACTGTTTGTAATAGTACCAGTGTTCATTAAATATCATTTCTCTCTCTGTCCTCTTCGCCCTTTTACTATGTTGTATGCTTGTGCATGAGGTTATGAACTTATGTAACACTTATTTCATTTGGGCAAAGGTTTAAATATTTAACAAAATATTTTACTAGAATATGGTTTTTTTTTTTTTTGCGTGGAAGCCTGTAACAAGATATGCATAAGAAAGAATGAGGTAAGCCGTCTACAGTAAGTTACAGGAAATGCTTATTATAAAATAAAGCTGTGACCAACCACAGTTTATCCACCCAGAGGGATCAGCGCGCCTGTTTTCTGAAAAGTGTTGGGACGAACCCTTCTTTCTTTCACACTTTTAACTCGGCACCTATGTTTGACACCACCCGGGATCGAATGTAAAAACTCTCAGCCTTGCAGACTGCTAATCCTCGTGGATAATGAAATCCTTCGTGTTGAGATCTACATAAGCGGTTAATTAAGGACTTTCGGAATCACCTTTAAAAAGTTACTACTACCGGTAGCTGCATATATTTTAACATAAGCGCTGACTGAAAGACTCGTAGTAAACTTTGCATTCGATCAGTATTTCATGTATTGACGCCGAATAAAGTGTTTGAATTTTCTAGGCACCACGTAATTTATTTTCTGTTTACTTAATTCACTGCTGAGTTAGTTTTGGCGTATGATTAACATATTTACATTATTATATTTCACATTTACACTTAATTGACGAAGTCTATACCTGGAAGGGTCCACGGCAATGCTAATTTTACATATTGCAACGTACAACTAAGTTAAGTTTAAAGTTGAGGCAGGGATAAGTAAGTTTCCGTAGGAAACTTGAAATGTTGGTTTAATTCCGTTGACTCGACAATCTAAGCAATCTAGCTTTAATAAAATTTCAACTGTTGCGTTCGGCAAAGTAATGTTGTGTTTTTGGAAAGTTACTCAGTTGGATTTCTGTCAGCGTAACCTATTCTATCGGGCTTTACTCTTCTGGTTATTCGTGTTGTTTTTTAAGGGAGTATTATCAAGTGCTTGGATTGATAAGATTGTTTAAATAAGCTGTTGGGAAAATTTTAGACTTTTTTTTTGCGAGAACTTGGAAAACTTTTCGACTTTTCAAGAATTAGGTGGGCAGTCATCACTCTAATTTATCATACCATTGTATAAACTTAGTGAGTAAGCAGGGGTGGTAATGTTTTCCCCTATACATTCATTTTAGCGTGCCTGCATTTGCTCAGGAAACAGTCAGATGCGTAGGGAAGTTCCCAAGTTTGTATAGTAGCTCTGCTAAACATTCCGATATATGCAGCTTGGTGTGTGGTATTATTACAGTACAGTGTATAAGTTAAAAACTTCCATTACAGGTTAGGTTGATTACCAGAAAAACTTGTACAGTGATCTAGGGGAGAGGTGGATTGCTGCGGACATTAAGCATAATTGCATACATCTCAAAATCTACTATACATATTTAGCAAAACTATCCGCCAGCATTATCCTTGGAACATATTATATGCACACATTACTAATACAAAAGCATGAAGTTCGGCTAACGTTTGTTAATTATCATTGCAATGGTAGTCAAGTTTCGGCACTGTAGTGTTATTCGTCGGATAGCCCCGGACACGTCATTTCCTCACTATGCACATATCACAGTATAGGCTATTCACGGTAAAGTGAGCACTTTTTAAGGCCCTGCTAAGTTTTTTCTTTCAATTAATTTCTATCTTACCGCCAGTTTTTTATGTAAACATTGCAATACGACTAATAAACACAGTGTATACATTTCATCACTCTCGAAAGTTAACGCCTGAGACTGCAATAAAATTAATTTAAGGGTTAATACCTTTTGGAAGGGCCTTATAAAGTGCTCACTTTACCGTGAACAGCCTATAGAAGAATATATCATCTGGTTTATCTCCAGCACATCCATCATGTACTCAGCTCTTACGCGTGCAGAACTGAATCCGGTTTTCTTCCAAAGTTTCGCAGTAGATTATGCATATTGTCTTTTTTCGGTGCAGATGTTTGCCTTGACATTTTATTCTGACACAGTTTCGACGTATACAGTGACATTTTGCCGGATTTCCTTTGTGGAATATGTTGGCTTTCTGTCGTGTTCCCAACTCCACTGAAACTTTATAGGGGCGTGTAGTTAGGATTTCGCATCTCTGAGCTTTCCTATTTCGAGACGATTTTCTTCTATAGCGGTCATCTGGAAGAGGCGACAGAGGTATGAAAGCTGATCCTGCATGCTTTGGCGATGAGTGTTGGCTGTCTTCTGGAAAATGTTATGCTGCAACTCTTGCACTCATTTCACCACCCATCGCGTTGTCCACATAACTATTAATTGAATATTCACCCCGGGAACCCCTGTTCGTGCATCTTGCTTTAAATTTCGGAATGACTGCTGTGCTTCACAACTGTAATATACAACGTTATAGAGTTGACGATAATCCCGTAGCTTTTAAATATAAGTTCGTTATGTTTTGCACATCAGACGATGTGTCCGTGGCTATTCCCCGTACACTAACTCGATCTAATGATTATAACATAAAAGTGATTGCCAGTACACGCATCCCTTTTATAGTATGTTTAAAAACACACAAATAAGACATCGTATACACAGAGTTCAGTTCCACTTTACCTACAAGTGCCGTAAGACATCTCCATTAATCACGTCGTATAAATCATTTCTACAAAATTCATGTGACATAAACCATCGACGCCCTTGAACGAATCTCACTCGACTTTAAGCAAACTGGGTGGTTCGTGGGGGGAGTTCAGGACACAGTTGGAAAGGGCTGCCACCCAACGGGAAGTATGTAAACCATATCATGTTTGGGGCTACCCACCTCTCCCCTAATGACAAAACCAAGTTTGTTATTATAAATAAAATATTTGTGAGTGGATATTACGGCAATATGAAACATCGGAAACTGTTACTAGATATTTTGGTTTGACATGACGTCTGACTCTGCTTTTACTGTCGGCGCCAGACGACTTTGCACTTGAGCTCCCTTGTCCTACAGTAATGGAGCTGGACAAGGCCAGCCGCTGTAGTAGCTGGGATTAGTAACGGCACGGTTATCTATACTCCTAACTAAAAACATTTTCCAAGGTTTCCGTTGGATGATTCTACACTAAAGCCTGGTTCAGTTCGCATCTACACCGATAACGCTGAGTCAAGCTGTCTACATGCTAACAGGTATTCTGCATTACCGCTTTGGTGCATATTTGAAAGCTTAGTCTAAGACCATAATGGTTTGTTAATTTCTGTATAATTGCAAGGTAAGAAACTGAATGCTATAAATAATTTAATTTAGGTAATCGGAAAACGTCACAAATATTATTAAATGCGATTTTTAAGTGACTCCTATAGGCGAATTGCTGAAGGAAAGACTGCACAATAGTTCAGTGCCTTGCGCATATACGATGAGGCATGTGATGTGCGTGTCTAGTTGGTCCTCAGCGCTCCCGCTCCTCAAGACTACGAGGACACAAAATAAGTCTTAGTATAGACTGTTCATAGTAAAGTGAGAACTTTTAAAGTCAACCTTAGAAAGAAGTCACTCCTCCTACCTGCGTATATTTTAACGGGCGCACTGATTGGCATGTGCGCCCAGTAAAGTTGGTAACTATGGAGGGAAAGTATTTCCATTCTTAACGTCGAATTAAAGAGAATAGGTAAATATTTAAAAGAACTTAAAGGATGTCTTTCTCTTTCGGTTTTTTTTAATGCATGTGATTGTAGGAATTAAAAACTTCTGTAAGATATTTACTTTTCTAATAAATTCACAGTTCCACTTGACTGACGCATAAACAAAGTGGTGGGACCTACGTCAATGTTAATTTGACATAAGGCGGAAGAATACACAATGTACATACAAGTATATCTTAAGTAGGGCTTTCAAAAGTGCTCAGTTCATCTTGGACAGCCTATAAGCAGAATGTTTAATTTTCACTTTCAGGTAAGCTTTATGCTTGATACATCTAATGCCGTTTTAACAGTAATGCTTACCTACACGAGATGAAACAGTGTTTTACTTTTATTGATATGAGCGCTATGGTTTATGTGTTTTTATCCTCTCTAGTAGTAGTTTAAAGGTTAGTATGTACGCTTTTTGAACACATTCCCTTATCCTTTTGACAGACGTTTGACTGATGCCAGAGTAGTTGGTTACTTTTATCAGTGGCTTTCTTAATATGCTGTCTCTCAACACTTGTTTTTAGCCTCGTTATCACAACACCTATTCACTACTAGGAATAACCTTTTTTTTTTTCTTATATATATATATATATATATAATCTTCCTGAATATTCACTGTCTTCCATCGTAAACGCTTTGAGCAGTTGAACGGCGTGTGATTGGATAATTAATGTTTTCAGTTCGGATGCTACAAAGCCGGAGCTGCCCATGCAGTCGTTTCCCCTCTCTGTGGCAAAACCCCGTCCACCTTCTCAAACGAGTGCCACAATGTCTGTTGCAGACAGTAGTTTTATATTGCTTCGAAACAGTACCATGTGAACCTTTATTTATTAAGGTTTTTTTCTAGGAAAAACTGAAAAATGTATTTTATCCCTTAAAAAAATAATACAAAACTACATGCGTAAATGACATAGGCATGTTTTGGCCAATTATAAAGCATTGATGCATTCCCTTCAGTGTTTTATATTAGTGTAAATAAAAATGTTTCAACATGATCGTGTTTCAAAAGTTCTTAGTATGTTTGTATTAAATAATTACGGCGTCCTTTACCTATTCAAAAATAATCTGATAAGCTACCTACATAAATACTACCCTCAATTTCACTCAATGGCCCCATGAAAGCTCTTTGAACTTAGTTTTTGACCTCCGTTGGAGCTTCACATAATTTCAAGGCCCATATTACTTCTTTGGAGGTTTAACTAAGTCACAGCATTCTAATATGTTTCTATTGGTGATTTAAAAATGATGTGATGTTCATATAAAGTTTTGATACTTGAGGTACTAGCGATTTACACTAGTTCAGGTATGTCAAGATCAAGACTGTTCACGGTAAAGTGAGCACTTTTTAAATCAGCTGACTTAACCCTTGGTTCCCAGTAAGTTGGCAGTAAGTTAACTAAAATCGTTGGAAGTTTTTGAGCGTATTAAGATAAAATTATTACGATTATAATCTACCTAACAGTTTCAAGTTTTCCCTTAACTGGCGGAAGAACATGAAACAAGGATAGAAGTAAATCTTAAGCAGGGCTCTCAGAAATTCTCAGCTAATCGCGAACACCCTCTACCACAGAGCGAGCAGACTTAAAATATTGCATGTCAGTTTGGTTGGCGTTGGTCGAAACAAAAAATAACCGATAAACATCCGCGATGTATCTTTGTGGAGGGAATTACCAGCACCCCTCCCTCCAACGGGGGTATTTGCAGTTTCCGATGGGGGTTGGGGGTGTAGCCCCTACCTGTGGCGATATTGCCTGCCCCTCGACCACTCCTCTGTACCCCTTGTAAACCCCGGCCGGTCCTGCAGAGCGACACTGCAGCAGCCTATTACCGACAAACACGACGCCTTGCCACGGCCCGCGCCCCGCGCGGCCGGATGCCTCCACAAAGCCGGGCGGCGATATTTTTTTGCGTCTGTGCGAGGAATGGAACGACCAGGTTTTATTTCCACCCTGGTGTTGAAATTACCGCTCGAAAAAAAAAAAACCTTCGCTTCATTGGTCCAGAGCTTTTTGATTTCCCCGCAAAACTTTGTGAAAAACGCAAACACACGCGTACATGGACGTATACCCGCGCGATAACCCCCCCCCCCAGCACCCGCACACCACCCACCCCTTTTCCTCTTTCCCGTGTCCGAACTCCCCCCCCCCCCTTTTCTAGTGAAGCACATACCACCCTCTGCTGTTCCGTCCTGCCGCCATTTATTGAATATATCTGGCGATCCCATATCTAAGGCTATTTGCTGCGAATGGGATTTGCGGGCGTGCTTGCAAACCTCCGCCCCCAATGTGACTGCGCATGCGCCCAGAGAGCAAGCACTATGGCACCATGTCCTTTCCCTGGCGTCCGGTACAACGCCTGTATCGCATTATGTCTGTTCCGCAGTGCCATTCTTTCTCTGCTGCACGCGCTGTTTTTCAATCACACGAGCGATACTTTTTTTTTTTTGTTTTTTTTTTACGGTTCGCAAATTAAGGCCCCCGCCTACCTGGAGCTGGTTTTCCGCTTTTGAGGCAGAGAAACGCGGGAGAGATAAGAGCGACATTGCCACGCTCGTCAAGTTCGCCATCGCCACTAAGCGCAAGGCTCTGAGCTGGCGTGCAGTGTTTCAGTCGTACTGCGCGTACCTGTGAGACTTTCAGACGTGACCATATTATTTTATTGTTGGAAAGTCTGTAGGATTATTTCAGTGCAGAGACCTTGAGTAGTTTTGTATTTATCTTCTATATACATATTACAAAACGAAGTTTCCCTGCCGCGCGCGCGCGCGCGCGCGTGTGTGTATTCTACTAAGGCTACTAACCTACTTGATGGATTTTTATACGGTTTTTGCCATCATTTAGAGACTTTCTTGAGGAAGGTTTTGGTGTATAATATATTTATATTTAATGTAAGGGTAGTAGAGAAATGTGCTTACATGGCTTACGCTGACTGAACCATAAGATAACGCCAAATTAATGTACTACAGAATTGTAGATCACAATAAAAGGTCTACAAAAATGTCCGCGACAGCATATGTTTATCTTTTAAGGATAACCCACAGTAATCTTTTTTGTCTTGTAGGGATACACTTACAAGACTTCGTCATCAACACAGTATTAATTCTATGTTAGTTATTTTCAGCATTTAGTGGATGAATTTGCTCTAAACCTAAAGAACGTCATATTTGTAAATCGCACCCGAGCGAGGCCGGGGCGGGTCGCTGGTATGCGTATATTGTGAGATACTTCGCACCAAGCAGGCGGGCTTGTCGCTTAATATGTTAGTACACACAAGTGAAAAAAGGCGTGGCGGTTCCTTCCAAGTTAAAAAACCCGTTCGCTGATTGGTCGGGCGAGGATGTGCAAATGTGTCGTGTGTCTGATTCGACATTGCGTGTCGTGGAAGATTACATTTTGGTCGCGCTGATGTCTGGCAGGTTAGGGTAGTCTCCACGGCGCTGGTCAGGACTGGCGTCTTGCAAGTTACAGTAGGCCCCACGGCGCTGGTCGAGACTGGCCTCTTGCAAGTTATAGTAGTCTCCACGGCGCCGGTCGGGACTGGCGTCTGGCAAGTTATAGTAGTCTCCACGGCGCTAGTCAGGACTGGCGTCTTGCAAGTTATAGTAGTCTCCACGGCGCTAGTCAGGACTGACGTCTTGCAAGTTATAGTAGTCTCCACGGCGCTAGTCCGGACTGGCGTCTTGTAAGTTATAGTAGTCTCCACGGCGCTGGTCGGGACTGGCGTCTGGCAAGTTATAGTAGTCTCCACGGCGCTAGTCAGGACTGGCGTCTTGCAAGTTATAGTAGTCTCCACGGCGCTGGTCGGGACTGGCGTCTTGCAAGTTATAGTAGTCTCCACGGCGCTGGTCGGGACTGGCGTCTTGCAAGTTATAGTAGTCTCCACGGCGCTGGTCGGGACTGGCGTCTTGCAAGTTATAGTAGTCTCCACGGCGCTGGTCGGGACTGGCGTCTTGCAAGTTATAGTAGTCTCCACGGCGCTGGTCGGGACTGGCGTCTTGCAAGTTATAGTAGTCTCCACGGCGCTGGTCGGGACTGGCGTCTTGCAAGTTATAGTAGTCTCCACGGCGCTGGTCGGGACTGGCGTCTTGTAAGTTATAGTAGTCTCCACGGCACTGGTCGGGACTGGCGTCTGGCAAGTTATAGTAGTCTCCACGGCGCCGATCGGGACTGGCGTCTGGCTAGTTATAGTAGACTCCACGGCGCTGGTCGGGACTGACATCTGGCAGGTTACAGTAGTCTTAGTGATACTGGTTGGCCAAACGATGTTTCGCCATGTTGCGTGCTAGCGAGGCTGTTTGGCTGTTGTGTGTGATTGGAGTTCGCGATATGTCACAATTTCGTCTCTTTATTCATGCATATTATGCGGCATGGCCCTACGGACTACAAATGATTAGGCACAAAGCTGTCTCCACTATTTGATATCGCGATACGGACGAAAATATGCTGCGCATAACAGGAAGACTTAATATGTTATATACTGAAGTTGTATGATTTTTTTTTGCTGTCTAGCATTTGTTGAACTACAAAATCTATATATATATATATATATAATATATATATATATATATATATTATATTATATCGCATTTTCGCAGTTTGAATTCAGTATGGATGTACTAGTTATGCATTACACCTTTACTCACCTTATAGACTCGTCAATCGATACGTGCTACTACAGGTATCATAGTCTACGATTTATCATTATTATATGCTCAGGTTATACATCCAGAGGAACGAGTGAAGATTTCTACTGGAGTACGGCTACGTTTTCCATCTGGATATTTTGGACTTATACAACCACGATCGTCAGTCGGCCTACACCAAGGTTTGGATCTTTGGGCGAGTGTTATGGATTCAGACTACGATGGAGAAATATTTGTTTGTCTCGTAAACAATTCTGGCCGCCAATAGATCGTGTCGTAGTGATAGAGTAGCACAGTTGCTCATTCTACGTTACCTATGTCCAACTTGGGAATTTTCCGAAATCGCCGAATTGCGTTGTTCCTGGACGTGTTGCGGGTATCTTCGGGTCTGGAGGACGTAATTCACTACAAGAGTGAATTAATTTATGTTTAGGAGGTAAATTAATCATTCATAAGAAGTGCATAGCACACTATCTCCCGAAATGTGTTTATGCAGAATGTCGAATTCGTCTACGTCGCCGCTTTACCAGTTTCCGGAGGCGCAGCCGATGGTAGAAGACGACGACGTCGTACCTATGGCAGAGAAAGAAATGTTGGACATTCCTTCACCGAAAAAAAAAAAAAAAAAAAAGAAAATTTCAACACCAAGACCAAGATTACCAAAAACGAAAAAAGGTGTTATATTTGGCAGCGATATTGTTGTGTATATTTATGCTTTTTTTTTGGAATGCTGAGTGTAACATGTCACATCATGAATTTAGGACCATTGGACTTAATTGGCTTGTTGGCAAGCAACATGTAAAAAGTAGGTGGCACGCTCAGACAAGATCTAGCAAAGATACTGTGTGCTATACAAACGTCTTCAGCCTTAGAGATCTCCTCAGAGGAAATGACTTGGAAAGATTGGCTAGATCAGCTGGAAAAGGAAAGATCATACAATATACCCATGTTTATAAATCCAGCCGAGAGGCAGATTAGTTGTTGCAACGTCTTACTGAAAGACAACGCACCAAATGTGAATCGAGATACGGTGGATTCAGTTATGTTTACGTACACGGCGATGAATACGGACACATCCTCGTCGTACATAACTGCCCCTGGCATCAGTCGTGGAATTAGATGTGCCCTTCTCGATGGGATCTGGACTATTCCCCGCGATTCCAAGTTTATCACAGATGCCGCCTGGTTAATTTATTTCATTAGAAAGAAACAACATTTAGTTCGTCAACTTTCCCTCGGAAATCAAGAATCCTTTTTTGGTCCGATTATACTGTACCCGGACAACTGCAAATATGAAAGTGTCTCTGAGGGAAGTGTGTAAACATTACCAACAGCGATGTCAAATGTTTGCGACTTTGGATCAACCAGTAACACCTGCCGATAAAGCTTGTTACGTTCTCGTGAGTTAAATTTCTAAATACATACGTGAACGACAGTCGTCGTCAGGGACTGGTGAAGTTGTTCCTCGAATTTTTCTGTTCAACTCTGTCTTTTGTTAACAAACTTTTTGGTGGCACAGTAATCCAAATTTTGTAAACACTTCTAAAATATAAATCTCTGTCTCATATATGATTCTTACCTTTCTCCCTTCTCTCCACTTTGGCCAGCTTCATTAAAATGTCAATATTTGTACTGTTCAACAAAGTTCAAGTAAATGACCCTGGCCAAACCTAAACTAATTAATCTTCTATTTAACTTCACTTGCTTCTAATTCCTTGCCTTTAATCCTTCCGATTATGTTTCAATTCGAGTTCATAACAATCAGCATTGGATAATGTTCTATGCACCTTAACTTGTTATATTTTTTTAGCGGACAGACTTGCTGAAATGATTCCAGTTAAGTTAGCCCAGCTTGTAGACGAAGCAGCTCCATTTCGTAACGTCGTATTAGGCGCGAGAAGTTAATTTGTGGATACCAGATTTATTTAATTTGCCTAGTTTCTTTTTTGTTTTGTGCGCACGAGAGTGATAATTGACTTTTTGATAATATTTTAATTTTCATAATTTTTTTTTCCCACAGTTTCGCTTGACCGTGGAGGCCGCGGTGGTATAGTGGTTAGACTGCTCGACTCCCAACTAGGCGAACCGGGTCGGATTCCCGGTGGGGTCGTGCCCAGATTTTCGCATCTGCGAATCGTGCCGGACGTTGCCGCCGGCTGGCGGGTTTTCTCCCGCCCTTGCATTCCGGCGCCGCTCCATATTCACCTCACACTCATCGGCTCTCAGACCTCGATGTTAAGATCCGCCCAAATCTCTTCCCTCCACTCGCTTGACCGAGGCATGAATAAAGTGATCGGATCCGAGGCAGTGGTAACCCGTTGTCACCGTGTCCACAATCGTGAACGTGTTCCGCAAGAAGGATATTTATGGCCAGTACTGTACAGCGAGGAATATGTAATGGCTAATGGCGTTGCATTTTATAACCCAGTACTTTGTTTACCGGTTGCAAGAAGTATTCATCAAAATATTACACGATTGCAGTGCTTAGACTCCCAAACAAATGTGGGACCGAACGGGCTAATATTATGTGACGGAAGGGTAAAAAAGACAGACCTTGAGCAGGGTTTTTAAAATTGATTAGCAAAGGCCATATTGCACGGTATGTCTTTATTTCATTATCTGAAAGAGATTTATGAAAGGACCATATAAATTTATATCTTTTGTCATAGATTCAAAATAACACCGGAATTTGAATTTCGTAATATAGAAAATTCTGTGTAATTAAGTATCAGATATTTAACAATATAAGACTATTCTGTGTCCTGTACTATTTTCGACATAGTATTGATGTTTTTCCAACCATGTTTATTCGTCAAGAGAACTAATAAATTATTAATATGTTTTCTCCGGCGAATAAAATTTTTGGAAAATATAAATATTATTTCCTCCCGGGCGAATAAAATTGTGTTGGGAGAAACATCAACACCTATTTAAAAATAGGTTCAGGATGCCAGTACCCGAGTACCGATTGTTAAATATCTTCAATGCTTAATTAATATATGGTGCATGTGATTTAGTTAGAAAAGTTAGGCTCTCATATTCCGAAATTTTCGATTTTTTCTGTGCTATGTTTTAAGGAAAAAAAACTATAATCACTTGACTACAAATATTTACGCTTGTGTGATCCTTATATATACTTTTTACAGGTAATTAAATAAATGATTATCGTGAAATATGACTTTAACCGTGGACAGTTATGTAGCATTGAGTCATCCTGAAAACCCTCGCCTTAAATATTTTCATTCTAAATATTTTTACATGGACGCTTGAGGGGCGTATCTGAGTTCGTGAGGGATGAAGATCTTGATAAAAATAAAAGGACTAAATTTGATTATAGTTTGTTCACACAGCTATTATTTACAGCATTAATCTATCTCCACTATTACTCTTTATACTTCTCAACGAGCGCAATATTTAATTTATATTTCAACTCTAATTAAAATCCTTTTCAATGTATCTGTTCGGTTATAGTCAATTAACTCACACTCATCATTAACACAAGTTCAGTCTGTCTGTTGCCAGCATTTGTAAAGACTGTTCACGATAAAGTGAGCACTTTTTAAATAAACCTTTTTAAAAAAATCACTGCCAATGCCTGCATATATTTTAACGCCCACTGAGTTACACATGTCTGGTGAAGTTGGTAATAATGGATGGAAAGTGGTTCCATATCTTAACGTCGAATTAAAAGTGTTCCGTAATATTTGGTGTACTCTTGAATTATTCCTTTCGATTTCTGTTTTATTTTAATGCATTGAAGTATAAAAATTACCAGATTCGTAACATATTTGCTTTTATAATAATTCCAGTTGCACTTGATCGATGCATAAATAAAGTTATGAGACCCATGGCAATGTTAATTTTACATAAGGAGGAATAATACACGACGTGCATACAAGTAGACCTTAAGAAGGGCTTTCAAAAAATGCTCATTTTACCGCGAACAGCCTATAATGTCTTTAACTCATGCATCCAGTACAATAGTCCAGCTTTTCCAGTCGCACCTTCACTGCCCCGATGCTCGCAGTCGCGGACTTTCCTCCTACTGGTCAGCTCACTCGCCGCTCGCTTCGCTTCTCGCTCTTCGTCTTTCGCTCGATGCCGCAGACACTTTATTACTCATGTACGACAACTACTCAACTCTCGGCCAGGGGGCCCGTCGCACAATTTGTACTCTGCTGGTCCTGGCCAGAGAAGTACGACGCATCCCAAGTCGTGCGGGCAGAATCTAGGCCATTAAACAACTAGGAAATTCCTTAGAGAACGCAGAAACATAATACAACCTAAGTCAGCATCGCTCGCCGCAAGAGGATCATCGTGTTGGCTCGCTTTTTGGTAGTAAATACGTGGTCCATGTTAAGCGCGCGCCTGTAATTCGAAACATTCCATCGACTCGCTGCCGCCGCTATCATATAACTGCTATCATTCACTTCCACTCGCTCGCGCGGGATGCAAAGTAGCAAGCTCGTAACAATATCGTTTTTTTTTTTTTTCGGACAATTTAGAAATTGGCACTAACGTAAGTATGTCGTTTCTTAAATGTTGTTCGTAACCATTCCTTATGAGAGTGCGTTCGATAGTCCTGTTACCATAACACAAATACTTATGGGCTGTTCACGTTAAAATGAGCACTTTTAAAGGCCCTGCTTAAGATCTATTTGTATGCACAAAGCGTATTCTTACGTCTTGTGCAAAATTAACATTGCAGTGGGCCGCCTCACTTTATTCATGCGTCGGTCTAGTGTAACTGTAAAATCATTACAAAATAAAGTATTTTGCAAATTTGCTCATTATTAAACTTCGAGGCATTAAAAAAAAAAACAAAGTGAAAAAATAATTTAAGTTATCACAAATGATTACCTGACACTTTTTATTGTACGTTAGTATGTGGAACTACTTTCCAATACGTCTTTACCAACTTTGCTGGGCACATGTCACTTAGTGCTCCCGTTACAATATATGCAGGTAGGAGCAGTGACTTTTTTTTATAAGGTTGATTTCAAATGTGCTCACGTTAATGTGAACAATCTTTAATTGCAACTTTAAAACTATATAGAAAAATGGCAATGATTGTTGGCGCAAGACACTATAAAGGAAACAATGTTTAAAACCAGCCAAATGAACTTACTCGAAGCAAACTAAGCATTTTCTGAACGTCAGCTACAGCCTCGTTTAGATGGCGACACTCATACATTCTGTTGTATAATCCACTAAAGAGAATATTGCACAAAATTCTTGTGAATGTTACTTCTTACAACTTTTTTTTTTTTTTTAAAGAGTTTCAAAATTTTTGGCCCGTTAAGATCCAAACAATAGTCTCCTACAACTTTTCATATTGTTAGAAATAGACTACCTTTATTATTCCCTGTCTGAAAAAAAAAAAATTTATTATTATCGATGTGTGTGTCAAACTAAAGATAGTAGTGGTCGAGATTGTTTCACACAGCTAGATTTTTGGTACGGCATGCGTCGTAATAGGGGCGTATCCGCTACCCCCCCCCCCCCCCATTGCCAAAATGACACACGTTTTTTTAAAACTCTATTGTCAATATGTACTTTTACTTAGTAAAGTATTCAAGTGCATTTTTCATACTTTTAACCATTCTAACAGTTACTTTACTCATGTGGCTGAAGAGATATTTTGGCGGCTCTTAACAGCGTGGTATTGAGGGCCAGGTGTCTGAGGAACGCCAATAATGCATCATAGAATCTGTAGGTCTACGCTCGGACTTTAATGGAAATCTAATTGACTTAAAAAATTTCTCATCAAATTTGGTGTTACCAGAAAATGGTACGGTACCATATATACGTGTGAAATAATTATACCGTGGTACCTTCTTAGTGTAATAAAATGTGGCGGTGATTAGCTAGCGTATCCGAAAATATTAATGCTACATTTACAGATTTAAAATGTAAGGTATTTAAATGACACGGTGATGCAATGTACATATGACTGTTGTGTTGACCTATTGTAAATTTGTGTGTATGTGAGCGAGTTTGCATAAGTAGGTTCTGCCCTCCTTTCCTTTTCTGCCCTTCCACTTTGACTTGCGAACGATGTACTACTAGTGATAATACTAATACTCGTCAGCCCTACCCCCCCTCCCCAACTGGAAATTTTTTTTTTGGAATATGCCCCTGCGTCATAATATCAGACATTGAATGCATTATTAAGGGTTTCGCCCATTGCGCAGTTTTGCAAGCTCGAGGCAGAGGCAAGTGAAACGCCACCACACTTATTAAACACGTCATCGATGTCTATATGGAAAAGCATAAGCGCATCGTGCAATAACGAAACGTTATGTGGCGACATCATTTTTATTGTCATAGTAAATGGGATTCTGTAGTTTCTTCTTACACGTCTATAGATTTTTCTGCTTTGTAATGTTTACGCAAAATAATATGAAAGAACACTTTTATCAATGTTCATTATTTAAAATTTTTTAGAAGCTTTTTTGAGGGGGGGGGGGAGGAGAGAATGAGTTCTGCAGAGCTCTAGAGTCTGGGATTACAAAATAAACTGCAGAATCGGAATTTTGTTATTCCTCTTCTGCACTTGGCTTCACATGTAGTGTAAACGTTTTCAATACTTCACGTTTCGATCTAAGAGACTTTTTGTGGAAACCATAACTATTGATTTCCGGTATAAAAATGATGACTAGAACCAAAGTTTGTGTTACGCAGTGTCTGCAAATAGTATAAATTTAATTATTCTCTCCGTGATATAAACGGAATTAAAAAATAATTGGTTAAATTAAGAAAATACAGGTTGTCATTAACAGGGATTAAAATATTCATAAGATCTTAGTCGAAATTATTTCGTATATATGAGTACACGGTGTTCCCCCAAATGCTATCTGTAGCCAGCAACAGTATAATGTTCAGTCATGAGAGATGCTAAGGTCACGAGGCTATGGGTTTGAATTCGGGGCAAGTAAACCATTCTTGTACGTTTGTACTTCTCCTGGTGACGCTTTAATAAACAGTTGCTTATTTTAAATTGTTCTTAAATTTAAGAAACAAATGCTAGAACTCGAAGTTATAGTGTGCATTTCCTTTAACTTGAACGTAGGACATCCGCCCCTGTGTTTCAGAGCTCTAAAATCACGGTTAAAACCTCACGCCTATACATTACGCCCTAAAATCGTGAAAGAAAAACGAGAATGTTAATAGAAACTCAATCTCTTCCTTAAAACTTATTTTCATTGGAGAAGGCCTATTTGTACAACCGCTTTTATTTCGGTATGTTTATCCATGGGTAACGTAAAAGCCAAAGTAGCCTGAGATATATATTCTCTCTCTCTCTCTCTCTCTCTCTCTCTCTCTCTCTCTCTCTCTCTCTCTCTCTCTCTCTCTCTCTCTCTCTCTCTCTCTCTCTCTCTCTCTCTCTCTCTCTCTCTCTCTCTCTCTCTCTCTCTCTCTCTCTCTCCCCTCTCGTATATAAATTACTTATGATTATGCTTTAACATTTCACAAATTTCGTGCATATGTAAGTGGAATCTTCTACGTGTAATAAAAAATTCGATAGTTTGTGGAAGTTTGCGTAAAGTGCTTGCTTCACAGTTCTGATTGTGTAATTGTTTAATATATGAAAATTGGTAATGCCAAATTTTTCGTACTGAAAAAAATAACATCTTAAGCGGTGGTTTTAGTTCTCTTCACCGATAACTACCTTGTCTGCGATTAACAGGTGTCTTAGGGCTAGTGCACTAAATTTTCTAAAGTTGATGAATTAGAATAATGTAAAAGTATCTGAATTTAACTTGCGACCTCACGGATGTGTATGTTAGTTCTGTTAAACGCACAGTATAAAATAAAATCTCTCGGTAATGAAAACATGGACAGTATAAGTAAATCTAAATTCACCAAACCCCACTAACAGAACGGAAACTGGAAATGAAATGTGATATGGGTCTCGCATAAAACAACGGAAAAACCCAGGAAACGCAACGGACATGAGGGCAGAGATGAAAATATCGTCTGCCTACCCGTGGATTCGAGTGACGTATAGCCTGTCAGTGGATATTAGAATTCTTTCCGCAAGTATAAAGCGATGCAAAATGTAATTTCAATACAGAGAATTTTTTTTTTCCCCAGAGCTTTGAAACTTTCATTTGCGTGCCGTATTTATTTACCTAAAAGGAGATTGTAAACTGATAGACCAATATGGGCGTCCATAAAACTGTTTAGTGACACAGTAGTATCTGCAATTGAGGAGAGTTCGTGCAAAACTCGACGTTCTTTGTTTTTCTGAGCTAAATGAAACTTTGATACTCAGATTATGCACATCCCCACATATCCAAGTACTAGGCATGTCTGAAGTGAACATTATCGTGCAGAACTCAAGATGTCCACATTCAGTTGCCGGATGTGTTTAAGCTAAAAAGCGAATAGAATATGCTGTAGTAAATGTGCGATATGTCTAGTTGTATGATGGCATTTGTTTAATGTATTGTTTGGAACGGAGAAACTATTACTGCACTATATTGTTTACGTTAGAATAAATACAAATCGATTACAAAGCAACATAATCTCTGGTCATAGGCAGCCGCAACTTCTCTTGAGCTAACATGCGGGTTGTGAGCAACAGCTGACAGATCATCTTCTTCGCTTCGCTCTTTAATGACTTGTCCCCATACCCTCTCCGTATCATTGCAGTGCCCTTTCAATAACGATTATCTGCAAATTGTCAAAATTTTCATGTCTGATGCCGATGGACACTTTCTGTCAGGATACCTTTGTGCGTCAAACTATTGCATCAATATTACTTTTATATCAATTATAATAATGATTAATAATTATAATATTAATATATCAAATAACATAGTACACTATCTACCAATAGGTAATTGGGCACCTGTCCACAATGTTTGCTCGGTGGTTGTCACCCCGTTAGAATCTCGTAGGGCCACCTCTTGCTGCTATAACAGCAGCCACCCTGTCTGGCATGCTCTCTACGAGTGTTTGCAGGACATCCACGGGGATTCGTCGCCATTCCCCTTGCAATCATTCCATGAGTTGAGCAATGGATTTTGGCCGGGCACGACGAGCCCTCGCCCGGCGATCCAATTCGTCCCAAAGATGTTCTATAGGTTTGAGATCGGGGCTGTGGGCGGGTCAATCCAATCGGAGAACATTATTGTCGGCGTACCACTGCATAGTAGCCCTTGAAACATGACACCCGGCATTGTCATCCTGGAAGTAACACGGGTCCATTCCGTAAAGACAACACAATGTTGGGAGTATTTCATTATCCAGAATGTTACAATAGGCCTTTGTGTTCATGCTACCACGGACAAACACCAGCTGTCTTACGCGTATGGAGGTCACACAAGTCAACTGACGTAATGAATTACCTATCTTCACGGCTGCCCAATTACTTTTTGGTAGATAGTGTAGCATAGATGCTATTATTAAGATCCTTAATAATAAAAAGAAGTATTTCTCAATTTCATTTTTGAATAGCAAAAATAATGGAGGGATTAAACTGAAATAAATATCTTATTCTAACAACATGACATAAAATCACTCCTTTAATAATAATATCAATGGTAACTAGAATTAACTTAATATTATTGCAATAGTCCTATCTATTATTATTGGAGCTATTGGTGGTTTAAATCAAACCTCATTACGTAAATTAATAGCGTATTCATCAATTATAAATAAGGATGAATACTAGCAGCAATAATAATAGGAGAAAAAAATATGAATAATAATGATGTCGTGGTGGTCATCGTGATTTCTCGGTACAGAAGTAGCATCTGTACACACTAGCGCTACACAAATTGAATACTAAGCTGCGTTGCTGCACATTTCCCTCTTGGCCGTTGACACGAGCGAGTCGCGGTGACCCAACATACCCTTACGAGTTACATGAGTATCAGTGGCGTGTAATGAGTTTTCTTTTTACAGGGTAAGCAATTTCTTCTAACAGACGCAGCTTCCAACTTTACTTAACCTCTACGTGTATTTACCGTTATATGATATCTAATATTATCTATAAAACTTAAACGAAATAATTGTAATCATAATTAAACTGAATATTATTTAGAGAGCATATTACAAATTATAAGAAAACTCCCTTTTTCCTGAACACTTTCATTCGCTTTCCAAGGAAAAATGCAGGACTGGAGGACGCAAACAGAACGACTGCTTACCCTGCTGAAGGAACGCGGCAGGGTAACTCGCTTGCGAGTTCCATTCATCGCTAGTCGCTCCCGTTTGTGGAAATAAATACTAGATAGCAGCACTATGCGTGTACAGTACGGGAGTTACGAAAACTGTTTCTCGAATCGGAAACAGGAAACTCAGAATTAAATGTGTTTACAGTTACTGTGGAAACTATGAAGGGTCAAACATTTCCAACATGTATAAGGCAAGCATTGCTTACCTTGCGTATATGGAATAAACGCTACTGGTGAGTATCGTAGTAGTGCGTCACGACAGCGCCTTGTTATATCACGAACTACCGCGTGCTGCGTCACCTCGCCTGATGCATACAAACCATATAAATCGTAGCTTCTAAACACCGTGATTATCCGCGATTGCTGGGAGTTCTGCGTTTCTCCGCAATTACTAGTCGGTTTTCGGAGAGTGATAAGTGATAACTCGTTGAATTCCCCTCTTTCAGCCGTGCGATGCTGACGATGGAAATCACTATTGTTCCATTTGAAAAAAAAAAAAAAAAAAAAAAAACAAAGTTGATATCATACATAGGTAATTAATAATGCTTACAACAAGACGCTACACATCATTTTGTGATAAATTTGTTGCAATTCATCGGGCTGAAAGCAGAATGATACCTTCAACTGTTCGGAAGATATTTGAGGTCAATAGGTCGTCCTGCATACATACATATAGTGACTCTTAAGTATTTGTCGCACTGTTACACAATTGATAAGTATGTATTAAAAATAAAATATAAGTACAGACATAGTGGCACGAATTTATAATAAAATATAAATCATAATAATAAAAAACTCAAACAAAACTATTCACATTTTAAAGAGTTAATTAACAAAACCACCCAAAACAACGTACCAGTTCTCAATGTAACCATCAATATATATATTCGTCCACGCGCAGAATCACACATACCATATTCTAGCCAGCAGACCAACCAGTGCAGATACAGGCCAGGCACAGTGGGGGAGTTAGTTGTGGTTAGTACAAAGCGTAGGGAAGAATGGGCCGTTAAGGCAAAGAAATATCAGAGGAAGTAATATCAATCGTAGTACGTCAATTCAATGCTGGTAAATCTTATAAATAAATAAGTGAAATTATCTGCAGGCCAATTACAAAAGTGAAAGGTTTGAGCAAACAAATCAATATCAAAATGCTGCAAGGAATGGCCGTCCACCTACCATGACTGAGAAGGAAACGAGGCTACGAGTCAGAAAAGTTAAAATAAAGAAATAAATAAAATAAATAAGAAATTAAAAAATGAGTTAACCGAAAATTCAAGTAGAGGTCGCAAATGAAACAGGAAAGATTGGTTCAGTGAATACAGTAAAGAATGATCTATACGAAGCTGGTTTCCATGTAGGAGCAGCCTGTAGAAAACTATGTATAAACAAAGTGAATAGAAAGTAGAGAATTGCATATGCAAAACCAACAGAATTAAGGACTACGTATTTTGAGAAAAGGTTATCTTCACGGAAGAAAGTAAATTTAAAATGTACTAGTCAGATGGGAGAGTGACAGTGTAATGAACAAATAGTGACATGGAAGAAAGGAACTTGACAAAAACTGTGAAACATGGAGGAGGTTCGGTACACGTTGAGGGGTGCATGAGTGCGAATGGTACGGGGGAGTTACAGCCAATTTAATGTATCGTGGACCATTATGGCTATGTGCAGCTTCTGAAGGACCACCTTGCCAAAGTGTGGAAGAGATGGGGCCCGACTGGGAACTACACTGTTACTCAGGACAATGACCCAAAGCTAACGGCTCATAATACCAGACTGTATAGCACGCCACATTGCATGCAGACCCCACCTCAGTCACCGGACATCAATCCGATCGAGCCCTTGTGGGATGTTCTGGAACGAAACATAAGAATAAGACCAATTTCCAACAAGCATGATTTACAGGCATCTTCTTAGGAACAGTGGAGAAAAGTTCCACGGTAACGACCGAAAAGTTGGAAGTCGGTGCCAAGAAGACTGGCAGAGGTTATTAAAAGAGGAAAGATGGCCCTACGAAGTACTGAACGCCCAAAGCTGTGTTGAAATAAGAAGACACAGACAAATACTTCTTGAACCTTACATTGAGAACTGTTAGGTTATTTTGGGATGTTTTTTTTTTAATGAACTCAGTAAAAATGTGAATTGTTTGGTTTGCTTTTTTAATATTACGGGGCTATGTTTATTATAAATTCGTACCACCACGTCTGTACCTACATTTTATTTTTAATAAATACTTTTAAAATGGTGTGATTACAGTGCGACGAATACTTAATTAGAGCCACTGTATATAGTGTTACAGGATGCCAGAGGGGCGTATCAGAGTTCGTGAGTAATGGAAGTATTAATTTTAAAAAGTAACTAAATTTGATTTTTAACTTGTTCATTAAGCTATATACTACATTAAACTATCTATAAAATGTCCACGTTAAAGTGAGCACAGTTTAAGGGCCTTCTAATTTTTTCCTTTCGTCCAAATTGTATCTTTTTTACCGCTGTTTAGTATAAATATTGCTACGTGACTAATAAACACAGTGTATACATTTAATCTCTTTCAAAAGTTAACGTGTAAGGCTGCAATATAATAAATATATTAGTGGTTAATGGTTGTTGGGAAGGCCTTAAAAAGTGCTCACTTTACCGCGAATAGCCTATATAACTCCACTATTACTCTTGTTACTATTACTTATTACTATTACTCTTATTACTATTACTAATCTTAGTGACCGCAACATTTGAGATATATATTATAATAATTAAAGTTCTTATCAATTTCTCTATATTGGTTACAGTCACTTAATTCACACATTATTTACACATATTCAATCTGTATATTGTCATTATTCCAAATGTCTTACACACATATATCCAGTTCAGTAGTCCTACCCGTTAGCCTGGCTCTCCACTGTACCGATGCTCGCAATCCGCAGACTTAACTCACGCTGGTCAACTTGTCGCCATTCGTGGCTCTGCTGGCTCCTCGCTTCGCTCTCTTCCCACACCTGTATCTATAGATCACACAATCCTCCAAAACTCTCTACTGTCGGCTCGGAGACACGTTGCGACGTAAGTAGTCTCGCTGGCTCGATCTATACGGTTCTCGATCGCCCAGAATCTCGTCGAGAGAACCAAGGGTGATGACCAGAACATTCTTTCAGAGATAATCCCATAAATTCAACCCGCTGAATGTCAGAAGCGCAGAAGTTCCGATAGGCTTATCTGGCACATGTGGCTGCAGCCTTTGTAAATCGCCGTGCCCTTCTCGTGTTACCACTTTGCCATTGGCTCATTGTTTCGCTCTCTCGAGCAGAATGGGGCAAGGGTAGGAGTGTAGACCAAGAACATGTAACCATACATTCTGTTGTTTAAGAATTGACTTAATTACATAATTTTGTTTCGAACAGTTTCACTTGTTCGACGCACATATAGTCCTACCTGTCATGTGGTCTTTGGTACTGTTTAATTTTATGCATTGCTGTATAAGGATACATAATATAACTTACTATATTTATATATATATGGCTTCTCAGTCCATATAAATTTGTATTTTTACTTGACGCTCTCAACCGTAAGACCATTCCGCCACCACGACCGCCCAATCGATGGGGGAGAGAGATCACACCCTCTTATCGCAGATGACCCTGATTCATGCATGCTCTGACCAGATCCAAGGACCCAACCTAATTCACAAGTACATCAGAGAACACCCTACCGTAAGGTTCTGAGACCCTCGCCTTCAGATATCAAGCGTATGGTCTGGCCGGGGTTCTATCCATACCTGTAGTGCCTCTCCAGGGCACAACTGCAGAGGGTTGCCGATCAACGCCCGGTCTCTCTTTTTAGAGAGGGAATCTCTCCAGAACCACTTCCAGCAATATAATTTAAAGAAAGAAGATATTAGCAGTTATTTGGAAAGTGCTCAGTCAGATTGGAGAAAGCAAGGCATGGACATGTGTGATTATCATTTAGTGCTTTTTTTTGCGGTTGTTTTTATTTTCAGTATTATGGCTTGAATATGATGGAAATTTCTTCGTCGGTTCACAATATAAGCACGAGTTCAAGACATATGCTGTTACACTTGAATGTCGCAAGATTCGCAAATAGGTAACTTATAGTATGGCTGCCAAGTTTATTGTATTAAGATTTAAATTGTTTCTCTAAAAAAAGACTCAGTACGAAAAGGTATACAAGGTAGAATAAAAAGTTGTTTACAATGTTTGGGGTATGATAGAGGGCAAAGTTTAATAACATCTGTATGTACCAAAAGTCGTGTACTTTGACAGTTTTGCCGTTAGCGTGGGTCACAATTCTACGTGATAGTGCCATTTCCATGAAAGTAGAGTTGACATGTTACATTAAAAATTGTTGCTGAAATTTCTCACCATTGACTTCAACACAGAGGTGGCATCTGCATACTAGTGATTGTCTGGTACGTTCAAATATTCCAGGTGTTTCCAAGATGACCATTGCAGCTGCAGATTCACAGGTAACCAAATCATCTATGGTGTCTACTGGGGCGGAATTGACGTGTTTCATCTCCCCCCACAGGAAGAAATCCTACGGAGTGAAATTGGGAGATCGATGTGGCCAATGTACAGGCCTACCCCTTCCAATCCAATGATTGTGTATCCTGTGATTCAAGCAGTTCCAGACATTGTGGTCATACTGAAACCATAATTGATGCCTCACTGCCAATTGAACATTTTCGATGAGCTGTGGTAAGATGTCACGTACAGCGCATGGTGATTGCCACCCATAGTCGGTCTAGTGAAATGTACTACCCAACCAGATGGTCGGCTACAATGCAGCAAATCTGTGCTGATAATAGTGCGCAACAGTATCCTTCGTATTATCCCTAGCGAACAGGTCCTCATCTGTAAACTAAACACATGTTGGGAAGGCATGATTAGCTAATGTTTACCATTGCGCATATTGTAGGCAAAGGGAAAAGTTACAATGAGACAGGTCCTGCACATTCTGCAACTTAATAGGTGCATTCCTTCCTGATGCAGAACTCTCAGCACAGTAGCATGTGTACTGTTGTGACGTCTGCCTACAGCGCATGTGTTGGTATGTGGATTCTGCCTAAAATGTGGTAGCACATCCTCCTCCTTTTGTGCAGTGCGAGGGCAACCAATTTCTTGTCCACCTGCTTGCATGGATCCTGTCTCACGAACCTGTTCATTGCAGTTGTTGGAAGAAGATGTAAGGCGGCAGCTGTCTAATCGGAAAGTGTTCGGCGTTCAAGTGCCTTGCAGCACAGTTATTGCATCCAGTCTTCCCGTATAACAGATGCATATTCGCCAGCTCAGAGAACGTAAAGTCCACCATTCGAAACCTAGCAGAAACGGCAATGTTACCGTACGTACTGTACAGTAATTATTATGAACTCATCAAAGTTGTGACACAATGCACATGACATGCACAATACAGTACGACATAAAGGCCTACCTCTCTGTGCTTTCCCGCTGTGTTGCCAAACACATGCTCTTGATCATCTACGAACAGAAACAGACTGCTCTTCAACACATCTCGGCAACGGTGACCGACCTAACACATAATGCCACGGAGGGTGACTGCTCCTAGACCCATAACCCATCCACCTTATCCGCACCTCTAGCGGTAAAAGAGTTTAAGTACATGACTTTCGGAACATGCAAATGTTGTTTATCTTGACCGCCTCTATCATACCTTAAATGTTGCAAACGACTTTTTGTTCCGTCCTGTATGTTATTGTAAATTACATGTTATCCATGTGTAGTTCAGAAAATAATATACAATAGTAGGCGTAATGTTAATCAATAAATATTTGTGAGTGTAAGTATATAAGGACTCCACTTTACTTTTAGTTTGGATGCGTGCCCTTTTGAGAGTGATCGAAAACAAGTTTACAGAAGAAACGACATAACCTATTTCCAGAAATAATCATGCCTCAGACAACTCGGAATAAATCTTTCAGTGAATCTTGCACATCACATACATTATTTTGGAGCCTTTAAATATCCAGGAATGTAATTTTCAGGTTGCTGTATAGTGTATGTTAACAACTACGAGACTTTGTTATGAATCTGCACAGAATTGTGATGCAGGCCCTCCGCCGATACAATTAGAGTTGCCATGTAAAAATAAAAACTCTAGTGGCTATACACAGCACATTGTAGCGCTTGCAAGCCAGACCAATGTCTTGAAGGTAGTGGTTGTCACTTGACTTGCGAGTTAGTTTCGTCATTATCAGTCCTATGTTGCTGTGCTCTAAGTGCGTAAAAGTCCAAGGTTGGCCAGAGCTATCAGTATGGTTCGCAGGTCAATGGATTCCTAGCTTGTTAATTGCATTTTACTGGTGTGTGTGCGTGTGTGTGGAGCGTAGAGGTTTTGGCGAATTTAAATATCGAGGTCTGGAAAGCATATGAGGGTGAAACGAGGTGGGTGTAGAGCAGCACCAGAATGTAAGGGGGGAAACGGGAGTCCCCTGCAGATAACCTGCAGATTCCCACATGCGAAAATCCAGGGCGACCCCGCCAGGAGTCGAACCCGGTCCGTCTTGGTTGGAGCCGAGTGGTCTAACCCCTACACCACTGTGATCCCAGCTTAGAGTGGACGTAGCATATGTACACATAGTTTGGGGTGTATGTGTGTTCTACAAGGCCATGGTGGAGGTACTTCTGGAGCAGCTGTTGTAGGTATACTGACATTGTTCGGCGGGAAAGCGTTTGTGTAGGGCGTGTTGAGCACCTGTTAAGAGTAAGATTCACTCGTCATTTTGGATTCTTCGATTTTCTTGTGTATTTTTATATTTTAACATGAAAGTTTCAAAAGTATATTTATAGCGCATTAACTATTGACCTTACCCTGCAGAACAAGCATTAAAACGGACATATGCACTTACAATTATGTCAAAATATTGATTCTGCCAAATTTTGAAAGAATTGATATTGTGACATAGTTATAAGTTCGTAGTTTAATTTTTATGTTTGTACTGCAGCGTTAGGTCCACAGCTAGTTCGCTATAGACGTACTTCTGAAATTTAAGCTTACCCTTAAGAGGAAGTGTATAGTTAACAGAGGACAGGGTGTATGAAGGGTACCCGGGCCGTGCTTTGTGCCGGCAGGGCGGTTGTGGAGGTGCTGCTGGCGGCGGGGCTGAGCGTGAACGCGCGCACGCCGGCTGGCACGGCGCTGCACGAGGCGGCGCTTTGCGGCAAGGTGGAGGTGGTGCGCACTCTGCTGGACGCCGGCGTCGACCTGAGCGCGCGCGACGCCGCCCGCAACACTGTCGCCGACCTGCTCGCCCAGTTCCCCAAGCACGTCACCCACGACATCACCCACATCATCGAAAGTGAGTATGCCAACAACCCACACTTCTCTACGCAATAACATATGTATATAGTCCATTCACTGTTACTGACATCTTTTCTGATGTCCTGCTGCACTTCTACTTCAAGGATATTCTTCCGCCTCATGCAAACAAAGCTTAGTCGAGCCTAGAAAATATACCAAAGGGACAACGCACCGCGTTCGTGCGTTCTCAGTTTAATAATATTTTGCATGAAAGTGAGGACTTTTATAAACCCTCTCATGTGGAATAATATTCGATGAATATATTTTATTTTTGCCTTGGACATTAACTTCAGAGTACAATGGAATCTACACAATGTGTTTATTACTTACATAGCAGGGCCTCAAAAGTACTCATTTTACACACACATACATGCATACACACAATCTAAATAAAGGTCCAATTCAATCAAAAATGAAGAACTTTTATTTTAACTAGAGTATAAAACGGTTTAATGCACTCAATGTGTAGGAAACAAACACCTCAATCGTGCGGTGATTTTTCAAAGGTTTTATTCGAACAGTGTGAAGAAACTGCGAATAGATTATAGTTCGTTCACGGTTTCTTGCAAATTTTCTGAAGCACTGCTTAAGTTCTACTTTCACTCTATTCCTCTTCCTCGTGCAAGCAGAGCTTAACCTAGTGTAGAAAATCACACTAAAGGGCGACGCACCACATTCGTGTACACACACATTAATTATTTTTTGCATAAGGACTGTTTCTTACTAGGCATTGCAAACAAACGCATTTTCATACTGTTTTCATTCATATTAATTATAAGTGAGATATCATTTATAGATAAAATATAAACAAAATTTAATTATAACCGAAATTAAGGTACTTTCATGTTAACACAAGTACAAAACACTTGTGATACGTGGCACATTTATGAAACAACCAAAATACTTCCTATACGGGGCGAGCTTTCAAAAGTTTGATTCAAAAAGTGTCGGGAAAATGTGAGTAGACTATAGCTGTACTTTTACTAATAGAAGTTTGGAAAACACATAGAATTTTTTTTGTCCTTTTTAAAGGAAATATTTGAATTCGTTAACTGCTTTTATAGGCTGTACATGGTTATTAGAGCACTCGTGAATGGCCTCGTCTTATTTTGTAACATTCAGCCATATTTAAAATTAATACTGGCATGAGCCTGATTATGTCGTTCATGCATCATCCATATGAAAACATGGAACTGTTAGGAATGTAATATGCGTTACTTACATGTGTATTCGTACTCTGATGTACAAACATCAACTTCGGTGGCTATGCATTTGAACATCACATTCATAATACAATGTCATGTCTGAGAGAACTATTTTTAATTATTTTCTCGCCAACTTAACTGAAAGTATGAATACTGCTTTGCCATTTAACTTATAAATAATTTTATAAGGCAGTGTCGTCCCCTCCCCCCCCCTATTTCCCCCCCCACTTCCTTATGAAGTTGTTTTCTGAAGTGGTCACTTTTCCGTGACCAACCTTTAACAACGCGTGGAATTAAAACGCAATAACTAATTACACTAAATTACGCGTAACGAATTTCAGCATCCTCTCCTGGCTTCTCCTTCTGACATTAACGAACTACAAACTCCCTGGGAAAATTTAATATTTCAAAATTGCAACTATTTTGAAACGAATTGTAACCAGAAATCTGTCAGCAGTCCTCCCATTGAGCGTAATTCCCAGAAATGATTGATGCGATGCTGTTAGCTGTTTAATGAATATGTGTAAGAGCGCAGACTTTCTGTCAGTGTCTACCTAAATGCTATACCGTTAATAGGAGATACTTTAACCAATTTTGTTATTAAATTGTAAGTATTGTAAGTATGTATTGAATTAACGTGAAACCAAAGATTGCACATTTGGAGCTGACACTTTATCTAAAACTTAATATAATTATTTTTCCATTATTTTAATAGGTTTTGGATGGAGATTTTTTTTTAACTCGTACATTTTATCCCTGTGTGGACAACTTTGACCACTTATTAAAACACCAAAGATTCAAGTGTTTTGCTCAATGTATCGACATTAGGAGTTTTCAATGGCAGACAAAATAACAGAAGTTCGTAGTAAAATTAATTAAAACATTAATGTTGTTTTCAATAGTATTTTTCTGTTTTTCATTTAAAATATACTTAACAAAATAAACTGTAAATATGAGCACACTACAAACATTCCAAGATGTCCTGCAACAGTTTTTAAATTTCTGATCAAAGTTGACCAAATAGTCAAAAGTATCCCCATTTGATGGTACTTGTAGGTGTGCATTTGTAATTTTGTACAATGTGCTTTTAACTTTTTCCTGTATACGAACAACACAGGAAAGTGTGGGGGAGAAACCCCTAGAGAGGAGAGACACTGTTTGGATTCTCTTGGTTCGAACTTATTGTCCACTTTCCAGAATATTGCCGGTGTAGCTATTCAACATTGATCTTCATGGGTCTGAGCTTATTAGACTAAGATTCTTAAGCTACTTATGTGCTTAAGACAATGAATATCAGTATAATGTGTCAAAAATCCTGACTGTCTAATCCTGGATCAAACTTAACTTCGCAGCGACTAGAGTCCTGCCTGCTGAATCCCCACATCTATTCGTGGTGTTATTCCCACGATCCAAAAGATAATCCTGTTTAGTCTCAATCCCGGTTTAGCTCGTATTGGACCGAGAACTCTGGATTGATTCTTATTCTAAACCCGGCTGAAACAGAACCTCAGTGAGATAATATAGCTAGGACGGATGGGCATATCGGACCCGGATTATAAGTTCACGTAAATACCTCACACTAGTGCTCGTTGTATTACGTTATTTTTCACAACATGCAAGTTTTTAAATGTTAGAGATACATTTCAAGTGTGGCCCAGAAATAATATAGTAATGTACCAGAAAAAGGTAAAGAATTTTTATTCAAGTTTGTCATTCTCCAGCCCAAGTTGGTTTTTTCGAGCCATTCGTTCTTATACTTCAGCCATTGCCGAAATAATACTTTCCTTTTCACTCCATAGTCACTGTGTCTTCGCTCCCTTTTAGCTCAAGTTAAAATTTTACTTCACAACTGCGAAGTTCATTTCATCATCAGTCCATTTTGGGTTCAGTATATTTGAGGTTCTAATGGAAATTCTACTCTGAACATAGTAAGTACAGGTATGTTACTTATTTCGCAGTTTACAACTGTGCGCTAATAGTGCGATTTCAGTCTGCACTGTATTTGTGAACCGGGCTGGTTTCGCCTCTGTTACGTGAGTAGAGTTGGGCTAGTGCTCGCATGTCGTCATTTACACCGTACTCTTGGGCTCCACTCGAAAACGTGTATTGGTTTTGGTTAAATTTATCTCGATCACTTGCTCTGGAACGAAAAAAAGCATCCTTAGCTCCCAACACATGCATGCGCAGTGAGGTGAATGCCCATCTCCAACCTAGATGGGTATAGGCTGTTCACGGTACAGGGAGAATTTCTGAGACCCTAGTTACTGTTTTCTTTCAGCAATTTTGTATCATTTAACCACGTTTTAAAATGAATATTGCCATGTAAGCAATAAACACAGTGTCTATATTCAACCGAACTCGGTAGTTAACGTCTAAGTCTAAAATAAAGTATATTTATTCACTATTATTCCATATGGGAGGGCTTTCAAAAGTGTTCACTTTACCGCGAATAGCTTATAATCGATTGTCATCCACGGTACTGCGTCTCGTCACACTCGTTTGGCGAGGAGTCTGTGGCTACGAATTTTCATAATCCTGTATAAACCTGTAATTCTCGTGTTATGCAGCTGCTGATAACCGTCCAACGTAAAATACAAACTTTGACATTTAAACATCTTCCAACAATACTGGGTTTGTTGCATGTTAAAAATAGCTGGCTATCAACAATTAACTCCCAACTTTCATTTGAGCAACCTCCTCCGATGTAACATTTTTAAATCGGACTGTCCTCGAAAAAAAGTGTGGCCATGATTATATATATATTTTAATGTTGACACATAAATGGGCTTTCTCTTCAGTATTGTTTCCAGTGAATGATGAAGAGTAATGGTTGGAAGTACATACGGAAGAATCTAGAGAAGGAAATGCTAAATAAATGTTTTCGTCAACTTTTTGAGACAATATTGTTCTAAAGTGATGCATTTATGTAGCTCTGAATGTGTAAAAGGTAACCAACGAAGTTCTTGTATTTTAGATTGTTGGAAATTAAAAAAGTTCACCACAAATGTTACACTATTACTCTTCAAAGTCATCCCCATCGGCACCCAGCACCTTTTTCCAATGTGCCTCCAGCTGCGCTATGCTCCTGGCGGTAGAAAAACAAGGATCTTGGAACCGAAGAACTCCGTAAATACCTACCGCAAGTCTGCGTCATCTGCGAGGGGTTTCTCACGAAGGTGGTTGTACAGGTAAAGGCTGTTCACGATAAAGTGAGCACTTGAGAAATGAACCTTAGAAAAAAACTCACTGCCCCTGAATGCATTTGTTTTAATAGGCGCAGTGAGTGAAATTCGCCCAGTAAAGTTGGTAACGATGGATGGCAAGTAATTCCATATCCTAACGTCGAATATAAAGTGTTAGGTAACCATTTGTGATAACTTAAAATTAATTTTTCCATGTGCTGTTTTTTTAATGCATCGAAGTAAAAAAAATGAGCATATTTGTAAAGAATTTACTTTCATAGTAATTTAACAGTTTCATTTGACCGACGCATGAATAAAGTGATGAGGCCCATAGCAGTGTTAACTTTACATAATACGGAAGAACACACAACGTGTGTACAAGTAGATCTTTAGCAGGGCTTTCAAAAGTGATCATTTTACCGTGATATTCTTTCGGCGCAAGGTCTGGGGAGTACAGTGGATGACGCAGCATCTCCCAGCGAATTCGTTTTATGGCATCCTTTTCATCTGCATCACATGCAGCCTGGCATGGAAGGAGCAGTACATCCATGCGATTAAGCAATGCGGGGCTCCTCCTGTTCCATAGCTGTTGCGCGCCTTCCAACTGCAGCGGGTACAGGTCAGCAGTGGTGGTTTGGCATGTTGATAGCAGCTCGTAGTGCACAACTTGTTCGGGTGTAGTGGCTATATTGTGGAGTGAGGCACATGTTCCCGTGGTGACTACCGATGTCTGGAATGCTCTGTAGTGTCATCCAGGACCCACTTTCGTCACCGGCGAGCTCTCGATCGTATATTTGCGCCCTGCGGTGCCGACAAAGTAACGAGAGTCAGGCAGTCACTCATTGTTAATTGTTGGCTTCATGCTCCACTTGCTTAACTTGAACGCCTTTCTTATGCGGTGCAGATTAGGTCCGTTTCGTCAGACACCTGCAAGCTTTCGGCAATCTCACCACATGTTCGGCCGCTGGCCTCCTTCGGGACCTCGTCATCCAGGATCTTTGATCGCCCACTTCGGGGTTCATCACAAAGGCACAGCTCACCTCACCCCACCTCGCCTGAACTTCTGGAACCAATGCCTGGCAGTGCGCTTATTCACTACAGCATTATCCTTAAGGCTTGGTGTGTTCAGCTGCATGATGCGGCTGCGGACAAACCCACGTCAATGTCATAAACAGACAACCGCGAACAAACTCCTTCGACACCTCAATTTCTCTTCGCCACTACTCGAGCAATTACCTGCTGTGGGTGTGCAACCCACCTCTATCGATCAAGGCCAACGTTCCCACTCCCACTGCTTTTCCAGCACGCGAAACATTTACTTTCGCATCACTCGTCATTTCTTTCCATGTTGCATAAAAAAAGGAATGAGCTTAATTAGTTACCTCGAACATTTCATTGAGGTGTACTATCCGAATGTAGAAGACAGTGAACTCGAATTGTTCTTTTCGTCGTCTTCGAATATTGGCTTCTGAAAAACCTACAGACGAGAGTAAACTTGTTCAGAGCTAACGGAAGTCCAATGTACTCGTAACGTTTAATTAAAAATGCATTGTTTTAATTTGAGGGAACAAAAATAAAAATTTATTTTTTTGCTCATTTTAGAGTAAGACTTGGTGGCAGTATCAAGTTTGTTTCTAATTTCGCAATGGTACTTGATAAAAGTTTTGATGTTGAATTGTTCACGTGGTCGAAGGATATGCAATGGGCGGAGAGAGAGAAACTAAGACGGACTTGCAAAAGTGCTCAGTATTTCATCCCTGGGGTAAGGGAATTCTTGTATTGTGCAGCGGAAAGCGTTGTTGCCCACTTGGAGACGGGATCGAGGTTCGATTCATGACACACACCCTTGGATATTCACTTAATAAATGGGTCTGGGTCGTCTCCATGCTGCGGAGTGCAATGCGTAACCACTACAGAATCTTCCTGCGCACGCGGTATCCATAACTGCACCAACTCATATAGTTCTCAACAACATTACAGCTGTTACCGGCATAATCATCAATTCATCATTATCAATACTTCATCATTAATACACGCCACGCCAGACCTTTGGCGAATGTCTTTTTGTAATTCTCCTATTGCCTCAGACAACCTTCATGTGCGGCCAATTACAGTTGGTGGCCAAACTTGGATTGTATATAAATCGAAAATGGCTTCCACCTTCCACACATAAGGGAACACTCTAGAAAAATGTTGACTGTAAAGTTAATGTTTGTGCGTACACAAACCTCTGTAAAAAATTGTCTGGGAATACGAATTTTTCCCAGGAAAGATAAAAAAAAAAAAAAAAAACCTACTACCTATAGCCGCTACGTTTTACTTTTATCATATTAGGGTTTATATACAGGTCGTCCAGAATGCGCGCATAAGAACCACACCACGTGAACCCTGAGCGAAAATGGAGACGAAAATATTAGTGGCAAAATGTGCGCAATGAGGCAACACGTCACGGAGTTAGTCCCGTCTTGCGCTCCACTGATATCGTACTACCACTAGCCTGGCCATCGTATTATAGGCGCGGGTTCAAATCCCTCCGAGTCCTAGCATTTGTTCATAACGTAGTTTACATAACATGTTAACTATTGTGTGAATGAGGGAACGAACTCCGTGCACAAAAAGTTTCATCCTCCTACATTTTGCCCCTAACGTGTTTTCGTCTCCATTTTCGCTCAGGGTTCACGTGGCGTGGTTCTTATGCGTGCGTCCCGGGACATCGTGTATACTCAGAGAGGGGAATATTATGACAAGGCGCAGTGTACAAATTAGCGTCTGTAATTTAATCCTTTGGTTTCCATCGTGTGTAATATCATCTTGCCGTCTTACGCGTAATTTGCTATCGATTCCGCTTCCCGGTAGCGCATATCGCATTCTTGGTAGGGCCCTTCTAGTTGCTTCCATGTACCCAGATGTGACCTGGAGGCGTTTCAAGAATCAAGACTAGGCAGTCCCCTTAAGGGGAGACAAGTCCCCGTCATCTTTGATTTGCGGAATTTTTCGCTGTAACTTGCATCACAGGTTTTGTGTTTTATTTTGTAGGGCGTCGACAAGGCATGTGACGTTGCTTTGCACATTGTTACGTATTTAAAAGCGTGTGGCTTTAATGTGGATAGTTATATTATATATTAAACTTACATGTTGGGGTTAGGCGTACTCAAAGGTGAATTCAGATCTGTTCAATATCGTCTTGGTATTACAATAAATATCAAATTACATCTCGTTAAAATATATTTTACAACTCGTTACAGAATGTTACTCGTTAAATCGGAGGAGCTCTCGTTAAGCTTACTCGGTTACATTGTGTTAGATATTAATGTGGTTCATTATTAGATTACTTGTGATTATATAAAAGGTCACACTGACTATTTTACTATGGTCCGACTTCACCTTGTCTATGATGCCGTAGGCTGAAGACTAGACTCAAGTCGACCGACGGCACGCCGCCATCTCTGGACGTCTTGCTGGCGCAGTGTCACTACGACAAAGACCTCGTTCGCCGGGTTTCCAGCTGTAATATCTGTCGCACTCGGCCTGCCTGGCCGGGTTTGTTTAGAAGCGCTCAAGGCTTAGCTCCACTTCTTCGCAACATGTTTGTGCTACCGCAATCAGGCTAGATGCCTGTTGCTGCATGTAACAACATGTTCTAAAATATGTATTGCTTGACTACGCTTGCAGCCGCAAGAAAATTTTTAACTTATTTCTCGCCGGCAGTTAAAAGTAAAAAAATCAGCAAAGGCAGTACAGATGTAACAGTTTGATAACACTTCAAAAACTATTATAACATGTCGTGCGAACAATTTCGTTAGAAACATTCTTAAATGCGACTTAAGGCGAAAATAGTGAAAACCCAACATGACGGAGACTGATGTCCGCGAATTTTAACATTTGCAGTGCTACCAACTTAATTTTTATTTTGGGGTTATGGCCGCCATCAGGGGATTTTTCTGAACTGAAAAAAGTATAATTTCCACTCCCAATTGACTCCTTTAACACGCCCGAAATAATTAAGCACAGAAGAAAAGTTCACATACAGGATAATTAGAATATTTATTAAAATATTTTTTTGTGTTTTAATGTTGAACGTATGTTATGACATCGCCTGTTCACGATAAAGTGAGCACTTTTGAAATCATCCTTACAAAAAGGCACCGCCGATGCCTGCATATACTTTAACAGGCGCACAGAGTGACATGCGCCCGGTAAAGTTGGTAACGATAAATGGAAAGTAGTGTGTAAAAATTAGCAGGTTTTTAAAATGTTTAATTTTCTAATAACTTCACAGTTTCACTTGACCGACGCATGAATAAAGTTATGAGGCCCATGTCAATGATAATTTTACGTAAGGCGGGATAACACAGCGTGCATACAAGTAGATCTTAAGCAGGGCTTCCAAAAGTGCTCATTTTAACGTGAACAGCCTTATACGTGTTCTTGAGGGTGTTAAAAACGATTATGCTATTAATTGAAGGGTCGGGTGGTTTGTCGTTGCAGACCACCGGCGGATATCTGTGTCGTCGCGCGGCAGCCAGAAGGACGAGGACTGCGAGAGCATCGGTGGCGGCGGGGGCGGGGGCGGCGGCGGTGGTCCGCTGCCGCCCATCCCCGTGCCTGACGCCTCTGGCCTGGGCAGCCCCTACGAGAACGTCCGCGTCGCGGGGCCGCGACACCCGCCCTGCTACCCTGCCGACTGCTCCCCCGGGACATCGCCCACCCACTGGGACTACCTATCCACGTGAGTACACAGCTTTAATAAAGGCTGTTCACCATAAAGTGAGCACTTTTTAAGGCCCTTCCCAATTTTTCTTTTAAGCCAGTTTTTATATTTAAGCAATTTTTAATATCAGTATTGTATCGTGACTAATAAATACGGTGTAACTCTCAAAATACATTGTCTGAGACTGCAATAAAATATATTTATTAGTGGTTAATGTCTGTTGGGAGGGCCTTAAAAAGTGCTTACTTTACCGTGAAGAGCCTATAGTAAAGACTGTCCACGATAAAGTGAGCATTTGTAATTCAACCTTAGAAAAAAGAGAAAGATGTTATATATATATATATATTTGGGCGGCTCTTAACAGCGAGGTCTGGAGAGCCGATGAGGGTGATTGAAGTGAGCATGGAGCGGTGCCGGAATGAAGGGGCGTGGGAAACGGGAGATCCCCGAGATAACCCGCTGACCAACGGCATCGTTCAGCACGATTCCGCGAAAATCTGGTGACCCGGACCGGAAATTGAACCCAGTTCGCCTTGGTGGGAGGCGAGTGTGCTAATCGCTCAGCCACCGAGTCCCCCCCCCCCCCTTAGAAAAATGTCACTGCCCTTACCTGCATATGTTTTAAACGGATGCCCTGAGCGATATGCGCCCAGTAAAGGTGGTAACGATGGATGGGAAGTAGTTCCGTATCTTAACGTCAAATAAAAAGTGTTAGGTAACCATTTCTGATAACTTAAATTATTTATTTCGCTTTCTGTGTATTTCAATGCATCGAAGTGTAAAACAGAGCAAATTTGTAAAATATTTACTTTTCTAATAATTTCACAGTTTCACTTGACTGACGCATGGATAAAGTGGCGAGGCCCACGACAACGTTAATCTTACAGGAAGAATACACAACATGCATACAAATAGATCTTAAGCATGGCTTTCAAAAGTACTCATTTTATCGTGAATAGTAGGTAGTCCACGGTCATTCTCGTATGAAGGCTCCGTACTGATAAACAAGTAATTTTGGAATCAACCTTTCAGAAAAATCCGACTCCCCCTGCCGGCATATCACATCTTGAATGCAAAATACTTTAAGGCCAGGCTTCACCATGCATCGGCGTGTAGGGAATTACATTCCAAATACAGGCAAATATCTCTTAGTCCTGGTCGTGGTTCGAAACTTGATTTGAGTTCGTATCCAAGACCGACACAGAAAACTGTTGCACCATTTGAGTTCAAAGCTTGACTGGAGATTGAGATTAACCGCCTGAATTGGCGGTTCGAAATCTCGATCCGTGATCACAGCAGCCATCGTCGAAAGATGTAGTTTGAAAATACCCCAACAGATAGAACTACGTTCGGTTGTTTTCTTGGGAAATTAAAAAAAACATTGTGCGTATATGAATAGTATTCAGCAAAATTCGTACAACAATAATTCACGTAAAACAGATAAAATATCCCTCATCTAGTTCTAGCTATTATAAAAAATACGCCTACTTCCATGACGTTATATCTTAGGAACCAATAGAAATAGAAAATTTTGCCTCATACTTAATATCGATCTCTAAGTTTGGAACCAAGATCGACGAATCGGAGATCCAGATTCATGAAATTTCGTTGGTGCAACACTTTTACATTGGAACCAAGATCAAACAGGATCCTGTTTCGGAACTACGATCATTTGATCTCGGATCGGGAAGATGATAGTGCAACCGGGCATCAGTCGTTTTTTGTGGTAGTATTTTCAACTAAAGATTTTTTGTTCGATAATGTACGCATCTATATTTGTAAACCTTCCAAATTTTAATTTTCTAATTTTGAATGCAGTTTTCCTTTTTTTTTTTTTTTTAAATCAAATTTTTACATTTTACAAATTAAAACATTAAAAGGGTTTACAATTCTAGATGCGTTCAATCGCTTACAAAAAATCTTTAGTAGAAAATACTAGCACAAAAAGACACTTTGAGATCATTATCCGAATTTAGCATTTAATTCCCTATACGTCCATGCATGGCGAAGAAAATGTCTTATATACGATGTAACATAACGATTTATCCAACCATGCTTCATGCGAACTAGACTGTAATATGACTATTGCCCAAATATAGCGGTGTACCAGTGTTAATGTTCATGTGTAAGCGAAAAGAATTTGCAATAGAATATAAAGTTTAGTTTGGTGTGTAACAGTTAAACATATCGATGAAGAAATATTATTATTCGAATAGTATTTGAATTTCAGATCATGTGGTAAATTACGGGTTTTGGTCCAATTTCATGTTGATTTACTCTTTATTATAGCTGTAAGACTCATTCTCTGTCAGGGTTTTATCATGGCCAATACCAGCATTCCTTTTTTTAATTTTGACGGATAAAATCTACGACGCACTGTAGAAATTGCATTAGCTGCAACCTGAAGCTCGGAAAAACTGATCGCCCCAGCCAAATTTCCCCACTATGGATCAGTCGACACTGTATCATGCTCAATCAGGACTACTTCACAATATATTGTCAAACTATATAAAAATGTCAAATTTAATCCCCTATCGAAATCCGAACGATTCAGTCTCTGAAAACAATCCTTTATTATCACTATAAAAATAACACTGTTGTTGACTAATACATTAATTTATCGCCAGCTAAGTTGCTGAACCTACCTTGCATAGACAAAGTGTCAAATTTTATCAACTGCTGCACTTTTGTTGCAAGCTAATTCAATTTAAGTGCGTAGAAACACACGTCATACACACAATAATAAGTATTTATCAGAAGAGAGACAGGAATTTTTGTTAAACAAATTATTTTGAAGAGTAAATTAAACAAACGAATTAACATAAAATAAGAACTTATAAACTAATTTATTCGTACAACGATAAATTAAAGTAAAATAATTGAACCTTTTAAATACGTTATAAAAATTAATGAATAAAAGAAATTAAATTTGTTCTTTGATTCATTCACTACGCTACTATGTACATCATCTATTAGCTGTCTCGACTTTTACTCTTTCTATTTAACAGTGAGCACACTATTTAATGTTTATTTCAACTTCAATTGAAACCCTTCTTACTGTCTCTCTTGGCTACAGTCGATTACTCACACCCATTATTAGCATAGGTTCAGTCTGTTTCCATCAGTTATAATGTCTTTCACTCACGCGCTTGATCCAATAGACCAGGCTCCAGCCACGTCCTTAAAAACATTGACACTCGCAGTCGCCACCTTCATTTTCCCACAGCTGACCACGCCGCTCGCTCGGAATCCCGCCAGTCATCCATTCAGCCACTACAACTCAAAAAACTCCTGGCCACGAGGCCAGTCACGCTTAAATACAGTCAGGGCGACCACCTGGATGGTTCAACAAACTCCGAGTCGCGCTTAAGCCTGGGTCAGTAATCCAGAGCATTCTTCGATAAACGAGGAAAAACACTACAAACAGGATCACACAGTGTCGTGCCGCAAAATATTATCTGGTCGGCCTCGCTTTGAAACAGATATACTGCTGTCCGCCTGTCGCTCGCGCTGCGCTGCTATCTCCTCTTCTGCCTTCTCTGCTCGGGCACCGGGCACACCAAGGTTAGTGACATTAACCAGTGACACGCCACACCGCCCCCTCCTCGTGTCTGTTCGTCCCGAACAGACTCTGCAATGTCAGGATCTTCGTAGAGTGCCAGACAGTCGATGTGTCAACCTTCGGCTTACCCCGAGTGCCTTGGGAATAAATCCGAAAGACCACATCATTGTTCTTCAGCATCCTGTAATGTGTCTTCCCAACACTGCTGTAGCTTCGAGCAGTACCCTTTTCTCCTCCATGGGTTGTACAGCCACACCAGTTGTCATTCTTGAAATACCTCTCCCGACATTCTCCTATCATAACACATCTTTATCCTGTTACTATTTATTCTGAGGCGCTGTCGAGCAACACCATGAATGCCAAAAAGTATGTTACATAATTCACTGGCATAATCAGAAGCTGCGACTTCCTCTTCTGTCGGTTGGCCAAACAGCAGGTCACTGGGGAGGCGTAGCTCTCTTCCAAACAGCATCTTTGATGGTGTTACCCTTGTGGATTCGTAAACTGCTGAGTTGTAAGCAAGAAGAAACAGTGACACCTTTGAATCCCAGTCCTTTCGGTTGTATGCCACAAAGATTGACAGGTACTGCTCAAGAGTGCGGTTAAGCCTCTCGACCATTCCATCCATCTGAGGGTTTAAGACTGTAGTCCTAGTCTTGTTCATCCCCAGAATTGCTCTTATCTCATGGATTACGGCCGCTTCAAAGTTTCTTCCCTGATAAGAATGGCGTTCTCGAAAATACATTTTCTATGAGTGCCTCAGCCACATATATATATATATATATATATATATATATATATATATATATATATATATATATATATATATATATATATATATATATATATATATATATCCACCGCCATTTCTTGGGCCAGAGCGTCCTGCATGTTGTGGGGTGCAGCCAGCTGTTCTGCTTGTCGAACCTCTTTGTCGGCGATGGCATGGATGAAGTAGCCGATTGCTATGATTTCGCACGCCTGCTCGGGGCATCCCTCCAGAGATAGATGGGAGAGCCGTAGAATGTCTTGCCATAGCTCCTGCAGTGGCTTCGCCGCTGTGCATGGTGGGGATGTCGTAGGTACCGGTCGCCGAAACGAAGCTCCAAGGCAGACACCAGTGTGGTGTACTCCAGTTGATGTCGCTCTGGCAGAGATAGTAGAATGCTCAGTGCGGGGTCTCTCAGTACTGCGGCGAGGTAGTAAGCCCGCTGTTCGGTTGTCCAGCCAATAAGTGTTGAGACTATTTCAAACTGGTATTGATACTCCCCGCCATGAAGCCTGGCCATCGTAAGGGGCGGGCTTAATTGAGGCCCATTTCCCCACTGGCGGCTGCGCGGCACCAATGCTACTGAGCTTCTTGCTATCCTCCGAGGTCGCTGTGTTGGTTTCGTCTTGCACTGCCTCTACACTTTTCTCAGCTGTCGATGTGGTGGTGGATGAATTCCCCTGCTGAATAAATTCCTCCACCTGCAGTTATTTCCTGTTTCACTTCATTCTTGACACCTCCCATTCTTCCATTGATACTGCCCACTACCTCAGTTACGCTATCCATCCTTTTGTTTAAACCTTCACTATTTTATTTACACCGTCAATTCTCGTGTTCACTAACTCGCTAATGCCTTCTATTTTCCTGTTTACATTCTCATAGTCAATTTTGCTATGTACATTACACTTGCAATTACTGAACTAATTTAGTTATTTACAATTTCGTTTACACCCTCTTTCACACTACTAATTTGGCTACCTAGCCCCTCACTCAATGCTCGTAGTGCTTCCAGTTCTTTAGACACTTTTCTGGTTAACATTCTCTTCTATGATTCTATGAAACAGTCTTAATTATTTTCACCTACTGCTATTACATTAATTAATTAGTCCTGATATTACTAATTACTAACCTACTGCCTAACTTTATTTACAATCGATTAATTAATAGGGACACTCGAATTTCGCGAAAATATTTCCGCACCTGCTAGATTTTAACACACCGCGAGAATACGAACAGTTTCCTTTTGCTTATTGGCGGCGTGTGTCTGTGAGAATACGTTTTCCTAGTTGACTGGCCAATCAGAATTAAGTTACTCCGATAGTGCACATCTCTGATTCGTGGGTCTACACTTAGAGACGTGTAACATCTAGATCAGCCAATAACAAATGTGAATCTGGGCTAAAGTGGTATGAAATACAACTGGTCGTAAAATCTTTTCGCGAAATTCGGGTGTCCCTATTAATTAATAATTGCCTCCATCCCTCTTCTGACACCTTGTTTGCAAGGAACTGTGAATTTATAACATTGTGCCCCTGAATAACTTTCAAACACATGTACGCGTAGATATTAAGTAATACTGTTTATGTATTCAATCTCTCTTTCAAAGTTAAACTCCCGCTTAAATGCTGTATGCTTAGTAAAAGAAAATATAATATTGTGACAGTAATTCCTTGTCTAGTGGTATATGCTTTATCCACCTTCCAGTACAAATATTGCGAAACCTAGATTTTATGAGTTACGATAGTTTTGAATTCAAGGTGCTAAATGTAGATTAGTAGCTAGAAATGGTTCCTTCACCACCACCACCACCTAGCAACCTGACGGGGAGGAGAGGACGAGCTGACGGCCATATTGGATGAAGTTACGCCGAAACCTCCTACTTTGTCACTCCTCGTCAGCAGCATCGCTCTTGTATTTCCCTCCGAGTTTCCCTTTGTTCCCTCGGAATTTCCCCTATTCCCGACTTCCTGCTCTATCATTGCACCTCGTCTCTTCATGCTCTTGCATTCCGATTATTTTACTTCATTCTCTGGCATTCCGATTTCTTCTTCTTATGCTCTCTAATGCCTTCCTCTCTCTATCTCTCTCTCTCTCTCGCTCGCTCGCATTCTATCCAGTGGTTCTCTCAAATTCCTTCTGGTTTCCTTTGTTTTCTCTCTTTGTTTCCCACCCCTTTCCTCTCTTTCTCGCTTTTTGCATAACTCCATCCTTAATTTCCGTGCCTGCCACCAGTAGTCTGCTGCAGGCGGCCATCTTTAATTCTTGCACTTCCACCTGTGTGTGCTAAGTTCTACCGTTCGAAACTAGGAGCGTTGGCTATCGTCTGTGTGTTGGTAATCACGTTTCCTGCAGGAGTGTGCTAGCATCAGGGAGTTTAGTTCAAACTGTGGCCGCCAGGACTCCTGCTATTTTTTTATTTGGTTATTGCTTTTAAACTCCAAAAATTCCGGACGCATGCGGGATTATTTCAGTACCCCTTGGGTTGCCAGTTCGGCAGCTAGACAACACGACCACTATTGCGTGAGAAGGGTCAGGAGATAAAATGAAGTAAAACTCGCATCTGCCTATGCTCTCCCCAGATAATAAACTTGTCTTCGCCAAAAAAATATGTTTAATGAAGAATACACCTAGAAAAAAACTGCTGGCATGTCGTGCACATGCACACACGTTGTGTGTGCCAAAGTTGTATATAAAAAGTTGACAGCCCCTGCACTATGCCTATTTCGGTCCTTGTGAGCGCTGACAACTAATTGTAACTACATTCGCATGTAAATGCATCCATACATACACACAATTGTGCTGTGGTGCACATGCGCGGCTATCATGTACGAGTGTGCACGTGTGTTCTGTATCTCCAACTTGTCAGTGCATTCGAGCAAGCACACTTCTGTATCTTCAACTTGTCTGTGCATTCAGCATGGCACATTACACTGAGATGCAAACGCTCGGCGGTCACACGCGAGTGTGTGCGTGCCCACTTCTGTATCGCCAACCTGTTTGCGTATTCAGCATGTCACGGAGCGAAGCCGGCTAATGCATGCTAGCCCAGAGTCGCACTGCACGTGCGTTAAGTATGTCTTAATCCCAGTTATATGCATAGTTGGCTGTAATTTTTAACTGTTATGATGAAGTCGCCAAATTCGTATCATAGGCATCACCCCCCGATGATGAAAAGGACTGCAGGGTCAAATAAACCCTAAGCCAACTTATAAGAATAATTCGCTGTAATGTCCGAACTGTTTAAGATACGGTAACCAAATTCATAACATGGACAACTCTCTCGACGACAAAAAGTATCGCAGATGCAAGTATGCTCTAAGCCTACTTATAAGCATAGTTGGATGTAATTTGCGAACTGATTAAGATAGTCACCAAATTCCTAACATAGACATCACCCCCTACGACGAGTAGGACCACAGGGCCAAGCACACCCTAAATCCTCTTATAAGCATAGTTGCCCTCCATTTCCCACTCACTGAAGCTATAGGCACCAAATTCAGATCACAAACTTCACCTCTTATGCTGAACGGGGTGGCAGGGTAAAGTAAACTTTGACATCTTATAAGCATAGTCGACCGCCATTTCCCACCCACTGAAGCTATAATCACCAATTTCATATCATAGGCATCACCTCAGATGACACAGGTTGGCAGGGTCAAGTATAGTTGCCCGTCAATTCCCACCCACCGAAGTTACTGTCACCATATTAATATCACGTGCATCGCTCCCGACATGGAACAGGACAATGAGATCAATTATGCCTTAAGCATTCCAATAGGCATAGAGGTCTGCCAATTCCTGTCTACTAAAGCAACAGTCGTTACATTCATATCACAGGCCTTACTTCCGACCGCTCGTTAAGAATTTCGCCGGTGCTCCAACCTGTTGAGACTGCTCGGTGTTTGTTCTGTTCCCCTTCCCTTCTCTTGTCTATCCCTTCTCCACCATTCCCCTCTCCTACTATGTCATTAGGTTATTCAAACATATATAAACTAGTTCACAGTAATTTCTCTTGTCTGCTGGTCATCTGCCTCGGTCGCTACTTCAACCTTCTGTAAGGCCTTCTGCCACCATGTACTGCACGACGCTCGTCCGCTTTAGGAACATCGATCGCCATGAGCGTATTTGAATTTTCTGCACACTGCAGTGTCTGGCTGAAATCCAGGTGCTCGTGCATCTTGAGCAGCTTTCAACTTATTCACAACGGTAAGTCGTGGTGTATGCTTAATTGTGGATATTTTGCAGGACTTTCAGGTAAGCGGCCACGTTTCGGTGCATCGACCTTTGTTTTTCTCAAAATTGTGTGTTTCAGGCCGCAGTCTAAATTATGTTCTCTTGTAAATTAATTTATGGTCGTCGCCCCCTTTTTGATAGTGTCTAGCCTGCCATTGTGAGATTTTGGTCACCAAAACTAGCTTGCTGTGCTTTCCATTCTCTTTAAATACTAGCCAGAAACTTCACTGCTAGGGTTTAATGGTTTTCAAGAGATTTTGTGTCAGAATATTTTATTGCAGTGAAAGCCTTTCTGCGCTCACCCAGCTGCCTTTCACTGTTTGTACTGGCATATAGTATGACCTTTTTATCTGTGTCGTAATTTTGGAAGTGTTTGATTAAGAGCCAGCGATGCGGTATGTCGAGTATCACGTCCTTTTTTTTTTTGTGCAGTTTTGGCAAATGTGGTGTCTCTTTATTTAAAATATATTTGTCAATGCATTCAGGATTAGGACTTTACTCTGAACTATATGTAAAAGGATTGATGAGTTTGTGTGTACAATAAAATATTAGGCTTGCTTTGGTATCATATGAGAAACAGGACAGTCAACTATGTTTGCAAGTGGTCGCAAATGGTAAAGTTGTTTAAGAACCAAAGGGGTTTAATATTGGCAGATGTCAGTGCTTTTCGATTGGTATTTGACGAGGGGATTTAATGATGCACAGTGTTTGCACTTTCCTGACTCATAAAGTCTTATAAATGCAGTGGGTAGCAATTGGTAATGACTGTACACGTCCTTATAGAGAGCGACGTAAAACATTTCGTAAATAAAAGAATTTGAAACTGGGCATATATTAGAGTACAGGGGTGCTCGTCTAATGTGACATGAATTATTTGCAGAAATTCTGCTTGATTTTCCAGTTAAGAGATTTGGTAACAGTTGGTTATCAGAATTCTGCTAGATATTTGGTGCTTGAATATTTGAGTTACTCTTTATAGCTAATGTTATATATATATATATTTATTTATTTATATTTATACGTGTGTGTGTTTTAATATCTGTGTATTCAAAAGAAAGAGGCTCAGGATATTCATACACTGGGAAATCATTTTCTCTTCTAGTGTTTACGGGCGAGTTGTTTATAACCTCCTGGAGTTACCAATTGTGGTCAATGCCATGTGTTTGGTATTTTATGATCTAGTCAAATAGGGTTTTTCAGTTCGGGCTTTCGCTTCACAGAAAGGTTGCAAAATGCTTAAATAATTTGTAAGCAGTGTATCTGGCATTTCATTCTAATTGTGCCCTTTGCAAATAATTCCTGTGAGTAAGCCTCAGTATCTTATCTCAAGCTTTAAATAAACTTTATATGAGTTGTGTATGTATAATATATGTATATATATTATTATATTTTAAGCATGCTGGTTGGCAGCAATTAAATGGTTGTCGAAATTTACTATGCATATCAATGAACACTCATTGTTAAGGCGTCTAAACTATTAATTGTTTTGGTAGCTATCGTTTATATAATGGTGTTGTATTGAATGGTTAAGCTGAAATGTATGAGAAAACCCTATATGATGTGGCAGATCTGATGTGAATTTTATAATGAAGTTTTGAAAATAATAAAAGGTAATTCACATGAACGGTGTAAGTTGAATACTTGTTCCAGGTCTGGAATAATGTGAATTTGGTGACCGTAGCTTTGGTGGGTGGGAAATGTCTGGCAACTGTGCTATAAGTGGGCATAGGGCAGACTTGCCCCTGCGGTCCTTTTCGTCGTCGAGGGAGATATCTATGTTATGAATTTGGTGACTATCTTAAACAGTTCGAAAATTACAGCCAACTATGCGTATAAGTGGGCTTAAGGCATACTTAACGTGTGCATGGTGCGACTCTAGGCTAGCGCGTGTGGGCCAGCTTTGCTCCATGCCACTCTGAATGCACGGACAAGTTGGATATACAGAAGTGCGCACGGTCGCCACTCATGTGTATCACAGCACAATGTGTGTGTGTGTGTATTTTATGTATGGATGCATGTTATATGCGAAAGTAGTATTCATTAGTTGCTAGCGTTCATGCGGACTGGTATAGGCATTAACTTTTACAAATATTAAAGTGTGTGCGTGTGCACTCGGCACCTGCAGTTATTTCTATGTGTTTTCGTCATTAAACATCGATATTTTTTTTAAGCAATGACAAGTTTATTATCTGGGGAGTGTATAGGCCGATGCGAGTATTTATTTAATCTCCTAACACTCCCCATGCATTGTTGGTTGTGAGGTCAAGACGTCGGACTGACAATCGAATGGTGGTCGGATCGAAACCGCATGACTTCCAGTAATTTTTTGATCTAACCTGCTCCAAAACGGGTGTGCATAAGGGCGAAATTGGACTTTACACGACTGCGCCCATAGCGACCGTACTCGGTACTCAAATGGACGCCACCATCACACCCCTGCAAGCGACGAGTCAATCAACACACCCAAGATGGCCGCATCGACATCAGCGCTCCTAGCTGTGAACAGTATAACTTACCACTCTGTAGTGATGGGCGCGAGAATTGAATATGGCCGCCTACAGCAGATGTCTGGTGGCATTTGCAATATTTAATGATGGAGGAAGTTAGAAAGTAAGAGATAGAGAGGACATGGTTGGGAGACAAGAAGGGATGTTAGAAGGCATGAGAGAAAAAAGGAGACCAGAAGGAATATGAGAAAACCGTGGGATAGAATCTAGCAAGAGAGAGGAAGGAATGGGAAATAATGAGAAAAGAAAACTGGAATGTCAGAGCATGAAGTAAAATAATCGGAATGCAAGATCAAGAGACATGTTGTTATGATAGGCAGAAAGTCGGGAATAGGGAAAAAAAAAGAAATTCCAAGGGAGAAAGGGAAATTAAAAGGGAAATACAAGACGGGCGTTGCTGACGAGGATTGGTATAGCAGGAGGTTCCGGCGTGACGTCATCAAATAAGGCCGCCAGCTCGTCCTTTCGACCCCTCGCCCCCCCCCCCCCTTCAGGTCGCCAGATGGCAGTGAAGGAACCATTTATAGGTACTTGTAAATGCATATAAATGGTTACATCGACTGGAATGTGCCTGATAAGCTCTGATAGCGATGGTGGGAAATTATTGCAGTGGCTTCACATAGAAATAAAAGTATTAAACATTTGTGAATACTGAAATAATTTTCTATGCTCGCTGTTTTTATGCATGTAAATTTGTAAAACATTTACTTTTATAATATTTACAATTTCACTTGACCTACTCGTGGATAAAGAGTAAGTTACATTACAGTTTTAATTCTACATGATTGAAGAATGTTCAATGTACATCTAAGTTGATATCAAGGAACTTTTTCAAAAGTGGTCGGTTTACTGTGAACAGTCTATACGCAAGAAACTTAAGCATAGAATATGTGGTTCATATCGAATGTACTCGTCTTACGTTCAACCAATCACACACGACTATAAATTAACGCAATTTTTGATAAGTGGTTATTTATTATTAAATAACGTAGTTGATGCGCGTTTTTTAAACGAGTAAAGGGAAACTAAACAAAACAAGATAGTAAGTTAATGCAAGATTATACCTGTTTTCTCCTGCAATTCTGTTGACGTACTCGCACAAAAAGTAATAAATTAACGCAATCCCGTACACGTTTACACATCGATATTCCTGCATGACACCTACACAATTACCGTGCACATTATGATAAGCACTACCTACCTTCATTTTAACCCTTTCATTGCCACATTAATTAATAATTCCTGGTGTTGAAAATTAGAAAATTTTCGACGCCTGCTGCGCTTAAGCTGGCAAAGAATTTGTTTCGTTAACACGACCAATAAGCTGTAGCGTCTGTGTTCCGTGATGAATTGTGTGTATCGGTCATAAGGTGGAGTAGAATTGCTGTTTAGGAATCGGTTACCTTCCGGGAAGATCATCGGGCACCGTGTCACGCATAGAACAGCACCGGGCAAATATAATCTTCCTGTGCAACACGTTGACGGTTGTCTGCAATGGGCACGAAAGTGTTAAAACGTACTCGTTCGACACGTACTTGTTCCTTGTCGGTATAGACTGTTCACGGTAAAATGAGCACTTTTGAAAGCCCTGTTTAATATCTAATTTTATACACGTTGGGCCTCATCTCTTAATTCATGCGTCGGTTAAGTAAAACTGTGAAATTATTAGAAAAGTAAATATTGTACAAATCTGCTCGATTTTACACTTCGATGCATTAAAAAATACGTAAAGCGAGATAAATAATTCAAGTTATCACAAATGGTTACCCAACAGTTTTTGTTCGACGTTAATATACGGATCTACTTTCCCCTCCATCGTTACCAACTTTACTGGCCACATCTCACGCGTTGCGTCCGTTGCAATATATGCAGATGGGGGCAGTGCCTTTTTCTAAAGTTGATTTCAAAAGTGCTCACTTTATCGTTAACAGCCTTTAACTAAACTTACCTATCTGCTCTCGTAATACACAGATCCAGCTCAAATCGTCGTAACTTGCGTCTAATTGAGAAAGCAAGCACATGGCGTACGACTTTGTGACAATTTGGCATGTAATGTTATTTCCTTTCATTAACTCTTTCAGACCACACTGTAAGAAAAAAATTGTGTAATTTTACACGAATGTACGTGGCAGCATAATCTCCACACATGTTCGTGTATTTTTACACGTACATGTTACGTTTACTTTTACTGTGTGCCCCACGTATATTTACAAATACAATGCCAGTGTAATATTACTATACTTGTTACGGAAACATTTTTGAACATCTTTTGTAAACTTGTTTGGACGCGTATTATGACGCTAAACTATGAACAGTGCGGTCTGATAATACAGCTCTGTATTTACTTCTTAAAGGGTTATTATTTTATTCGCCATTTTTCAAATGTTTCGAATTACTCTGTTAATATTAGAGAATAGGACCCACATGTATGTGACATATTTTGCTCCAAATGGTGTTAGGAATTAGCGCAGTGAGTGGCGGCAACTCCTCATGAATCATCCTGTATTAGCTATTGCGGGGAAGTTCCTAATCACAGTATAAGACTAACCTAATCGATTCCATGTCCGTTGGCTGAGTTTTGTGTCGGAAAGCGACGAGCGGCACGCCAAGATGCTTGCATCGTGATGACTTCATCTTGGGATGGCGTGTAGTGAGATTTTTTTTTTTTTTTACCGGGTAAGCAATTTCTACTAACAAACGCAACTTCCAACCTTGCTTACCCACCACATGTATTTACCGTTTTATAATACCTAACATCAGTTACAAAAACCGTAAACGAAACGAATGTAATAATAATAAAACTGAATATTATTTAGAGAGCACATTAAAAATTATAGGAAAATCTCCCGTTTTCTCGAACACTTTTCATCCACTTTCCAAGGAAAACGTAGAACTGGAGGACGCAAACAGGACGACTGCTTACCCTGCCGAAGGAACGCGGTGGCATGTTGTTGCTTGCGAGTTCGATTCATCGCTAGTCGCTTCCAATTGTGGAAATAAACACTAGATAGCAGCACTATGCGTGTACAGTACGGGAGTTACGAAAATTTTGTTTCTCAAATTGGAAACGAGAAACTCAGAATTAACTGTGTTTATAAAGTTAAGGCTAAATCTATAAAGGGTCGAACATTTCCATTATGTATAGGGTAAGCATTGCTTACCTTGCGTCTATGAATAAAACGCCACTGGTCCTCAGACAGATACATCTGCAACTTCGTGACCCTTCTTAACACTGGGCTATTCCGGGGTGTATTCGTTCTCAGTAATTATGCCCATTTTATGGTTCCCACCGGCACAGGCTCTCTAGGATTTGATGGCAAGGGGGGGGGGGGGATCTCGGGGCCCCATGTCGGCTTCCACCACTCGGGGTCATCCTCATTTTCGGCCAGCTCTCACTAGGCCTTCGCATTATCCTATATTAGGAGGAAACCAATTTACTACAATCATGGATGTACTTCTCACTGTCAGCCCGAGTCCTGCCCACATTCTGACCTCGTGGACGTCAGGGCCCACCCGGAATGCGAGCCCCTAAGGCCTAGTCCACAATAGCTCGTCCGCAGTTTAATGGTCTGCGAACGTACTTCGTCCGCGGACACATGTCCCAACATGCGTGTCTACAGTAACGACGTCCGAAGCTAAGTTTTCTGACACTGGCACCAGAGTGCGCCAAATTCGACGCCGTCGGAAGCTGCGGAGCTTTCAGACACTGAAACTAGAGGGCAATCCAATCGGCGCGTCAATAAATTATAATTTGAGTTATGCAAATGAGTACGTTTTGATTTTGCATTAATTTAACTTCATTTGGATATTGTTTTTTCTTTCTTTCTTTTTTTTTTCTTTGCTCTAGTCGTTGGATTTTTATTTTTGTACTTATTAAAGTTTCGTTTTAGCGGTTACGAGATTAAAAGTTATTGCTTTGAACAAATAGCGAGTTTTAATAATAATAATAATACACCCGCAATTTACTGTTACCGTCCTCTCGCGATAAAATGTAAACAAAAACCAATTTGGAACTCGTCCGCGGACGAAAGTTGAAGTTGGCGAATGATCTTGGGATAGGGGACATTCGGACGGAGAGCTATGACGTCAGAAGGTCACGTGTACCAATCCATAGACTAAAGATGAGGTAGACCGCTTATTCGTCTACTGCGCATGTAACCAACATTGACCTACCCCAATCCTAAATAACTGTCATTCACATGGTCAACAGTGTTGAACGTGTTTGTTTACATCTTAATTTTTAAATTATAAGCACTATTGTATTAATAAAATACTTTTACCATTTTGAATTTAAGCAAAAAGCATTGCAAATTTGTTAGAGGAAGTATAAAACATCTCTAAACACTTGTTTACAAATCAGTTTTCTAAGCTAAAATCCAAACCACGCCGTTTTCGCTAGACGTGTTGGCAGAAAAGCTATTCAATGTTGGGACACCGAGATCGGTTGTGCGCAGCGAGCGAGATCGGTCTACCTCATCTTTAGTCTATGCACCAATCAGCAGTTAGGCGTCCGCGGACCAGTTATTGTGGACTAGGCATAAGTGTACTTTCAGGGGAAGGACTCGCACCCCGAACGGTCCACCAACCAGAGGGAAGGAACCTCAAGCGGGGCCGAGGTCAGCCCGTGCTACTCCCTCCTCATCTAAGGTTTTAACACTTCGGTAGACAAATATCCCAACCCGAAACTATGCCCATTTCCATTCCTATAATTTATTCACTATGAAATACAGATTTTGGAGACCCTCTGACCGTAAAGGAGTGTTCCTCAGACAGACCCCGTACACAGAAAGTGTTGCCAAGTATTATATAGCTTCTGATGACGCAGTTGTCCCAAATACCGTGTCGCCGGGAGGGGAGTTCCGTTGGTGTTTCGTGATGTGTTTTATAAACTGTAATTGTTATGTAGTGTGTGTTGGATTCTTCACCTGGGGTTTGGATACCGACGCGTCGGTGCAGTCCGCTAGGCTGTACAACCTTTACTCAATTATAACAGTGCGTTCAATGTGCTGTTCAACAAAAAGAACACGCAATTCAGGCCAGGCGTGTTGAATGCTTTCAAGACGTCACGCGTATTAGAAACACCATTTCAGAACACTCCAGCATAGCTAAGAACTGCTGTTCCCCCCCTACCCCCCTTCAGATTTCTGTCTCAAAATATGCCTATCGGGTACATACTAGCCGGCCTTGCAATGAACCCTGGCATAGGCCAGTTGACAATCTTGCGCTTAGTGGTAATTCTGTACACGATGTGCGTGTCAGTGTAGTCCTAATAGCTTCTGGGCATTAAACGTGGAAAAATAGCTCCATGTAAGCGGTGTCCTTTAAGCTGTCACAGCTCATTTTTCTTTGCCACGACCAGTGAACTGTAGACGTATGCTTGTTTTATAATGTCACGACGAGCTCATCCGACAGTCCGACAATTTCCGCCACCAAAATTACATAGTTCAGTGTTCACAATACCCCGACAGTTTGCATCCGACAAGTGTCGCGTGGCTTTCGGCAAATCCTAGAACGGCCAGTAACTTGCTATACATTCTCTTTGGAATACAAAGAAGTCACAAAACATTGTGTACACTTTTGTGTGTTGGCAACTTTGTATAAAAAGTATTCGTTTTTCTTTTGGCGAAAAGTCATTTTTCCACGAATATTTATTTTCGTCCATTCTACAGCTTTCTACTACAAGATCCCCAAGATGTTTACATAAATAAAATTATTTAGAGTAAAATTTACCACAGAAGTGAAACCCGCACGACATTTTGTTTATAAGTTTTTTTTTGTCGGACTTTCGGGGCTGCGTTTTTGTCGTGGTGAACGTGCTTCTAATTGGCTGTTGAAAAATTTTCGTTGGTGTCGGGGCTGTTTTGTCGGACTGCAACATGAACCATCCTTTACCTAGAACAGATAAACTGTTTACCGATGAGAGACTTACAGCTACAGGGAAGAGCGTTGGCAGAAGATAACCTTCCTATGCGTGTACACAATTGTGTACTTACACTGGACCTGAAACATGTACCCGAGTGTGAGTAGAACACGCGGAAGACTTCCAGAATACCAAGTGAGGGGCGATGCCCAGGACAATCTTGAAACGATAACCCCAATCATTCAGATCTCTAAGCGAGGACCTGTAGCCTCTCTTAGTGATTTGAATGATTGGGGTTATTGTTTCAAGATTGTCCAGGACATCGTGTCTCGCTAAGTGTTTTTAGAAGTCTTCCGCGTGTTCTACTAGCGTGTTTGGTCATGCTGTTGTTGGTCAGACTAACATTCGGTAAGTTGCGGGTTCTCGGTTTAGCAGGTCAGCGTTGGCATTCTGCAAGTCGCTCACGTGTCTCTTATCACCAATGCGTCACCCACTGTTGTGTAGGGGTTTTGTACTCTGCCTGAAATCTTGCGAATGAAATGACTCGACGTGTAGACACCTGTAACCATGTCCCGTTCTGAACATTACGCGAGATGAATTCATTAGGAATGATGGCTGAGAAAAAAAAAACTACGATCACTGTTACGCCTCGTAAACCTACGCATGATGTCTTTCACCGAGATCAGATCGAATCTCTCACCTCGGAATTTGAAGTCGTCTCCTCGCCATAGCCGATCAAGGAGAATTAGATAAAATTAGCATTACAGAATGAAAATCTGCTACCGTCGTACTACCGAGATGCTAGAGTTAACTTGTTGCCCTTTACATACAGAAATACTACGTGTTTTAATTTGTGAATCTCCACTACATGGTCGCATGTAGTGTGTTGTAATTAAGTTATGCAAACTACAAGGCGCATGTTTACTAAGACGATGTCTAGGGAATTTATTAAAGTCATATTTTAGTATACTTTCATGTACAAAAGGGCAATGGAGAAACAAAATATCGTGGAACTTATAACTGACACATGACCGTTTTGAAATTTAGTATTTACCGAATGTCAATACGTAATGGTGGTATTTCATGCTGTACATTTTGTAATTGTTAACATCGAGTTAACCAACAAGTGGATATTACGTAGAAAATTAGGATGGGGAATCAGTAGGTCACATATCTCGGCAACCTATTGCGAAAATTATTTTTAAAAAATAAAAAACTTCAATTGAAATACATGCATGAAGTAATCCCCCGTACGGCACAGGTAAAACTGTGTGTCAGCCACAAGAATTCGTTTTATAGTCTCCAGCCAATGTAGTACTTCAGACAGAGAAATACGGAAAAGTTATTTAGTTATTTTTATATAGTGGGCAGGGATTAGTTTTTATAGGCTGTTCACGGTAAAATGAGCACTGCTGAAAGCCCTGCTTAAGATCTACGTGTATGCACGTTGTGTAATCTTACGCTTTATATAAAAATAACATTCTCGTGGGCCTCATCACTTTATTCATGCATCGGTCCAGTGAAATTGTGAAATTATTAGAAAAGTAAATATTTTTAAAATTTGTTAGTTTTTACACATTGATGCATTTAAAAAAAAAACAGAAAGCGAAATAAATAATTTAAGTCGTCACAAATTATTACCTAACACTTTTTATTCGACGTAGTTATATGGAACTACTTCCCCTCAATCGTTACCAACTTTACTGGGCGCACGACACTCCGTGCGTCCGTTAAAATATATGCAGGTAGGAGCAGTGACTTTTTTATAAGGTTGATTTCGAAAAGTGCTCACTTTATCGTGAACAGTCTTTAAGTGCATTATCCACAGTCCTCTGGCATCGAGCGGTATCACACACTGACATAAAATGGAGTATATATCTGCGTGTCTTCGAAAGACAGGGCTTTTCACTTTCGTAGGCTGAAAGTTTTGTTTACGGCACGAGAAAAAAAAAAACCCCGACTTCTCTAAATCGCAAAAAATGTGCCCTTTCGCTGAAATTCACAAATGTTAAGTATCCGAGTTCGTGACAGTCGGCACACACTCGTAGAGCAGATTGTCGTGTGAAACAGTCCAGTACGGTCCAGGTCCAGCCATGAATTTTGTCGGTGTTCGTTGCGTCGCTAATCGCGCAATGCTCCGGGCAAACACGAACTTCCATTCGTGTTTTCGTCTGTATGGATAAAAGCAGTACCGCATCGAACGACTGGGGGGTGGGGGGTGGGAAGGGGGTTGACCGATACTAAACAAGCACACTGCGTAGGACTTTTTTTTTTTTTTCCAACTTTTAGTGGTTCTATATATATAAACGTAGCTCCCATGCCGGTAAATAGTCATTTGTGTTGCAAACAAGAAGCAATTAAATTGGTCGCATTATTTTTAATCGACATTTTCTTTCATAAGCAAACCAATATGAAGTATGCGAAAGAAAATACTTCGTAGTTGCGTATCCTTGTTTTGGCGAGGGTATGTATTATATGTATATGTGTAAATATGTTAATGTATTTATATGGCGCAAGATTTATAAGTCGTATAAATAATGCATGTTTAATGTATGTATGCATGCATGTGGGTATGAATGCATGCGTATGTGTATGGAGGTGAACGTATATACGTGTTTGTATATTTGTGTATGTGTCCTATTTTAACACACACTAAAAAAAAACTTATATTTTTCTTCACTACTGCCTACTTGTAATGGTCCATTCTTCTCATCATCTCGTACACACAAATGTTAAGATACTGCCCAAGTTTGCCTATTAGAAGGTTTGCAGTTTTGACCCTCACACCTGCCATTTTTTTTTTTTTTTTCGTTAAATGCTTTTGAAAGTAAGTTTACCCTGCGCGGGAAAACGACTCTCGGAAGTTGTTTACGTCACAGTTAGGATGAGTATGGAGAATTATTATTTCCTTTCGCGTACAAAGGCTTCGTCGAAAATTTAATCCAAAGAATGAGGCCTGAGAATGTTCATTAATACTGCGATTACCTCGTCGCAGACATCTCACCTTCCCCTCCCCCCTTTTTTTCCTTTCCGTAAATTACGTTCGTCTGCGATTGAACCCGCGATAATGTGATGCAGTACGCGTGGCCTACCGCACTCAGTTGGATGCTGGCACTAGGCGGGACTGGGTACTTATCTGGAAGGGCAAAACCTGTTCAGTGCTGCTAAACCTACGAAAATTCGTGGTCGTGTACAGTGTAAGTAAAACATTGTGTCTTGTATGGTTTTATGCGAGAGTTCTTCGAACACAATATGCCAATAGGACATAAAATTATGTCGCTCCTATGCGAAGACGAAGCTTCTTTTTTACTGGTAAACTTCGATTTACCCACCTCCAACCAGATGCAGCAAAACAACACCCTCGCCTCAATATTGTCTCGCTGTCTGGGAATAGGAATTTTTATAGTTTCTAAGTTGTTTTGCCGGACAAAGAAGTTTGGCGGCACCTTTGCGGCTGGGCCATACAGGCGGTGGAACTGGTGTTCCTTGAGATCGTTCTGTTTACAGTTTCTTTTCTGAATTTAGGAACTACCTTGATTAAATATATTCCTTGGTGTAGAATATTTTTACTGTCTGGAATAAGAGAGTTTTTTTGGTTGTTACAAGAACTAAAAATGATATTGACAACAACACGGACCCAAGAAGTAGCCTCCATATAACACTTCTCACATGTTGGCGTGGAAATCCCGTGTTGAAATTCTGTGAATCGTGACCTCGTTAATGCCTAGACATTTTTGTCGTTACTGGTAGAGGTTCGCAAATTTCGTCGGGGACAGGAGTAGTAGGGACGGGCCGGTCCTACTTCACCTGGGATTAATTGATGGATTATCGATTTGATTGAAAGGGTTAGTCCTTAATCCGATCAGAAATTGAAAGATTTAATCAAAGATTGAAATGGTTAAAATTAATTGAAAGGGTTAATTTTTATCGGGTAAAAAATTTTCCTTAATTTTGAACTTCTTTCTTTTTGGGTGGGGGGAGGGCGTAGTAGGAGCTCTGTACGATGTTGCTGGAGTGGTGGGTTGCAGTGTGTTATATAGGTTTTGAGTTGAGTGCAAGGGTGGGCTAAGTGTAAATTTTCTTATATTTTCTAATTTTGATGTGTTTGTATTGATGTTGGTGGTAGATAGGCTATTTTTACGAATATATTTAACACATGAGAAAAATGAAGAGTCTTTAAAAGAGTTCTGCGCATGAATAAATTACACGCATCTTATCGGAAATTTAAAACAAGTTCTACCTATGATTAAATAACATGAGACAAGTATAACAAACAACTATGCTTTACTGTATTTAAACAAAATCCAACTAGTCAGTGTGAATAAATAACACATTAACAAGTTTATACGTACAAATTATACGATTCAGCCTGGTGAATGATATCTTACTGCAAAAATCTCTGAATACGATTTAAACCATACGCAATAGTGTACGTCTATTCTAATAAGTAAAATATATAAAGATCTACAAGAAAGTAATTAAAAATAGAAAATCTTACCCCAAATGATATTAAAATATGTCAGTTCGATGTATGAATGAGTAGCACTTACGTCGAGCTGTGAGAAGTTGTGTCTAGCTTGGCCGATAGACAACTGTGTTTAAATATGGTAAAAACTGATAAATGAAAGAAAAAAATTATTTTTTTAATTATTTATGAAATTCACTGCACTTGTTAATACACATTGTATTTTTAAATTGCTATGAGTTTTCGTACACCGCGCTCACAAATGTGATTTGATAATCTTATTGAAGTATTGAATTAACACACTAAAATTTATATTTTCCAATAAATTAAAAAATATTTCACACAATAGTTTATGAATACTAAAACGAGATCTGAACCCTGGAGCAAATAATATCGCTTAACGAAATTCGTGGCTAGCAGTAGAGATGAAGGTAGGTGCGATGGTCGCTGGTCTGTAATTGCAATAAACGGTGATCGTAGCCTCATCGTCCGCCAAGTTCTAGAGGTGCTGTGAAGACGAGACAGAGAGAGAGCTGATGAGGTACAAGTCTATCTAGTCCAAGCATTCATGAGCAACTTAAGATGGTGGCGACTGGATACAGGGGTGCAAATGGCTCCCGAGGTCCCTACATCCCCACCCCACCTCCCAACCATCTCCAGACTTCTACCTTGGGCTGCCTGCGATTGTCAATATTATTCGGCAATGTAGCAAGATGGTGTCAACTGCCTAGTTGCATTAATATCAGGAGGGCCCTTCCTGCCACCCCCTCCTACCTCCACCCTTCAGAACCGGCCCAAGTCCAGGATGCCAACCACCCCCTACACCCAATCCCTTCCAAGCCATCTCTGCGAGGTCCTGGGGGTCAAGAAACCCTCCTGCCCCTACTCCAGAAGCTGTCATTGTGTGAAAAGCGAGATTATTTTCCAAGCCCATGGCTATGCACCCCAACCCCACCCTTAAACGTGAGACCAAAGTGAGCGTTCTGCTGGCTGGAGAACTCCCTGATCCAAACACCCTGCATCGCTGGCAATACAAGGTCACATGAGAGCCTAGTGTATTCCCAGCGAATTAAAAATTTTGCAACTACCGCTGATGAAATTTTGTATTTTTGAAAGAAAGCTTCTTTAATCCCTGAGATAATCTCCAGATTTAAAATTCCAATGATATGTGTATATTTGAATCAAGCAAACTATGATTGTAAGATCACACAGAAATACAAGACAAATTTAAGTACTGAGACAAGCCATATATTTATTCATCTAGCAGACAAAAATACACATTTCATGTATTGTTTTTCGTAGCCCAGAATTTTTAGACAGTGCTATCATATAGGATAATATAATATAATCTTGCCAAAGTTTATTTGGGAAAGGGAGTCGACTACAGCAATGTGTTTACAAAAGATATTCCAAAACCTCGTGGACAATACCAGGTAACAGATAGCCGAGAATAGAGTGTGTCTGGGAGCAAGCGAAACATTGGTTTCAAGAATGGTTGAGGGGGAAACAATCGGAGTTGGAAAAGCGCCAGGCCAGGTCGCGACTGGGCGGGAAATGTGCAGAGCACAAGCTGACGAGAGGATGCTTCAGAAAGATGTCGCAGTCCGTGTTGCGTGCCACTATCGATACCCGGCTGCTCTCCCTCTTCTGCACGTGGAACAAGCCAGGCCGGTCCACACGCGGGAGATGTGCATTGCCCAAAGCGGGCAAGAGAATGGGAAATCTAGTACACTAAGCAGTTGCTAGCGCTCAGGTGCACCACCATGCTGTCGCTCTCCCCCTCCTGTGCCCGCCCGACAACATTCCCTTCACACACAGAACCTGGTGGTCGCCTCCCCGCATGCGCAACAGCAGGAGGGAGACTGGACACTTCCTCTCCTACCTCGTCCCACCAAATAACCTAAATCCACAATGCGCATCGCCCTGAATGCAATTTGCCTACACTTTACACCCGTTTAAAGCAAGTTTGAATGCAAATGGACTACATTTACAATATTGCATTGAATTTTAAGACCAGTTTTGTAAACAATTTGTTCAATAACAAGAAAAGTTACATCTTAAATGTGTTTTTTCTTATTTTTGACTCTTGCGCAATCAAAGTAGTGTACATCGTAAAAAACCTTTTACACCATTAAAAACATTTATGAATTTTATACTGTAAAAAATCATTTACGCCATAAAAAATTAATGATTTTCGTTTAAAAGATTTTTGAGTGGGGAATACTAATTTGCTCTCTTAAAACTAATCAATTTCCAATAACTATATCGATACATGCAAAGAGATATATCCTAGCACAAACAATTATGAAACTCAGAAAAGTGTTCCAATTAACTAACGATGAATTACATCACAATTAATAATAAAAAAAATTACCATATAAATCTAATTTGAGAAACGAATTCCAGGAAACAATATCCAACTAATATCAAGTTACAAATACATTCTAAATAATATTAAAACAGAACCGCATCCCAAATGCCTTTAAGTTAAATAATTCCGCGAAAAAAATTTCAATTCCAAGAAATTACAACAAATTAAAAAGAAAATCACATCTATATCGTCTTTAAGATTTAAAATTCCACAAAATGTTATCCCGGTTCCAAAGAATTTAATATCAAAAGCAAGCAAATACATTACATTTAAAAGGAATCTAATGGAACGGAATACCACCCAAACACATTCAATTACATTACTTACCAAATACAACAAATTAACACCAAAATTCGATTTTCAAATTAAACGAATGTATGACAGTTACCAGTTGTATTACATATGTAACGCAATAGATTATCACCTAAATGTGAATGATGTCACAATTAACAGGATATAACCACACTGGATTATCTCTCCAACATTAATCCAATAAAACTATAATCCAATCACACAGGATATTGATTACACAATAATTTGTACATACAATCCCCATCCAGAGGTTTATTAAACGAAAAACATCAAATATAATTTTTAAATATTTTATTCGGTTATCAGAAATTTTTACAAACATTGTATTACAATCTTTAAAGATCTTGATTCTATCCCAAGAGTCGTGTGCGTTTGAAAATCCTCTCCACCGAACCAAGTACATATCATTCTTTCTTTTAATGATTTTATCAATGAAATATTAATTTGGAAAACTGACTTTTTCAATTCGTGTTTGTGAAATCCAACTTTTACTGGTTCTCAGTCATATGTTTCTATGTAATACATTCTGGGATGTGTTTGTATAGTTGAAATAATTTTTAATTTGTTTAAAATGACAATTCATCTTTTTTCTTTTCAGCAACCCCTTTCTGCTTCGAGCTAGATATAAATTCACCAACTTTGAACTTTGGTTTTCTTTCATCGATGACTTTAAGAGTATTTTAAATAGTTTTCATTTAACTATTATCCGTAACTTCTTTGGGAGCCATTTTGATAGTTCTATGATATCTAGAATGATAAATTTTTACTATTTCAAGCAAAACATCACCCATTTGTAAGTCCCCCTCGATGTTAAATGTTTATATATTAATTGCTTAATCGATTTGTAGTAATGTTCTACAATACTCACTTTAAGCTCCGAATACACTCCATAGTGATTAATAACATATTTGGTCATTAGTTTCCAGAATGGCACAGAAAAAATTCTGTTCCCCTGTTGGTTTGGAACGAATTGGGGTTGTCTCTTTCAAAACGATCTTCACTGCATCTGTAACCTGTTTCCCAGTTTTGTTTTTCAAAGGTATACCCCAACCATATTTCGAATAAATGTATATTATGGTTAAAATATATTTCTATCCCTTATTTTATTTTGAAAGAAATGTCATTTCACACAAATTGCCTTGGAAAAGTTCATTTAAACCATGAGTTATAACTCTTTTTCTAGGATATCTTATCCTTGCAGGAGCGTGAAACTCTTGGTAATCTTACAAAACTTCATTTGTCTTCTGTTAAATCTTCAATAATAGAAACAATTTCGTTCATATGTGAATTATTCCCAGACTCTCGAAGCGATAAGAAGTTTTGATCTATTGGCCAATTCATTAGGATTGTTCCAATAAACAGGTGAAAAGCAGTTGTCCATTACATCTTTAAATAATTCACTTCCTACTATACCTCCTAATAAATTTATTTTCGGGTGGTTTTCATCTCCTGAACGAATATTAGCATTCATTCGACAAATAAGTTATTTTTATTTCTGCAAATCGGTTTCACAATATCCATTTGGAAAGTTTTAAAAAAGTAATTCAAATATTCCTTCACTGACATCAGTTATGTTATCACCTATTTTAATTTTATTCTTAGGCAAAAATTTAACTAACGAATCTCCAACAACCAGTTGTTTTCATGTCGATAAACACCAGATCTCGTATCGCATGTCGATAGTTTTAAAGATAAATAACATCGTGTTAATCGATAAAGAGTTTGCTTTTTTTTTGTTAAAGTTTCCTCTTTTACAAAACTATTTCTTTAGGTTTATGCAACACCGAATGCAATGTATCCATTCTACTCATAACAGGTGTAAATATTTCTTTGTTTAAAACATCCCATTCCATACAAGCTTGCTTGACTTATAAATATTTTTCTTTCACAACAGGTATAACCTTATTTAATTCCGAAGCATAGGCAGGCATGTTTTTATTATATTACATTAAATTCGATATATTTATATATGAATTAGTCGTTTTTCTAACTGACATAGAAGGTCGATTACTTTGGGCGTTTCCAATCTTATCGACTTTACTTAAAACATCTAATTTTGCTATAGTTTTAGTTTTCAAATCATTGATAAAATAGTTCAATCATGTTTCCAAATCAATATTTTGTTTTCTCAAATCTGTTGGCATAACTAAACCAAGTCTTTTATTAATCAATTGATCTCTGATATTTGCATTATTTGTTCCATTCATGTTTCATGTTTTTTTGTAATAGTTGCATTTACCACTTCATTAATTACAACTCCTAAATTTTCTTGCATTCTGTAAGTTGTGTTGTAAAACAATAATTGACATATTATTAAAATCCTTACTTAATCCATTTAAACGTTCTTCTATTCTAAATGCATTACTCTGTAAATCATTGCTAATATTGCTTAAAATTTGTGCAATTACAGTTGTGTTTTTATAAACATTGTCATTCAAATCAACTAACTTTATTAATTTCTCTTGAGTGTCATTTGATTGTTATTTAAGTACATTTAGTGTAATAGTGTTTAAACCTTCCACGTAATGTATATCTACCACATCGCTATCTTTCAGAGCCATACCCATATTAAGTAATATAGGTCTGTTCAAATCATAATTCCCATCTCGAATTTTTTTATTTAACATCTATTGTAATGATAGCTTTTTATACTGCTATGTCCAAACTTTGAAATACTCATTGTTCTTGGCCCTGAAATAAAAAACTGTCGAAACTAGACCTATATCTGCCTTTATATAGATGTGTTGGTATCATAACAAAAAAAAACATATTTTTCTTTCCAACAGTAAAAAACATGTATCTTTAAACTTTGTATAGGTAATATCGCCTAAAATATGATCATTGTAAATATGTTCCAGATTCATATTATACATTTTAAAAACAATTACCATATTTGCATTATCATGTAAATTATATGTCGGTATATGTGTGTAACTTTGCGATAGATATAAACAGTCAACATAATTGGGTAATGCTCCATTCGGAGGCACTATAACTTCTTTATTTATAAAAGGGAATTATTGCATTCCTAAAATTAAAGAAAAAATTGTCGCTAATCATTGATATTTATCTTGATGTATTGTTTTAGAAATCTTGTATACATTTTCAAATCTAAGTCTATTCTGATGCTCCAACGACATAATAACAAAAGTTTTTCCACATGAAGGAATGCTTATTATACAACGTATATTTGATGGTAAAAAATACCATGTTTCTGTTCAATATAATTTTTCTTTTGTATTTACAATTACTGGCAGATGTATATTTTGTTTTATAACCTTCATTTCTACACAATTACACAGTATTATGTAACATACTAATGTAAAACTATAAATGCAGGTCTATATATAGATTCATGTTCAGTTGAAAACAATGGCTTGTACTAAACATATCAATAAAGGATGTGGTGTATTGAATACATTGATTAATAAATTACCATTTGAATTACATTCACCGAAATACAAATATTGCGGACCAGGTACGAATCTTGCGAAATGTTTGACACCGAATGATCAAGGAATAAACTCTTTGGATAATGCGTGTAAAGAACATAATATAGTTTATGATCGAACAAACAATTTGAAATAAAGACATACAGCAGATACGATTCTAGCCGATAAAGCAGCAAATATATGGATGAATCCATATACATCTACAGGTGAAAATCTAAAAGAAATACAAAGAAAGGAGAAATCATCCAGATCATATTTCCAGCAGTAACAGCTCTTGGATGTATCCTTGGAAGGGTTACAGCAATTAGTAGAACAGCTAAATCAAAAGGTAAAGGAATATATTTGGACAAGGATGAAAAAACTCCAAACATGGAATCACCCAGAAAGTCGTAATAGTCTTCCAAAACATGCATTAACAAACAAAGATGTTAATGTATTTGTAAAGAAAATGGATATTCCCTATTTCCGAGGTGTGTATATGAGAGACGATTTACCAAAGAAACCAAATCTTCATGAAAGTATGATTATTTATTTAGATTCGAAACAAATAGAAGGAACACATTGGGATGCATTAATTAAAATCATAAGTCAATCATTTTATTACAACAGTTTCGGCGATTTACGTCCTCCAATTGAAATATGCAATTATTTAAAAAAACATGCAACTAAGATATAATTACAAAACAGACCATTTACCAAATACAATCAATTGCAGACATTTGTGTTCCCATTTTTGTTTGCTATAAATAGGCTATGTGAGTAATTGTAATTGTAAACATATTAGTAATATATGTCAATTAAGTTGATAAAGTGGTAATTCGTCACAATTGTGTGCAGTATATTTCCTTGTGTTGGAGTTAGATGAAGAATGTCTAATCGAATTTGTTACTTACAACAGCATACTAAACATTGATATGCATAACCAATTATTTACTGGAAATATTGGTGAAAAAACACACGAGATTGTGACATTGGTAGGATCTTACGAGTTGGATGGCTTTGAAACATTCATTAAAGCGGCATTACCTGAAGATGTGCATTTCCGATTATGTGGTAATCAAAATATGTTAACTAGTGCAATTTATAGTATCGTCGATATCGATTTATTGGAAGACAAATTCAATTGCAAATATATTGGGTTAAGAACAGAGAGTATGTTGTATAAATGTTAATATTGTACGCGGTTAATATTTGAATGGAACACCAACAAACACAATACATGAATTCACGTGTGATGTAGCTCCAGGATATATAATTATTGAAAAATCTAATATATTGATATATCTTCCAGTCATAGTGAATCATGTTAATGAAATAGTTGTTACAATTGTCGATCAAGATGGTAAACTTACTAATTTTAGAAACAAAGAACTTACTGTTTGTTTACATTAAAAAACAATATAACCAGTTGCATCCCGTTGCATATTACAATCATAATGGGTATTGTGTACAATATTAAATTCGGACGTAAAGTGGCTGGTCATTTTAAGAACTATGTCACTAAGAAACATATTTCGAAGAAAGAAAGTATAAAAAGATGAAAACACAAGCATAAAATGCTCAGTTCAAGTAAAATAACTGTCAAGTTAACACGAGGCAACAAATTGTATTAAAAAGAATTAGGATATACTGATAATAGAAATGGAAGACATACTTAATGTTGAAGAACCTATCAGCTATGAAAATGCAATCACCAATACGGAAATACATGTATATGAACCATTCCGAGCAGGTCCATGCACATTTTTGTTGGAAATAAGGATTTCAATACAAAATCATGATATTTACACATTGCCATCGAAATTAAGTTTAAGGTTTAGAGGAACAATTAAAATGACAGCTGTTGCAAGTAATCCAGCAACTATAAAAATTGTAAGAAATGGAATGCTTCATTTAATCGACAGAATTTTATATATGCTAAATGGAGTGGAAATCGATCAAAGAAGAAATGTTGGAATTACTTCCACGACAAAGAACTATCTCTCGGGATCTGTAAACGATATTTATACAGGGCTTGTGGCTGGGTGGAACAATGCTAGTGGTTATTCACTACAAATAAACCCAGGTGGAAAATACAAAGTTGTTATACCACAAAGTATGGTCTTGGGCTTTGTTGAAGACTACACACACGTCAATTAAATTTGAAACAAGGATTAGTTATTCTATTCGACAGTACACATTTGAATGTTGTATACGATACAGCTAATAACGAGGAAGGTGTAACATTTGAATTAAGCAGTGTGGAATGTTTGATGCCACATATTGAAATTAACACTCATGATCGGGTAAAATTTTTTAAAATTTGCGAAAAAGGGAAGAATTTAGACATTACATTAAGATCATGAGATTTGGAGGTTTTTCCAACACTGCCAACATCACAAAGTCATTTGGAATGTGACATCAAGCCTTTCATCGGAAAAACCAAGATATGTTGTCAATTGTTTCTAAACAAATCGATGGAACAAATTAAATGCTGATAGTTCAGTATTCGATAATTGTGCTATAAAAATATTAAACTGTATCTAAACAGCCAAGCTTACCTCTATGTGGATTTAAATATGGACTTGCCAATGGGGGATTCCTTATTTTGTATGATATGTATACAAAGTTTCAGGAAACCTATTATAACAAAGTCAGTTCGCCCTTCCTAGAATCCGAATCATTTAAAACTAGAGGAACATTATTTGTGTTTGATGTAAGCAAACAGGACACCAGAATTACCAATGATGTAATTGATTCATGAGTTGAGATTATTGCAAATACACCAATTCCAGCAAGTATGCAAGTTTACGCTCTTATAATTCACGATAGAGTAGTGAGTTACAATGTGAGAGATAAGCTGGTGAAAATAATGAATTGAGTCAGTAGATGCCAAACCATGGCTATGACGAGATATTTTGCATTGTGCAAGCATTTCAGTCTGCAGAAAAGAAGAGTATCATTAAAGAATTAGCTATCACTGATATGAAAGAACATACAACTGTATTAAGATTCAAATCACCACTTGACTGGGAATATCCATCTCCCAAATACAAGAAAACAAATAGATGGGTTACTAACAATCACCACACTTTAAAATGGGAAAGTGTATGTATAGAGTAAGAGAATATTGAAGCTATTTGCACACATTACCTAAATATTTGTGAAATATATGTAGGTGGAGTTGTGAAAAAACGTATTTTTGAAAGTATGTCCAACGGGAAAGTAATAGATATTCAAAAATAATACAATTTCTCTCATTAAAACAATTACATAAAACATGTGGATCTAATTCAAGGTTTTTCTCTGCAGAGGAAAACTCAAAATTAATGTTAACTTGGGCAATGATGATTGACTAGGGTTAAAGAGACACTGATGATGTTCCTCCCAAATCACCTGGGTATTAGTTGAGTCATATGCCATTATTTAGGATGAGTGAAATTTAATATAAAAAGTATTTGATTGTATGTAATCCACTACTTTGAATAGATGGAGTAACAAGACAATGAAATCAAATGCTCGTGTATAGAGAAATCAAAATGTAAATTAAATATCAGCAAGTTATTAGCACATTGGAGAAAACCATTTTTACTTTGTTCTTGAAAGAAATAGTTTTAGAAACTTTTTTGAAACAGCTTGTGCTTGTGTATGTTTTTTTTTAAATAATTGTTAAATATGTTTCATATCATCATGTAGATACTTATGTATGTTTCGGAGCAAAGTGTACTTGCCTGTGTTAAAATGTTGTACATAAATTTTGTTAAAATGTTGTACATAAATTTTTGGATCATTCTGTATTTGTATATATTTTATGAATAAATATGATGTAAAATAATTCCCTTAGAATTTATTTAACCTAGCCCTTATTAAAAGTGAACTTGTTTTCCTAAGAATAATATTTTCTTCGCTGAGACTTTGAGCGAAAGTTCTAGAATTGTGCACTCTACCTGCTTTTCCATAACTAACAATACAATATACCATCCCGTATAAGGCTTGGTAGATATAAACTGATTTCGAGTCTTGGTTAGGTATGATTGTACCTTATAAACATAAAAATAATAATGAACAAATTACTGCCAATTAAACAAATATAAATTAGGAATTTTTTCCAATTAAACATGATCAACTTTGTAATTTATAATCGCTTCGAAATCTTATACTTGTCACTCTAATACCAGTGTGACCACTCCTTGTCCAGGCTCATAAACCTTCAAGATAATATTTCAATGTTTTTCCAATAGTACCAATTACAGAAATAGTAAGATATATATTAAAATTAGATTGTATCATGTCTCTTATTTAGATCAGATATATTGTGAATAAGAAAAATATTTCCTTTGAAAGATTAAAGAAATCTTAGAGAAGCTTAAAAAGGGATTATAGCATGATTTTATGGATAATATTACTTTTTTTCTATAAATTATATATTGTTTGATTGAATATGTTGGTCTCTAATACATTGCTAATCATTTTAATGGATTATTAATAAAACTTTATTTATTTGTTATGATTCAGACATTATTTTACTGATAAATAAATTATATTGATTTCATCGAGCAAGAAACTTAGAAGAGAGGATTCTCTCCGAGGTTGTGGGTGCTGGCTTGAAGATATTTGATAGTTTGGAGTGCTGGAAGAGAGGGGGATGGGTGTTTGAACTTTGACTTCTGGTTGGAGGGGAGAAATATGGCTTCTCGAGCATTTTACCTGGGAATTTGAATTTTTTATAAATAGGGCTTCAGCCTCTACACCTCTTCCCCTTTTTCCAGTTGTTTGTCAGTTCGGTTCTTTTTACGATGTCACCCTTGTATGAAGATTGCTATCTTGGCTTATCTATGCAAGATTTTAACAAAGAGCTTGATGATTTTGATTGGGAGTAATTCAATAGACTAATCAATGGTTCGGAAGAGTTAGTAAGTGGTTTCTTAACTTATTTAGTGGAAGAGGAGTTTACCTTCACATTGCAACCAGTGATGTCGTCACTATCCCCATCTAAGAGAGCGTCCACAACACCATCAGCCACGGCGTCCACATCTTCTAAGTTTGTTGCACCTTCCGCAACAGTTCTTACGTACAGAGTTTGGAGCTTTAGACTTAAGAAGAAGAAAAATATGTGAACAATGACTGCCAATATCCAAGATTTGCTCTTGTTGTAAACCATTAGATTTAACGTCTCCCTCTCTAAACATCTCTCCAAAAGCTCTATTTACCAATAAGAATTTGTTGCAGGTATTAGACAAATTTCTAAAAATTAATTTTGTTGTATCACCTGCTCCAAGTCAGAAATCTATTGAAATATTGTCACCTGAAACATAGTGACATTAATAAATTTCTCCACCTCTGCTTATATTCAATCCGTTGCTACAAAAATAATTAATAGCCCAAACTCATTACCCCCTTCACCGCTGTCACGTCCTTCACTAGTTTTTATTCTAGTTAAGAAATGCAAATTAAGCTTAGATCTTAACCCTAGACTTCATTGTATTAAAAATTCAGAATTTCAGTGATGAATTAATTCTTCGACTGTATAATATCACAAACTTTTCACCTGTATTTTCACATGTTTTCATCATTTTAAAAATTGTGATTTTTTTACTTGTAATATTAAAAAAATTTACAGTTTAATGATTGAAAATATAAGGCTGTAATGATTTTTAAAGAAAATTTATTCAGATGCAACGATATTTAAAAGAAATTAATTTGGGTGTAACGATTTTTAGAGAAAATTCATTCAGTTGTATAGGTTTTTAAAGAAAATTCATTCGGGAGTAACAATTTTTAAAGAAAATTCATTTGAGTGTAACGATTTTTAAAGAAAATTCATTCGGGTGTAACGACTTTTAAAGAAAATTCATTCTGGTATAACAATTATTAAAGAAAATTCATTTGTTCATTCATGTTGGAACGTTTCTTAATACTGTATTATTATTTCTCTCATATAATTATGTAAATTTTTTCACTCTAAACACATTTCACAATGTAATGGTGAAAAGGGGATTTTTTAATGGTTAAGAAGCCTGTTTGGCTTATACATGTAAATGTTAAAATGATGAACAAAAAAAGTATTGTATTTATTTATGTTATAATTGTGATGTAATATACATTAACAATTTAGGTATGTAACCTTTTTCAGAAGACAATGGTAAAGAATGTTTGTATTTCATTTAAGGTTTATGATGTACCATGTTTGATGATAATATGTATAATTTATTCTGTCTTGAAAGTGATTTTGAATTTTTTAATAAAACATTTTCATCTAATTATAAAAATATTTTAAATTGTAATTAATTTTTTAATTCCACAGGTTAGTAACATTTTCCCATAACAACTTATTTATAATGAGTAATGAGAAAACAATATTTTGTTGCAATGCTATGAATCTGTGTCTATCAGTAATGATAAGCTGATCATTTGTATTTCAATCCAAATTTACTAACATTTCTCTTTGCTTTCACAAAGAAGATGTAATTTTCTTGACTTAAAAAATCTGACAATCATTAAAATTAAAATTTCAATAAAAAATTAACTTTGAATGCCTGAGGGGAAATTACAATAAAAAATTATGGAGAAAATCAAACAGCTGAAAGAATGAAGCTTTGCAAAGGAACAAGGCAGCAGGTTAAAACCTTTGTTCACTCTGGCTATTCAAGTTTAAATTTGGTGTAGGAGAGACATTCCTGCTGACCAACTTTTATAACATCTCAGGGAACATACTGAAAGTGAGTCTCGAAATTCTTTACAGAGGCAGGTAGCAAAGACCTCTGTCCATTCTTGCCTACAATAAAGTTTCTCCAACTATAACTTTTACAACCGCACCCAACAGAATCCATAAAACAATTTATAATATTTCATTCTACATAAACACACACAAATTACAGCTCTTCAAGATACAACAAGATGATGTTTGGAGAAGGAGACAAACACAATATAATATATTTGAACTAGCATTTTAATTTTAATAAAAAATTATAAAATTCAACTCAACTTATGTAAAAAAAAACCGGTACATTTCCTTTAAATTTACAAGAATTTGGACCTTTTAGTAAAAAAGTACAAATAATGTTAAAATTGCTATATTCCAACTTCGAAAAACATGATTTCCACCTTTTTGCTTACTGTTTTGTTAAACGTACATCAGAAACTGTTAAAAATATTAAATTCAAATTGATACATTTTATGTTACATGGGATACATTTTACTGCTGGAAAGTTTTTGGTTGGATATAAAAATAGAGGGAACACATTGGTTGAGCGGTTAGCATGCTCTTCTCCCCATGCAGGTTACACCATAATAGCAAAATATTGGCAAAGTGTGAATGTCGTGTTAGACATTGCTGTTGATACAAGGGTTTTATCAGAGATCTCTCTCATTTCCCATAGCCTTATGTGCGCGACCAAGCGCTTCTCGTCTCGTTTCCCTCATCGGCTCTCAAGATCTCCTTGTTAAAAGAGATTAGTAATTCTCTCCCAATATTTTTTCTCTCCTATACGAATAAATATACTTCGAATTGATAGTAAAAATATTTCTTAACGAGTGAATAAAATGTGTATTGTTTGAATACTTGTAAAAAAATGGGTTTTGTATTTCTGTATGTTTTTTTTTTTAATTTGTAAGTTTTACTGGATTATAAATAAAATATGTTGTTGGAATGTTAAATCTGTTGATTATCTCGGGACTTATATTGAGAACTTGATTTTTAGGGACTTGTAAGTTTTTTTTTTTATTTCGTGGATCATATAGTTAACCTGTTGCATAAGTTTGAAACAACAGCGAGTCAGGCGAAATCTTTTGGGGTACACATTCATAGGGCTACGGGCCCCGCGAACCAAAGCAGGAAAAAAAAGTGTCCTGAATACTGTAGCAGGGGAGGGGTGCATTGTCCTGAAACAGATAATGCAGGATCGCTCTCTCACAATAAAATACGAAAAATATTTCTCAGGGCTGAATTTAGAGTGTGTAAAACTGGTTTTTGCGAATACCAAGCTCGATCGATAGTTGAGCTCTTCAGAAAAGTAGAATTTAATGGCAAGTCACCTTCAGGACTAGGGGTGGGAGGGGTTCGTGTACAGGGTCACGTTCCTCTGGACTCTGGCCAGTTCTGATGGCGAGTGGTGTAGGGAGGGGTGGCTAGAAACAAGCAGCCACCAATCTGAGTGCAAGTAGGCAGTTGTCGCCATCTTGAGTCAGTTGCGAAAAATGACAATAGCGGGCGGACGGGTTAATGACCCGTAGGACCTTGCAGACATGGCTTGGGGGAGGGGTGTAAGGGGTGGTAGTCATCCAGGACTCGGGCTGGTTCTGAGGGGTGGAGGTGGGAGGGGGTGGCAGGCAGGGCCTCCCGATCTGAACACAACTAGACAGTTGATGCTATTTTGCTACATTGCCAAAAAAAATTGACAATCGCAGGCAGCCTGGGGTAGCTTTCAGGCGAGAGGTGGGAGGTGTGGTGGGGTGCAGGGACCTCGGTAGACATCTGCACTCCTGTATCCAGTCGCCGCCATCTTCCTTTGCTCAAGAATGCTTGGACTAGACATATGTATACCTCACCAGGTCTCTATCTCGTCTTCACTGCACCTCTAGAACTTATCGGACGACAAGGCTGTGATCGTGGATTAGCACAACTACGGACCGGCGACCATCGCACCTACCTTCATCTCTACTGCTAACCGCAATTTTCGTTAAACGATGTTATTTGCTCCAGGGTTCAGATTTCGTTCATAGTATTTGTAAACTACAGTGTGAAATATAAATTTTTGTCTGTTAAGTCAATATCGCAGTAAGATTATCAAATCACATTTGTAACCTCGGTCTACGAAAATTCATAGCCGTTTAAAAATACAATTTGTGCTAACAAGTGCAGTGAATTTCATAAACATTAAAAAAATTGTTTCCTTCATTTACGAGTTTTCACCATAATTTAAACACAGTTGTCTATTGGCCATGCTAGATGTATCTACTCACAGCTCGACGTAAGTACTACTCATTCATACATCGAACTGACTTATTATAATATCGTTTAGGGTAAGATTTTCTATTGCTAATTAGTTTCTTGTATATTGTTATATATTTTACTTATCAGAATAGATGTACTCTATTGTGTCTGTTTAAATAGTATGTATTGAGATTTTTTTTGCCATAAGATATCATTCACCAGGCTGAATCGTGTAATTTGTATGTGTAAACTTGTTAATGTGTTATTTATTCATACTGACTAGCTGGTTTTCGTTTAAATACAGTAAAATGTAGTTCGTCATAATTGTCTCTCACGTTATTTATTCATACATATAACTCGTTTAAAGGCTCTGGATTCCCCTTGTGTGTTGAATATATTCGTAAAATCGCCTAACTTACACCAACGTCCCTACAAACACATGAAAATAAGAAAAAATTAAGAAATTTACACTTAGCCCACTCTTGCACTCAACACCTATACAACCCATTTCAACCCAACACTCTGGTCAATCGCTTCGGGGGACACCACACCTGCAACATCGTACAGAACTCCTGCTACCCCTTTCCCCACCCAATAAGAAATAAATAAGTACAAAATCAAGAAAAAGAATGTTATCAGATTTAAATTTAACCTTTTTTAATTAACGCCTTCAATAAAATTTAACCCTTTAATTTTTACTGACCTTTTTATTTTAATCTGATTAAGATCGAATTATGGTTTAACCCTTTCAATCAAACCGATAATCCATCATTTAATCCCAATTAATCCCAGGTGAAGTAGGACCGGCCCGCCCCTACTACGGACAGGTTATAACTTATAATTCTAGCGTGTGTTTGGGGCACCATGAGAGCATCCAGTGAGTAAACAATTGTCACGATAGTTTAAAGAACTTACAAGACCAGGCTGCTGCCAAATGAATAAGCGAACTTGGCGTGTATCTGTGTTATTAGGCCTAGTAACGCCCTCACTTTTATGCGTAAAGACAAAGTGAGTGAAGTGGCCGTGGTAGTGTAGTGGCTAGAGTACTCTCCTCCCAACCTAACCTAAGCGAACCAGGTTCGATTCCCGGCGAGGTAGCTTCCTAATTTCTGTGCTTGGGAATCTTGCCGGACGATGCCGCTGGTCTGCGGGTTTTCTCGGGGATCTCCCGTTTCCCCTGCCTGTTCATTCCGGAGCTGCTCCATACTCGCATCACTTCAACCTCAGCGGCTCTCGAGACCACGAAGTTAAAAGCCGCCGAGAATTCTTCACTTCTCCACGCGAAAGACGTCTAAAAAACGCAAGATTACCTTTAAAAACTACGCATCATCCATGGCTTACACGGGAGTTTTAACACGTACCCCAAGGAATGCCGGGGGGTAAGGTCATGTAGTATTGTTACCGCCGCCCGCCGCCAGCTTTCTTTGCCACTAGAGGATGTCAAAAATTATTATTAAAATTATTAATAAGTCTTTAATTGTGATAAAGATATGGCATGGCTGTAAACTATAATGCATTTTATTATACTGTAAAGTAATTTTTTTCTCTTAGGCCACTGTGACCTCCCCCCTCCTCGTCTTACCACTGCCCCTTGAAATTTCCGGCTACGCCACTGCTCGGTCTGAATGTGCCTTAGCTACTGCGGATGCGTTGGTCACCCTATTAAAGGCTGTTCACTGTAAAGTGAGCATTTTTAAAAGCCCTCCTTAAGAGCCGCTTTTATGCAAATTGTGTATTCATCTGCCACATGTAAGATAAACGTTACCAGGGGGCCTGATCACTTTATCCATGCATCGGTCTAACGAAACTGTCGAATTATTATAAAAGTATTTTACAAACGTGCTAACTCTTGCATGCATTAAAAAACTAGCAAGGAGAAGAAATTTCGGTAGTAACAAATGTTTATAAACGGTTTACGGTAAATTGAATGCCCTCCTTAAGATCTACTTGTTTACACGTTGTTTATTCTTCCGCCTTATGAAAAATTAACATCGTCATGGACCTCATCACTTTATTCATGCGTCGGTTGATTGAAACTGTTAAATTATTAAGAAAGTAAATTCTTTACAAATCTGCTCATTTTTACACTTCTACGCACTAAAAAAAAAACAGAAAGCGAAGAAAATAATTTTGAGTTATCTCATTTGGTTATTAAACACTTTTTATTCGGCGTTTAGTTATGGAACTACTTTCCATCCATCGTTATCAACTTAACTGGGCGAATGCCACTCAGTACGCCCATTAAAATATATGCATGCAGGGAAGTGACTTTTTTCTAAGGTTGACTTCAAAAGTACTCACTTTATCATGCACAGCCTTTACCTAACATTTGTAATTCATGATTAAAACGTAGAACTTATTTCCCTCCATCATTACCGTCATTACCGTATGTTAGTCTGTGTACCCGTTAAAATCTACGCAGGTAAAGGCTGTTCACGATAAAGTGAGCACTTTTGAAATCAACCTGAAAAAAATTGTCACTCCTACTTGCATATATTATATTTAAACGGGTGCACTGGGTGACATGTGCCCAGTAATGTTGGTAACGATATAGGGGAAGCAGTTCCATTTTTTAACGTGGCAACCATTTGTGATAACTTAAATTATTTATTTTGGGTTCTTTTTTAATCATTTCACAGTTTCACTTGACCGACGAATGAATAAAGTGATGAGGCCAATAGAAATGTTAATGTTACAGAAGGCGGAAGAATACACAACGTGTATACAAGTAGATCTTAAGCAGGGCTTTCAAAAGTGCCCATTTTACTATGAACAACGTATAGCATGTGACTGTGGCGCGGTTCACATTAGCGTTATTCTGTACTTAATTCCGTGTTTAAATTTATTAAGATGGTGGTACTGCCCTGTAAAAAGCAGTACTTTTTTAATCCGTAAATGAGTAGCTTTTTCTTCAGAAAAATATTTTCAGATTTTACGCTTAATATATGAAATACTAATAACGAATTGCGTAGAGCATTATGAGCTCGTGGGTATTCGGCCTAAGAAGTGAAACAGCCCTTATATATGCCCTTTGCCATTGTTATGCAGTAATGTTAACTTTTCTTAATTCTATAATCCTATATTGTATTCAAGTTGGAACTTCTTGTTAACGAAAGCATTTGTTGAAAATGGCGAGGTCCTGTTCTTTTTCGGCAACCTTACGGGAAATACAGCTCCGGCCACCTAGCGAATGGAAGTTCATGATTCCTCCGTTGTATGTCGTATTTTTCCGACGTGATGAGCGCCTTGAATTACGTTTTTTTTCGTGAACTGTATGAAAACAGGCGAAGAAAATTTTAACCCAATCGACTTTGTTAAAAGTTTCTTACGAAGAATATATGCCCTGTTTAAAATTGAACTCCCGTAATCAGCACATGCTTAAGCTCAACATTGCATTATTTTCGGTGTTCAGTACATTTTGTAATAATTTGTTGCTTTGAACTTTTTCCCCCCTCATACGTGAAGCTGGCATCACCTCACTGCATTTAGTTTCGCATTATAGCATTAGAACACTATAGTGTCTAAAAAAATTTTAACAAAGAAAGAATAATGTTTTGCTTTCAGCATATAACAAAATGTCCCAGTGTCGTTATTTGTTTAATTACCCGAGCATCTAAACGTACAGCTTCACCTACAAGTTTCAGATTATAAATTGACCTTAACGTTATTATTTTTACATAAACGTGTGCACTTTTGCGTATGCCACAAGACCTCAATACTTAAAACAGCCTAAGATGTAGCATATCACTGAACTTTACAATGCAATTGTGAGACCTACAAAGTTTCGCAATTTTGTGTGGTACTTTTTTTTTTTAAACAGCAATTGGTTGAAGTTGACTCATGTTTATTCATTTCGCATTCGGTGATTATTTTTCCGGCAGGGGTGAATACTAATATCTTTCCGCTTGTCACTTTTTCTGACGTAATTGAAACTAACTGTAAACACGCAAATCTCTCTCGAACTTATAACGATTGTCATCTCTGAATTGTCGTTGTGGTATACGTAGTGTGCTGCTTATTTTCCGTACAAATTTACACGGTGCGAGTATTTACATTCTAGATCTTCGACTGAAATATACCATTAAGCTATTTGTCAGCATTTCCCTTTCGTCATATATAGGCGTTTATAGACCTCCCTTTTTGAACAATGGCCAAGAAATGCGTTCTCTTTTGGCCTTAGATGTTAAATTCCGAGTGTGGTAGAATATACACATACTGTTTATTACTTAAAAGACAAAATTAATTTAGAAATGTGGTTAAAGGATAAGAAATGGCTGAAAGAAAAAAGTAACTAGGGTCTCAAAAGTGCTCACTGTACCGTGAACGGCCTACACTTAATTGTCAGTCATTTATGTGGTAATGTTTGGAGTAAAATGTGTAATTATTTTATAATTAAAATAGTAAAAATGTATATAAATATATGAACAACTATCAATACCCCTTCATTAACTCTATTAATTATAAGAAGAATAGTTGATACACCCCTGGTGTATTAATATCTTTTATAGTTTGTATTTAAACAATCAGTAATATTATCCGACCAGGAACTTTAGTTGAGCGATTATCTTGAAATTAATTGCGCTGGAAAGTGTTGTATTGTTGCTGTAAAGGGCTTGTTAACGTCCCCCGGTTCTATGCTTGAAGGCTTTGCAGGGGGCGGCTTGCAGACTAACTTATAACCTAACTTAAATTATCACCCATGCCTTGCCCGCGATTCGAACCCAGAGTTTCTCGCACCCCAGATCTGTGCGCTGGAAGGTGTGGAACTATTGATGTAAGATGAGAACCAAATTTGCTATAAGCTCTTGCTGCATAACTGAGCACCATAGGAAGCCGTGCGTAGGATCTGCTTCCTCTCATTTCCGGCTTAGCGTCGTACGTAACGTTAGCATCGTCGTGAACGAGATTTTATTAGTCTATGCGTCGATCATATGTTAGGAGTGTAAATGTCCTATTGATGTGCCAACTATTGCGCTTACATACATCAGAGCAACAGAAACCATATTAACAATACGAAGTTAATAAATGGGATCTTCTCGCTCGGTTTGTCCGTTAAGTGCTGCGGAAATGTCTCGCTTTGCACGAATTCCTGAAATATGAAATGAAAATCAGAAATTGAACAGTTAAATGTGTGTGTAGAAATTAGCTTAGATTTGTTGACAAAATATTTTGATGCAGGTAACTATACCCTTACATACACAGCTTACGCTTTGCGAAAAAATTTGGATACACACCAGATAATTAATCAATATTCCAATGTAATTGTCTAAAATTAACCTTATATTAACCACAACTCTATATAATAGTGAAATTTATGTACCGTGGTAAAGGAAAAAAACTTTTTTGAACAAAATTTAATTTTGAAAAAATTGGTAAAATGGACTATTTTTTAATGTTGTTGCTATAACGTACTAATTTTATAAAATTTGAAAGTTATTTTTGAACATTTACTGATTATGTGGTATTTATATTATGTTGTTAATCGGAAAACTGTCGAAAAATCTTTATTCGGAAACCACACAGTCTATCAACGAGTGTTGTTTGTGATAGTTTTGTTAATTCAGGTATGTAGTCAATAAAATAAATCCCATCGAAAAGTATTAACTAGTTCGAAATGCTGTTATTCATTTTATATTGCGAAAATTCACTTACAGCGAAGCCTTACACCATTGCCTTTAAAATATAGAGGTTAGATGCAGGTTTTTTCCTTTTAAGAAGTTGATTTCAAAAGTTTGTAATTTACTATTAACAGCTTAGATAAAACATTCTTCATTTTATGAGCTTGAAGTAAAAAAGTATTTATTTCAGGGCATTATATTTTTCCTATCAATTGTGATGTTTTCAATGGTTTACTAATTGAACTATAACTACGAAAATAGAATGCCTTTAGGTCTTCATCATTTTGCCGCCAATTTTTTTCTTAAAATAAGTGACAGTTTTACATTTATCCCCCAGCCAGCTCGATTCTCTGCTAAAGTTTTGGTTAAGAGATATGTGTATGCAGTGTTAGAACTGTCAAATTGAGAATGTTTCTCAGGCTTCCATGACGTGGCGTAAATTTTCATTAGCTGTCAAAATTTCTATGCAAGGGTTATGACTCAATTAGCCTGCTTCAGTTTCCGCGCCTTGTGAGCGAATTTCATAACAGAATCTCGTTACTTTCAGAAGACAAATGCTTTTACGTTAATTAATTTGGGTTAAAACTGTACCACCAACTCCAGAAACTTTTCTGAATAATGCAACAGGTTTCTCCTGAAAAATTTACAGGTGTGTATTCGTGAATAGCAAGTAAGTTAAAAGTTTCTTTTCGCTTGTAAGTGTCTTCAAAACGTGAGGTAATTTAAATGTTAATGCTCGATACAAGGTGCGTGCTGCGTTCAACTGAATACATAATTTCTGCAAAGTTGCCAACCGAATCGGTAATTACCTTGCAGGTATGAAATTTTAATGGTTGCTTATAGAGTTCCGTTTCTCTACTGAAATAAAACGTAAGGCATTTAGCGTACGAAACACATTAATTTTTAACCCACCGGTCTCATTTCTATTTACGATAACCATAAGTCTCTCTTATTTTCAAATACTGTACAGTTCATACCATTTCGATTTCAACTAACTTGGCTGGGTTTGCCCCCTTGCTCAATCATATACCCTATAAAATGTAGTGTGACGTATTCCTGACAAGATATTTGAACGCATATGTGTGGCAAAACACTAGATCTTGATATCCACGTTAAATTAAGTTAGTCACGTTCTCCCAATAAGTTGGTTACGCTATCAAACGTTCTAGTTATTTTAGCGCGCTACGACACTGTTATTGTAGTCATACACATATGTTTTAGCTAAAATGCATCGTATTTCGTTGCCGTATTTTGATTCGATAGCAGTTGTCTGATTTTTAAGTTCAGCGGATTACAAAAGAGTAAATAGTTCTAATGTTCGAGGAAATCCATAATGTCCGGTCAAACACCTGTGCTTGGGAATAAATGGCATTAAGCTAAAAACTGCAACCACAGATCGACCAAAATAAGTTACAAATGATCAGCAAGATATGGACTTTACCATATATCGCCGAAGCCGCACATTGTGAATTAATTTTAATTTTTATGTTTAATTTAATTTATCGAATTCACTAAGTCTTTCGTATGGTAAAATGCAAGTCGTGTGCACATGGTACACGTTGATCTTGACCAACAGTTGAATGATTTTATGAGGTGCCACCTTAGAGTGATCCTTGATTAAGGAGTGCGCCCTTACAACGCGGAAATTAAAAATGCATTTATAATAAAAAGATGTATATAAGTTAATCTAAAAAGGAGAATGCTGCTAATTTTATACATCTCTTATAGAATAACAAAAGTATTTTTTTAAATAGGTCCGTGTTTTCATAACCTCAGTTACTGAGTTTGCGCTTGGTTTATAAATAAATATATAGTTTGCGCTTGGTTTATAAATAAATATATAGTTTGCGCTTGGTTTATAAATAAATATATAGTTTGCGCTTGGTTTCTAAATAAATATATAGTTTGCGCTTGGTTTATAAATAAATATATAGTTTGCGCTTGGTTTCTAAATAAATATATAGTTTGCGCTTGGTGTATAAATAAATATATAGTTTGCGCTTGGTTTATAAATAAATATATAGTTTGCGCTTGGTTTATAAATAAATATATAGTTTGCGCTTGGTTTATAAATAAATATATAGTTTGCGCTTGGTTTATAAATAAATATATAGTTTACGCTTGGTTTATAAATAAAAATATAGTTTGCGCTTGGTTTATAAATAAATATATAGTTTGCGCTTGGTTTATAAATAAATATATAGTTTGCGCTTGGTTTATAAATAAATATATAGTTTGCGCTTGGTTTATAAATAAATATAAAGTTTGCGCTTGGTTTATAAATAAATATAACGTTTGCGCTTGGTTTCTAAATAAATATATAGTTTGCGATTGGTTTATAAATAAATATATAGTTTGCGCTTGGTTTCTAAATAAATATATAGTTTGCGCTTGGTTTATAAATAAATATATAGTTTGCTCTTGGTTTCTAAATAAATATATAGTTTGCGCTTGGTTTCTAAATAAATATATAGTTTGCGCTTGGTTTATAAATAAATATATGGTTTGCGCTTGGTTTATAAATAAATATATAGCTCGATTCTATTCAAAGGTCCCAGGACTTCTGGAACTAAATTAAGGTAGACGGCGGATGTAAAAAAGAGAGAAAGAAAAAAATTCACTCTCCTTAAGCGCAAGTCCCGTGGAAATTAAAAAAAAAACCACTGACTTCGACCGTGCTGAATTAAGTCGGGTGGTAGAGAAAACGTGTGTCAGCGCAAAAGCAAATCATGAATAGGCTGCCCGACAAAACAATGTATATTGATGCCAAGTACACTCATACGTGGCAAAGAAAATAAAACTGAGGCTCATCGCCTCTTTCTTGCTGAAATATTCTGCATAGGGGGTATCTAAATTACACCGGCAAACTACAACTGCTGACTAATCACGAAAAAAAAAAAAAAAAAAAAGTGAAAATATGTAAGTATGTATAAGACTTACTGTCTAAAGATAATCCTATGATCAATACAGATCCTTGAATTTGGACCTGAAACACTTGTTTATTACAAACTAGCGACCCAGCCCAGCCTCCCTCGCGTGCGATTTACCAATATATTCATTAAATGCTTAAGGTAAAACATAGGATTAATACTGTGTTGTTCACAAAGTCTTCGTAGTAAACCCCTATTTTGAATCAAATTCTAAAATACAATAATGGCTACTGTGGGTGGGTTGTTCTTAAAAGTTTTACATATACTGTCGCGGACTTTTTTAAGGCCTTTTTGTGATATACAATTCTGTAGCACATTAATTTGCTGTATCTCTTATGGTTTAGGCAGCGTAAGCCAAGTAAGCGCCCGAAAAGCAGTTTTTTTCCGACTTGTTTAGAAAACGTTGACATTTCTTTACTATCCTTATATTAAGTATTAATGTATTTTATACCTAAACATTGAAGAAATTTTCTAAATGATGGGGAAAACCACTTCGTAATCCATCAGGTAGTATAAAAGCCTTAGCAGAATACACATACGCGCGCGGCCGGGCGACTTTGTTTATACTATATATATATATATTGGAGGAAATTGTTATAGGCTGTTCACGGTAAAGTGAGCACTTTTGAAAGCCGTGCGTAAGATCTGCTTGTATGTACGTTGTGTGTTCCTGCATCATACGTAAACATTGTCATGGGCCTAGTCACATTAGTCATGCATCGGTCAAGTGAAACTGTGAAATTATCAGAAAAGTAAATATTTTACTAATGCGCTTAATTTTACATTTCTATGCATAAAAAAAATACAGAAAGCGAAAGAAATAATTTAAGTCGTCACAAATGTTAACGTAGCACTTCTTATTCTACGTTTTAACCTTCGTTACCTACTTTACTGGACGCATGTCACTCGGTGCTCTAGTTAAAATATATGCAGGCCGGGGCAGTGACTTTTTTGTGAGGTTGATTTAAAAATTCCTCACTTGATGGTGAACAGCCTTTAAGATGGAAAACTGGGTGTCTGGATGATGTGCGGAACATGTATCTGTGAACACCACAACACCTGTCTGTCGCTGTCAAATTACTTCATGGAAATCATCACGGCTACCTGCCTTATTTCGACTTTTTAATCTCCATAACCTTAGTAGCGTACTTGGGATTTAAAAGAAGGATAATAACTCGCATTTCACAATTAATTTTACACATTATTCGGACACTCAGTGATCCATTTCTGGTACTTGTAATACACTCGTGCTTCAGGCGCAACTTCAAAGATATGTACCGCCCTTAGGCTTAGTATTCACTTTAGACCATATGTCGTGTTGGTGTGTGCGTGCATGTGTGTATATGTGTGTATATATATATATATATATAACGATTCTACGGACATATACAGAGAATGAATGAACAACACTAGACTCACAAAGAGGATCTTTGATGTGGTGAATGGCTCAATCCGGAAAACCAATTGGTTCCATGAAATAGAAGGGGACCTAAATCTTGCAGGGATCAGTAAGGGAATGACAAGAAAAAGGGGACAATTCAGGAACAAAATTATGAAAACGAAATTCAAAATACATGATCAAAGTGGACAGAACAAAGGAAACCAGAACACAGTGGACGAATGAAGAGGTTTTGGGAAGCGAAAAGAAAGCAGACAAGTAAAAACTGAATAATCATGAATAATTTGAGTTGAAACACTGTCCTCAAGGGAAATAATGACTAATAATATGTATTTATCATGTGTATATATATATATGCACATGATATAACCTTTTTATCATGACTAACCAGTAGCCGAACGGTAGCACGGAACCTCATACTGCTGCGAAGAATTTGCAGGCGATATAACATTACAAAATATATGACTTCTTTAACAAAAAATTAAAGTATAATATTATTTAATGAAGTGTTGCAAGTTCGTGAGTAGTTGGTTGGTAGTATAATCTCCATTAATTATATAACATGAGAGAGAGAGTGCCATATTGTTCTTGAATTGAATTGTGTTGTAACATTTAGCAGTCTATTTGGGCAGTGTCTGAGTAACCATGTTATCACTCTGAAGCCAGCAGTTCTCCTCAAACGGACTCATGCCTCCATCAGTAATCGCTTTAGGCTATGAGTTGAATTGAGTTTTTGTCTCATTTTGATTGAGGAATCGCCATATAAATTTCGTGTCATTTGCTTGGGAACAAGCTGTTTTAGGAATGATAATAGCAAAGATTTTATTTTCCTGTATTTTGAAATTTCTTACTTTTATATCTAATCACATCTTCTAGAACTTGCCTTTTTGAAGCAATTATTAGTTATAGAAAGACAATTATTTGTATTTTTGTGTAATGTTGAATGAAAGTTTATTTTTTTCTTAAAATTAATTAAGTCACTAGTAATTAGTGTATGTGGGAGGAAATATATATTGGACTGTCGAATACGATAATACGTTTACGTGTAAAAATAATTTAAAACCATGCATAGGGATTATCAATGGCAAAATTCGTCTTATATGAATGTAGAGTTGAACAAATAGTTTATTACAGATATTACGGTTAATAAGGACCATCGAGTTGGTATATTATGCTTAATTAAGAAGAAAATTACAACCACTGTAAAACCTGTCGCATTTATAAAATTATTTCATTCGAATATTTTTGGTTGCTACCACAATGTAGTTGCGTCGAATTTTATCAATCCCTCCGCTTTTTGGAATTTCATGAATCATTTGTAAAACGAATCTTCCTGTACCTCCTTGCAGGTGGGAAGCGTAGTCTGTATTATTAGGACCGCAATGCGGGAGACCCTGATAATACATATGATTGATAAATAATCGTTTCAGGTTTTACTCCTAAGTAATAGGCTTACAGTTCTATAATTTGTCTATCGCTTGTCTAATTGTTCGCAAATTCGGTTCCGCAGTTTCTTGGTCCCCACCGTAGACAGTAAATTGTCCAATGCCTGGTGTAAATATTTTCGTCAGTCAGGGAAACTGACCTTTACAGCGCACTTGTAATTTGATTAATGTAGGTAATATAAAAACAAAATAGCGAAAGGGAATAAGTAATTAGGACCCCATAAACGATTCTACCATTTTATAACAATGGTATACCTCTATCAGTAAAGTCAAGAGATATTTTGCCACCCACATGTCTCTGCCGAGGATACGCAAGACTGAAGAGAAACGTGGCTCCCATAAGCCGAGGAAATACTGGTAGGCACTCTCTGCTCTTTCCCTGCGTTTTTGAACATTTTGCGCCTCAGGAAGTGAATTTCCTATTTTCAGAAACCTACCCCCATCTCGCATTTATCAGAAACTCGACTATCTGGATTGCATGCATGGATAAGCGCGCGGCAGTCTGATGGTGCAAAGTTTGGTATAAGCTGTTCGCGGTAAAATGAGTAATTTTGAGAGCCCTGCTTAAGATATACTTGTATGCACATTGTGTATTCTTCTGCCTTATTTAAAATTAACATTGCAATGGGGCTCGTCACTTTATTCATGCGTTGTACAAGTGAAATTGCGAAATTATTAGAAAAGCTAATATTTTACAAATATGCTAATTTTTACATTTCAATGCAAAAAATTAACCGAAAGCGAAATAAATAATTTAAATTATCACAAATGGTTACCTAACGCTTTTTAGTCGACGTTAAGATATTGAATTATTTCCCATCCATCGATACCAACTTTACTGGGTGCATGCCACTCAGTGTGCCCGTTAATGTATACGCAGGTAAGGGCAGTGACTTTTTTCTAAAGTTGATTTCAAAAAGTGCTCATTTTATCGTGAGCCGCCTTTAATATTGAAGCGCGGTATTTCATCATACCTCAGTACACTCAACTTAATGTTTTGTAATTTTTGTCGAGTGGGTTAGGGGAGGGGAGGGTGGCATTGTTTACCAAGACTACAGGGCCCTTCTCATTGACCGCAACTGTGACTGCCTCTTACACAACTGCCGATGCATTCCATCAATTTCTACACGGGGAGAGGCAGTGGTGATGATATCAACTGGAGGAATCAACTGGAGGAATCAACTGGAATGGACAGCACGTAATGCGATCCGCATCACTAACAGCAAACATTTTTGTGGCGTCATCCTTGGTTCTGGAAAGTGTTTAGGCTTTCACCAACGTCCAACCAACTTGCAATTAAAGCAAGCTCTTCTCATTACATGTTTCGATACGCCCTAGTAGGGGCTTATGGCGCTGACGAACCATAAATGTTGTTGCACATATTCTGCTCTGCTCTGTGAAGATATTTCAGATCATGCGGTATACACTTCAGTTTTCATTTCTCCTATTTGCTGCAGATAGTCGGAAAATGTTTGAATTATTTAGCCAACTTCCTGAAGATGTTGCTTTGATTTGTCGCCATAGATGTTGTTATCCACCTTTGACATGTGTGGACGAGCGTTTCCTTATTGAAAGACTGTCCCATGGTGCTGTCTCATTAGGAGTAACAAATGAGGATTCAGGATTTCGGTGACGTATTGCTGTGCTGTAAGGGTTCCCCGAATCACTACGAGAGCTAAACCTGAAGTCTTGCCCTGTGGCACCCCACGCCATGAGCCAGGAGCATTTCCTGTGTGCCCTTCCATGGCATTGGCAATGTGTGTCCTGAGCCATTGGCGTCGATATACTCTCACGACTGTCATCGCGCCATGCCTCCCGGTTTCGGCACCTCCCCAAACGTCACCATCTCTGTTCTGGTGTAAACAGCAACCTTGGGATTGGACGGTGAACATGTACACTGTAAAAATAATGGGAACATTGCCTCAAGTGTAAGGTAATATTCGGAAACTGTTTGGGGGGGGGGGCATAGTTTTCCTTACAGGTAAGATAAAATTACTGCACTCTGGAGTAAAATTCAGGTACATGGGAGTGGAGAATCCCATAAATGGATGGGAAAGTTACCTTACGACGCGTGCATCTCTTCAGTATTCTCAACAGCTTAGTGGGGGGACGGGCGGAAGAAACAATCCTTTTACACGCTAATATTCACTAATGCTGTCATGTTGTCATCGTGGTGTAATCGATAGCCCATCGACCTATCGTGATAGAGGGTCATGCTCCGCGCACACCCACCACCAAGTGTCGAAGGATTTTAGTGTTGAGATTTCAGTTACTATTCGCCAGAGAAAACAGATAACAACATAATTAACAGTACTAATACTCCGGGTTAATTTTCAATAGACTTTTATTACACTTTGTGGTTAATTTTCCCTTATTTATGTGGGATTTTTCCTCCACTTTTGACATATACTTTTCCCATACAGTTAAAGAGTAGTACTTTACTTATGTAAATTCACTCTATATTAGGAGGTAGTTTTACCTTACATGTAGGGAATTTTACCTCCATTTTTTACAATGTAGTCTCGCTGATGCTAGTCGCCTAGACATGGTGCGGAATGAAAAAGTGTTACAGAATGCCCAGTGTGTCTAGCTGGCATACGCCAATGTCGTGAGGTTGCATAATGCTTTGAGCTCAGGCTCAGAGCGGCGTCGACAAACGTTCTGTGTTATGGTTTGTCTCGGCCGATCCGAACCTTCATGGCGTGTTTGAGTACCCTCACGCATTGGTTCCAACATCGGGTCACTGTAGCAAATTAATGTCCCACGTGCCTGGCAGTTCCTCGATACGTCCAACCTGGCCTCATGCTGACCCATATTGTCGCTGCTATCAATCTCCGTCAATGCTGTCTGATGCCGCTACGAAATATGCTCTGTGTTCAGTTCTCTTCCCTCGCTGTGTTGGCTGGCTGACGCTCCTCACATACTTCCAGGGGCACCTGTTTTTCGCGAAAAGATTTCAGGACAAGTTGTGTTCCAACGCAATTTAGTTCAGAACCACTTTCGTGATATTGAAGTCTAGCCTCCGTGTAAACATTTTCGCGAAAAATAGGTGGACCTACTTATAACAGTATCGTTGTAATTGTGGTGTAAACACGGATGCAACTTGGTGGCCTTTTTAGATGTTACATACATATTATTTCTTCTGTAACTGTTCACATACCCAGCGATTGTATGCGCATATACAAATTTTCGTCCAACGTTGACAATTACACCTTGGTGCTTCACTCGGCTTTGTCAGAATCTTTTCTCCTTGCGTTTTGTGGTTCATCATTGCTAGTTCCCGTGTTTTAAGTCACCGTGGAGAATGGGCATAGTTAACTGAAATTTTGAATAAAACTGAATCACAAAATTGTGTAAATTGAAAAAAGGATGTACTGTCAGTTTATATCTGCTGTCACGTGTACAAGTGGTCAGTTTGCAGGTGCGGTAGAATTCTGTGGGACTGTTTTCAGCAAAGACTTCCTTATTAGAGAAGTAGTAGATAAAAGCGGGAGTCTGGCGTAACGGGTCCGAAGCCGGGCCAGCCGCCATGTTGTAATTACTTTTTCTTTCCCCCAGAAAAGTCCCCTTTTTCCCCTCAAAATCGATTACATTTCCCTAAAATTTCCCGTTTGTCCTGAAATTTTCCCTTTTTTACCTAAAAATTTCCCTTTTTCCCTAAAAACTTTCCATTTTTACCAGAGCAGGAGACCAGGATGTGTGCTTCCTAGCTGGGAGAGCGCCACTCAGGACATGGCCATGTCAAGTCGATACAAGGGATCCAGGATTGGAGTCCGACCTAACCATCGGCCATCGTGGTTCTGTCATCCATATTGTCCACCATATTGGGTGCAGGTAACCTTGACCTTGATCCCATGATCTTGAATGACCTTGAAAACAAAAACTCGAAAGGAATGTGTAAAAGTCAGCAAACATATTCCTTTACAAACTATTTCCACCATATTGTATGCAGGTGACCTTGACCCCGTGACATTAAACAGAAAAAATCCGAAAAATTCAAAATATATGTATCTCAATACATGCGACTTTGTTGAAGGTTATAGTCTCTTATGCATCTCGTTATTCACACTCGTGTTGTCTTTGTGCGAAAACATCGCAACATCTATTACACCGACACACTGAGCAGGGCGGGTTATGTAGGTAACTACACTTTTGAGGACATGTACCGAAATCACGAGAGACCTGCTTGCAGTTAACTTGGTACCGAGGTACTGATGAGAAATGCACTTTGTCTTTACAAGTGACGCTACGGCTGAACTGCTTACCGCACCTGTCACACAAATATGACATGACAGGGAATCTTGGCACAATTAAAGCACTCATGTCGCCGTACATTATGGTCGAAAGTAAATGTCATCACAAAAGTAACACTGGTGATGATGTAGTGGTTCAGGCTAAAACTCGGATTTACATATAGTTCGGGGGTGTAGCTTCTACGCTGATACTAACTGGTAGGCAAGTCGTATAAGACACTGATTTAATCCGTGTTGTAACACAATAACTAACCTACAACATTCCAATTAATTGCGTGACTAAATGACGCGAGGCATTACTGAATGGTATTAACTTTATGTTTAATCGGCTAGCAATCACGCCTTCTTGACTCAAGCTAATGAGGACAGTCCCCACCTGAATCTTGAGGCCGGAGGCTGTATCTGGCTTGTTCGGACCACGACACGCGACACGCCCAAGGTAGCAAGCTCCTCGCTGCCCGACGTCCCGACGTGGAAGCTCCTTCCGACGTCTTCGGCCGCTGTCGTGGACAAGACCCCGACCCTCTCTGCGCTCCGCGCTATGCCAATCCCTTGTTTTGCATTAGCCAACTGGTCTCCTTCCAGCTTCAGTGTTGGTGGGGGGGGTGGTGTTGTCGTGTTGCAGTCTTTTGACGCAATCCCTGGCATCCTGGATTTGTTTGAAGTCTAAGGTCGGTTTCTTCATGCTGCCGCAACATTATGGAGATGTAGGTGCTGGAGCTAAAGAAGCAGGTAACGCCAGCAGTGATGTTCTATGTACCACTCCCGAAGAAGTCGATGACACTGTAATAGCTACCACTAGCTCTGGAGTGCCCGAAGACATCACGGATGCAGAATAAGACTTAGATGCGAAGAGGCAGAAGCTAGCCGAGACGATCCTCCTTCCACGGCAGCCGCTCTCAAACTAAGCCTCTCAGCTGACCTCCCTATATGTATGCAAGCCCTATGAACATATATTGACTTTGAGCCAGTCGTATTACATCATTAATGCATTGTTCGGTCACCGACCAGTCATTCGCCGAGTTACCACGTGATTGCAGCTGACCAATCGGATTGAGACATCACATGCCGGAGTCAGTCGCTGACTCCTGCCGACTGACTCCTACAGACCGATCCCTCACAAGACTGACTCATAATGACCCCCAATTGACCTCTGATGACTCCAAAATTACCCCTGATTGCGGTGCGTGCAGCGCTGGTTGCGGTACGGATTGCGATGCGTGCGGTGCTAATTGCGGGGCATGTAGGTCGCAAGTTAATATTAATTGCCCCTATTTCAAAATAATATATATATAGTCCTACATCCAAAGCTGAAAGTTGGACGTTTTATTTAATAATCTCACTTTAAAAGTATATATCCAGGTCTTTCGGTATATGTGTGAATTGCGAAATGCATAAAAGGCAAAGTTGCATGTCTGGAAATGCATATATTTGCATAATTTTGTATTTTTGTATTTAAGGTCACAGGGTCAAGGTCGATGTCACCTACATCGAGTATGGTGGTAGTAGTCAGTCATGTAATACACTTGCCGACTTTTGTGAATTTCTTTCGAATTCTTGTTTTCAAGGTCATTCAAGGTGATGGGGTCAAGATCAGCTGCACCCAACATGGCGGTGGCAGTTTGTAACGTAATGTACTTGCTGACTTTTATTCATTTGTCTCAAGATTTTGTTTTCAAGGGTATGGGGTCAAAGTCGTATGCATCCCATATGGTGGTAGTAGTCTGTAATGTAATATCCTTGCAGACTTTTGTATATTTTTTCTCGAGCTTTTGTTTTCAGGTCATTCAAGGTCATGGTGTTAACGTGTAGGTCTACTGTATCCAATACGGTGGTGGTAGTTTGTAATGTAATATGCTTGCTGACTGTATGCATTTTCTAGAGTTTTATTTTCAAGGACATGGGGTTAAGGTGGTTACCTGCATCCAGTATGGTGAACAGGATGACTGACAGAAAGAATATAGCTGATGGTTAGGTCGGACTCCTATCCTGGATCCCTTGTATCGATTTGACATATCCTGTGCCTGTAAAACCAATAAGGCCGCCACTGCTCTCTCGGTCCTAAGGAAGTCCCTCAAATTACTTAAATTGGCTGAAAATTGCCTTTCAGGGTCTTAATTTGCAAATGAGAGACTTTTTGCTTTTTGTGGGAAAAATGGAAAATTTTTAAGGAAAAGGGGAAATTTTCAGGGGAAAAAGAGAAATTCCAATATGGCCGCCTCTGCTCTGGCGGTTCTAAGGTAGCCTCTCAAATTGCTTAATGAGTGGGTTTGTGCTTCTTGAGGAGAAAATGGGAAATTGTCAGGGAAAAAAGGGAAATTTTAAGGAAAAGGGAAAGCTTTAGGGAAATTTAGTATATTATGAGGGGACCCGGGAGCCATAATGCCTAACTCCCCTTTTATCTGCTACTTAGAAAATTTCCATGAAATTAGTGATAATGCTTGTAAAGAATGTCATTCACATATTTTCCTTAATCACATGCACTTTTGTATCTGTAGAAAACTCCTTTAATTCTTCTCAATATTCTCTAAATAATTTTGAAATCGAATTTTTGGTTTTTATTACGTTTGTGTTGAACTTTGTGTTACAAAATAATAAACATGAAAAAATTTAGATCAAGTGTATAATTTTATAATAAACCAAATATAAGTATACTAGCTTAAGACTATACTAATGTAGTGAGAAGTTAATCCATACATTTAAGTGACGAGCGCGTATTCTCAGCTTCCTGTATTGTTGTAATGTTATGAAGTATCGCCATCTAACATCCAGTGTGTAAATGAATTGATGTAAATGGCTTGATTGCCCTGGTTGTTGTAAGAACAATCATTGCCGCGATACATTGGCGAATAACGTGCCGTGTTGCCTCTACGTTGTTCTCCCACGTCGCCCGAAACTGAAGAAAATCTGGAGAGGTTATGAATTTTGTGTGTGCGGAAGTTAGTTCCGTTTTGCTTTACGCGCCAAGCTTACTGCACGTGTTCCAAAGACGTAAAAATTCCAGCGGAAGAAAATGGCTTGTTTGCTGTACTTGTTCGTGTATTGTAGCGGTTAAATATTCATTTGCGTGTTATAAAAGTCTCACAAGTGACTGTTTAACTGTGCAGCGGTAGGTTCTGCAAGCCAAGTGTGTTTTAAACATATTACGGAAATATTGGTATTTATTTGGTTAGAGAAACGCGTCACGTTCAGAATTTTGATCATGTTTATTTTTTACTAGCAGCCCGCCATCGCTTTGCTCAGGTTTCATGGAGTTATTGGAATACATACATATATATGCCACTATCCGCGAATACCCGCGACTATCTGAGACTTTTTTTAATTAAACGTAGCATATGTCCATCTGGAATAATGTAGCTTTCTAACAGTGAAATAATTATAATAATTGGCCCTGTAGTTTTGGTAGAGCATGTTTAGAAAGCAGCCAAGTATCTCATTTTTATCAGACTTAGTTCTTAAATTTTGGAATTTCTCAAGGATTTTTTTTATTTTTTATTAAACATAGCCTATGTTCATCGGGAAGAATGCAGATTTCTAACGGTGAAATAATTATAAGAATTGGCCTTGTAGTCGCGCATCGCGGGCGTCTGAGTTTGTTGGGGGGGGGGGGGGGGATCGCAATGTTGAGTTCGTTTCGCCGCGTCTCATAACTTCCGCGTAGTATAACTTTTGACTAGGAGAAGCTACGGCTCTCGTTTGTGTTTCAATCGACAGCTCTCGTCAAGATCAATCCATTGCGTGCATAAAAACGTTTGTGTGGCGTGGTTATGGTGAAATTGTATGCGTTTGTAAAAAATTAAGAAAACTTAACACAATGTCGGCCTATACTCGTCAAAAAGCCAAGTCGAAATACAGAAATCGTATACGGTTGGAAAGAGCATCTCAAAAGCAATCCAGTGATACCCATAAAACCCCATATAATCGAGTGAAGCGGTGCCGGGGACGTAAAATAAACATCAAGGAGTCCGAGCGCGTGAACGTAGACGTATTAATGCAAAACAAACGGCCGTGTCCCCCAACACAGCCACGCCCCATTTTTGTAATTAAATTGTACTTTTACTTATATTGTTTATATGATTTAATTTATAGTTAAAATGAACAAAAACAAGGGATAGAATTGGTGTGTTGGTAATGCCTAGTAAGAACTAGTTCTAATACAAAATAATAGTAGGTACATTGAGTGGGCACGAATCCGGTGCTTTGTCCCTTTGGTGTAATATTCTGTACTTGATTCAGCTTTTTTCGCATGAGGCGGAGGAATATCCTGGAAGTAGAACTTTAGCAGGGCTTCAGAAAAGTGTGGAGTTACTGTGAACGATCTATAAAATGCCGCTTATTACTTGCCTTTCTGTACACAATTGTTTACACTGGGTCGAATGTGCCACTTCAGTTTATTTTGTGTCTTTTATTGAATTTGGGTATCACAGTAATTTTTATATTCATTATATAACTATTATATTATATTTTAACATTTTATTTTCTTAACGTCACGTCGTTGGGACCCTCAGTTATGTATACGTATTTAAATAGCATCGAGACGTAAGATGTTTGCAGACTGGTACCGCGAGGGGCGCAAGGTCGCTCGTTATAAACTGCTTGCCAGACATTCCCAGGGAGCGCTGGAGCTCGTTACGTGTAAAAATACACCCCCTTGCCTCAAGCGGGCGCCAGTAGCCGCCTAATTGAGTGTTTGATTGTCGGGCGGCTACTACAAGGCAAAGAAATCCAAGGAAAATATTTGTTCAGGTTCCGCTGTGTAAGGTTGATTCGCCCGGGTCATGCGCGAGAGGAAACTTGCTTAAATATGTGGTTTTTTGACGTCGGAATCACGAATATGACACCTGCCCACGTTATTCTCGCATTAGCCGGGTCGAGATGCGTAAGGCGACAGGAGTGTGGCGCTAAATGGAGCTAACTCTTCCACCCTAAGGAGATTACCTGTAATTCCTGCCTGCCTAAGAACACAGTGCAATACGGGTCACCCGGGCACGCGCTTCGGATGTATTGTAGCCCCTACGGGCAAGACGTGTAACGTTCCGTCGTCGGCTCGCCTCCATGAGACAACGGTGGCCTTGCCGTTGTAACTATACATGATGATTCGCAATTAGACCGACAAACTTCGGGAGGTGATTCTTCATGAAAAAGTAAAAGGAAAACATGTGAGACACTTTATATAAAAAAAAAAAGAATATTAAGGGAGGTATTAGCCCTTAAAAAACGTGGTTTCGAACCGTATTTGCGCTAAATATCGGTAACGAAGTAAAATACAATGAAAAATCTCGGAACATTATTGTATGTTATTGAGACCTTCAATGTAAGAGCCGATATTTTGCACAAATACGGCTTAAAATCTCGTTTTTTACGGGTTCATGCCTCCCTTAGTGTTCGGTTTAAGTATTAAGTGGGAAACCACTGATTCACAGTGAAATTTAACTACTCGAATGAGTGAAAATGGCTTCTCTAAGAATCAGCGGAAAACCACTGATTGTTTCAGTGAAAAATTTTCAGTGATTGAATTAGTGACGTGAAATTGTTTCACTGATTGAATAAGTGACGGCCGACTACAGTGGCGAATTAAATATTGTTTTTATTGAATGTAGCCAAATAATTTCGTGAAATAAACATATTTACGATAGTTTACAATGTGCAATTTACCGTAATTTAAAAAAGTAAAAAAAAAAATTCGGAGGTGGCAGGGAATTGAACTCGCATAGGCTTGACTTGAGGCTATTACCTTACCATCTGCGCTATCACGCCAACTTGAAATAGGCTTATACTTTCGCCGTGCGATCGTGAGGATTTAAATTGTATATTCTTACTATTCGTTTTTGGTTTAATTGGTGCGGTTACGATTATTAAATCGAATAGTAGGTATATGTGAGTACCCTCTCTTCATCACCGCGCATTTTAAACATAGTTTGACAGCCATTTTTACGCGCTGTTTAACTGATCCATCAGTCAAAAATAAACCACTCAGTAGAGAGTGAGAAAAATGGCTGATGTATCAGTGGAAAATGGCACTGAATCTATTAGTGAAAAAAATCTGGCATTTTTTCACCGATTCATCAGTTAAATTCACTGACGTGACTGTTGAGTCAGTCAGATACGTTTGACTGATTGACGAAGTGAAATTCTCACTGATTCAGTGTGTACTATAAATACTGTTTACCGTAACTGCAATTCTTAGAATGATCATTAAAAGACTAGTTTTATTTATTTTTTTCACCTTAGGTAATACACATAGGGGTAGACGCAAAGTGACTTCCCATGAAACACTGCGCCTAACTGTACGACATACAAAACGCGTTAAAAAAAAAAAATAGTTCGAACACTACCAAAATTATCAAAAAAAGTGCGATTTATGTATTATACGAAAGAAGAATGCGTATCTTTTCTGACGCTTTAAAACATTATGCTTGACTTCATTTATTGAAGCGCTTTAAAAATAAATAAATAAAAACTTCCCAAAATATATATATATTTTTTTTAGCAAAAAAAATCCTTTGTCAGGCGAGACCATTATAGTAAAGGCTATTCATGATAAAAGTGTGCACTTTTGAAATCAACCTTAGGAAAAAAAGTCACTTTCATATAATTTAACGGGCACCCTGAGCGAAATTTGCCCAGTAAAGTTGGTAACGATGGATGGGAGGTAGTTCCGTATCTTAACGTCGAATAAAAAGTGTTAGGTAACCATTTCTGATCATTTAAATTATTTCTCTCGCTTTCTTTTCTTTTGTGCATGGAAGTGTAAAAGTGATTAGATTTGTAAAATATTTACTTTTATAATAATTTCAAAATTTCTCTTGAACGACGCATGAATAAAGTGATGAAGCCCATGACAGTATTAATCTTACATAAGACGAAATAATACACAACGTGTATTAAAGTAGATCTTAAGCAGGGTTTTCAGAAGTGCTTTTTTAACAGTGAATAGCCTATAGTAATAATCATTAAAAATGTTAACCGGGTTTAAATTACCTAAAAAAATTCTAACTTATAAAATGTTCACTGTGCGTGGAATCTATTCAGTGTGAGCTGAGTGAATGTAGGTCACGCATACCTTGGGCCTTAAATTATAGCTTTATCAGTACACGTGTACTGACATCCATATTTGTTTGTATATTTTTACTCCGAGTATCTTAACGACACTGTAACGAACCTCCCTAGTTGTCAAATGGGTATCGTGGTAAGCATTTGTGTCTATTAAGATTTAAAGGTCAAGAAGCGTAGGGAAACATACGGGCGATACTAACACGCACTCCTAGCGCCCCATCACTCCTACGCGCAAGTTGTGCAGTGTTTCGGTCGTAACGCTGTACTATGTAAATCGCACTTTTCTTTTACCGCTTAAGAAAATTGAATAGGCAAACTTTTAAAAATTCGATATTTGACTACTTTCACGATTTTTTTCCTCCATTAATACACTTAATATGATAAAAGTAAAAAATATGGGATATAGACAATAGGTTTTTATCCTTTCCGGCTGGAAGTCGTATTTCCAGAACTTTTATTTACCGAGATACGCACGCATTTAGGCGCAAACAACGATACCACAGAAAACATTTCAGTACACAGGCCTCTTAACAACGAGGCCTTGAAAGTCTGAAGGGGTGAAATGAGGGTGAGAATTGATTAACATCGGAATGCAAATGCGGGGAAACGGGGAAACACGCAAGAAAATCCCGCCGACCAGCGGCATCGTCCGGCACGATTCCCACTTGCGGAAATTTGGAAAAGGGGGGGGGGGAACGACCCGGCCCTAGGATTGAACCCGGTTCGCCTTGGTGGGAGGCGAGCAGGCTAACCTCAGCTTCCGCGACCCCATAAAATAAAAAATAAAAACTATTGAATATTTTAATGTAACTATTTTTTTCAGGTCGGAAATGAAAGTCTACATTTTTTTTGCCAATTTATAAATTTGGTTACTATAAAATAAATGTGGTCGTTGAAAAGTATCAAAGTCACAAAAATCGCTGTAAGATGCCCGCTATTTAAGGTTGAAGTGAAGCAACTACCTAAAGAGCACTGCACCCGACTGTACAATGTGAAGAACTCACAAGAAACGTAGTAAAGACGCCATAAAAATTGTCAGAAAAGTGCGATTTATGCTGTACCTGAAAGAAGTATGTATATATTTCGCAACATTATAAAATATTTTACTCAAATGTACTTTTTAAATGTAAAAGAAATATTCGGTAAAATAGTCTGTATTTGTAACAAACTTTAAGCGCATTTCCATTCTGGGTGCATCAGAATACAGAATTTGCATGAAAATATTCGTCATGAAATATCGTCATAATTTTTACTGTTATCGTGTGTAAGAATATTGTAAAAATAATAAAGGGAATAATTTTTATAATTATTTTTATGTGCGTCCATTTGTCACAAACATTTATCACTGAAACTGACGTAAATAAAGTTAGTTATAAAATTGTCATGATACATTATTACTATGATTTTATTACACATGATCACAGTAAATATTATTACGATCTTTCTTGAAGAATATTTTCCTGTAAATTCTGTTTTCCAAAGCACCCAAAACGGAAATGTCCCTTAATTTTGTTAAAAATGCGGATTCTATCGATCGATTAATTTTTACATTTAAAAATATATTTTAGTAAAATATTTTATAATGTTGCAAAATACATACATTCTTCTTTCATATACAGCATAAATAACAGTTCTCTGACAATTTTTATGGTGGCTGTACTTTTTTTTTACGAGTTCTTCACATTGCACAGCCAGATGCAGTGCTCCATTACAGTTGCTTTACTTCAAACTTAAGGTATTTATTCTTCTGTAAGACAATAATTTTTTTTAACTTAATGACAATACTGTATCTCAACTGAACAGATTACTGTGTTAAAACCCTATAGTCAACACTTAGAATTGCGAGGGAAGCTAGAACACAACACGCGAAATTTGTTTATGCTATTCACCATGGCCGGAGGTGATCTTGATGTAGTATTTAAAATTTCTACTAGGACGAAGAGCGAAATAGCCGTTCTTGTGTTGTGGCATGTGGTATGTTTCTGCCGTGATCGTCACAACACACGCTCGCACTTTGTTTGTGCGGAAGAGCTGGATGGAGATAATAGCAGCGTTGATGAGGCGGAGGGGAGAGGGGGATAAAGAGAGAGAGAGAGCTAGATGAGCGTTGGCGAGGCGCTTGTGTTGATTGATGAGCCGCAGCAATCACACGGGCCGCCATTATCGCGAAATTGATCTCTCGTGTTGCGGTATGATTGTGACCGATTGCTTCGTAACAAGTGTGCAGAATCGGTTTTATAATTAGTTTACATGCGCGGCGAATGGCGTAGCTGGGATTTGGTGAAGCGAGGAGGTTACAAATTACTCTGCCTCGCGAACTTTTTTTTTTTTTTTTTTAGGCCCTCCTTTGAATATATTTTTATTGGTCGCAATTCATATGCGGGGTATTTTAAGTGGTTGGCTTAGAGTATAATATTGTGCTCGTTTGATTTTGACATGCATATTTATAATGTTTCTATAGGAATAAGTAAATTTTCTGTTGCAAAATAAAAGTTCAGTTATATGGTAGAAGCATACAGGACTGTTGAGTTGTACAGTATGGGATGTATGTGAACAAATGATAAAAACCAGAGTACAGTAGAAGAGTGGAAAAGTGAGTGAGTGAGTGAAGAGATTTGGGTGGCTGTTAACATAGAGGTCTTGAGAGCCGATAAGTGTGAAGTGAGGTGATTATGGAGCAGCGCCGGAATGAAAGGGCGGGGGAAACGGTAGATACCCGAGAAAACCTACCGACCAGCGGCATCGTCCGGCACGATTCCCACTTGCGATAAGGGTGGAAAATAAATATTTTGCAATGAAGAATCCTGTATTGGAAGTGTACAGGACGCAGAGGTGGGATAGGCAATAAGTATAATTTTCTGACATACGGTGTATGCACGTGGCTATTTATTTCTACCACTGTACACACGTGACCAGAATGCATTTTATCGATAGTCTGTTGAAAACGTTGTCAATCACTGGCCAAACAGACTATACATCACTGCTGGATGTTGATGTTCGATAATAGCCTTCGCGACATAGATATACGCTGCTTACTGTTTCTTCAGAACGGGGGAGTAGGTAATTGTTTTATAATGTTTTCTGTCCTTGACATTTAGTAATGCAGCATCTTGGTATGCAAACGTGTTTTAATTTTTCTATGCCGAGTTTTTTTTATTGGTTGTCTGACGAATATTCGAGAAATAAATGCTGCACGGCGCGTTTAATTACTAGATTATATCTGGAGGATAAAACCTATTCGTGCATTGGAATTTAATATTTTGTTGCGAGATATATTAAGTTTCAAATTTCACGCTCATATTAGCAAACCTACACTTAGTGAAAGGTTTTGTTGAATCAAGCAATATTTGTTTGGTGCAACCAAATTATTTGTTTGTATAGGGGCAATTAAACATTTTGTTGCTGAAACCAAATTATTTTGTTGTTCTCATTTGGTTGGCCCAAACTGTAAGATTTGTTTGGCCACACGTACATTAAGCAGTTTGGGCTGATATAAAAAAATTGTGCAAGTTCGACCGAGTTTCGAACCTAGATCACCTGCGTCCGAACGCTACGCCTTAGTAATCTCATCTAATGTGACAACTGATGACGCCGGAAAGCTTTTAATTAGATATACTGCAAGTTTTGGGCAACGTGCAAACAAATATTAAAATTGTTTTACAGCTTTACTTGTGAGTTTCTTGTTGCATTATATTATTAATGTGTTTATACGGATGTTAGGCATCAAAAGATGCACTAACAAACACGGTTACTATCCTAATTGTCACAAAAAATGCAAACAAACTCTCGAGCTGTATTTTCGAGCGAAGGCAGTCAAATGAGTGGCCAAACAAATATATACAGTTGATCCAACAAAATATTTAGTTGGCAGTCTAAATTTTTTTGGCCCATCACAGAGCTTTTGGTAGACGAACAAAAGTAATTTTGTTGCTTTTCAAATTTTGTTTGCTCAACAATATATTTAGTTAGGGCAACTAAATATATATTTGGTTCTATACAAATAAATATTTTGTTCGATTTTCTCTCAGTGTAATGCAAGTTCTTTTTTTTTTTTTTAATCTAGAGATGTTCCTGTGAAACTGGCTCGTATCTATTATCAATAATGTGTGCTGAACAATTCTTGTTAACAGAACGCTCTTCAAAACCTGTTCTCCAAGTAGATCTAGTATATATATTTTTTCTCTCGTTACAATTTGCAGAATACGCGCTGTATTCTTTAAGTCGCATCTCCTTCCCTTGCTGCAAAGTGCATGCTGGCTCGACCTTGAAAGAAAACCTGATGTTTCTCGAAGTGAAACGAATGTCAGTGTTGAATGCCCATACCTCGCGAAGTTTTCCGTCCCCGCTCGATTATCATTTAAGAGTATGTTGTTAACCTATCACTACCATTTCCAGTGAATTAATCGTAATGAAATTTTAAGCTTGAAGGTTTAAACTCTTCAGTAATTAGTTCAAACAGTGGAAATAGTTTTGTATACTTTTCTAATTGAAAATGTGTTCTATTTCCTGGTGACTCTTGTATTTGTACATAGGGTTGCTGAATGTACTGCTTTAATCGGAACGTTTGTGTTCTCGTACATTATTTTCAGAGTACTGTGTTTGTTATATAACGCTATGCGTTTAGTTTATTTTTTATTAAAGATTAACAGCAAAACTTAAATTATATAGGTAATAAAGTATTTGCAGACGAAATACCAGTATGGAGGAGGGAACACATGGCTCACTTCCTCCGATATCCATAAGTGTTTTTTAAAGTTTACTTTGAGTTTACATGAAAGCGAGAAGGATACACAATTTCGTTGCTTGTTGGCGCTCGTGTCATATTTAATATTGCTGATTAGGCAGTGGTTTACACATTAAAGTACCTATAATTTTTTTCCCTAAACGTTACCTTATCAGAGACATACCTGTAATTCTAACCCGTTATTTTTTATACTTGCTATATAACGAACTCTTCCATGGAGGTTGGCAGCTGATAATTGTAGGTTAACATAAGTAAGGGAACAACATGTGCATTGATTTGTATTGCATTATGTGTCGTTTAGTGATTGCAGTCACATTGCAGATCACGTATTAGCAGTAACGATATGTATTATATAAACATGTTGTTCTCGGTTAATTTATCACTTTATCAAAACACCACTTAGGATATATTTTTCTTGTTATGTATCCATACACCATGCGTAAAATTAGCATTGCTGTGGACCTGATCACATTATTCATGCGTTATTCGCATCAACCTGTGATATTTCCATTAAACTACATTTGTCGATAATATGCCAATTTATGCTTTTGTGTGTATACAACAAGAAGTACTGACATCATTATCCATAAATTTAACCACTTAACACATTATCCCGCGTATACTCGTTTACGAATGACGTGTTGCAAAATAGGGGAAATCATGGTCGGTGCGGTACAAGACTAGAAGCCAGCACCAATACGCACAGCGCCTTTCTTCTGGCCGATGCTATTGGCTGCTGCTACCACACCGAGATTTTATTATTGGTTCCTACTAGTGCCACAAACCATAATAAATTATTTTCATAGTTCCATCATGTAAGTTATTACAAGGAATTCATAAGTACTTCTCCGACCAAAAATATACTCTTTTGCAACACCTACAGTAGAAAATTAATGAGTAAGTTAAGGGGTTAAACATTTCTTTTGGAATACGTCAAGTCGTAGAACTATTTTTACTGTCTAATTCGTTGCCTGCATCCCATTGTGTATTGTAGCATATATGTAGTTATATGGAATTTTTTATTTCACAAGTACAGCATATTTTATAGGGGATGTTTCGTTAGTGCACTGACAAACTTCGCCTTTGTATTCGTCACAAAAAATAAGGCAAAAACGTATATACGACCCATGGTTTAAAATGCTTTCTAAGGGCAATGCACGCGCATGATGGAACTTGAAGTTAACAGGGCGAGGAATTAATAAAAATAAAAATTGCACACACACGTGCAATTATATGCAAGATTGTGTGCATAGCAGAAATAAACACTTAACCCCGTTCCTCACCCACCACAATTTCCAATTATTATGGTCACCTGTTTTTCGCGTAAAGATTTGCTCGGAGGCTAGACTTCAATATCCCGTGTGCACACTTGCAGCCTTTCTTTGGCTCCTGGCCGCCTGTCTTCGTGTGAAAACCGACCGCTATCTGAGCGAGCCAATCAGAATTAAGTTTCTCCGATAATGGCAGTCCGTGATTCGCGGGCAGGCAGATAAGACGCGTAACTATTCGAATGATCCAATCACGAAAATGGTTGCGAACTAAAGTATTTTGGAACACATCTTGTCCTGAAATCTTTTCGCAAAAAAACAGGCGCCCCTGCCAATGACTGGATCCTCCTCAAGCCGGTTCCACAACAGTGCAATGCGATGCGTTTGGCTCCGACGAGCTATACTTGCTGTTTCGCAATTAAGAGACGATCTGTCGGCGACGGACGCCGTCTGAGGCGGCGCTGCCATCTAGTTTAAGGGTTGAAATTGCATCTTCAGATCTCACGAATGTAACAAAAGACACGCATAAAAAGTTTAAGCTGTAGGTTTTAAGTCGTAGACTGGGAGTAGAACTATAGCAGGGCTTCAGAAAAGGCTGACGTAACCGTAAACGGATTATAGTCTGAGCTACGAGTATTTCGCGGATTGATTTGGCAGCAAGCTAGATTTCAACATACCTGTATACACCATGGAGCTAATAGATGATGGAGTGGCAACATCCGATCTTCTCCACGTTTGTCAAGTGAAGCCGATTCCTTGTCCGACTTCTTTCACCTGCGCATGCGCAGACCGATTGTTTACGTCAGCCGCCATATTATGAGTGGCAAAAGCCCTGTCCTTGTCTTTCATTATCGGTTTAACTTTCGCGTCTCGGCTTCCACTCCATAGAATAATACCTCCATGGTATACACTCGAGACACTGCCGTTTGCTTATTGGTTGCTGAGAGCAAGAGAGGCCTTTGTGCAGGACTGTTCAACGCCCACTCACGCTACTGTTCCCAGCTTTTTACTGGCTCGCAGTTAAAAAGGGGCGTGTCTAAATAACTGTGTGGGAGGAAAGAACAAGTGTTTTGAAATCTACCCTGCCACCGAACGAAATCGCGAAATACTCGTGGCTCTAACTACAGTAGACAGCGAAAGTTCTCCCCCTCCCCTCCCCACCCCGCAGCGCATTTGTAATAAGTGTAGTTGGAAGCTTGTTGCGTTGATTGTGGTTTCAGCGGCGGCGATTGTAAGGCGGGCACGCTGTCCGACTCGGCGTGCCTGCCCGACGATGCCTCCCCCAGGCGTCTCGCCCACGCGCCGACGTCCCAGCAGCAGCAGCTGACGCCGGCGAGGGACGTCGACCAGATGAGCGTGTCTTCGACGGCGTCCAGCACCAGCCGGGCCGACACCGCCTCCGCCCCTGGCTTCTACATGCCCATGTCGGCCGCGCACAGCCCCGGCTCCAACACCAAGGTTTCGGTGAGCCGCCCCCTCGACACCTTCTCTCAGGGGCGTATCCAGACAGGGGTGGCTGGCTGATGAGTATTCGTATTGTCACTATAGGCTGTTCACGGTAAAGTGAGCACTTTTTAAGGCCCTCCCAACAGGCTTTAGCCTCTAATAAATACATATTATTGCAGCATCCGGCATTAAATTTTGAGGGTGGTGAAATGTATACACTGTGTTTATTCGTCACATTGCAATGTTTATATTAAAAAGCAGCAGGAGGATGGAAATAGGAGGAAAAGAAAATTTTAGAAAGGTCATAAATAGTGCTCACTTTACCGTGAACAGCCTATAGTAGTCCATCGTTCACAAGCCACAGTGGAAGGATAGAAAATGAAAGGAGGATAGAAACTATGTATGTAATATGAGTAGTAACAAATATAATTATTAACATTTCGGGGGGGGGGGGCTGCAGCCACCTAACCCCTCCCCCCCCCCTGGTTATGCCCCTGCCTTCTCTTAACACTTTTAGCGTACTGAACCGGGTTCGAGTACCCCGTGCGTGGTCGCTCCCGGATTTTATCGCATGTGGAAATCGTGCCGGACGAAGCCGCTCGTCGGCGGGTTTTCTCGGAGATATCCCGTTTCCCCCGCCCCTTCATTACGGCCCTGCGCCATACTCGCCTCGCTTCATTCTCATCGGCTCTCAAGACCTCGCTGTTAAGGTTGAAGTTAAGCTGCTGCCAATGGAGCACTGCACCCGACTATGCAACGTGAAGAACTCGTAAAAAATTATTGCAGACACCATAAATTTTGTCAGAAAAGTGTGATTTATCCTGTGTATGAAAGAATAATGTATGTATTTTGCAAAATTATAAAATATTTTACTAAAATATAATTTTTAAATGTAAAAAATTAATCGATCGATAGAGTCCGCATTTTTTTTAACAAAAATTAAGCATTTTACCATTCTGGATGCGTCAGAAAACATAATTTTCAAGAAAGTCTTCGTCGTGGAATATCGTCATAATGTTTACTATGATTGTGTGTAAGAAAATTGTAACAATAATGTAGGAAATAATTTTTAAAACTCAGTTTATGTACGCCCATTTGTCACAAACATTTATGGCTAAAACTGACGTAAATAAAATTAATTATAAATTTGATATGATACATTACTACTATGAATTTATTACACATGAACACAGCAAATGCTATGACGATCTTTTTTAAAAAGAAGATTTTAATGTAAATTCTGCTTTCCGAAGCATCCAAAACGGAAATATGCTTAAATTTTGTTAAAAATGCGGACATTATCGATCGATTAATTTTTTACATTTTAAAACAAGATTCGTTTGGTGATAACCTGCGTCTGAGCGCTACGCCTTAGTAAACTCAGCTAATGCGACAACTGATAACGTCGGAAATCTTATCATTAGATATACTACAATAAACATTTAGGAACGTGTGGAAACAAATATTTCAAGTTTTACAGCTTTACTTGTCAATTTCTTGTTGCATTGTTTTATTAATGTGTTAAGCATCAATATAAGCACTAATAAACACAAAAATAATACAAACAAACTCACGAGCTGTATTTTCAAACGAAGGCAGTCAAATGAGTGGCCAAACAAATATATACAGCTAATTCAACAAAATATTTAGTTAACAGCCTAATTGCTTTTCAAGATTCAATGTGGTATAAAATTCACTAGCTTCATACTTTAATTCACACCATCTATTTATACTGCAGAGGTGTCAACGGATTCTCTGAAGTTTCTATGATTTACCTGGCCTAGCTACAGAATTACGGATGTTACTAAAATAATACTGATTTTTACATTATCAGTTTTAAAAAAATTGTTTTCATGCACCTGTGTTTTGTAAAGTATACTTGCGATAGCAAGTGTTGAAATCAAGATTGTTGGTAGTACACAAAATTGGAAATAATAATCTAATTTCTCTTATTTGCGTGAAATAAATAAATTATTGGAAAAATTTATAAAGAAATGTAATATTTAACCGTGTTTAGTAGTGAAATAGTCTTTGGTTTGAGAAATCAACTGCAGTAGTTCTGCACCAAAAGTCTTTTAAAATGTGACTTTTTATAACATGTTATATATTTTGTTAGACGAACAAAAGTAACTTTGTCGCTTTTCAAAGTTTGTTTGCTCGACAATGTATTTTGTTAGGGCCCTATATGGCCCTATACAAGCAAATGTTTTGTTTGGTTTTCTCTCGGTGTAGTTTGTCTTAATTTTCAGTAAATGTACAACGCATTCAAGTGAACATGTAAATAATTCGTACTCCACAAATTTTTTTTATTTGCTGTTCACGGTAAAATGAGCACTTTTGAAAGCCTTGCTTAAGATATGCTTGCATGCACGTTGTGTATTCTTCTGTCTTATGTAAAATTAACATTGCTATGGCCCTCGTCACTCTATTCAGTCGTCGGGCGCGTAAAACTGAAACTTTTAGGAAAGTAAAAATTATACAAATCTGCTCATTATGACACTTCGATGCATTAAAAAAAACAGAGAGCGAAATAAATAATTTAATTTATTGCAAATGGTTACCTAATACTTTTTATTCGACGTTAAAATGTGGAACTATTTTCCATCTATCGTTACTGGCTTTACTGGGCAAATATCACTCGGTGCGCCCATTAATATATGTGCGTTTAGGGGCAGTCACTTTTTCTAAGGTTCATTTCAAAAGTTTCACTTTTTCGTGAACAGCCTTTAGTTGTGTGAATTATAACATATGCGTTTTAAAATATTAAATTTTTAAGTTTGTGAACTGGCAATAATACATCTTTGCATGCTGACGTTGGCTCTATACATACTAAAAAAAAAAAGTATTTGCTAGTTTGTAAAGGCAATGTGAAGTCAATAGCGAGTATCGCTAGACATATCGATGGGCTGAATAAAATGTTGACTCTGCTTGCTTGGTCTTTGCAATGCAATTTAATTCGACTTCACTGACAGCGTATTTGTTCTGTCACCGGTGTTAAAATATGTTATTGGAAGGTTTTGGTCGTGGAAATAGGTCAGGAAAAATGGTAAGATTCTGCCTGGGAAACAAAGGAAAAGTCAGGGAATTCAATAATGGAATTTCATTGGACACCTGTAATATAGACCCGCTAGTTTCGCAGGAATTCACCCCGAATATTAATATTGCTAGTTCCGCTAATAAAAATTTCGTCATCGTTGTTGCATTTTGTACCCTGCAGAGATCATAATCCACGGACAAAATGTATTATTTTTTCATTCCTGCTCATCTGCAGTATATTCATGTTTTAATGATTTAATCACTGATGATCCGGTTAAAAAAAAGCAATTTCTTCTTCCTTCGCGTCCATGTTGTGTGTTGCAGTTATACCCGAAAGCCGTAATGATGTTCCCGGCTACAAAATAATAAGTTATTAATATAATTTATGAGTATAATAACGTAATCAATAATAATCCACCGTTTCTTCTTAAATATAATGCGAACTATCTGAAGGTGCAGCATATTCAGATAATTTTGCCTGCCCCCTGTGATGAAATCTGAGGTCTTCGCATTTTCACCTGGTTCTGAAACACTGGACATCTTGCGTCTTATTCCATTCTGCTTTACTTAGACCAAGTCTCTCCCGCCATTTTAGAGTATTTTATTTCATGCTTATTTCAGTTTCTTAGAAGAAAAAGTTGTTTATTACATGATACAACTTGGCTACTTACCGTGTAGTATAGACAAACGCCTGAAATATTTACATATGATAACACAATTAGCATAAATAGCTATAAAATATCATTACTTTCGCACAGTGTTGAAGTTATCGAGTAACCCAGTTAAACTTAGGTGAAACTTAGGTATAGGCTATTCGCGGTAAAGTGAGCACTTTTTAAGACCCTGCTAAATTTTTCGTTTGAGCCAATCTTACCTTTCTGCCACTTTTTAATATAAACATTACCATCTGACTAATAAACACAGTGTGCACATTCCTCCACTCTCAGAAGTTAACATCCGAGACTGCAATAAACCATATTTATTAGTGGTTAACGCTTGATGGAAGGGCCTTAAAAAGTGCTCACTTTGCCGTAAATAGCATTTAACATCTAAAACAAATGACCTGAACGCCAGGCACTGCAGCCAGTGCATTTAACTGTCGAAGCCTTTTACCCATTTCCAGAATTTACCAAGATCATAATACTGTTGCTGTATGTTTAGGAAAACTCTAAATGGTCCGAAATGAGCTGTGTAGAATAATACAATTTAGTTTCATATTCCTTCTATCAATTTATTAATAGGACTACTAAGACATAGAGGATGGATGTGGATTATGGCTCTTCCGCACGCTTTCTCTGTCATTCCGGATCGACGGCGGTCATCTCAGATTCGAGTAGTTAATGCTCTGTCATTCCGATTGGATTCCGAGCGGAAATATTCTGAGTGAAGAGATTCGGGCTGCTCTTAACAGTGGTTTCTTGAGAGCCGATGAGGGTGATTCAGGTGAGTATGGAGCGGCGCCGGAATGAAAGGGCTAAGAAACGGGAGATCCCCGAGAAAACCCGCTGACCAATGACATCGTCCGGCACTATTCCCACATGTGAAAATCCGGTGACCCGGCCGGAGACTGAACCCAGATCGCCTTGGTGGGAGGCGAGCAGGCTAACCGCTAAGCCACCGCGGCCCCTCCGGAAATATTGAATTTGGAAATTACGATGTGCTTGTTTCGAGTGTTGGCCGGGTAGAGTAATATGCAGTCGGCCATCTTTGCTTACGATGTTGTCTTCGAGATGGCGCTAGTGTCGGCAGCCATATTTTATTTAATTGATGCTTACTCGAGTGCACTGCAGTAGGCGATTATGTTTTATTTTGTTGGTTGTCTGGAGACGGTAGTGGTTTTTTCCTGAAAGTGGTTAAATTAAATATGAAATGCTTCTGTCGGCATATTTATTTTAATGCATATTTATAGAGGCGAATGATTCCAGCGTTGCAATCATTGGATTAGAAAATATGTGTGCCTTACCCACTCAGCTACTGAAGCAAACTCGCAAGTGTAGTACAAACATAATATTTTCATCGATGTTTGGTATCACATTGTAGGTTTGAAAGTCGATCAAATCTATGCACCATTCTCCCGCCATATTGAGTGGAGGGATGTATACCACACGCAGGTAAACTGCGCAGATATTACGAACATAGCGTTATAACTTCTGATTATTCATGCATTCTCGGCCATCATATTGGATATCATGGGCTTAGATATGCATTAAGTTCCTTTTTAGAAGTACACAGGCTTAAGGGCTGTTCTCAATAAAGTGAGCACTTCAGAAATGAACCTTAGAAAAACGCCACGTCCCCTGCATGCATATATTTTAATGGGCGCACTGAGTGACATTCGCACAGTAAAGTTGGTAACGATGGATGGAAAATAGTTCCATATCTTAAAGTCGAATAAAATGTGCCAGGTAACCAACCATTTGTGATAACTACAAATTATTTATTTGGCTTTCTGCTTTTTTAATGCATCGAAATGTAAAAATGAGCAGATATATAAAGTATTTACTTTATTAATAATTTCACGATTTCATTTGACTGACGCATGAATAAAGTGATGAGGTCCATGGCTATGTTAATTCTATATAAGGCGGAGGAATACACGACGTGTACACAATTAGATCTTAAGCAGGGCTTTCAAAAGTGCTCATTTTACCGTGAACAGCCCATATGCGAGGTTCTGCATTTTCCCAATTGTCACTTCAAGATGTAATCTATCAGGACGTCCGAATCTGCGAATTATTAGGTACTTCTCGACCACTGTATTGGAGTCTATATGAATAGGTAAATATTTGAAGTACTTTATTTTCAAACTTTTCTTTTCAAGACTTATTCGATGATATCAGAACCTCCTAGTTACTCATGCTATGGCCCATACTTCGATAGCTCAACGACCAGATTTAATTCTATAGGCACGGTAATCGATATTTTTTAACGTAAGTACGGCAAATAAATGTGACCAAACCAAATCTGAATACAGAGTAGCAGCCATTCTGTCTCAAGTCCTATTACGAGCATGCTATATGACGTGGCTGTACATCAATCAGCGACTATTCGTGTTACGGTCATGAAATTCGGTACGCAGACCAGTGCAAGCCTGATCATCTTAACGTATTGTTGTGATAGTAATTTAGATTCTATTAATTACGTTGCCGAATTGAGGAGTTCATTGAAATTGTAACATTGCAAATTTCGAATATACGATTTGTTTTTTATTGAAAGAAGGAATGACGTTTTCAAAATTGGTTTGTTCGAGCAATGGTTGCCGAAGTTTTAGCTCAGTCAAAGCAAAATATATTTCTGTCAGGATCACAGGTGACGAGATTCGTCAACGCAAGAAAATCCACCAATTGAAGTGCTGAATCTTCATAGGGTAGTCCACTCACGCTTAAACAGCTCCTTGTCTTGCTGCGCAAGTATCGAACTTTCAGCCCACCAAGAATTACGTGCGTGCGACCAGAACCACGCTAACATTGTATTTTACATATCTAAATTCGACCGACAAACATCGGCTGAAATTGATAACATATATACGACCTATGGTCTAAATAGACTCCTGAGGTTGGTACACGTCTTTGAAGCTGGACCTGACGCACCAGATTATTGCAGATATCGGAGAAAATATACAACATGGAACACTGCATTTCTGGATAATGTGCAAGTGTAAACTGTTCTACGTCAATAAACCTGTCGCTGGCAGCAAATTAATTCATGGAAATAATAATATTTACCACTATTTTTGCGTGCCATTCGACATGACACGGTAGCATATGTGGGATCTTATTAATGGAAATATTAATCCACATGTTCCAATTGATGAAAAAGGTTGCCTTTTGTAAATACCCTAACCCCCACCATTTTCGAGTAATTCGAGTTTGAAACTTCAAAATAATTATGTTCAGAGCCTGGCAGGCGTGCAACATTCTGAAACACCCAATAGCGAATGGTTGCGAATATGAAAGGGGCAAAATATCAGAGAAAGGACTGAAACGTTCATACATATGAAGTAACAGATTTACAGTCCAGCAGTGCCCTAGGAGCCACAAAGCCAGGTTGATGGGGCATAATTAACGTGTTAAGTTTGTTGCAGGACATATGCAAAAGTGAAGCTGAGAGAAAAGGTACTCCGGGCCCCAAGAGGGATTGCAGAGGTTGGATCTCGTGGTCGTGACACTGAATGAGGTCAAGGCAATCGTGATCGATGCCCAGGTCGTCCAGTTTAAGAGAATGGAGTGGTATATTTCCCAGAAAAAGAAGTATTATGCTGAAAGTCGCGATCTTTCGCTGTTACCAATTGAGGAAATTGGTGTGCAGGGGTGAAGCATTCTTCGTTGATGTCAGCTGAGAAGGCCTCTGGCATGTTCCCTCCATGAAGGAGCTCCAGCCTCTGCTGAACGATTGAGATTTTGTCCAATCAGTACCAACAAGAGTCCTTTTTGCGTCTCTTTTGTGCCGACAGAAAAGCATCTACTCGACATGTCGCACTCGAATATGTTGACAGTCTGCATAAATGTTTTTTTAATTATGTGTTTTTGAGTGTGGTGTGATTTTTTATCTAGTGAGGTAATCACCTACCTCGGAGTTTTTATTTGTGTGGCACTATATTTATTTTGCAACCCATCATTGTTTTTGTAGGGTGTGTCTTTTGCCAGTTTCAGAAAGGTGACATTTTTCTGGGGTGGCAGACTATGCTCGTTTGTCGTTGAAATATTTGAGTTAGTTGCTGGGTTTGGCCTCCCTGATAACATTGCGCCCACAACTAGCTAGGGTGGATTATGCTCCATAGGCCCCCGCACAGTGTTTAGGTTGGAAATGCTGTTAATTGATTTTATTGTGTTCGAAATTTTATACTATATCATCTGGGTTTGGTTGAGGCGATATTGTTTTATGTTCTCTTTTGTTGGTATATAATAATCTTCTCCGAAGGAGCTAACATAATTAACAGGAGCTTAATTATCTTATTGATAAACAAAATAGTGTGATCTGTGTTGCTACATGTCAGAACACTGCGACAGGAACAAATTGCAGTTCTCGAAATGTCGTGTGACTGACCACTCTTTCTCTTCGCGTGGTCTTTCAGTCATTGCTGTATTTCTCATTTGTCAATATGCTGTCTATTTTTGCTTGTGTTGTCCAGTATCATTTTGGTTTTACACATGTTCAACGACCAGGTATTATCGTATTACTTCTGTGTTATGTAACATCAAGAGTTAGAGAAAGCATTTAAGCATGTGTAAATAAAATCTAAAATAAATATAATGTTTCCAGTATACCATCCTGCTTCCCAAAGTTGTCGTTAAGACCCACTTACGGACTCTAAGTAGCTGACCTGGTCAGTAGCTGGTCCATGCTAATTGGTCATTGGGTCTCAGCTACTGATCTGGTCAATTTACTGTCTTTGAGCATTCACACAGATCAAGGAACTGACTTACCCGGTGCACCAGTTCACTACCCATTACATTCCCATTTTGGATCAGCTACTGGAATTGAGTAAATGTCTTTTGCTCTTCTATATGTCTCCACACCTTTATTCCCTCCTCATCAAGACTGTCGCTTCCCTTTATCACCTTCACACCTTTCTCTTACTCTCAGTCCTGACCTATCAGTCCCTCGCTTCCCTAAATATCTCTCCCCTCAGTACCCCTCAATCCTCTATACCCTGCACTCCTCTGTCCTCCACGCCCCTTTTTATCCCTCACTCTAACCCCTATCCTAACTCCCCAATACCCCAGCACCCCTCTAAACATCATTCCCCTATAAACCCCACCCACACACTACACTCTATACACCCCTCTCCTCTTCCATGCCACGTCTCCGTTTCCATGCCACGTCGCCCCTTTGTCACGTCGCCCCTTCCATGCCCCGTCACCCTCTTAATATGCCATCTTCCCCTTATCCCATATACCTCTGTATGCGTTGTGTGTGTATCTCTTACTATCTCTCTTTACTTGTGCTGTCTGTCTCATCTTACCTCTCCTTCTATCATTTCCCATCTATTCCTTCTATTCTCTACCTCTCCACTCTATCCTCGCCTTACTTATTCTCATCCATGCCCCCTCCATCTACCCTGATATATCCTATTCACCTGACCCTCTCTATTCCCCTCTTCATCACATTCTCTGCTGCATGCCCTCTTTAAAATTCCCGTATTATATTATACTATCTCCCTCTCCTATCACCACGTCCTATTAGAATGTCCCCCTCTCCCTAATTACCCTATCCAACCTACTCATCACCATACGTAATTTTCTCCTCTGTCTCTCCCACCTATCACCCTCTCTCCATGTCGCCCTTTTCCCCTTTCCGCTCATGTATCGTATTTCCCTTTCTCCCCTTCTCTGTATCTCTCCCCTCCCATTTCCACCTCCTTTTCGTATATTACCACTTCTCTTTGACCTCTCTTCACACTCTTCCTCTTCTTGCCCTCTCCCCTTCATCACTCTTTTTCTCTTTCTATTCCACTTCCAATCTGATTTCTCCCCCATTTCTCACATTCCCTCAACCCCTCTCGCTATTCTCGCTCTCTTAGCTTCTCTTGCTCCTTAAGCTTTCCTCATTCTCTCAGCCTCTTTCACTCTCTAAGCTTTTCACGCCATCTAAGCCCCTCTCGTGCCCTAAGCCTTTCTAGTTCTCTTAGCCTCTCTCTTGCTCTAAGCCTTTCTCGCTCTCTGAACCTCTCTTGCTCTCTCAGTCTCTCTCTCTCGTTATGTATTTCTTCTCGGATGGTAAATGTTCATGAGCATTCCACATGGAAGACAACTAAATTTCTGTAGCTTGTCTAATCTTTTAAGTTAGTACCGTTGCCGCCAGTTAGCCTGCATTTGGCGGATAATGACTTAAGGCACGCTTGTACAGACAACAATTTTACTTTACTGGTAGTACATCCTATGTTAGTATTTAGTGCCTCGTCGGATGAAATAACCCTTCTTCAGGTTTGTGCACAATAAGTATTAGCTTCCCATAGTTCTCATTGTGTAATTACATATTTATCAAAAAATTGCAGCTATTAGAGAGTGCATGGATTCATTTGTGAGTAGGTGCCTGCAAAATTCGCGTCGTGAATTGGCGCTTACTAGACTCCCAATTTTTGTACATACATTTACTTCCCCCATTGGGCAAGAGTTGATGTGGCATGCCCTCGAAGAAATGTTGAACCAGTAATAGAAGTCAAACGGTGGATTGGTCAATCTGCTGTGACGAGATCAGTCAGGTAAATCGTGGTTTTTGCTGAAATATGTATAAACTAGAGAAGGTTCGGCTGTCACGGAGTGGCAATGCGAATTTTGCAGGTCTGTATGCACAGGCTGTTTCACCTGGTCTCGGCTTCCGATGTTTGCTCATGAATATCAAATTATTGGTCATAATTACGTGGGTGTGAGCGTGCGTCTGGGCTATTTGGCCGTTAAATGCCAATCGTTTGGAGAGTGGCAAGGTTTGGACTGTTTTTAACAACTAGGTTTTCAGAGCCGTTGAGGGTTAAGCGAGGTGAGTATGAGGCTGCGTCTGAATGTAAGGGCGAGTGAAACGGCAGATTCCCGAGAAAACCCACCGGTCAGCGGCTTCGTCCGGCATGATTTCCACGCGCGAAAATCCCGGAGTGACCCCGCCTCGGTGGGAGGTGAACGCTCTAGCCTCAACACCCCCGCGGCCCCTTCCAGTCGTTTGGACGTGTGTTTTTGTCCCTGGTGTTGTAATGCACCTGATAGTAGTACCTCCGTGTTGGTTCGGGTACAGTATGAGTCGGTATGTATTGGAAGATTGGAGTATGAAACCTCCCGCGCAGTCTTCCATTCAATGAGCGAACATTGGAAGCCGAGAGTGGATGAAACATTTTGTATAAGTTTTACGCGTCGCTGAGCGCGGCACTAGGTGAACAGAGAAGGGTGATGGTGGTTTCCCCGTGTTGTTGCAGCCGACGCCGCCCAAGAAGCCGCCTCGCCGCAACCTGTCGGTGTCGCCGACGCACATGCAGCCCTCCATGACGATGTCGGCGGACGGGGGTGGAGGCAGCGGCGCCTACGAGTACCTGTTCCTGGCCCGGAGCGGCGTCCGTAGCCAGTGCGAGCTGGGCGAGGCGGCGGCGTCGCGGCGCGAGGCGCTCACGCGGCAGGGCCGCAGCGTCGACCAGTACGTGGAGATGAAGATGCGGCACAGCGTGACGGCGTCGTCGGCGGCGGCGCCGCAGCCCATCGCCATCACCTCGATGTACGAGAACGTCCTCGTGCGCGCGCAGAACCCGCGCCGCAAGCTGCGCCGACACTGCACCAACGACCGCGCCTACGAGAACTTCGAGCCGCGCCTGGTGGGCGAGGGGGCGGCTGCCGACGACGCCTCCACCTTCGTGTCGAGCGCCTACATCACGCTCAAGTCGTCGCAGGAGAGCCTGCTGGACGAGGGCGGCGGCCGGAGGACGGTGGCGGCGGCGGCGGTGCCCACCAGCCCCACGCACTACCAGCAGCCGCCGACGCCAGACCACCCGCCGCCGTCGGCACTGCAGGCGGAGAAGAGCATCCACGACCGCATCCGGCCGCTCAGCCAGGTTAGTCTGCACGTCGTGCCGTTCGAGCACAGTATCTGAGCCGCCACAGCGCACCTTCTCATGCCCTCGTCGTGGAGTGAAGCCCGGCACTCGCTACCCACGTCTGTGCGATTACATACTTAAAACTTGCACGAGCAGCTCTGCGACCGTGTGATAGGCTGTTTACGATAAAGTGAGCACTTTTGAAATCAACCTCAGGAAAAAGTCACTAGCCCTGCCTGCATATATTTTAACGGGCTCACTTAGTGACATGCGTCCAGTAAATTTGGTAATATCGAATAAAAATTATTAGGTAACCATTTGTGATAGCTAAAATTATTTCTTTCGCGTTCTGTTTTTTTATTGCACTGAAGTGTAAAAATGAGCATATTTGTAAAATAATTATTTTTGTAATAATTTAACAGTTTCACTTTACCGACGCATGCATAAAGTGAAGAGGCCCACGGCAATGTTAATTTTACATAAGACGGAAGAATACACGATGTACATTCAAGTTGATCTTAAGCAGGGCTTTAAGAAGTGCTCATTTTACCGTGAACCGCCTATAGTTGAGCACATTTGGGAGTTCTGCTTAAATCTTATTTTATAGTCTATTCGCGTTTCTTCATACTTTAGAATCAAATCTTTAAAAAAATCGCCCCATGTATAATGTGTTTCGTTGGTTCGTAAATATGTCATGTGAAATTGAACTTTTACTGATACTTTATGTATAAATGATAACATTTAATTTAATCTAACGCTATGCGTTGGTAAAGTGTAGTAATATATAGTTCTCATTCAAAATATTATTACACTGAATGAGTACGAATGCACCGCGTCGTCCCTTTGGTGTCAGTTTCTAGACTTGAGTAAGTTTTGTTTACACGAGTCGGAGAAATACCCTGAAAGTAGTACTTCAGCAGGGCTTCGGGGAATTAGGAATTCACCGCCCATCGTGTGTAAAATCAGCATTGTCACGACACTGATAACTTAATCCGTGAGTCATCCAAATAAAACTGGAATTGTTAGGTATTTCAATTTATTGCTAATATGCAAAGTTATACTCCGAAGTGTATAAAACAAGAATATGCGGGAAACTGGGACTAGTTGGCTACAGGATTAAGTTGGCACAGTGCATGCAACTCGAAAAGTTAATGTGACATAGCAGCTTGTACTGGGCTGCTGTTGCATATTGTCTCGGTGCCTAGACCTGAAGAATTTCATCCGCCAGTCTTTGTGCACAAGTAAGTCCTTCTTGTTTTCCCCACTGTGTAAAAATGGCTTCCTTGTAATTATTTTCGTGGATGTTACATTCGTAAAAAATTTTTTTTTTCCCTTACGAAAACATAGCATGTTATCTTTAACGAGCAATAGTTAAAAAAAACTGGAGCAGGTCTCCAGATATTCTACGCATACGCGCACCCGTACAGTTCAGCAGTGTCCTTAGGACCACATAGAAGATCTACGTACATGGCTCGCACACTTTTCCTTCGGCATTTGAACCTTCCAACCTTCTGAAGAAATTCGTATAATTGCCTGCATCCTCTGGGTGGTCAACTATCCAGGATAACAATGACTGTTTGTGACATGTCTGAAGTTGTAACTGTTAGTTTTCCTAATTCATTTATCTACAAGAAATATTTCAACCCCGGTGTCTTTCAGAAAACAGATTTTCCGTGTGGTTATAAAACCGACAGACTCGGTGACCGACAACAGTCAAGTTGTAAGTGGAGAAATGTTTTCAACAGATAACATTGTAAGTGGAAATGAAACAGTCGTAATAGAAGAAATCCCATCACAAGAGATTATCGTAAGTGATATTAGTGGAGAGATTTGGGTGGCTCGTAACATCGAGGGCTTGAGAGCTACCTGTAATTGATAGGTGTAATATAAGCCTAGAAGAGGTGATATTCTTCCTCCAAGGCTGGACCAAGGAAAAATTGTCGTGTAAACAACGCGAAGAGGAGTTTTGAAGTATGGGTCAATACACCATTAAGAGCTGAATTAGCAGGAAAGGAAAAAGGAATCACTGTGAATAAAGGAGAGAAGAGATTTGGACGGCTCTTAACATTGAGATCCTGAGAGCCGATGTATGGAGCAGCGCCGGAATGGAAGGGCGCGGGAAACCCCCGAGAAAACCCGCCGACCAACGGCATCGTCCGGCACGATTCCCACATGCGAAAATCCGGTGTGACCCGGCCAGGGGGATTGAACCCGGATCGTCTTGGTGGGAGGCGAGCAGGTTAACCGCTCAAAAAATGTGAATCTATATAACTAATATACTGTTTGTTAAATTGTAGTAGTCATGATAGAATTGAACACCCTGGATGGCTGTACTGCTAAGAATGGTTAGTAAAATAAATTAAAAGAAAAAGGCTAACTGCTTAGCCACCGTGGCCCTTATGAATAAAGGAGCTCGGAAATACACCGCCTGGCAATAGAAATATCCACACAGCAGGATGCATCGGATGGTACAGAAACTTGATCACAGAAACACAGCAGCAGGACGATCACGTTTGGATGTATGGTACGCCGTCCGGTCATCTTCAGTAGTGCGTCGCACTCTCTCACACTGAGATACATGCAGCAACACGCTCACACTGAGACACATGCAGCAACACGCTCACACTGAGACACATGCAGCAACACGGTCCGCAATGAAGTCCAGCAACGCCGGTGGTTGTCCGGAAGCAGATGGACCCACAGTAGTTGGACGGTGTGTACAGGATGGCTAGCATCAGGGAAAACCTGGAAAAGTCAGGGAATTTTACATTTCTGGAAAAGTCAGGGAACTGTCAGGGACATCTGTGTGAAGCAAGGAGATTTACATAAAATAGTTTAGAACGTATTTAATAAGAAAATTAATATAAGATTCTTGCACTTCTACCACATGCCATCTTACGAATTTTTAATGTGGCTTAGTTTATTCCAACTTCACAGGAATATTTATGAGCCTGGGGACAATTTTGTTTTCGTATCTTCAATTGTAACTTTTATTACACATATTTTATTGGGCTGATTTTTTTTATTTTACCAAAACAATCACTGTCACTTTTGGTAGTTCTCCTAGAATTGATACTTTGTATTGCCTTTTGGTTTTACTATTGTGACTTTTCGGGTTCAAAGAATACTAGTATTTAAACTTTATGTCACCTTTTACCATTTTCCATCTTTCTACCTATATTTTTTTTTATCAATATTTGTTTTTTTTTCGTAGAAAAGCATTAATTAATTAATGATATGTTATTGTTAATTGTTACCGACAAAAAATTGTGAAATTTATTTTAGGAAAAACATAAAAATATTTGCATTATTTGCTGCATAAGTTGATCAGGGAAAGTTAACAGGATACCTGGAAAAGTCAGGGAAATGTCAGTGAATTAGCTATAAGGATACTGCTAGCCACCCTGGTGTAGCACGACTGCAGATGGTGTTTCAAATGGTCCCACACGTGCTGGATTGGGAACATGTCAGGGGAGTGGGCCGGCTATGGCAGTGTTAGGAAATGACGTAGACAGTCCTGGGCGACCGGCGCCATGTGCGGTCGGGCGTTATCCTGCTTGACTGTCGTATCTTGAACCATGGCCAGAAATGGCAGCAGAAGGGGGCATCATAATGCCGGAATCACATAGCCTTGACCAACACACCACGACACAACTAAAAACACAACCACGACACATTTCAATGTGACTACTTGAATTTACACCACGACCGACACCACACTCTCGACATTTAACCTAACTATTTAGAAGGCGCTTATAGGCTACGTTAGTCTCAAAGGTAGGGAACAAGAGGGAAACTTGTAGTACATAATGGTTACAAATTGGTATCGCTAATTCTTATAAAGGCAAAGTTATTATTTTTAAGAGTTTGATACAGTAATTTTCAATTTATTTTTCTTTTAAGCTGCGTGTTTGCCATTGTAGGGAAAGCTTGCAATACAATTCCATTCTGCAAGGTTGTACATTCTGTGAGTCGTGCCGCACGACACGACGAAGAATAGAAATCATTTCTAATCCAAAGGATCACAGAATCGGTCGGGCTTACGACGATCTATTTTGTATTTCATTGGCTGTTTGCCGTCGTGTCGTGCGGGTCGGGGGCTGTGTGATTCCAGCATAACCCATTCACACAAAACGACGAAAGCAGATATTATATCGTAGGCTGTGGCTCCCCAGACCATAATGCCCGCCATGGGGGAAGTGTGCCGCTCGATGGCGAGGTTGGGATTGTTGTGTTCACCAGGCGCCCTCCACATAGGGGCGCTATGATCATCAGTCCCCGTGACGAAGCGGTGCTCATCATTAAATGTAGTCCATTCACTTGTTTCTTCGGCCTTTTTGAATAAAACCTTTGAAAAATCTCCCCATGTATGACGTGTTTAGTTATTTCCCAAATACATCTTGTATCACAAGCGTTTTATACTTGTGTTCATAAAAGTTACTTTTTTTCCCCTGTTAAATTGAAACACTTTTTTTCCCCTGTTAAATTGAAACGTTATTCATAATTTACCTATTAATTATAATGCTTCATTTATAAATAGTTTGAATGAAAAAACAGAGAGGAAACCTGTGTGTTGGTAGCGCCTAATGAGAAATATTCTTACACAAAATACTGGTACAGCTAAGTGCGCACGAATGTGATGCGTTGTCCCTCTGGTGTAATTCTCCAGGCTTAGTTAAGCTTACTTTGCACGAGGCGGAGGAATATACTGGAAGTAGAACTTTGGCAGGGGTTCAGAAAAGGCTGAAGTAACCTTCAATGGATTATACCACACATCGTCAGCCTGTGGTGGGTCCACATTGATCTGGCCTGGCGCCACTACGAACGGAGCCGCCACTGTTGCAGAGTTAACGGCAGCACGCGTAGTGGGTGCTGGGATCGCAGATGCGCCTCCACAAGACGTCAATAAACGGTTGTTGAGCGTACAGGAGCTCCAACACTCGCCAGTATCGTGGACCAGGTCTCCGTTGGATCCCTCGGCGCCTGGCGCACGATCCATCGATCCTCTCGACCCGCAGTCGACCTCGTCCGTCGTGAGCAGCTTCTCTGTGTGTGGCTGCCTACACTTATCGACTGATCTCGAGAGCATCGTGCAGTATGGTCCGAATGATCCACATCGTGGGCTATACAGCGATACGGCCACTCTGCTGTTTTCAGCCCGGTAACGAGTCCTCTCTCGAAGTCCGCCAGTTGCGTAAAGCGACGTTTTTGTCGTATTTTTGTAATGCCGACATTCTTCAGTCTGTAAGGTTGCTTGATATCGTCTGGTGTTTCTGGCGTCAATGCGGCTTCTACTACACGCCAGTGTCTAGGACCGCTGGTCGGTATTTGGCAGCGCAACTGCCAGGTGTGTGCGGTCTAATACCAACGCACATAGTTCCACGCACCAACATGGGATCATGTGATATACATAGTTCCACGCACCAACATGGGATCATGTGATATACATAGTTCCACGCACCAACATGGGATCATGTGATATACATAGTTCCACGCACCAACATGGGATCATGTGATATACATAGTTCCTTGGTTGACTTGTCGTGTGGTTTCTTCGTGGTGACTATTCCCATCGTCTCGCAGTGTATTTATTTTCGACTGCAGCAAAAATGTCATTTTTGAACTCATGTATGTAGAAGAGCATCTGTCGTGTGTTTTGAAATAGTTTTCATTTTAAATAAACAAAGTGTTATCTACTTTAAAACTGAAAAGAATTATAGTCGCGAAAATGGCGATGTTTGAAGTGACATGTTAATAATTCTTGTTAATAAATCAGAGAAATACAGAAATATTTTCAGAAAGTGTGCCAATCAGACCCGGTCTCTCCTACCACCTTCAGTAGCTTTACTTGTAAACATTACACTCGTAATTCAACGTCCAGTGTTCAGAACTATTTCTTTTAATTTTGTCCCAACTGAACATGGAGCGTGCATGTCATTGTGTAATGTAGTGTGTATGTATGTATATGTATATATATTTATATGTATATGTATATATGTATGTATATTGTGTGTGTATATATATATGTATGTGTATATGTATGTATGCATATATGTATATATGTATTTATATATGTGTATGTGTATATGTATGTATGCATATATGTATATATGTATTTATATATGTGTATGTGTATATGTATGTATGCATATATGTATATATGTATTTATATATGTGTATGTATATATATATGTGTATATATACGTATATATGTGTATGTATATATATATATATATGTGTATATATACGTATATATGTGTATGTATATATATATATATATATATATATGTGTATATATACGTATATATGTGTATGTATATATATATATATATATATATATATATATATATATATATATATATATATATATGTGTATATATACGTATATATGTGTATGTATATATATGTATATATACGTATATATGTGTGTATGAATTTATGCATATATTTGTGTGTATGAATTTATGCATATATGTGTGTGTATTTATGCATATATGTATGGTATGTGTATATATATGTATATATACATATATAATGTGTGTATGTATGCACATATGTATATATATATGTGTGTATGTATGCATATATGTATATATGTGCTTATGTATGCACATATATATGTATGCGTATATATGTGTATGTATGCATATATGTATATATGTATGTATGTATGCATATATATGTATATAAGTATGTATATATATGTATGTATGCATATAAATGTATGTATATAAATATGTGTATATATATATGTATATATATCTGTGTGTGTAGTTTGATCATTAATTTTTCTCAGAGGATTATTTCACAAGTGTCTACTTTACCTTAAACAACCTATGGCGGCGATGATTCTGCCCTGAATTTGACAGGTAGTAGCATAAACTAAATATGAGGCAAACCGACTTTCTGCGCAGAGTGGCTCACCGACTGTCGTGAGAACCATCGAAATCGCGTATTAAAACGGTGACGCACCGTTTGTGTACGTTTCGGTTTTACCACGAACCCACGCTTTTACTTTAAAAACGATACTGTTTCTGATTTGATTATATACCGTAGTTGCCATACAGCTCGGCAAAAAAAAAAAAAAAAAAAACCAGCGCCTCGATCCAGTTACGTATGTAAACATTGTGCTGACCCGTAGTAGAAAAACGTGGCGTTGACAGTTCTGAAGGAAAAACAGTCGTTCAGTGTCGTGACGGAGGGATGACGCGCGGTTGTCATGCGCACTCGACCCCCATATTTCTTATATTTCGTCACTGCGCATGTGAACCTAGTGGAGTTCTTCGAAAATTACCGTGCTGCTATCAGGCATTCTGCAAAATACACCGCGCGTTTACACGAGTGATCTAATGCTCAGGCAGGACATAGTATTGTACAGTTGGACCTATACTCCAGGTTTCCATCAAGTACTTACATAATTGTAACTGAAGTCGCATATAAATTTATTCCAAAAGTGTTTTAAAAGTGACTTCAAGGCCAGTTTTTTTACCTTATGATTTATTCGCATGTAATTTTTTTGTATTAAAAGTAAATGTAACAACGCATTTGTACAAAGTTAGAAGTTTCTTTTATAACAAGAAACTTGATGGCAGTATTTTAGCTTCTATTTTGACTGAAAAATTTGTAGAATGGCAAATATTTTAACAAGTGTTATATAAGATTGGTTGAATGTTTGATTCTCTGCTTGAAGTGAAGCTAGAGAATTTTTGAATGCTGGAACACATTGACTTTCCTTTGCAGTTGTGCCATATATTCAGATGTATATTATGTGTTTAAATATAGTTCCTGATTGGTATTGTTTTTACAGAACGTATTTATGTTGTTACCTTTAAAATGTTGTTGTAGTTTTTTTTTTTTTGTTTTTTTCCCGTTATTACGTTTTTGTTTGTGTGAACATCGTAACTAACAGTTAACCATGTTATAAATACAGTTACCATTTTTAAAGACTTATGTGGTGTATGTTCCGTAAGAAAAATAAGTGTTTTCCATGCTTTTTGCAGCTGGTTCGCCTGCATGCAGTATTTTACATAACATTTCCATTACATGATTGCAGTGCAGTGTGCTTGTATCATGTGTAGTTTAAGCCTTCAAGTCTTTTGAATTCAGCTAATAGAAACCTTTAATGACAGTAGCATCAAAATGCCTGGCCTGGATTAACATTTCTTTGGTAGTGTGTAAACATTGTCTGTTAATCACATTTCCGTATTTCAGTGGTATGACTACCACTGTGCGTTATCTCATTAAGATGACATAGTTCTTGAGGTCTGATGATGTGGCAAGGTTGGGCAACGTAGTGAATTTCGACATCATTCATTGTGTGTGTACAAAACATGCCTAAGTGACTCTTTGAGACAGATCCGGGAAACTCGCTACTTTTGGTATTAAAAAAAAAAAGGTAGCATTTTAAGGAATCAACATAAATAGAAACAAACTACAGGAAAGTGAAAGTTCCATTTTCATCCAGAGAATATATCTACATGCATCATTCTTGCTTTGCTTTCCGAATTTTCTTACATCTGCAGATGGGTAGTAAACTCTGATGATTCATGTGCTTTTCTCCCAGAAAGGACTAATTGTATGGACAGAAATTTTTAAAAACTTACTTGGCACAGGCATTTTAATTTTAGTCTTCTTGATTAACGTATGTACGATTTTCGTTTTATTTTATATAACAAAGTTTACTGTTTTTAGCCAGACCTTAATATTCCTACAGATAAATACCTTGTTTTTTCATTTTGTTCTTTAAGTCAAGTTATAGATTCCCTTTTATTATTTAAGTACAGTCTGCGAAGTTTTGTGTTCTTTTCTCCACACACATATTGTTAAATGTTTAGGTTGTAGTTGCGTATTAGGCAAAGGAAGTATTTTTATCAAGTGAAAACTTATAAGTATTCAAATTTTATTAACATGTTAAATTGCAATCCAATAGTTCTACTTCTTTCTAGTTACTGTATATTCATATGTGCTGTACCAACTCAACAATTAATATTTCTTGTGCTTTTATTTTTTTCATTTCATTGAAAGCTTAATTTTGAAGTATATTAGGTATTAATTATTGCTTGTTTACACTATAACAGAACTTTTCAGTTGCATGAAACAAGTGATATCACTGTAATAATATAGTCAACCCACCATGTTTCTTAAACGTTCAAATGATACACAGTTCTTAAATGAAGGTAGACTGTGCATCTTGCTCTTGCTTTATCCGGATCCAAAACTGTTACCAGCCTGTACCAGAGACAAGATTTATCTGAACAAGCTATTGCCATTTCCTCTCGACCTTTTATGACCTTGCTAAACCAGCTCTGTCATTACTCAAATTGTGGGCATCGAGTGGATATGCGAATTGTTCGGAACCTACAGTCCCCGGCAGAGGCATGGGCATGTCTCGAGGGAAGGAGGGTAGGAGCAGGACGAACATCGCAAGAAGGGAAGAAATGCGCGTGCAGCACCGGTCAAGCTATGAGCTGTCCCACAAACATCAGCTGGTGCGGCCTACTGCCGTTACCGAAGACTGAAGACTGGATGTTTGCGGGACGGCGCATTTGCTGCCGGGCCGTTCTGTTGTCTCTTAGTTACAGACCGGTCCGTGACGAACTACCCACTAGCGAGCACGAGGGAGGGAACGCGCCTGCCCAGACGTCTGCCGGGGGCTGTACCATCGTCCCTAGTGTTCCGTGTTTCCTTGCATAACCTTGCGTACGTAAATACGAAGCTTAAATATTATTATTTTTCTCATATTTTGTTATTCCGTAGTTCGAGTACTGCCCCAATATTCTCTTCCGTGCACTCACGTGGCCATTTCCCCCTACCCTTGCCACGCCTTGACGTCTCTTTCCTGAAAATCCTACCAGCAACACTAATCCGAATCAGTGAGAATTTCACTGTTTAAATTAGTAAATAGTATCTGATTATTAAACAGTCACTTAGTTAATTTCGCTGATGAATTAGTAAAAAAAAAAATGTAAGTTTTACGTCGCTTATTGATTTAGCGACATTTTCTCCTAACTGATCAACCATTTTATTCTCTGTCTTTCAGTGATTTGTTTTTCGACTGATGGATTATTTAAACACGGTGTAGCAAATGAAATATCGCATAGACTAATAAAACCCATAAAATATATTTTTTAACGCGAGTTTGTTTCGTTTTTTGTAATATTATTCTACAAGGCAACATGAACATTCAGTCTTTCATTTCGTGTTTACGTATTTCATTTCGTTGTCACGTAATCATTACAGCACTATGTTCATTACAGCACTATGTTTGAAGGTTTAAACTGCATTAAATGTGGTGAAGAGAGTGCATTCATACATACCATTTGTTTGATCAAGTCTAACGTTGCCAATTAAACAGAAAATTTAAAGAAACGACATACATTTCATACCCATATATTTTCTGTAAAGAAATAAAATACATATATTTTTTCTTCGCCGTTACAGTCTATGTTGGCATAGTAGCTCGATTTGTAAAGTAGTGGTATGGAAGTTGGATGCTGTGGGTTCAAATTCTGGGTCCGCGGATTTTTTAACTCTCTTTAAATTACTTTAAATTGCACAATATAATCAGTGAATACCTTAAATATGTTTATATCTATCTTAACTATTTGGCTAAATTAAATTAAAACATTTTATCCGCCGCTTGCAGTTGGCTGTCTCATATTCAGTCTGCGAAATTGTCCCACTCAAACAGCCAGTGGTTTTCCACCGATTCTAAGTGGAGTCATTCCACTGATTCGAGTGGTCGAATTTCTTTGCGAATCAGTGGTTTACCACTGATTTAGAGTGAAGGCGGAATTCAATGCCCGGCGGGTCACTCCCGAACTTTAGTATGTTGGAATTGTGGCGGACGATGCCTCTGGGAGGAGGATTTTCCATTTGGATCTTGTGTTTCCGTGGCCATTGCATTCCTGTGCTACTCCATATTCTCTTATTTTCGCCCTCATCGGTTCTCAAGACCTCGCTGTTGGATCCGGCCGAACTTCTTCGCTCCATTATTTCTTTACGTTTTGTGTGATCCTCGAACGTCGTGGTCAGCGCCTGATGGATGTAGCTGTCACAAAAGGCTGTCAGGCGTGCCTGTTCAGGGCGATTGACCTGCCTTTCCGACTGTGTGGCTGCTGCCATTTGCTAGATGTACCATAGACTAAATATGAGGTAGACCGATCTCGCTGGCTGCGTACAACCAATCTCCGTGTCCCAACATTGAACTGCTTTTCTGCCACCACGTCTAGCGAAAATGGCGTGGTTTGGATTTTAGGTTAGAAAACTTATTTGTAAACAAATGCTTTAGTCTGTACACTTCCTCTAACCAATTTGGAATGCAGTTTGATTAAATTAAAACTGGTGAGTATTTTGTTAATATAATAGAGCTTGTCGTTTAAAAATTAATATATAAACAAACACGGTCATCACTGTTGACCATGTGACTTTTGACAGTTGTGTAGGATTGGGGTAGGTCAATGTTGGGTACATGCGCGGAAGACTAATAAGCGGTCTACCTCATATTTCGTCTATGAAATGTACCGTTCATTGGTTCACAGTCAACCGCCGTAGGACACAGTCTGTCCTGCCATTTCCCAATCATGTTGCTGTATGTCCTGGCCAGCTACTGTCTCGCACATACACATTGCGTGTAGCTTAACTTCCGCCTCCAGTGTGTTGCTCGGGTTTTTAGTGTATTGTACGTCCACGGGAACACAAAAATAACCTCCCAGCATGAAGAGGTGGCGTTTAAGGGCGCCGCCTGCCCTCACCTTAAAACAGCGCTCAGAGCTTCACTCGAATAGTTTTCGTGCAATATTTTTCAGCGGTGTCTGCCTATAAACAGCACGCAAGACATTTCCCCACTTCCGAATGGTATTTTCTCTTTTCTATTTCCGTCTGTAAGCGTATTTTTTTTAAAATGTGAATAAGGACTAGTACAAATGCTTCGCGATAATTTATAGGTATTAAACTCCCGGTATATTCTCTATGATATACCGTTAGCACATGCAGCAAACCCTTGTATTTTGTATTACGCCATGAAGTTACAGGATCACTATCACAAGTTTTATGGGGCGATTCGAGGGAAATAGGGGCTGCACGCCAGTCCAGTGCCTTGCGTGTAAAGGCGGTCAGTCGATGCAAGTATGTAGGTCGCCCTTAGCCTATGTCTGACACGTAAAATACATCCAGTCAGACGGCAATCTTAAAAGCAACAGTTGAGTAATGAATTGAGTATTGCTCTTGGAGAAGGAAGCTGCTGATCGTCATTGGTTCTGCCTCCTCGTTACATGAGCGTGACAACTTGGTGATCAAGGTCATTGGCGACCCGTTCATAGGAGACGGGAGTGGTGTGTGTGTGTCTGTCTGTCTCTGTCTGTCTGTATATATATATATATATATATATATATATATATATATATATATATATATATATATATATATATATATATATATATATATATATATCTCTGTGTCTCTGCCTCTGTGTGTCTGTGTGTGCGCGCGCTTTATGTAGCATGGAGGATGTGCATCCGATACTCAAGCTTGATGTGGTTCTTTTGATCACCAGATCCAGTCAATTACATTTTTCAAGAAGTGTCAAGTCCCAGAAATGGATCATTTCAGGATTTTAGGGCGCCGCCTACTTGGATGTTTTCAGCGCGTTTGAGGAAGGGAAGCGCAGGACCGATAAGGACGACATTGACACGCGTGCCTGATGCCCCTTCGCTCCTACGCTCAAGGCGCTGAATTGGCGTGCAGTGTTTCCGTTGTGCCGCGTGTACCTATGAGACTTTAAGCGGCGACCCTGTCATTTTATTGGCGGAAAGTCTGCACAAAGGTTTAATGCAGGTCCCTATTATAGTTTCACGTGTTTCCAACCAGTATATTATGAGCTACAGCAGTTGGGGGACCCGGGATTATCATTTAGATTATCATTTATAATATACGTGATGTATTGAGAGTATTATACGTACCTCACCTGAATTGTGTTTTCTTTTCGTACATTGGTATCATGGGGACACGTTTAATGGTTTCGTAAAAAAACGCGGATTTCAAACACACAGCAGCGCGTTTCCACCTCCAGGTAGGCAGCGCCCTTAAGCGTCCTCTCTTTGTTCATGTTCTTGCGAATTTCTCGTGGGGTGTGTATCGTAGTAAACTCCAGGGGTGGAAGTTTGTTATTGTTGAAGGACGATGGGTGGTTTCGTTCCCCAACCTGAGGTGTACAGATGCACTGCTATTGCATCTCCAATGTGCTTCGTTTGTATTGAATGTTGCATAATGGGGATCAAGAGGCCAATCTATTTTGTTAGTCATGAGACAACATTACACAGTAATGGGACTGGCGTGTATACGCACCTCGATTTAGTCTGAATGTTTAGTAAATGAGATCTAATTATTGTAAATGCTTCATAGTGGAAATTTTTTGTTGGAAAACAAGTGTGTGTGTGTGTGTGTGTGTGTGCGTGCGTGCGTGTGTGTGAGGCAAGCATTTTTCTGCAAATTGTAGGTAAGTTTTGCGATATCACAAATATTTAATTTTTTCGCTGCTTTGTCATCAGAGTGTCCAATAAATTAGGCCTCGATGCCTCTTATTTCCTCCACCCTTATGTAATATCGCTGCTCCATCTGTCTACATATTATTTCACCCCTATCTGCAGTAAAGATCTCATTGTTTTGCCCTCAATGTTAAGAGGCGGCCAAATCTCTTCACTCGCTCATTGTTTTGCACCTTCCAAACCTCTCATCTAATATTTTGTTATATTTCGAAAAGCCTACCAACACGAAGTACACGTTGCTCCTGAATAACCACCATTTCTTTTTTGATCAAGTAAAATTCATAAGAATGTAACCTATCAGAATTTGAACCCATGCTACAGCAAGGCGCATATGTTCAGCTGAATTTAAGAACTATGCCGATTACAAACCCCCAGGTAAATTAATGGACTTGGATGTGTTGAATAAGGTGTCCATCTACAACTTTGGTGAACTACCACAGTGTGTTTTAACTGCACTTTGAAAAAGTATAGAAAATAATATGGTAGGCTTTATTAGAAGAAAGTCTCATTTTTAAAAGAACATTGGATGTAACTTAAGCAGAGATTCTCGGAATCTGCAGGTATTTTAATAATCTCGACATAGCCAAAACCTGCTATTTCAAGCTTCTGATGAAATTGTGGTGTTATTGTTTGAAGTCTCATAGTTGAGGTAATGGGGCCCTTTAATGACCATACCGGTGTTTACCTGTCCATGTGCCTCAGATACACAACATTGCATGAGGTAGGTGGGCACCTTCAAGCTATGAATTGCTAGCTATCATTTATAGCAGCTAGCTAAAAGGGAATGATGCTGTCAGTGTTTAATAAGTTTTTTGTTTTTTCTTTTAGTGTATTTCTACTGCTTTGTTACTAAAATTAATCTTCTTGAGCATGAGTTCTCTTCTCACACATGTTATTTTCTTTTATGTTGGTGTAATAAATGTATAATACCTATTTTTAATTTCTTGTGTTAATCCGGTTTTAACGAAATTTATTATATGCAGTGCAACTTTTTTTTATTAATGTGCCAATATACGAGGTTCCTCTTCGTGTGGTGTTTGCATTTTCTTTGCACTTTTTTTTTTTTTTTTGCTTTCATTTGCTGATGCTAATTTTTGTGGTATTTAATGAATGTTCCTGTTCGCTTGCTAAATGTTTTATGAAATGTTATTTGGGTCTGATAGTGCTTGTGTGTTCTATGTGAATATTGTGTTTGTATCAAATTAAAATTGTTGGATTTTATGTTATGTAGGTATCTTGTAGTTGTGGTGTCTAATAAATATATCCTATTTTTTAGGATATGCTTCTTGAAAATTCCGAGATCTGTACATATTTTTAGGCAGAAAAAACTGTATTTTATTGAAAAACTGTGAAGTCAAATGTATTTATAAATCAGTGGTACTACAAAAATCTAGTCGTGAAAGCAGAACTTTCTTTGGATTCTTTGCTGGAAAGACTTGTTCAGTTTTGTAAACAGTACACATTCATTTTTTTTCTGACTTGAAATACCTTCATTTTGTGTAGGAAAATGTTTTTCAACTCATTTTTTATACAAACAGTATTATGAATATTGCATGCAGCTTTTAAAGTATGGCTCTAAAATTTAATAATGTGTTACAAGCACATTTAATTTTACTGTAAAAATTCAGCCTACACATTTTTGTGTTACAAAGCAATGCAATTTAATCATCTTTGATCATATTAAATTATAGTTTCAGAGCATGACTTAATTCCTAATGACGCTCCTACTCAGAGATAATGTTAGAACTGCACCAAGTGTGTATTATGTTCTCGTATGTATAGACAATTCTTTTATTACTATTGTATTTACAATATGTTGTATGCTATGGTAGATAGTGAGTTTTGTTAGAAATTTGATGTTGTCTTTGTGTATACTTTGATTCATATTAATTTTTTAATTGTTCATCTTTATTGAATGTTAGTATATTTTGTAAAGACAGTATTTATATTAAATAAATGTTCTTTTTTTCTGTTACAAATTTTATTTCTTTTATTTTTTTTGCCTTTTATGTACACAGAAAATTTATTTTCTTCAGGGTCCAAAATAGTGTTTTCCAGCCGATGAAATCGTACCCACAAACGTTAATTCAATGTAAGAACTATAATATTTGTTTTAGCCCTCACCCTTACTAGTATTTGTTTATTTCTCGAAGGTATTCTTCTTACAATATTTTTTTAACATTGTAACTAGGGGCGTCATGAGGAAGATATCATTTTAATATGTTTAACGACTGTGTATTAATATTAAATTTGCATGGTTCATTGTAGGTTTTGTTGTATCACATACCCTGTAACTATGCTGCATGATGTAAATTGTCGTGAGCTGGAAAGGTTCATTCTGATTAATTATACATGTGTAAGTTATTGTAAGGAGTGTTTTATTTGGTAACGCTTAAATGGAATCAAACTTGGGTGTTGCTGGAACATATTATTTTGGTCCCTTTTCCTCGGCTGCTCGCTAACAAATGATGGGTTTCTGTCTTTTGCTTTGTCTCACTGGGATTGCTGGTGTCTACATGCAACACAAAATAAAACGTTTTGGCACTACATATTGACAAGTTGTGCCAATGATCTCGCATTTCCAAACTGGAAAGCATGCAGCACACATGAATGATACTAATGTAAAATTATGTACCTTAAGTAAAATTAATGAATTGTTTAGGGGAACCAGATTTTTTTCTGTTAAAAGATTTATTGATAAGTTCTATATCAAAACGCTTCAGCTCAAATTAATTTTTCATTACTGTGCTTTTTTTTTTTATTTTCATATGTATTTGGCGTCTGCCTGCCAATCACATACATTTAATATCGAATTAACCTATTTCAAGTTGGGTCATTCAAGTAAGACTGTTTCTCCTCGCAAAGACAGTCAACCATTAACCAAAGGAAGGCTGTGGGTTTGCATGCAGGATTTTGAAGTGAAGCCTTTTTGTGGAAATCAGGTGCATATATTTCGTTTCCCTGGCTGTTGCATGTGTGATAGTGGATTCTTAACACACTTGGAAGTGCCAAAGACATTTCGACTGGTAGTAAAAATTTCACTTTAAAATTAAAGCAAGTACGCTTTCAGTTAAACCAAATAATGGCACAACTAAATATATGATCCAGCCCGTAATTATGTAAAATGTAAATGAAATGTTTAACATAGTGCACAAATATTATTATTTTGAATAAGCAATATGTTTGATGCAGTGGAAAGGAGAACACAAACCAAAGCAGAATGTGCATCAGTACTATAGTAGATGCTGTAACTAAATGCATGCATTAGTAGAAGAAAATGTTTAAAAATTATGTACCAGATTTCTGTGTTTGCAGTTTACCCTCGCGCTATTGTAACAACAGTTCTCGTATCCTCGATAGAGGTGATCGCCAAGACATTACGCCACTGTGCATACAAATACCCAGAGTACGACTCAGAATTCGAGGAACGAGTTGGTAGCAGTAGCGTGTAGTGAGTTTTTTTTATATGATAAGCAATTTCTATTAACAAACGCAACTTCCTATTTTGCCTACCCTCCACATGTGTTTACCATTTTATAATACCTAACATTAGTTATAAAAACGGAAACGAAATGAATATTATTTTGAGAGATATTACAAATTATAGAAAAACTCTCCCGAACTCTTTCATCCACTTCCCAAGGAAAAATGTAGGACTGGAGGACGCAAACAGAACGACTGTTTACCCTGCCGAAGGAACGCGGCAGGGTAACTCGATTGCGAGTTCGATTCATCGCTAGTATCTCCTGTTTGTAGAACTAAATACTAGATAGCAGCACTATGCGTGTACAGCACGCGGGTTACGAAAACTCGAGTGGGTTTAAAGTTACGGTGGAAACTATAAAGGGTCAAACATTTCCAACATGTATAAGGCAAGCATTGCTTACCTTGCGTATATGGAATAAACGCCACTGGTTGGTAGCCAAGTGTTGTTCGTAGCCAACTGTAATCAAGAGATTCCGTCGCTTTTGACCTCGCTTAATGGAACAGTGTTGCGTGAAACTTTACGATTGTAATAATAGCATAACATTACAGTTTTAGGAACATAAAAAATTAATTTTTCCATACGAGTTTGCTAAAAAAAAAAAAAAAAACGGCATGTGTAACATTTGCAGTCCAGCACTTCAAAACAGTAAAATATTTAAGCTAGGAACGTTCAAGAACTGTCTAGCACAGCCGGTACGCCTGGGGTGGTTTAATAAAGGAAGAAAATAGAATGGGTACTGCGTTAAAAATAAAAAAATTAAACCCATCTTAGTCTTATGTTTTGAAGTAAGAATCTAGAATGAAGGTCTTTCCTCCAAGCTAAATTCCATACATTCGGTAAAATATGCGTGCATGCAACAAATCTAAATTAGATTATCGGCCGCCAAAACTCATACGCAACAACTTCTGTGGCTGTTCTCCTCTGCCTTGATGAGCTTGAAAAATGACAGCTCTTGTTAGTGCATGATGGACAAGTATAGGCTATTCACGATAAAGTGAGCACTTTTGAAAGTAAATAAATATATTTTATTTTAGCCTTAGACGTAAATGTCCATTTGTGATGGAATATATAAATTGCATTGTTACTTACAGGGCAATATTTATTTAAAAAGACTACTAAAGAATAACAAATGATTGAAAGGAAAACGTAACTAGGGTTTCAAAAGGGCTCACTTTACCGTGATTAGCCTATACACAATTTAGTGTCCGCTATTTGGCTATAGGAAGTTTACGATAAAGTGAGCTATTTTAAAAGCCCCTGCTTAGGATCTGCTTCTCTTCCTGGGAAATTAGCATTGCGTGAATCCTCTCACTTTAGTTATGCGCCGTTCATATGCAACTGTGGAATTGCCAGTAACAAAAATTTGTTGATAATATGCAAAATATCAGTCTTGCACGCATGACGCTGCCACGAACAAAATTAAATAAGTTCAGCTTCCACATATTTAAACATGGCAATGTTAATGTAACGTTGAGACGTGGAGAGGAGGGTGGCACTAGATAGGACTTACAATCGCGTTGTTTGAAGTAAGTGCCTGTGGAAACATCAACATAGGCATTTTACCACTAGAATTAATGATTTTAACAGTTCGGTTTTGAGTCTAAACTAAGAGTCTTTTGTATCTCAAACATTCTGATTTAACCTACACATATTTTAGGTGCTGATTTAACAACTTACTTAAACGGTTAGAAATATTTAATCGGTTGTTCGCACTGCTTCTATTCTATTGGTCACATTTGGAGATACCGTAATGTAAATATTTAAAAGACAGAGCTAACACAAACAGCACAGGTATACATTTAATTATTGCCGAAAACAGCATTCGACCGCTAAATGGTGTTAGTCAAGTAGGGTCTAATTAAGCAATTTCCAAACTTCGCTCTAAAACCTCTCAAGAATAATGCAAGCTGTAAACATACTGTAAATGTTACCCGGTAGTAGCCTTTAAAAAAAAAATATATATATATATAAGCTATTTTATTAAACATTGAACACAGCGTGACTATTAACTACTTCAATGAAGCGTGTTTATCACAAAATAATCATTAAAAACTATTATTTTTGTTTTATTATACTTACTAGGTGATTATTTTTCGTAACGTGTGTCTGCTGTTAGTATTAATTCAGGCACCTATCACCCACCACCCCTGAAAAAGACTTTAAAATAAGAGGATCGTTACAGCATGGAAGTGTCGGCTCTTGTCGCCTTACGTGCTCTGTGGACGTGGAACTATTTTTCATAATTCGCTGCCAACATCTCCAAGAGTGTTTCACTCAGCGTTCACGTTAAAATAAATGCAGTTACAGGCAGTGACTTTTTTCAAGGGTTGAATCCGAAAGTGCTCACTTCACCACGAATAACCCATAGTTGGATGGGCAAGCCTACGCGTTACTTGGCAGAAATATTTTTACGCCAGATGACGCGTAAGACGATAGTTTTAATACACAGTGAATTTTAGGGCAAGTGTACTTTAAGTCCAAGCAACTTAAGCCAAATGCAATCTTCGAGCAGTTATTTATTTACGTAAACACTGTGCTAACTTAGCCGACGTCGCATGTTTTCTATAATTCTGATAAACGAAGAGTCGTTCCATGTTGTGATATACTGATAGCTACTGTTCAGTTGGCATGTGCACTCTTTCCCTATTTGCGGGGCCGTGGTGGCCGAGCGGTCTGCCCGCTCGCCTTCCACCAAGGCGAGCCGGGCTCAATCCCCGGCCGGATTACCGATTTATCGCATGTGGGAATCGTGCCGGACGATGCCGTTGGCCGGCGGGTTTCCTCGGGGATCTCCCGTTTCCCCCGCCCTTTCATTCCGGTGCTGCTCCATACTCACCCTCTTCGGCTCTGAAGACCTCGCTTTCCCTATTTGCTGTAGAGAAAATCCATTCCCAGTGCAGCCGGTCAGGTAAGAACAAAGGAACTTCCGAACGAAGAGGGTCGCGCTTCACCCAGCTACAAGCGAAATCTGTTTCAGCTGCAATGTCAGATCAGTGACCTTTCGGGACTTTTTCCACTAGCTGTAAGTGCACTACCACAATTAACATTGGTATAACAAGTCGTCAGACATTGCCCGACTTTTCCAGGCTGGCAGGACACCCAACTTTACCTGATACAGGTTTCTTCTTTTTGATGCGGAGAAATAACTAGTTGAGTAAGGAAACATTCTCACACGAGCTCAACACTGAACGCAGAGTAAACTGAATAGAACTGCAAGCTACCACATATGGACGTATTTTCGAAACTTGGCTGTCAAGCCATAGTATAAGATTGATTTAACATCTGACGAAAGCTCGCAATTTAAATAACTCTCTGCAGGTTCTTTTGTTGGCATTTCGGTCGGGACACACTGAAACTCGTAATGAAGTACAGGCAGAGCAATTGTAGCGTTGTCTGAATTCTACCAGCGGAAAGCATGTATTCACTTGAAGTTAACCTTCGCCTGCGGAAAGGAACGAAATATAATCTCCGAGAAGCGTAGAGTTTCACGTGGGTCTCTGTGGCCAAGGTGATCCGGGTACGATTTCAAGCGGGTCGTGCCCGGATTTTCCCTTTACGTGGCGTATTGCTGCAAGACGCGAGAAGGGCGTATCGCAGTTAATGAAGGATGGAGGTATTAATGAAATGAAAAGATATAAATGTGTTTTTTTTTTTTTTTTGGCGTGAATACGACTTTAAATTTGCAATCATAGTGGGAGGCAATCCAGAAAATCCGATGATAACAGAATCGGGGATAGAATTTAGCACTGCAGCTCCGAATGTATCGTCTACATTCAAAATTCAATTACACCACTCGATTACCAAAGGATCAAAGAATATATTACGTTGAGTGAGGACTGCGAAGCATCGCGCGGGGTCGCCGCAAATTTATGCTCGTTTCGCCGCGTCTCATAACTTCCGCGTACTATAACTTTTGACTAGGAGAAGCTGCGACGCTCGTTTTAATTTCAATCGAAAGCTCTCGTCAATATCAACCGATTGCGTGTATAAAAACATTGGTGTGGCGTGGTTATAGTGAAATAGTATGAGTTTAATGTAAAAAATTAAGAAAACTTAACAAAATTTCGGCCTATACTCGTCAAAAAGCCAAGTGGAAATACAGAAATCGTATACGGTTGGAAAGGGCATCTCAAAAGCAATCCAGTGATACCCATAAAACCCCATATGATCGAGTGAAGCGGTGCCGGGAACGTAAAATAAACATCAAGGCGTCCGAGCACGTCAACGTAGACGTATTCACCCAAAACAAATTGCCGCGTCCCCAACACAGCCAAACCCAATTTTTTTTATTTATTCACCCATCTATTGTTTACAGCATTAAACTCGGCGAGTACAGTATTTGATGTCTGTCTCAATTCAAATTGAAGTCCTTGTCAATTTCTCTATATCGGTTACATAACTTATTCACACTCTTCGACGTGTCTATTGCTATAATTCCAAACGTCTTACAGTCGTCCATCCAGTTGAGTAGTCCCGCCCCTCAGTCGCTCTCTTTCTTCACTGTACCGATGCTCGCTGTCCTCAGACTTCACCCCCCGCTGGTAGCTCGTGTCGCCACTTGTTACTTTGCTGGCCAGTTTCTGAACTGTCGGCTCGTAGACCCGTTGCGGTTGTAGCATTGGAGCTGTAGCGACCCTTGCGGAGTGGGCTAGTCCTTGGTTCGAGGCCCTTCGATGATAATTACGTGTAGTTATAGGCTGTTCGCGATCAAATGAGGCACTTCAGAAATGAACCTTAGAAATAAGTCACAGCCCCTGCACGCATATATTTTAATGGGCGCACTGAGCGACATTCGCCCAGTAAAGTTGGTAACGATGGATGGAAAGTACTTCCATATCTTAACGTCGAATAAAAAGAGTTAGGTAATCATTTGCGTTAACTGAAAATTAATTCTTTAACTTCGTTTTTTTTTTAATCCTTCGAAGTTTAAAAATGAGCAAATTTGTAAAGTATTTGATTTCTCAATAATTTCGAAGTTTCATTTGACCGACACATGAATAAAGTGATGAAGCACATAGCAATGTTAATTATTCATAGGGCGGAGGAATACACAACGTGTGTACAAGTAGAACCTCAGCACGGCTTTCGAAAGTGTTCATTTTACAGTGAACAGCATTTAGGTTTAATTGCACAATTGCACAGTTAGGCATAATTAGCAATTACATAGTAAGTACACATGTTGACCCTTCGGCTGCCGAACCACAAGTGAGGAGGTTGGAAGGGGATGTTAAGGGTATAGGATGGGGAGGTAGTCCCTGGTTCGACATCCGACGAGTAAATACGTGTAACTAGATTTTTTAAATTATTGTAAAGAATAAGTACATGTAGTAAGTAATTGCACAATACCTAAGTACACGCTTGCACAATGACTAAGTATGTGTAATGAGAATAAGTACGAACCTAGATTCTCCGCACCCAGTCTCTCACTGAGAGGGACTAAAACGATGACCAGAACATTCTTGTAAAGATAACCATATTAGTTCAAACGCTGAAGGTTAGGATCGCGCGAGTTCCAATAGGCTTATCTCCCACACGCGGCGGATCGCCTTTGCAAATCGCCGCCCGCTTCCCTCAATACTCCTCAGCCCTTGGCATACTGTTTCGCTCGCTCAAGCGTAACAGGGCAAAGAAAATGATGCGGATGAGCAACATGTAACAGTGCATATGTAGTCTACCGAGACTTAGTTTGAAACGGAAAACTCTGGTTCGTCTTGGCACTGGACAACGCGGTATCCTCTCGGAATCCACTAGTTGGCTCTTTCCGGCAAGTCCAACTGTATTGGTAGACTACGCACGGGATATTCTATTGCTGGCACAAATACACGAAAGGTACAGAATCAGAATGAGGGGCGATGGGTGTTAAGGGCTAGCTTCTGTAGTATACGCGATTTGAAAACATGTAACATTGCAGATTTTCGGGGTTATATTTACACTTAGTCATAGACATTATCATTATATATATATATATATATAATTAAAGAATACTTGCTCATGTGGTCACTTTATTTTGATATCTTTCCAAATTACATTTTAATATAAGAGTTAACAATATACACTTTGGTTTATTTTAATAGTTATTTACATAGATATTCATTTGTTTCTAGACAGTATTCAGTATAAATGTTTGTAATTTTTCATGGCTTCTTAGAGGGTATAGGCTGTTCACGGTAAAGTGAGCACTTTTGAAGCCCTAGTTGCTTTTTAATTAGTCCATTTTTATTCTTTAGCCAACTTTTTAAATAAACATTGTCATGTACGTAATAAACACAATACGTATATTCCACCAAACTCTGAAGTTAACGTCTAAAGCTAAAGTAAAATTTATTTATTGGCTAGTATTCCAAACGAGAGGGCTTTCAAAAGTGCTCACTTTACCGCGAATAGCCTAAAGCAATTATATGTGTAATAAACATAAATATATCCTGGTTGTCTCTCGTCTCGCTATTGCTGATTGGCGGAGATATGTCGTGGTCAGGCGACATCCAATCGGAGGACAGGAGACAACATAAGTAAGGGTAATGGAAAATAGAACTAAATTTGCGTGGAAAAGCAATTATCACCAATATTTATATAATTTATTTTATAATAAGAATGGTGCGAGATGTTTGTGTAATATGAAGAAACAATTATTAAGTAATAAGGAATATTAATTTTATGATTTTTGAGATGAGAGAGTAATTGTATTAATTTGTTACAGATAAAGGAAGATTTAAATAAATATTTCCAGAAGCTGAGAAAGTAGACATTTATGATTTACTTGAAAACGGCACCCAACTTTTTAGAGTGAATAGTTGTAAAATGTATGAAACGTAACAATGCACCTTCAAGCTCACCAGTTGGGCACTTCTTATCGCTGTCGTTGATTAAGAACATTTCCAGCAGTTTCTACGTATTCAATTTTCGAGCCGGCTACGTATACTTTTTCTTATTACTTATAGTTTTATTTCACTTTAAACAGCCACCATTATTATGCAAATTGGGGGGGATTTGGAATGATTTAACAATTTATCGGTAATGAAAATATATGTATAAAATAGCTTCGTGATTGTTTAATTTTTATAACAACCCGTCAATATTAGTTAGACAGCCAACAGAAACCTGTTTCCAAGCAACGTGACCAGCAACGTAAAATAAGAAACGTAACTATAATTCTAAGTATTTTGTGCTATTTTAAATAGGGAACCCACAAATGTAATTTCCTCGGGCCTAGAAAATTCATCGGTGCGGCCCTGGTTTCCCCGTCTTTAAGGCGGTAAGAACGACACTGCCACTTGCTTCAAGTGCGTCATCGCCACTAAGCGCAAGGCTCTCAACCGGCGTGCAGTGTTTCTCGTCGTGCTGCCGGTTCCTATGGGACTTGAGACCACGCTTCACCATGCGTGTGCGTATAGGGAATTAAATGCCAAATTCGGACAAATATCTCTCGGCTGTTTTTTGTGGTAGGAATTGGAACTAAAGATTTTTTGTTAGAGATTGAACTAATCTAGATTTGCAAACCTTTCAAATTTTAATTTTTAATTTTAAAGGTTTTATTTTTTATTATTTATAAATATTTACTTTATAAATACAGTGAAACCCTGTTAAGACTTTTGAGAAAAATACTGAAAAATGTGTGCTTATTAAGTAGGAAAACCTATTAAAAGGGTAGAATTATATATTTGTAATAGACAAAGTGCAAACCTTTTAAAGATTGCTAAGCAGGAAAACTTCTTATGAGGGTTTTACTATAATAAAAAGTGCATTTAAAATTAAAAAAATTAAGATTTGGAAGGTTTACGAATCTAGATGCGTTCAATCTGTAACAAAAAATTATTAGTTGAAAATACTTCCACAAAAAACGACTGAGAGATCTTTGTCGGAATTTAGTATTTAATTCCCTGGTTGTGTTATGGATTTCTTCGTAAACATTTTACTCTGCAACTTAATGTATATTGTCAGAGAAATGCAGGATGTATCTGAATTCGACTGACAAACGTCGACTGCAGGTTAATCACGAAAAAAGAAGTTAAAAGATATATATATGACCTATGGTCTAAATCGACTCCCAAGGATAGTACACCACTTTGAAGTTTGACCTGACGCACCTGATTATTACATATTTCGCAGAAAGTATATAAGGGGGAACACTGCGTTTCTGGATAACGTGTAGGTGTAAAATAATCTACAAGCATCACAAAACCTGTTGCTGTCAACAAATTAATGAAGGAAATAATAACGTTTACCACTCTTATTGCGAGCCCAGTCAACATGCCGCGGTAGCGTATGTGGAATATTATTAATGGGATATGAATCCGCATGTTACAATTAACGAGAAAGGTTTGCCTAGGGCAAACACCCTAACCCGCATCGTTTTCGAGCAATTCGAGTTTGAAATGTCAAAAGAATTATGTTCAGAACCTGGCAGGCCGGCAACACGCACAACAACTAAGAACGATTGGTTGCGTATATCACAGGGGCAAAATAACAGAGGAAAGACTGAAACATTCTTCTATAACACTGTAACTGGTTCATTCTTTCATGATAGGATGAACAAGGTTTTCACTCGGCTAATTTGTTTGCAGTCCAATCGCGAACGGTCTGCCTTAAAGTATCAGAATCTTCATTGGCCCATTGAAATGGGGTAGTGGTTTAAAATTGCATGACAATAAGGAAAGAGAACTCTCTGACATGTTTACATTACGTTTAATCAAAGCAAACAGTCAACATTTCCCGCGATAAACCATCATCTCTACATATGAAGTAACAAATGTATGGTGGTGGTTTACCGGGAATTGCATTTTTAAGTTGTAGCAATAAGAAGATGCCAGGTTAATTCACATTGCCATTTATTATACACTGACGTGAAATTTTTGTGTTATAAATGAGCCTTAGATGAGATGCTCGAACTGTCGGCCTCGAACCTCGCTGCAGAGTGTACATCGACGATGCTACAATTGCCGAACACGGTCAGACTCGCCGGGTGTGGTTGGTATGATGTCGACAGCAGCGTGTATTCTGGCAACGAGATCCTCCA